>JADEYB020000017.1:44499683-44569726 GCA_015832495.2 Alces alces | reverse complement strand
GGCTGTCCCCCGTGCCTCCTGGGCTCGCCGGCTCGGCCCAGCCGTCCCTGTGCCTCCTGGGCTCGCCAGCCCGGCCCGGCCGTCCCCGTGCCTCCTGGGCTCGCCGGCCCGGCCCGGCCGTCCCCCGGCTGTCCCCGTGCCTCCTGGGCTCGCCGGCCCGGCTGTCCCCCGGCCGTCCCCGTGCCTCCTGGGCTCGCCGGCCCGGCCCGGCCGTCCCCCGTGCCTCCTGGGCTCGCCGGCCCGGCCCGGCCGTCCCCGTGCCTCCTGGGCTCGCCGGCCCGGCCTGTCCGAGGCCGGGGCTCACACTGCTGCAGTGTCCCCAAGTGTCGGCCACCCTCGGTCCACAGGCGAAGGGCTTAAAGCCCTCTGATTCATTTTCAACAGTGGAAAGCTAGAGATTTCACCCTAAACCAGGTATCTGGCTGTTCTGAAAAGTCGGGACGTCTGGACCTACAGGGCTGTGTTCCCCGGCGGCTCACCAAGGGCCCGCTGCACCTTCGTAGAGGGCACGCTGTCCCGCGGCCCCTGGGAGCGCCCCCCGCTCCCGGCTGGTGCCCTGCGAGGGCTGAACCGTGACCCTCGTCCCTAGACCAGGGCTTGGCGGCTTGGTTCCCAGGAGCCAGCTCAGAGCCTTGGCATTCTCAGTCGTGCCCCCGCCCCGCCCTCAAGCTCCGTCCTGTGGCTGACCCGCAGACCCCATCCAGCGGCCAGGGGAGGCTGCCGGTCCCTGGCCCCAGGGAGGCCAGAGCGGGGTCTGAGAGGTAGTTAGGTCCTGGCTGCCCGCCTTGGGAGCCCTCCCCCAGGTCGAGGGCTGGCAGGGCCCGGGCACCGGGCTCAGGCTTAGACTCCATCACCCGGCCAGGGCCCTTTTCACGATAGAGACCAAGGCCCTGGGCAGCCCAGGGCCTTGGACAGAATCTCCCCCCGGAAGTCCCCAAGCTGGGGTCCCACCACGCAACTTCCCGCCTCTCAGGTCTCAGGTCTGGAAGCTCTCCAGTGCCGGGGACCCGTTCCCACCCCCCACCCCCCACACTCACATAACCCCTTTGGTTTTCTCACGGGGCCCTGTCTTGTCTTTTCCTCTGCACCACACTGCTTGTGTGATTTTTAGTTCCCTGACCAGGGATCGAACCTGTGCCCCCTGCGTTGGAAGTATGGAGTCCCGACCATTGGGTGACCAGGGAAGTCCTGTGGAGCCCTATATTTTTCAGTCCGAGTGCACGGCGGGGCAATTCACAGGTCTCTCTGGGGAAATTGAGTTTCCCCATTTGCAAATGAGAAGTGGCTGGGCCGGGAGCCCTCTGGGGACCACAGTCCCAGAGCGGCTGCCTCGGCTTCTGCCAGACCGAAGGTATCACTGCTCCCCTCGGGAGGGCTGGCCCTGGCCTGAGGCCGTCGTGAGCCTCCCTGTGAGGCCCTGACACCTCTCCTTCCTCTCTGAGAACCCCCTCAGCCATGCAGCAGCCTCACATCCGTCCCCCTGCCCCTGACTGTGATGGGCTCGGAACTGGTACAAGGAACCCGAGGGCTTCCCTGATGGGCATGAAAAATGCAGACCTTCTCACCACGGGGACTGGTGCTGCAGAGTCCAGAATTCACTTAAACAAATCACCTATGTCCCAGACTTCTTGTCTTAACCTTTTAAAGACCATTTTGAAAATCTTGCTTTAAGGAAACGAAAGCCAAGTGCAACTTCACTTTTACCAGCCGTGATCCTGAAGGGCGGGCCGGGCCACCCTGGTTGTCCAGGGTGGAGTGGTGTTGGGGGCAGGGGGCAGTGGTAGTCAGGGCCGTCGGCTAGATGAGTCTCCCCAGCCTGGAGATACCTGGGCAAGCCATGCAGAGAAGGGTGGACGGTGGCCTGAGAGGCAGGCGTGACCCCTCCTGAGTGAGGAGGACCTACAAGAAGCTAGAAGGCTGTAGAAAATTAAAGAGTCTCGACAAGCTGAGATACTCACGGCAGGGAAACAAACGCTTGAGTCAAAGGGACGGTGCTTGGTCTCACTCCTTCTGGGATAAGCAGTGTTCCCTGCAGTCAGGGCGACGTCCCAGCAGGGGCAGGGCCCGAGACAGAGACTGGCATGCCTGCCAGCGGCAGGCACGACCCCAGCAGCTGCAAGGCAGCTCTATACAGGAATCGACAACCGGAGGCTGAGGCAACACCCCGAGGCCATATGAACTCGGTTCCTGTGTCAGGGTCACGCGGGCTGTCTCAGCGCACTCCTGTGAAGTCCCTTGGGCCTCCCTCCAGGGTAAACACTGACTACTTGAAAAATATTCCAATTCTCCAAGCCAGGCTTCAACAGTGAACTGTGAACTTTCAGATGTTCAAGCTGGATTTAGAAAAGGCAGAGGAAACAGAGATCAAATTGCCAACATCCGTTGGATCACTGAAAAGCAAGGGAGTTCCAGAAAAACATCTACTTCTGCTTTATTGACTACGCCAAAGCCTTTGACTGTGTGGATCACAAGGACTGTGGAAAATTCTTCAAGAGATGGGAATACCGGACCACCTGACCTGACTCCTGAGAAATCTGTATGCAAATCAAGGAGCAACAGTTAGAACTTGACATGGAACAACAGACTGGTTCCAAACCAGGAAAGGAGTATGTCAAGGCTATATATTGTCACCCTGCTTATTTAACTGATATGCAGAGTACATCATGAGAAACGCTGGGCTGGAAGAAGCACAAGTAGGAATCAAGATTGCTGGGAGAAATATCAACAACCTCTGATATGTAAATGACACCACCTTTATGGCAGAAAGCAAAGAAAAACTAAAGAGCCTCTTGATGAAAGTGAAAGAGGAGAGTGAAAAAGCTGGCTTAAAACTCAACATTCAGAAAACTAAGTTCATGGCATCCAGTCCCATCACTTCATGGCAAATAGATGGGGAAACAGTGGAAACAGTGACAGACTTTATTTTCTTGGGCTCCAAAATCACTGCAGATGGTGAGTGCAGCCATGAAATTAAAAGACGCTTGATCCTTGAAAGAAAAGTTATGACCAACCTAGACAGCATATTAAAAAGCAGAGACATTACTTTGCCAACAAAGGTCCATCTAGTCAAAGCTATGGTTTTTCCAGTAGTCATGTATGGATGTGAGAGTTGGACTATAAAGAAAGCTGGGTGCCAAAGAATTGATGCTTTTGAACTATGGTGCTGGGGAAGACTCTTGAGAGTCCCTTGAACTGCAAGGAGATCAAACCAATCAATCCTAAAGGAAATCAGTACTGAATTGTTGGAAGGACTGATGCTGAAGCTGAAACTCCAATATCTTGTCCACCTGATGCAAAGAACTGACTCATTGGAAAAGACCCTGATGCTGGGAAAGACTGAAGGCAGGAGGAGAAGGGGACAACAGAGGATGAGGTGGATGGCATCACCGACTCATGGACAAGAGTGTGAGTAAACTCCGGGAGTTGGTGATGAACAGGGAGGCCTGGTGTGCTGCAGTCCATGTGGTCACGAAGAGTCGGACATGACTGAGTAACTGAACTGCACTGAACTGAGCCTGCAAGGGCTTCCCAGGCGGTCCTGGAGTTGGTAGTCATTCCCTTCTCCAGGGCACCTTCCCAACCCAGGGATCAAACCCAGGTCTCACACATTGTACGCAGATTCTGTACCAGCTGAGCTACCAGGGAAGCCCAAGAATACTGGAGTGGGGAGCCTAGCCTTCCCCAGCGGATCTTCCCGACCCAGGAATTGCATCGGGGTCTCCTGCAATGCAGGTGGGTTCTTTACCAACCGCCCAGCAGGTAAGAACCCACCTGCCAATGAAGGAGACAAAAGGGACGTGGGTTTAATCTCTGGGTTGGGAAGATCCCCTGGAGGAGGGCATGGCAACCCAATCCAGCGTTCTTGCCTAGAGAACCTCCATGGACAGAGGAGCCTGGTGGGTCCCATGGGGTTGCAAAGAGTCAGACATGACTGAAATCACGTGGCCCACACAACCTGTAAGGCTAGGCCAGAGGAGGGAATTTCAAAGCATCATGGGTGACTGGAGCCCATTTTTGGTTTTGACAATGCTTTCGAGTAAAAGAGAATGGGTCAGAAGAATACAAAACTGTTCTCTGTGGTCATCAGAGTGATGAGGTCGGGTCCATTAAGTGTTCATTGGACTCTTTCTGTATTTTCAGGGTGTATCACTCCTATAATCGAAGATGGCTATTTTCTAATCAGAAAAAGTGCAGTGGATGAGGAAAACTGTCTTTGGGGTGCATGTTCAGACACGAAGGCCTTTGTCAGCAAGTTTCTGAGCCCGAGGGTGGGCTCCTGGCACCACAGCCTCAGCAGACCTGGGCTCGGGACCCTCAGCCCCCCTTCCCCCAGGTTTGCGCATAGTGTATCTGCCCCCGCCCCCCCAATCCACCGCTGTGAAGAGGCTTGTGCGTGGATGAGCCCCAGGGAGGCTGGGAAAGGGGAGTAATTCTCTCCTTGAGTTGTTTTGAGCAAGTCCCTCCCGGCTGGGTCTTCTCCCTTTCCCCTCTCCACATCAGATCAGATCCCTGGGGGTCCCCACCTTCAGGTTCAGTCCAAACCCAGGGTCTGGCCCTGCCCACCACCGCCCTCTAGTGGAGGACTGAGCACAAAGCACCGCGTGGGGCACCCCTCTGGGGCCCGAGGGGCTACGACCCCTACAGTGGGCTCAGGAGGAGCGCCCCCAGGCTGGGTTCCTGGAACCACCTGCCACCACCCTGACCTTCTCCATTTGTTAAAGCCCCGATTCTTCATCACACAACAGCACTACGAATTTAGTGACAGGTAATGCATATCACTGCAGATGGTGACTGCAGCCATGAAATGAAAAGATGCTTAATCCTTGGAAGGAAAGTTATGACCAACCTAGACAGCACATGAAAAAGCAGAGATATTACTTTGCCAACAAAGGTCTGTCTAGTCAAAGCTATGGTTTTTCCGGTAGTCATGTATGGATGTGAGAGTTGGACTATAAGGAAAGCTGAGTGCTGAAAAATTGATGCTTTTGAACTATGGTGTTGGAGAAGACTCTTGAGAGTCCCTTGGATTGCAAGGAAATCAGATCAATGCATCCTAAAGGAAATCATTCCTGAATATTCATTGGAAGGACTGATGCTGAAGCTGAAACTCCAATACTTCGGCCACATGATGCGAAGAACTGACTCACTGGAAAAGACCCTGATGCTGGGAAAGATTGAAGGCAGGAGGAGAAGGGAATGACGGAGGATGAGATGGTTGGATGGCATCACGAACTCTATGGACATGAGTTTGAGCAAGCTCCAGGAGTTGGTGATGGACAGGGAAGCCTGGTGTACTGTAGTCCATGGGATCACAAAGAGTTGGACATGACTGAGCGACTGAACTGGACTGAACACGTGTCAGGTGGCTCAGTGGTAAAGAACCCACCTGCCAATTCAGGAGACATGAGTTCTATCACTGGGTCGAGAAGTTCCCCTGGAGGAAGAAAGGGCAACCCACTCCAGTATTCTCGCTGGGAAGTCCCACAGACAGAGGAGCCTGGGTGGCCCCAGTCCATAGGGTCGCAGAGTTGGACATGACTGAGTGACTGAGCATGCATGTGCAGCACGTATTAATGGCTTGCAGCGACGACACTGGCCCCAGGCACGTGGGTCACACAGGTCCTTGCCTGGTCACCGAAGCAGCTCTAGCAGGTGGGTGTTCTGGTCTCACCCTCTTAGAAAGGAGCTAAGAGGAGACAGAGTGAGCCCAACATCACCCAGCTGGTGAAGGGGATGAGCATCAATTAACACAGCCAGGGGCTCCACCAACCCCACTGGCAGGACCCGTGGCCCTGTTCTGGGTAACCGGTTATCAGCTGACCAAGTCAAGGTGAGGTGCTGGAGCTCTTAGCGGTCTCTGCTCTCCAGACGAGGAGCTGGTTGATGGGGAAGAATGATGACGTGGTCAGAGTCCCAGCTCCACCAGACGCCCAGCAAGAGACCCAAGCAGACAGATGCCCCCTCCCAGCCGAGTAGCATCTGTGAGGTCAGGGCAGGGATGCTGAAAGAGCCAGCCAAGCCAGGACTCAGAAGGGCAATATCCATGGAGCAGGTCCATGGAGGAAAGAGCAGGGGTCCTTCCCTTGGGGACCACAAGCGCCGTTCCCCCCTCGCTGCCTCTCACACACACACCATTCACAGGAGGCAGGGTCAGGTGGAAAGGAAGAAACTCCCCTGGTTCTGACACTGCGGGCTGTGTCTCCTTGAGTCAGACACTTAAACTCTCTAACCTTTAGCTTGTCCATCTTGGAAAGGAGGCTCACACGTGAGCAAGCTCAGAAGCGATCCTTCCCCTCACCAGCAGCCTCCAGATGAGACCAGAGCCCGGCTGATGCCCCGATGCAGCCTTGCAAGAGCCCTTGATCCACAAAAACTGTGTGATAAGAAATGTTAGCGAGCCGCTAATGTCACATGTGTCAGCTGGTAAAGCATCTGCCTGCAATGTGGGAGACCTGGGTTCGATCCCTGCGTTGGGAAGATCCCCTGGAGAAGGGAAAGGCAACCCACTCCAGTATTCTGGCCTGGAGAATTCCATGGACTGTAGAGACCACGGGGTCACAGAGAGCTGGACACGACTGAGCAGCTTTCACTTTTACTTTCAACACCACTAGCCCCGGAAGGGCCATCTGTGTTTCAGTGAGGGGAGGCCAACGAGGTGGTTCAGACCATGAACGGTGGCATCAGCACACTTAGGGTCTGTGCACCTCTCTGCTCTTGCCATTTGGTGGCTTTGGGTGGACCTTGGGGAGGGTCTGAGTTTTCCCATCTGTGAAATGGAGCCAGCAACCTCAGGGGCTGCCAGGAGGACAGACAGCATGACTCGGGTAAGGCACATGCGATGGCTTCGCAGACGGTAGCGCCCACCCCTCTGGGGCCGAGTCTTCGGCAGATGGTAACTGCTTCCTTAGTATTACACCCTCCCCCCATGGCTCTGGAGAAGGAAGCACAGGAAGGCTGCAGGTCTGTTTGTCTGCACCTTGGGAAAGCAAATGACAAACAGGACCTGATTTTCTGGAAGGACGAGGATGACAGTGACTTGACAAAATGCTCTGGCAGGCCCCCTTAGTCACCACAATTCACGAAAAAACAACACCTGGGATTAGAAAGCAGGGTGATTTGGGTGGTGTTCCTGGTTCTCCTTCCTGGAGGAGGAAATGGCAACCCGCTCCAGTATCCTTGCCTAGAAAATCCCACGGACGGAGGAGCCTGGCGGGCTACAGTCCGTGGGGTCGCAAGAAGTCGGACACGACTGAGCTCATAGCATGCACGTACGCCCTGGCTCTGCAGGTGGCTGGCTGTGTGACTGCAGGCAGGGTGCTCACACTCTCTGAGCTTGGTGCTCCCAGGGGTGAGGTGGGTCACCCGTGGACTAGATGGCACAGGACAAGTCCTGTGTCTGGTCATTCTCCCCTCGTCTGCCTGCCTGCCCCCAGGAGTCTGTCTGGAAGACCCCAGTTCCCCTCATCTGCCTTTTCAACTGAATCCAAATTTTATTCAGTCAGTATAAAACCTCCCAGGCTTCCCTGGAGGCTTAGTGGTAAGGAATCTGCCTGTCAAAGCAGGAGACACGGGTTCAGTCCCTGGTCCTGGAAGACCTCACACGCTAAGGAGCAACAAAGCCCGTTGCAACAAAGCCACAACTGTTGAGCCTGTGTTCTAGAGCCCAGGAACCACAACTACTAAGGCCAAGCCCCACAAGGCGCTACTGATGCCCATGTGCCCTAAGGCCAGGCTCCGCAACAAGGGGAGCCTCGGCGAGGAGACGCTCGCTCGGCACGACTAGAGAAAAGCCTGTGCCGCGGTGCAGACCCAGCACAGCCAGAATAAACAAATGAGACTGTTTTCATGTAAAACCTCCGGGCCCTGCTCTCACGGTCAGATCTTGTCTCACTGCACAACTGCCTACTGGCGTTCCTTCTTCTACCGTATCCACAACCTCAGCCTCCCCATGAGGCCAACACTGTCACCCCCATTTGTGGATGGGGGAAGCTGAGGCTCTGTGGGGTCAGGGAACTTGCCCGCGGTCACGGCAGCAGCCCAGCTGGGCGGGAGCCTGGTCTGTGGCCCTCCTGGGAACCACCTCTTCCAGGGGCCCAGGAAAGCCAGCAGGAGCAAGGCCACAGGTCGGAGTGAGAGGGCAGGAGCCCCAAGAGAGGGAGAGAGGGCTCCCCAGAGGGGCTGGCTGCTTTCCCCCGCTCGGGCCTGGCCTCCTCGGGGTCGCCGCTCTCACCTCCAGCTCCGAGAGAGCTGGCCTGGTCACCTTGGCCCTGGGAAGCCGCGGGCAGCTCCAGTGACAGCCAGGTAAGCGTGGCTGTGTAAGATCCCGGTTAGGACTTCCCTGGTGGTGCCTGCTAGGGCGGGCGACACGGGTTCGACCCCTGGGCCGGGAAGGTTCCACGGCTGGCGGAGCAACTGAGCTCCGGGGCCAGAAATACTGAGCCTGCGCTGGGCAACAAGTGACGTCAGAGCAGGGCGGAGCCTCACGCGAGAGCAGCCCCGCTCGCCATGACTAGAAAGGCGGGTGCTCAGCAACGCAGACCCAGCACAGCCCATAATACTCATAAAAGAAGATCCTGGTTAACCAGCCACAGGGACGGCAGGAGGCCCCAACCCGGGAGGCACGTCCCGCTCACTCAGCGGACGGGCTGGATGGCGGGAGGGACTGCATGGGCCTTGGTCCAATTCTTCGTCCAGACCGCAGCCCAGCCTGCACGCCTACTGTGTGCCAGGCCCTACAGAACACAGTGTGGATCCGCGTCTCTGGTCCCCGTGCCCTGACCCCAGCGACGTGACCTGCGAAGACCCCTCCCTGCGTCAGCCTGCTTCCTTGCCTGTACGCGAGGATCGTGACACAGAGTTGGTGAAGGACTCTGAATAAAGTTCGGGGATGCCCTGTGCCCAGCACACGGAGGGCACTTAATTCTTCAGTTCAGTTCAGTCGCTCAGTCGTGTCCGACTCTTTGCGACCCCATGGACTGCAGCACGCCAGGCCTCCCTGTCCTTCACTAAATCCCGGAGATTGCTCAAACTCATGTCCATTGAGTCAGTGATGCCATCCAACCATCTCATCCTCTGTCGTCCCCTTCTCCTGCCTTCAATCTTTCCCAGCTTCAGGGTCTTTTCAAATGACTCAGCTCTTCCCATCAGGTGGCCAAAGTATTGAAGTTTCAGCTTCAACTTCAGTCCTTCCACTGAATATTCACAAGTGATTTACTTTAGGATGGACTGGTTGGATCTCCTTGCTGTCCAAGGGACTCTCAAGAGTCTTCTCCAACGCCACAGTTCAAAAGCATCAATTCTTCGGCGTTCAGCTTTCTTTATGGTCCAACTCTCACATCCATACATGACTACTAGAAAAACCATTGACTAGATGGACCTTTGTTGGCAAAGTAATGTCTCGGCTTTTTAATGTGCTGTCGAGGTTGGTCATAACTTTTCTTCCAAGGAGTAAGTGTCTTAATTTCATTGCTGCAGTCACCATCTGCAGTGATTTTGGAACCCAAAAAAATAAAGTCTGTCACTGTTTACCCATCTATTTGTCATGAAGTGATAGGACCAGATGCCATGATCTTAGTTTTCTGAATGTTGAGCTTCAAGCCAGCTTTTTCACTCTCCTCTTTCACTTTCATCAAGAGGCTCTTATTAGTTCTTCGCTTTCTGCCACGAGGGTGGTATCATCTGTGTATCTGAGGTTATTGATATTTCTCCCTGCAATCTTGATTCCAGCTTGTGCTTCATCCAGCCTGGCATTTCACATGATGTACTCTGCATATAAGTTAAAACAAATTTCACAAAGAGAAAAATTAATTTTGTTCTGGTGTCCCGTGTTACGAGTTTGACCACATCTAATTACCCCACGAAAATAGAAAATAATTCTGTCGCCTCTCCAAACATGCTCTGACCTGTGAAAGCAATGCTTTTCCCTAGAGGCGGTCAAGTTGGTGGGCAGGACCCCACGTCCCGGTCTGGTCTATGTAGATGGTGGTTTCAAGGTCAGTTCAGCTTCCAAAGCCTTTGCAGGGCTGTTTGGATCTGACATGCATGTGCGTGACCAAGACTCTGACTAAATCTTAGTCAGTCCCTCTGAGCCCTTTTTAAAATGTTTTAGAGTGTTGTTGATTGACAATGTTGTGCTAGTTTCAGATGTGCAGCAAAGTGAATCCGTTGTTTATACACATGTGTCCACATTTTGAGATTCCTTCCTGATTTAGGTGATTACAGAGCATTGAGTAGAGTTCTGTTCCCTGTGCCATAGGGTAGGTCCTTACTAGTTATCTATTACATGCCGCCCAGGGTTCATTCCAGCCTTGTCCTCAAAAGACAGAACCGGGCTAAACCGGTCTCATGCCTCATCCCCAGCGCCCCCTAGTGGATGCCTGATGTCCAGCCTTCAGCAAAGATGCTCTCAGACTGTTAAACCAGAGCCGTCCTCAATCTGGTGGTCTCCCTCAGTGATTTTCCATCCACTGACCCCACCTGCTCCTGGGCCATGACCCCCATGACCCTGTACTCAGGACTGAACCTGGTTCCCCCACCGCAATTATTGTTGTTCAGTCGCTCAGTTGTATCCGACTCTTTGCGACCCCACAGATGGCAGCACACCAGGCTTCCCTGTCCTTTACCGTCTCCCAGAGTTTGCTGAAACTCACGTCCATTGAGACGCTGATGCCATCCAACCGTGTCACCTTCTGTTGTCCCCTTCTCCTCCTGCCTTCAATCTTTCCCAGCATCAGGGTCTTTTCCAATGAGTTGGTTCTTTGCATCAGGAGGCCAAAGTATCGGAGCTTCCGCTTCAGTATCAGTCCTTCCAATGAATATGAAGGGTTGATTTCCTTTAGGATTGGCCTGTTGCAATAGATCAGAATAAAATCTCTCCAGCTCTTGGTTTTCTCTGACATGTGCTGCACCTCCCACCCCCCACCCCCCCGCCCCAGGATCCCCTTTAGGGCAGGCCCTAAAGCTCTCATAGCTTGGGGGTGGGTTGTCCCCCTTAAACACCCAGGACAGGGAGGGTGCTTCACTGAGTAGGGGTGGTCGTTCTGCTCACGGTGAGGACTTCCATGGGGCTAGGTCCACGGCGGCCAGAGGGCTGAAGCTGCCAGAGCCAGAGACACTGAGGGGGCTCCCAGGCCCTCCGTTTGCCTGTGGGATTGGGGGCGGTCACTGGGTTCACATCACCTCAACAGTGCAGCCCAGCCAGCCTGCGAGGGCCCTCGCATTGTTCCCATTTCAAAGATGGGAAGAGTGAGGCCCAGAGAGAGACCACAGCATGACAAGCTGAAATCCGTCCTCTGCGGCTGGTCGTTGGGTTGTGGGTGTCATTGCTCAGAAAACCCACATGCGGGGTTTTCCCTGATTAGAAGTTAGGCTTTGCTGATGGCTCAGATGGTAAAGAATCTGCCTGCTGTGCAGGAGACCCAGGTTCTATGCCTGGGTTTGGAAGACCCCCTCAAGGAGGGCATGGCAACCCACTCCAGTGTTCTTGCCTGGAGAATCCCCATGGACAGAGGAGCCTGGTGGGCTACAGTCCATGGGGCTGCAAAGAGTTGGACATGACTGAGGGACCAACCCAAATAACACTTTCATTTCCAGAAGTTGGAGGCTTCAGGACCACCACTGTGTTTCTCTGCCTCTGTCTCTGGGTCTGTCTCCCTCTCACCGAGTGCAAGAAGGCAGATGGTTTGCTGTCCAGAGAGCAGGTCAGATTACTTGTTATCAGCAAGAACCACCCCGCCCCACACACACCCTCACCCCGTCCCTCCCAGCAGCCTGGGACGGGCTTAGAAAAAGGAGAACGGTGACCAGGGGGCAGGAGTCTGATGCCAAGGAAACATCCCCTGACTTTTCCTTCCCTTGAGCCTTTTTCATCCAGGGTTCCTTGAGAAAATGGAGCTCTAGAGCCCTCCGGCATCCACCGTTCTCATGAGTGAACCCCTCACAACCCCGTGCGGTTGGAATGTCCTCTGCCCACTGAGCATCCCGGGGAGAAAACAGCCCTGCGTCGGAACTGGGCCGGGTCCGTTCTCCGCCCCCCACCTGCACCTCCTCCTCTGTGACTTCGCTGAGTCTCTGGCTCCCTCCCCTGACCCCACACGTGTGGGGTCTGGAGTCTCTGCCATCTCCCTGTCTCTGCAAAGGTCAGGTTCACGATCATAGTCACTCAAATAGCTCAGACACAAGAATCAGCCGCTCTGAGAGTCCCCAGGGAGTCTGGCCCCCCGGGATCTGCGTCTGGCATCGGGGCTCCTCGGACAGCTCCCCCCACCAGTCCAGGCAGCCCCCTGTCCTGCTGGCTCCGACCCCTCCACGTTGTAGCCTGGTCTCCCCTCCCTAACTCCACTCCAGAACGGGAGACAAGGCTTTGAAGAGGAAGTTTACTGTGAGCAGGACGCTGGGGATGGGACTGGGTCCTGGGGAGAGGGCAGAGGGCAGTGACGAGTGGACGCTGTTGATCCGGTCAGCCTGCAGGCCCCGGGGCCTTGATCCCACTGAGATCTTCCAGGGAGCCGCATGGAACGTGCGTGGGGGTTGAGCCTAGAAGAGGGGCCGTGGGTGCAGAGACTCGCACGCCCCCTTGACTGGTCAAGAGTGGCCTTGCTCCCCTGGGTTGGCACGCCGGGCAATCTCGCAGGCCCCCACGACCCGTGTCAGCGAAGCCCAGGGCAGAATCGAGGAGATGTGCAGGGCTGTGCCCGACGTGCCCCACAGTCCAGCTCCGGGGGCTCCACTATGCTCACCCCACCCCGGCCAAGGCCAGGCCTCCAGGCTGCCTCCCGGAGGCCCGTGGTCTCTACAGACTCACCCAGGAGGTTCAGCACAACAGGATGTGGCCCCGTGGCTTCAGGAGGGGCTCCCTGGATCCTCATTCTCTCTCTCCTCCACACCCTGGGCCCGCACTTCCAGCAAGGTCTCTGGAGGCCCAGGCCCTCAGCAGCCTTCCCCGCTGGTGGTCCTTGCCCCGCCTCCCTTGCGCCTACTGCCACCGCAGCAGGAGAGCCCGGGGTGCCGCTGCGGTCCTCTGGGTGCCGGGCTCACGCCCCCTGCCCTCGCTGTAGGGGCGCCCCTACCTCCTGATGGTGGTCAGTCATCACCCCCCACTCCCACCCCCCAGAGAGCGACTCCGCCTTCTGGTCCACTGGTCTGAGGTCTCCATGAGTGGTCAGTTTTAAGTTCGAGGAAATCTTTGCTCCATTTCCTGCTGGAAGCTGGGGTCCCCTCCATGCATGCTGAGCTGGGACCCCTGGTCCAGCAGAGCCTGAGACCGCAGAGATGAGTGGCACACACCCTAATAGGGGGCCACTGAGGATGATGCCAGGAGCGCTCTGCCCTCGGTTCTGGCCCCGTGAACCGCCTGCTTTTTCTGAGCATGTACTGCACCCTGGAAAACAGGGCGCCACCCACAGGAACAGTCCCTGCGTTGCACCTTGGAGGTGGGCCTTCCATCAGCTGGCAGCTTCCGGAGATGTGTTTTTTTGCAGGGGGGAGGCAGGAGAAGTAGACCTCATGGTCTGGGACTCAGAGTCATGCACTCTTTGCTGCAGAATGGGGTTCTTGGTCAGTCTGATTCTTTGTGACCCCGTGGACTGTAGCCCGCCAAGCTCCTCTGTCCATGGGATTCTCCAGGCAAGAATACTGGAGTGGGTTGCCATTCCCTTTCTCCAGGGGATCTTCCCAACCCAGGAATTGAATCAGGGTCCCCGGCACTGCAGGCGGATTCTTTACCATCTGAGCCACCAGGGACGCCCATATAGACAATGCTGCCAATTACTATTCACACTGAACACTGGCTTTTTACCGGCCCCCACGGGGTAAAGAACTGGGGGCCCAGGGAATACCCGTGGTGAGCCTGCTTCTCCTTCCTGGCAGGCTGACCTCTGAGGCATTTCCCTGACACACAGCCGATACGCTTTTCTTGCTGAGTCTTGCCTGGAACAGAGTTGGGAGGTGTCACCTTTCTCCGCATCTTGGATGGGGGTCAAGCAAGCCAGAGGCTCTCAGGAATTCCCCCAGGTCCCCTGCCAGGCCGGGGGTGGGGTAGGGTGGGGAGCAGGTGAGGGGCAGTCTTCCCGCACAGTCCTGCGGCTTAGGTCAAGAGCAATCCCAGTACCAAGCCATCTGGAGGGAGACTCTGCCCAGGACACTTCAATATGATGTGGCTTCAGCGACATGACAAACACTGATGCCTTAGGGGACCTGTGGGTGTCTCCTGAGGCTGGGACATCCAGATGATGGCAGCGGTGGGAACCTGGTTCCCTGTGTGGCCCGGTGTCTCTCTTCTCACCAACCAGGGTGACTCAGGCCTGAAGCTTTGCTCCCAGGAGGCCTTTGTGCAGGTGACGCTGGGCTGAACCATATTCCCCTCCCTCTCTGCTACCCAAGACAGGCTCAAGTCCCACCCTCTGGGACCTGTGAACTTGACCTTACTTGGAAATAGGGTATCCACGGATGTCGTTAGCTAAGATGAGGTCATGCTGGAGGAGGGCAGGCCCCCAAACGCCAGGGGAGCCGCAGCCCTGAGCCCAGGGACACCAAGGGTGCCCGGGAGACCCAGAAGCCAGAGAAGAGCCTCCCCTGGAGCTCCTGGGGAGGGGGCAGTCCTGCCACCACCTTGATCTCAGACGTCTGGCCTCCAACCAGGACAGCAAACTTCTGTTGCTCAGGCCCCGTTCGTGGGGCTTCGTCCCATGGTCCCAGGACACCAGGCCACCTCGCATTTGTTACCCCTTGAACCAGCCCGGTTCTTCTCTCGTCTCCAGCACAGGGGCTGGAGCACAGGAAGTGCTTAATCAACGCCCTGCCCAATGCCCTGCATCCATGAATGAGCTGGCCCTGCCCTTTCACTCTCCATTTCCCTCACGTACTCCTAATTCCCCTTGTCTGTTTTCCGCTGCACGGGCACCAAATTTAATTAGAGAAATGGCTTCTTGATCACTAGCCAAAAATCCAAGTCTTGCCCATGGTGCGTCCTTTCCCGAATCAGGCCCCGACGTCCTACTTCATTACTTGTAATGAACCCTCTCGTGTTGTTTCTCTGTGATGGCGAAACAGTGCCAAGTCTGCAAAGCGCTCGGAGTTAACCGGGCCGTCCAAATGACAGAGCAGACTCAACCGTCACGGGTGATGAATGCACATGGGCTTTTCTATAGCGCCTGGAGAGCTCAGGGTGAGTGACAGGCACGGGATGCTGAGGCTGGAGCTGAATCCGCTGAATAATCCAGGTGTGTGGACCTGTGTTTGAAGGAGTGAGGCTCCAAGGAGTGAGTCACATGTTATTTTTACTCCTGGTTTCATATGGCCTGGTTTTAAATTATTGAGCGGCTGGAAAGCTCCCACAATGAAATCATATTTCATTTGTTTCTCCATTTGGCTGTTAAGTGAATCAATTTCTGGACTGGGTTTGGAGGTGAAGAAAGGACAGAGAAACCTGCTCGGCTTGGATGAGAGAAGGCCCAGAGGTGCCCTGGGTGGTTCGGAGTCTCTGGAGGCGGCTCTTCTGTGGACCTGGGGCCTCCCACGTGCAGGACGTCTGCACGGCTGGGCTTCCAGGGCAGTGCCTTTCTAGACCAGGCCCCAGGGGAGCCCGGCCACACCGGGCACTTTCTAGGGAGAAGGAATTGGCAGGAAGTCTCAGCAGGCCCGGGGTGAGGTCAGGAATGTGGAGAAGGGGAGGCTCACATCTTTGCTTTTGCTGTGAATGAGAGGCAGCAAACGGAGCACTGGGGCGGGAGGCGGGGTAGACACTGATCCTGGGGTTCAATGGTTACGCTCCTCCACGCTGGAGACCCCGGGATGCCCTGGAGACCCTGGGATGCCCTGGAGACCCCAGGAAGTGATGGGGACTCCTTGATAAGCCCTGCCTGGGCAGCCTGACATTTGGTGAGGGCATCAGACAAGAGGGATAAACAGCAAGAGTACACAGCAACCTGTCAAGGACAGTCAAGGCCTCAGGGTAGTGGAGGCGGCCCCCGGTTTAGCCGGGCTTCAGGGGTCTTCAAGGAAGGACTCTCTGGTGGAGTCCAGTGGGTGACGCTGGGCTGTCAGGTGAGGCTGGGCCACCCCCCAGCCCAAGGGGGAGAGAGCCTGGCATGGTTTGGCTCCAGGGCCGCAGGTCCCTATGGTCCAAGCCCCTTATCCTCAATTCAGGCCCCTCAGCCTCGTCTCTTGACCTCCTCAGCACTCCTTGAAGGCCCAACAGACCCAGGAGAGATGTGTGTCAAATCCCCCAGGCTCGCTCTTCAGAAGAGCCTGGGTGTGCATCCCAGCTCTTCTGCAGGGGACCGGTTTGCATTTGGGCAAGTGAAGCTTTGATTTCCCCATCTGTTAAATGGGGGCAAGGATGACACCGAGGATAGTAATGGAGGGCTCTCTGGCACAGAGCGGTCCTGGAGCATTGCAACCCTGGTCCTCGCTGCTTGCCTCACCTGCCTTGGTCCTTGGCATCCTCCTCACCTGTATTTCATGCCACCTCCACTCCACCCCCTTTTTTGGGCCATACTGTGCATCTTGTGGGATCATAATTCCCTGCAGGGATCAAACCCGGGCCCGCGGCAGTGAAAACTCAGGGAGTCCTGACCACTCTTCTGCCAGGGAAGTCCCTCAAACCCCTTGCTCCTCCTACCTGAGTGTGAGGCTGGCCCCACTGGGGGTTAGACAAACCCCTCCACCAGGCTCTGCTGCCCCATTTAACCAGCCCTCCCCTCTTGACCTTTCTACCTCCCAGCCCCTCCTGGACAGACCTCAAGAAAGCAGCACTGATACCCACTGGCCCCGGACCACACAGTTGGCATTGTGCCCAGCTGTCACCTCATCCCTCAACATCCTTCCCTTCCCAAGGGCTTGAGGCCCCACAAAAGGGCAGTAAACATTTTCAGGACAGATGACCTTAGTTCTGAAGGGATTTCCAGGCCCTCAGAGCTGCAACAGATGCCTGTATCCTCCTCCAGGGCGTTTGTCACAGAAAGAAAAGGCCTTTGTCTGTAGGCCACCGGACTCATTGCTTGGGAACCTGTACCTGGCACAGGCCATGCAGGAAAAGTACCCCCAAAGGTGCCCAGGGTGGCTGTGCTGTGAGCTGAGCACGGCGTCTTATGCAGTTAGTAGACGCTTGAGAAGGAACACTTAGGCTTTGATCATTTCTGTTTTGTGATCACCTCTGGGTCACCAGGGACGGAATCTCCAAATGATAGCCTGGTGCCCACAGGAGAGCAGGGTTTGCTGTGAGAGGCTCAACTCTAGGACCAGCTGGGCCCGGGGCGGGGGCAGAGGCTGCCCCTCCCTGTTCTGCAGTCTCCATCACCGGCACAACCCACGTCTCCTAGTAAGTGGTCAGCAAACAGCAGAGGTGGAGCTCTTCATGTCTCCTCCAGGGTCCTATCTGGGCTCTGCCCACAAGGCCCCTTCAGCTGCCTGGCACCTGCCTGCTGGCACTTAGGCACGCCCTCCTTTATGACCCAGGGCTCTGCCATCCAGCCCTGATTATACCCCTGGCTTCCCTGGAGCCCGGGTCTGAACAAGGAGGGCATCGGGCCATAGAGCAGGGGGCAAACACGCAAGGGCCCATCTTCATCTTGGAGACGGAAGTCTGGGCCCCCCGAGGCCCATCCCAGGGAGGGACGTGGACCAGCATTGCCGCTGGAGGTGCCAGCCAGGGGACCCGGTCAACACCCTGGAGAGTCAACCCCTTCTGTGCTTCCCCTGAGCACAGCCTGGCCAGGTCGTGTCCTCTCCCCAAGCCTGGAGGTGGAAGACTAGGGCCCTGCTTGTAGGGTCATGGGGAAGATGAAACCAAAGGAAACCTGCTAACTCTTCAAGCAGGAAAGATGGGGCAAAGGTGGAAGGAATGTGTGGCGGGCCAGCGGGGCCACCCGGGACACCCACTCGTGAGGGCCTGGAAGGGGGTCCCTGTGATATGAGATGGGGACTTCCCCGGGGGAACATTAAGGGGTACGTGGGCCGAGGAGCAGGTGTGGCTTCTACCCTGCCTGCAGGAAGGGGCCTGGGGCACCCCAGGGCATTCCTTTCACCCACAGGTGTGAGCCTGGCAGGAGGAGAAGGTGGGGGGTAGCCACTGGCAGCCAGCAAGGCCCAGAGGGCCCTCTGAATATCTGAAAGCATGCAACAAATGTTGTAAGCGTCTTGGTTTGACCGTGAACCTGTCTGGGAGGTCCTTGTGTCAAGGAGCCCCTCAGACACGCCCTCCTTCAGGGCTCTTTCTACAATGAATTAGAGGACTAATTTGAAAACAAATTTCTGTTTTCTTTATTAAAACAGTGCCCAGTTCACTAAAGGTACTGAATACACCATGGATGGATGGATGGATGGATGGAAGACAGGTGAGAAAAGGCAACACCCTTTGAGGGCTGGCGATGGCCCATACTGCTCTCCGGTCTGTTTCAATAACAATAAATGTAACGATCATTCCCTGAGCCCTGACTTTTTTGCACTTCGAAGTGCTTTATTCACATGACTCACGGGATCCTCCTAAGAACCCTGTGGGGCAGGTGCTGTTTGAAGGATGAGGAAGCTGAGACACAAGAGAGGGTGAATGAGCTGCCCGAGGTCACACCTGGTTCACAGCCTCAAGGATGACAACTGAAGCCTGGTTCCGTCCACCCAGCCCCCGCGGGCGCCATGCAGGAGGAAGACGAGTGAGCAGGCCTGGCCCACGGGGAGTTCCCCTGTGGGAGAACCAGCCGGGCCAGGGCAGAGGGGGCAGAGGCGTGGCTACAGGACACTGGGGTCCTCCCTCGCTGCCAACCCGCTCTGTGACTTTGGCTGGACTTCCTGGGGCCTTCGGTTCTACCCCAGTGAAAGAATGTGCTGGAACCACATGACCCTGAGGTTCCTTCCTCAAGGAGTTGAGAATGGCTATGACTCCCCAGTCCCTGCCCCATTTGAAGGTGCCTGCTCAGAGAGGCGGGGCCGGCCCCACTGGGAGGCCCTGGGTGGCCGCATGTCGGGCGGAACTCTGGAACCAGGCCACTCGCACTCGCCCTCTGACTCACAGGGACTTGGGAGCAAGGGCCCGTCCACACCTTTCCATGGGGAACTTGGTGGTGAGCTTCCTAAAGAGGACACGTGGGGGCAGCGGGTGCTCTGATATTGGGTGGGCGTCTGGCCTGCTGCCCCGGATGATGGCCTGGAAGGTACCGGGTGCTCGGGGTCAGCACCCTCTCTCCTTCCCTCCCTTTACTCAGCAGGGTATCTGTGGGGTGCCCACTCTCTGCCAGGCTTATACAAGTCACTGAGAAGGATAATAACTGCATGATAATATCAAACACAGATATTGATCTCAGCTGCTGCCGGGGCCCAGCGTGCATTAGCCCATGGGAGCCTCAGAAGTATCTAGAGAGGCGGGGCCTGCTTACAGTTTAACGAAGCACACGGAGAAGAAACCAGGCTCCCCACCAGGGGTCAGACCCCCCAGGCCCCTGCCCTGACTGGCCAGCCTCTGTCCTCACCACAACTAACCACCAGAATTTACTGCTCTCATCCGTGGTGGATCCTCCAATTGGCTACTTCACGGATGGGGCCCTGATGCCCACAGAGGGGCAAGGACTGCTCAGGTCTGCACTGCTGAGAAGGCCGTTGGGTGAAGAAGAGGGCACCAGACCCCTGCTCGTTTCCTTCCATCATCACATCCACTCGTGTTCTGGGCAAAAGGCCCCAGCGGACCGGCTTGGAGCCGGGCAGCTACACAAACAGCCAGCCCAGCCAGTCTTTCCAGGTTGCTAGGGTGCATGGGGCCTGGGCCAACCAGCTGCATTGCCCAGGCTGCTTCTCCCCAGGAACCGCAGTCCTCTGACCTCTCTACTCCCGCAGGTCCCACTTGGGAGTAGGTGGACACTGCTGGAGGCCCAGAAAGAGTTATCTGCTCCTGCCTCAGAGTTCTGTTCAGAGTTCACCTTTTCTGGACCAGCCCTCTCTTCTCCCCCACCAGGTGGGGCCAGGTCCAGGGAGTCCACCTTCTGATCCGGTCAACCCAGACCCTCCACACCCACCCCCAAAGACCCCTTCCATCAGCACCAGAAACTCACTGGGGTCCCTGTGCTCCCACCCGGGGCCTTCCCTCTGCCGTACCGGGGACCCAGGCCCTCCCTGTGATGGACCAGAGAGGTCACTGACGTCACAGAGGACAGTCGGCCCCTGGGGATGGGGGGCGGGGGGACGATGGGGGCCCGCAGACTGCGCCACCGGGATCAGACCACGGCGCCAGCCGATGCGGCGCTCCGGGAGCCTGGGGCAGGACTTCGGGTCGCCGCCGCCAAGCCCTAGATACGGGGTCAAGAGCGCAGGCCTCGCCCCTCGCCGGGGCAACTGGGCAAACCTGCCTCCCCCCGCTTGCCCCCGCCTCGATTCTCTTCTGCAAACTGGGGAGGGAGGGAATTGCCGCTGTGCGGCTCGTTGTACCAAGCTTGCGCCTCACTCGGCCGCACTCCTAGCCCGTTCGTGGGCTCTTGGCAGCAGCCGATGGCCAGGCCGCCAGCCAGCCAGCCAGGCCGCGCGGACAGCTCCGCAGAAACCCCCACGAGTGGGCTGCGGGAGGCCGCAGCGGCGTCGCCAGCCTGCGCATGCGTGGGCCGCGCAGCCTGCCGGAACTGTAGTCCATCCCTGGGGGCGGCAGGTGGCGCCGAGCGAGGAGGAGCGGAGCGCGGTGCCTACATTTCCCAGGGTGCATCCGGTATGGGGGCGGGGCTAGGGCGGGGCCTCCGCGCGGGGCGGGGCGGGGATTCGAGGAGGGGCGGGGTCGGCGGGGCGGGGCTGGCGCGCCGAGGGGCTGCGGCGGAGCTGCGGGCGGGCAGGCGGCCCATCCCGCCTGCAGGCGCTGCACCTGCGGACACGAGCGTCCGGCTGCCTCCCCGCCCCGGCGACCCGACTCCAAGCTGCCGCTGAGATGAGCGCGGGTGAGTGTGCGGGGAACCGGGGCCTTCCCGAGCTGGATCGCGGCGCCGGCAGGGCTGGGGTGCCTGCACCTGCAGACGGGAAACCGCCCCGCGGCTGCAGCCGACTTGCACTCCAGGGTCTTTGCAGTGTGGCAGGTCAGGCGCGCCCCCCATCGCCCGCCTTGTCCCTGCGCCCGGGGGGCCGGGAACCCCTTTCACCGAGCGCCGCACCGCCTGGCTGCGCTGGGCTGCCTGGACGGCGCTGCTTCTTTGCTTTTCTCCCCGGCATGCTGGGTCGCAGCAGGGTCCGGGCGAAGGGCGCGCGGCCGCCCTAGACCCTGCGGCGGAGAGGTGTGTGACACGGGTCGGGGGGTGGGGAGGGCTTGGCGGCAGGGGGGCGCCGCCCTTGTGTGACTCCCGCAGCGCCTTGGTGGGTAGGTGGGTTGAGGAGGAGCGTCAGGTCGACCCCCCCGGCGCCCTGGGCTCGCCCAGCGCAGACTTGGGGGCGCGGAGCCCGCAGTTGGTGTGCGGCCCTCCGCGATGGGCGCGCGCGTGCTCTCTCCGGCCCCTCGTCCCCTCCACTGCGCACCCAGGCTGCTGCCTCTGGGGCCGCACCCGCAAGGTCTGACAGCCTCTGTGCGGCGCTGGAAAAATCCCACGTCACCACCCCTAGTGCGCTGGGGGAAACTGAGGCCTACCGCCGGGGGCCTAGCTCCTGGAGAGACTTTGAAGTGACCAGAGCCCCGTTTTGAGAGCTTCTGGGGACCCAGCCCTGGCTGGAAGGCTTGTCCCTACATTCCTCGGCAGGGAGAGGCCATCACCCCATTTTCCAGGGTGCGACCGAGCCTCACCAGGCTTGAGTCACTTGCTCAGGTCTCGCAGTGGGGCTGGGTTTTGAAGCTGGTGCTTCCTGACTCCTGTGTCCTGCCTTGAGCCCATCTCCCCGCAGACTCCAGTATGGGCCCCTGGCCACCCCGCAGAAACCAGAGGAGACAGCTGTTTCTCCCTGAGGGGCGGGAGGGTAGGGAACAAACAGGACTGTCGAGGGAGTGTGCCTTTAGGGACCATTTCCTGTCTGCTGTCTGCTTGGGACCTGTGTTTCCCGGGAGCACCCCCCCCCAAGGGGAGTCTGTCCCCTCCCCCTCCTAGTTGAGGGACCACACGGGCAGTGGGAGTTGGGAGAGAAGCTGAGAGCAAATGGCAGGCTGGAGGAGGCAGACTTCTCTAGAAGAAGATTTCTGAAATGGCCAACCTGTTCTTTGGAGGTGGTTGGGGGACAGGGCACACCGCCTTGGCAGAGCCTCCAGACACATTTATCTAATGCTAGGTGGGGGGGAGGTAATGGCAGGGTGCACCAGGTAATTTTAGGCTCTCCCCAACCGTAATTGATCCCTCCGATCTCTCCTGTAATCAGGGGGGGAGCCCTGGAAGGAACCGTGGCATTTCCCCCTCATTTGTGGTTGTCCTGGGAGCAGGGGTAGGTGGTCACCAGGGGTCCTGGGGGGATCAGAGGGCAAGGAGACTGGGGTTTGAATCATAGTGTCCGCCTGCTGGTCTTGGGCACAGCGTGACGGCTTCCTGAGCTTGGCTTCCTGAAAGCAGTATCGTTGCCCCCGTGGAAAGGATGAGGTAATAGCGGAAAGCCCGCACCTAGTAGGTCCTCCCTTGGGGGCCCGTGCGGGTCAGTAAACTTCAGCCTCTCTGAGTCAGCATGGCCCCTTGGGGCTGGCAGTGGGCACACCGACCCGCCACCTGTCGCTCATGGCCCGCCGCATGACCTGCACAGCAGTGAAATTTTCACCCACAGCCACAATGGGAGAGAGCAGACGGCGGTCCCTGGCGCCGCGCACCTAGGCTCTCGTGGCCGCTGTGCGCATCTGGAAGGCCAGGGGCTTCCCTCGTCCACAAGGGCAGGTCCCCTGCCGGTCCTTCCCAGGGAAGGCTGGCATCATCCCAGAGCTGGGCGCCAGCAGGCGTGGCTGGGAGCACGTGGGCCAGTCTCCAACGGCCCAGACCAGCCGATGGTCGGAGCCTGAGGGGACCTGAACGCCGGCCCCGGGAGGGAGGCTCCCCTTTATGCTATGCCGGCTGCGGGCGTGTCTTCCTTCAGTCTGATCACTCAGGGCACCTGAGAGAGGGCTCTGGGGTGGCCTCCAGGCCCCGTGCCTACTTGCTTTGTTGTGCATTCATTTCAGTGTTCAGGGGGATGAGGAAGCAGTACGGTGAGGCGGGAGGAGCTGGCGTTCTGCGTCAGATGAGCCTGACCGAGCGCTCGAGCTGTGTTCTGTTTACAGTCACCGTGCCTGCTTTCCCCGCCGTGTGGAGGGAGCCCCTCCGGCTCTGCGCGCACTGCTGGCCACACTCCGGCTCTCCTGGCCACTGTGCGCATCGGGCAGGTCAGGAACTTCCCTCGTCCACGAGGGCAGGTCCCCTGACGGCCCTCCCCAGGGAAGGCTGGCATCATCCCGGAGCCCAGGTGGGGCCCAGGAGACGACGGTGAGCCTGGTGGTGGTCTTGTAGCATCCCAGTCCGTGTGGTCACGGGGGGCAGGGCAAGGTGGGGCAGAGGGACGAGCCTGAGCCCAGAGGGGCTCCAGAGCCAGCCCTGCCACCTCTGGGCACCGGGTCTATGCTCTCTTGGTGCTTGTGTGTCCTGCCCGGGCGGCTGCAGGTCTGCTGGGCAGGATTCTCCCAGGTGAGTTTTGTTGGGGGGAGGCATTGCATTAGTTTTCCAGGGCTGCCGTAACAAGGTGCCCACTGACCGTACAGCTTAAACAACAGAATTGTATCTTCTCACACTTCTGGAGACTGGATGGAAGTCTGAGATCGAGGCGTGGGCAGGGTTGGTTTCTTGAGGCTTCTTGCCTCACCGTGTAAGTGGCCGTTTCCTCCCTGTGTCCTCAGATGCTCTTTCCTCCGTGTGTCTGTGTCCTTCTCTCTTCCTGAAAGGACACCAGTCATACTGGATTATGGATTTGAAGGAGGGATGCAGTTCAGCCCAGAAGGGGAGGGCAGGGCCAGGTGGAAAGCTGGGTGGCAGCTCAGCTGTCTTCTTTTCCTGTGGCTGATGGGTTAGGAATGCAGAGCTGGAAGGGGCTTGGGGGATGCTCCAGTCCTAGCCCACCCACCCACACAGAGGGGAAACCGAGCCCCGGGGAAGGAAAGGCGGCCGTCCCAGGGCCACGAGAGTGTGCGGTAGACGCAGAGCCCAAGCCCCGGTCCTCTGCTCTGGTTGGTGCAGCCCTGGCATTTGAAACAGAAAAACATGTTTCTAATCCGAGTCGGGGCTAGTTCACCACGGCATCCCAAACAGCGGCAGAAAGTCAGAAACCTGCTGCATGTATGTGGTGGGGAGCGACAGGACATGGGCCGTGGGTCCTTCATCTGGTCCCTCATCCGTGGGTCCTTCGTCCGGTCCCTCATCCGTGGGTCCTTCGTCCGGTCCCTCACCCGTGGGTCCTTCGTCCGGTCCCTCCCCCGTGGGTCCTTCGTCCGGTCCCTCCCCCGTGGGTCCTTCGTCCGGTCCCTCATCCGTGGGTCCTTCGTCCGGTCCCTCATCCGTGGGGCTTAGATGTTTCCTAAGCCCCTGCTGTGTGCCCAGCCGCCCCAGGCCCGGGGCTCCGCTGTTGACCGGAGCAAGCGGCATCGTGTCTTCCTGGGGCAGGGGGCTGGTGAGAACGTTCTAGTTACTTGTGTGACTGGAGTTTCTCACGTTAGGAGAAAGTGCTTAAGAAAAGCTGCATTTGGCAAACAGCTGAGGACACAGTGGCGCGTCCTGTGTGACCTCCGCGCTGTGAAACAGGGCAGGGAGCAGACCAGAAGGAAATCGAGGCGTCCAGGGCGTCCCCCGTGGGGGGCGGCGAGAGAGCTAGTGCCCCCGGCCCCCCGCATCTTCACGCTTCCTGTCACCTTCCCCGGTTTTGTTTTTTTTCCTTGTGTGTGCTTGCCTTTTGCCATGAGGAATCAACAAGAAGGGCGTTGGTTCCGGGTCTGAGGTGGGCGTGTGCCGCTTCCGAAGCCCATGGCTTGGGGGCAGTTGGGCAGTCCCATCCGCCGCGGCCACTCCTTTGCTCGAATGGAGGTCTCCCAGTTGGCAGCACATGGATCTTAACACACGTGCCCAGTTTCCGTGGGTGACAGCATCTGACGGAGGTGTAGCTGAAGACAAATCATGCTGACCCAGAAACTCATCTGAAATTGCACCTGAAGAGGATGGTCATTGCCCCAGAACCGGCAGCTCTTGGACAGCCCGGGAATCCTCATCTCCGAACTGTTGGTCCTTCGCATCCGTGGTCACTTCCTAACCCGCCACCTGAGATGCTTCAATTCTTTCTGGTTTCTGTCCAATGAAGTGGTTTGGGGGCAGTCAGCATATTCTCTGGACCCAAGTCCTGACTTGGGTGAACTCTTGGAAAGCCCAGTCTTACTGTCTCAGCAAAGGGAGTGTGACCCACACTCTGGACAAGTCGCCGGTCAGACACCCTGACCCTCCAGAGCGTCTGCCGTCTTGTGTGAGAGCTGTGAGCTGGCTAGAGGGAGTCAGCAAGTCTGGTGGTGCAGGGAGCCAGCAGGGTGGGGTGGAGCCTCTGGGAGGGGTCTGTCCTGCTGGTGGGCCTCAGGGCCAGGCCAGCTGTCGTGACCCCGAGCTGCCCCGTGGATGCCCGACTCTGGTCCCTGTGCTGCAGACATGGGCTCTTCCGGGCTCGGGTTCCAGCTCTGCCACCTGCTAGCGTGGGATCCTTGGACCTCTCCGAGCCTCTGATGCTACCTCTTCTGGGGTCTCCATAGGGACCGAGGGCCCAAGGTGCCTGGTATGTGGGAGAGGCTCAGTTCAGTTCAGTTGCTCAGTCATGTCTGGCTCTTTGTGACCCCCATGGACTGCAGCACGCCAGGCCTCCCTGTCCTTCACCAACTCCCATAGCTTACCCATACTCATGTCCATTGAGTCAGTGATGCCATCCAACCATCTCATCCTCTGTCATCCCCTTCTCCCACCTTCAATCTTTCCCAGCATCAGGGTCTTTTCAAATGAGTCAGTTCTTATCGGGTGGCCAAAATATTGGAGCTTCAACTTCAGTGGCAGTCTTCCCAATGAATATTTAGGACTGATTTCCTTTAGGATGGACTGGTTGGATCTCCTTGCAGTCCAAGAGACTCTCAAGAGTCTTCTCCAACACCATAGTTCAAAAGCATCAATTCTTTGGCGCTCAGCCTTTTGTATGGTCCAACTCTCACATCCATACATAACTACTGGAAAAACCATAGCCTTGACTAGATGGACCTTTGTTGGCAAAGTAATGTCTCTGCTTTTTAATATGCTGTCTAGGTTGGTCATAGCTTTCCTTCCAAGGAATAAGCGTCTTCTAATTTCACGGCTGCTGGAGAGGCTGGAGAAGCAGATAAAATAGTTGGGACAGGAAAGCTCAGGTTGGTGTTCAGATGGCAGCTCGTGTTTCCTGGTGATCGTGTGGTCTCGCGAGCTGCTGCAGGCCCATCAGAGGGGTGCCAACCCGCTGGGCTGCCTCTGGCTGCCCAGACACAGGGCAGAGCAACCCGAGTGCCGCGTGTTTGTTTACCCGGGGATGTTTCCATCGCCAAGGTCTCTAGGGTGTCGGGCACAGCCTGCTTCAGTGTCAGGGTGTCGCCGCTCGTGGGGCCCCTCTCTCGGGCCCTGCTCCGCCGAGGGCTTCTCAGGGCTCCTCAGGGTCGCTGGGGTGTCCCCGCCTATAGATGGGGAGGTGGACGCCCAGGAGGGCGCCGGGCATCACATCCCACCACTGGTGAACGACAGAGCTGGATTTGAATCCTGTGTGTCCAGCTGGCGGGAGGGCGCTGTCTGTCTGTCCGCCTGTGTGCATTAGGGGCTGTGATGGTGACTTTGTGATGTGTGGCTGAGTGTTTGGGGTGGGTGAGGCTTGATCCGCTTGATCCCCTGGGGGCCTCACGATGACGCTTGCTGGTGACAGCGTGGGGTGGGGACTCACAGCCGATGTCCTCACCTGAGCCGAGGAGCCTGGCCCTGTTCCGAGGTGTGGCGCCTGCCGGCGTAGCTGGGAAGGCAGAGCCAGCCCCAGCCCAGTCCTGTCTGCTCCTGAGGACTTGCCCTGTGCCTCCAACGCACTCCTGTCCAGGGTCATGGCTCAGCCCCAGGGATCCACCCGGGGATGGACCACTCAGACTGGGAGAAGGTCACCGTGTGGAGTCCACACTCCTCCCTGTAACCTTGCCCCCTGGCCCTTGCTGTCCCCTCTGCTGGTCCTTGGGGTCTCCTGGAGCTGACCGCTCCTGATGGAGGCGGCACTCACGGTTGTCCCAGGCTTCTCCAGCTCCAGCCCCGCCGGCATCAACCATCTCGTCAGTGTCTGAGCTCCCTGAACTCTCGGGCCCACCTGCCGGACCTCTCTGTGACCTTGGGCCAGCTGACTTCCCTCTCTGGGCCTCAGTGTACCTGTCTGAAAACACGAGGGCCACCACCATCCTCAGAGGTGTGACCTGCTTTCTTTTGACAACCCGCCCCCCGCTCCCCACTGCAGCGGGGAGATCGTCTGGGTTTGAGGCTCAGCCGCCGTCCGTTCAGGGAAACACACGATGTGAGCCGTAAGTCTCAGATCACCCTTCTGGGCCCCGTGGACCTCATCTGACGGTTTCACGGCAGGAAGCACGTTGCCCTTCACGCCGAGGGGGCCTGGTTAAGGGCCTTTCTCTGCAGCCTGCCTGGGAAGACACCTCTGTGGACATCTGCCTGGTACCCAAGCCAGCAGAGCAGCTGAGTCCCGGAGAAGATCTGGGGAGGGGGAGGTATGCTCTGACCCCTGCCGGCGTCTCCTACCCTGGGTGGGGGCGGGAGGCTTCCAGGCTAGTGGGGAGCCAGACCCGGGCTGAACCAGTTCCGTTGCAAAGTGATATATTGGGGGTTTCGTGCGCCATGTTGCCTTGGCTGGAGATTTCTAAGCAACAAGGGAGGTGGTCTTGATTGATGCCTCAAGGGCTTTGGGGTCAGAACACCTGAGTCCCAGTCCCAACTGTCACCTGCTAGTGTCCCAGCCACCAGGTTGCACAGGTCCCCCTCTTTGCCTCGGTTTCCCCACCTCCCAGGTGGAGGTAATAGCACCTGCTTTTCAGGACTGACCATGCTGTGGGGCCAGGGGCCTGGGGTGGTTTTTTTTTGTCACAGCCAGACATGCTGTCCCAGGGCTTGAGGCAAAGCCTGCAAGGTCCGCCGGGCATCGGCTGGCACGGCCTCCGGTCCGCGGCACTTCTTCTGTTGCTGGTTCTGTTGCCTGCGCTACCCAGCCCGCCCGATGCTGTCTTACGGTCCCTGCCCGGTGCCGGGGTCAGGAGAAGCCCGGTCTCCCAAGAGCGGCCCGCTCCCAGTTTCTGAGCGGCGCTGTGGAGGTCAGCCCCGACTCAGTCCTGCAGGGCCGTCCTCACCGCACACACAGGGCCTCCACCCGGCCCCCTGCACAAAGCGGGTGTGCTGGGTGGCCTGTTTCTTCGTAACAGAACGAGGGGTTTGACAGATTGGGCCACCCGACTCCAGCCAGCGCCCAGTGGCCCCACTGTGCACACCCACCGGCTGAGCCGAGTGGATCCCCCCTCCCGAATCCGCACAGACTGCCTTAAGTCAGGGCTCCGTGAACAGCCTCCAGTGGAGGTCAGGTGATGGATGGAGCTCGGGTCCCCGCTTCATGCCCACCCCCCGCCCGCCACCCTCATCCCGGTCGAGGACTCAGGGTCAGGCCTCTCTGACCTGCTGCTCTGACCTCCTGCTTCTGCTTAGATGTCAGGGGCCCCAGGATCTTGCTGGAAAATGGCATCTCCAAGGCCCCGGTCAGTGCTGCAGTTGGGCGTGAAGTTCCAAGAAGGAGGAATTATGAGGACCACCCCATGGCCCCCCCCTCAGTTTGGTGACCCGAGTGACAAATGCTCCCGGGGGCCCACCCCCACCTTTATATTCTGCGTGACTAGGGTGAGGCTGCAGGCGGTTTACCTGGGAGGAGGTCCCAGGAAGCAGAAGTGGGAGGGCTGGGGCGTGGAGGCGGGGAAGAGCCGTGGGGCATTTGGATGGGTGGCCGCTGTGGGCTGCGGGAGCTCGGTCCTGCTCGGCGACCGTGCAGAACGCTCCTAAGCACCAGCAGGACCCTGGGGCCTTTGTCGTCCTGGACTGGGGGGTGGCTGGTCCTGGGATCGTGACCCCCCCCACCAACACACATTGCACGGTGTGACAGTCCACAGCCACGCAGGGGAGCCCAGAGGCGGGGTGAGGGCGGATATCACCACACTGCCACAGCACCCACAGAGGGCCCACGGGTTCAGATACGGTCCAGCATCAGCCCGACTGGGGCCACCGCTGTTCCCAGCCTCAGTCCCATCGGGGCCACCTCTGATCCCTGCCATCAGCAGCCCCTCGAGGGCTCAGGGCTGTTCTAGAATGCCTGTTCACTTGGTTTACTGAACACCTACTGTGCACATTTGAAAAGACCCTGATGCTGGGAAGGATTGAAGGCAGGAGAAGAAGGGGACGACAGAGGATGAGATGGTTGGATGGCCTCACTGACTCAGTGGACATGAGTTTGAGTGGACTCCGGGAGTTGGTGATGGACAGGGAGGCCTGGCATGCTGCGGTCCATGGGGGTGCAAAGAGTCGGACACGACTGAGCGACTGAACTAACTGTGCACAGAGCACTGTCCTCACTAGTGATTCCCCCAAACGCATGTGTTTTCTCCTGCCACCTTCTCTCCCCCTCACCACCCCCTGGTGCTGGAATTCCTCCTCCCAGAACCCAGAAGGTCCAAGACCCTTGCCTGCATCCTCAGGACCAGTGAACCGGAGCCGGAGCCGAGGGCTCCAGGAGAGGCCGTGTGCCTGCTCCCAGCTGCCGTGTGACCTGCAGGTGGGCACTGCCCCTCTCTGAGTTGCTTCATCTCTGAGCAACGGCCCCCACGGATGCCCCTGGCCTCATCCCCAGACAGGGGGGATATGTTATGCACATGGCAAAAGGGACCTTGAGGATGGGATTAAAGGGATCTTGCAGTTGGGGGGTGGTACTCAGGGGGGCCCATGCTGTTTCGAGGAGCCTGCGAGGGAGGAGGCAGGAGGGCCAGAGAAGAGGGGAGGTGATGGCAGACGCAGAGGTTGGAGAGGAGATGGGGTGCGGCACGGCTGGCTTTGAAGATGCAGGAAGGGTGGCCTCAGTCTGCAAGCTGAAGGGCTTCTGCAGCCACCACGTGACTTGGTGTCGCATGCAGTGGGGGCCGCCTGCCTCCGGGAGGGTCTACTGAGCACCCGCGAGGGGCAGTGGGGCAGCGTCACGGGGAGAGTGCAGTCCGACACCCCCGGAGTGCAGGGACACGGGGCGGCGAGGCTGAGCAGGACCCGGGTGCTCACGTGGGAGAGGTGGCCGGCAGGTGCAGGGGCGGAGGTCACGGAGGATGAGTGGACCGTCCAGGGTGGCCGAAGTGGCCAGCCACCCAGGATGGGCCGGGCTGGGCAGTGAGGGGGCCATCGGGCCGGGCCAGGACCCGGCCAGCACCTTCCTGCTGCTGCTGTGACTGCGGCCACGCCGGTCCCGTGACACGCGTATCGCCGGCCGCCTGCATCCCGCCGTTCTCCTCCAGGTCTGAGCCCGGCCACTTCTGCCAAGCACTTGAGGTGTAGCCATAGGGTGCGGGGCTACAGGCACCGGTTCCCTTGAACACACCCCTGACCTGCCTCGGAAATCAGGAAACGCGATCTGTGTGCAGAAGCCCAGCATCCAGCCAGGCGCCTCCCTGGCTGCCTCTGCCGGGCACGGGGTGCTGCCCAGGCCTGGGGCACGCATAGCACGTGAGCCGCAGGGCAGGTCTGCGTGCTGAGGACCACAGGCAGTCCTGCCAGGACCCCCCAGAGCCGCCTCCCGCTTCCTCGGGCAGGGGTCCCCACCAGACCTCAGCGTCGCCTGCACCGCTCTTTCCTGCCGGGCCCCGTCATCCCCCCGCCTCACTCTTTCCACTCCGGCGGAGCCGGACCCCACCCCACCCCCCACACCCGCCACGGGAGAGCTTTGCTCTGACCTTGCTGCTGCCACCTTGTCTTCCTCCGTCAGCCCCCATCCCCTGACCTGACCCCCCAGATTCCTTCTCTGAGGGTAGCTGGCTGGGCGGAGTACCCAGCCAGCCGGCAGCCTCTGAAAAGGAGTTGAGAGAGGACTTAAAATCACTGGCGACGGCTCACACACTGAGCCCTAAGCGGGCCCCTTGGGGGGACACCCTCCAGCCCAGCGCGAGGTTTTCTAGGAGCTGGTGCCCAGGGAACAGGGTTGACAGAGCGGGGAGGCAACCTCCAGTGCTGGGGCATCCAGCAGGAGGGGGACGGCTGGCGTGAAGCTCCGTAAACCTCGGGGTTAAATAGCAGAAAGTTATTCTCTCCCAGGTCTGGAAGCCCGGAGTCCAAAATCCGTGTCACTGGGCTGAGGTCAAGTCTCGGCAGGGCGGGGCCTCCTCCGGAGGTGCTGGGGGAGTCCCCTCCCCGTCTCTCCTTGGCTGCCAGAGGCTCCCTGGCTTGTGGCCGCATCACCCGCACCTCAAGGCCAGCATCTCCAGCACCTTCAGATCGCCCGCCGCCCCGTCCGAGTGTGTGGTCAGGTCTCCCTCTGCCTCCGTCTCTGAGGATGCTGGCGCGTGCGCTTGGGGCCCGTAACCCAGGGTGACCCTCCCATCCCAGGGTCCTTAACTGTATCCCATCTGCAAAGACCAACTGTTGCATTCTTTTAACCATATGATGTCACACCCATGGGTCCTAGGGATAAGGACACAAGTACATTGGTGGGGTGGGCATTATTCAGCTTTCCCAGGCAATTTCTCGAACATTCTGTTTCTGAGACTGAAACTTTTTTTTTCCCTCCTTGCAGGATCTGTAGAAGAGCTGAGGGTTAGAGAAAAGACCTCTCATAGGATAAAAATTGTGCCTTTCAAGTCAGCCAAATATAAACATCCCAGAGTCCCCAGAGCTGATGGCCTCAGGGGCCTCTGACTGGGGGTGTGTGCGGTCTCTTGGGAGCAGCTAGGTGCGATGCATTGAGCCTTAAATACGTTCATGCCTTCGGTAGAAGAAGGCGGCTCTCCGGAATCTTCTGAAGAAGGGTTCTGAAGCACAGATATGGTTGGTGCATAAAAACTCATTCACTACAGGGGTCAGAGGCTCTGCAGGGTGAATGTCCAGCCAGAGATGCTGACTCAGGAAATTACTGTCCGTCTGTCTTTCCGCAGCAGCTGTTCTCCAGCTTTGAGGGCTTTGCACCCCTTCACTCAAAATTACTGAGGACCCCAAAGAGCTTTTGTTTAAGTGCATTGTATTTATTGATATGTACTGCATTAGACAGGGCTTCCATTGTGGCTCAGTCGTAAAGAATCTGCCTGCCAATACAGGAGATGCAGATTCGATCCTTGGGAAGATGCCCCTGGAGAAGGAAATGGCAGCCCACTCCAGTATTCTTGCTGGGAAATCCGTTGGACAGAGGAGCCTGGTGGGGTCATGAAAGGCCAGACCTGACTGAGCGGCTAAACGACAAGTGTATAAGACATAAAATGGAGAATTTTTAAGCATATTTAATTCATTGAATGAGGAAAATAGCCCGTTGTATGTTAACTGTGAGTGTTTTCAGGAAGCAGACCAGCCTTGCTTTACAGCTGTGCAAATCTCATTAACGTCCGGTTTGATGGACGGCGGCTGGAGCCTGTGTCCAGCCTGCGTTCTGTCAGTTGTGATGCCACCTGTCACGGGGCCTCAGGCAAACTCCAGTGTACATTTGGGAGGGAGAGGGAACGATGGGGAAAATAACATCTCAGTCTTATTATGAACATGGCTTCGACCCGGCCGGCACCCTGCTTGCATCCTGGGGACCCCAGGGTTCCTAGACCACACTGGGAACTGGTGATAAAAGGTGGAGTATTATGCAGTCATTAATACGACTGTCAAGGAGCAGTACAAGGCGTGTGTCACGCTAGTGATGAAGAATATGGGGTCCGCAACTTTATACACAGTGTCATCTACAAAACAGGCAGAAAACACATTGAAATGCAGGAGTTATGGGCAACTCTGCCTTTTTTTTTCTTCTGATGCTTTGGCTGTTTTATTTTCCCAGCTTCTTCATTTTAAGGATGTTCAGGGGGGATGGGTGGGGGGCAGGTTTGTGCTAGTACTGGTCTCAAGAGGCTTGAGTGGAGACCAGCTGTCTGAGCCCCTGGCACCGGCCGGCTCCTGCTCCAGGGATCGGACGGCGTTCTCTATTTTGGGAGGTGGACTCTCACTGTGGCACTAGGCCTTTGAGTGGCACCGACATGATGCAGGGATTTGTGTGTGTGTGTGTGTGTGTGTGTGTGTGTGTGTTTACTCTTGCGATAATTTCATCCACTGTTAGAAGCAAGAGAGCAGTTTCAGTGGGCTCTGGAGCAGGTTTCACAGTGGCTGATGAGCATTTGGGGGCTGGTCTGAAACTCGGCGTCCCCTGCAGAAATGCCCCATCCTGGCAGGGCTCCTGTGGAGAGCTAAATATAACCTGGGTGTGTGCTGGCAACCTCGGGCACCCCACCCCCAGCTGGTGGCAGAGCCGAGCCCAAGGGAGCAATTGATTTGTCTAATGGAGCTCAGTGTCTGCCATTTGTGGGGCATCTGGTAACTGTGGGCGGGCGGGGAGGGCGTCCAGGCCCCGTTTGAAATGCCACAGAGCCCGGCGGGGCGCGGATTCTTGCTCCTGATTTTCAGATTGGGGGGGGGGGACAACTGGACTAAGACAGGAGGCAGGACCCATGGTCAGGTGGCTGGTGACGGGGGCACTGCTCTGAGCTGGGAGCACCCTCAATGCCCCTCCCCCCTGAGGGGCACGTGTCTCCCCACCGGGTCCTCTGATCCGAGGACTGTGGTCACGTGTTTCTGAGGGCTCTGGCCTCACCGGTGGCAGAGAAACGATCGCAGTGATCGCTGTAACGCCCCAGACAGCCTCCCTGCCTGGGTCCTCCAGACGCTGCAGGAGTGGTCTCCGTGAGTGCCCATTCTACAGGTGGGCACACAGAGGCCAGGTGACCTTGAGAAACCCGCCCCGGGGACCCGGCTGGTGGCGGGAGCTCCTCCAGATCCCGGGTGCTGCTGAGCTGCGTCCTCCCTCCTGCGTGAGATGTGGGTCAGCCGGCTCCCCGGGCCCAGCAGGAGCCCTGCTCCGAGCACCTCCTCCTCCACGCCTCACCTGGCAGACAGAGGTGAGGGGGTGGGGGCGGCTCTCTCCCGCTCCTCCCACTGGCCCGGGTCATCATGGGACAGGATGATGTCATCACCCCTGGAGGGGGCGGCAGAATGGGGTGACCGGTGGGGGCGGGGCAGCCTTCTGAAAGGGACTTGCAGAGAAACGATCCCTCTCTCAAAGTACAGCCCGCCGCCTCCAGGATTGGCACCTCGACGAGGACATCTCACAGGAGACTGGGGCCCTGCGGGTAATTCCTGCCCATCCCTGGCCACAGGGGGCCGCTTGCCCATGGACACCCTCCTCCCCTCACTCCCAGGCACCCTTGCAGCCTCCAGGAGACCTCAGCAGGGCCCTGCTCTGGATTTTGGGGTGATGGAGGGACAGCGGGTCCTCAGCCTGCCTCCTGGGACCCCCTTAAAGCAGTCTTCAGGGAGGAGGTGGCTCCCTGGATTCCCCCCACCAATGTTCCTATTTCCTCCATGAGGACTTGCCCCTTCCCAGGGCTGACCGACTCAGGAAAGGACACTCCTCTTTCACAGGAGGCCCTCCCCACCTCCCTGGGTCTCATGGACAGGCATCCCCAGGGGGAGGGGGAAGGAGGTGGTTTCACCTGAGCGTGTGGAGCTCTTGGCCAGGTGCAGAACGTGACCTTAAGGGAGTTCTTCCCTCCAAGATCTTCCATCCTGGTGAGAAAGGCGGACAGCGTGTGGGGAAGACACACCATGAGAAAAAGCACTCCCCCAGGAGGCTGTGGGGGAATGGGCAGAGAGCAGGGAACTGACCTGCCGTGAAAGAGACATCCTGGCAGACTTCCTGAAGGAGGTGATGGTCCACCACGTGGGAGTCAGACAGAGCCGTAGGAGAAGGGCAGAGGTGAGCATGTAGGGTGTGTATGAGGAGTTTCACTCACTCCTCCGCCCCATGCTAGGCCCTGAGTAAGGTACCATCTGCCTCTCAGGCACTGTGATCCCCTGTCCGCCCTCACGGTACCTTGCATAGCGCCTCGCCAGCAGGAAGTGCTCAGTGATGATGTGGCTACAGGGGGCCGAGGAGTCACGCATCCAGAGAGGGGACAGGGAGGGAGCGTGGAGACCACAGGCACCTGGGGGTCTCCTAGACCCACCCCGCCCCGCCCCCATGACTGCAGGCTGAGCCAGGGCGGGGGTGGGGGCATCAAGCAATCTCAGCACGTTTATCTGTGATTCGGGGCGGGGCGGGGTTAAAGCCCCGTGCAGGTGTGGCCAGCACTCGGGGAGGAAGGGTCACTCTAAGTGGCGGGGAGGGGCGCAGAGGGGACATGGGTGCCCCGGTCATCCATCTTCCTTGGCCCCTCATCCTCCCCGAGAGCTCGGGCTCATTGAGGGCCACACCAGGCCCACGTCCTTGCAGAGGGCTTGGGGGCCTGGCACGCTGAAACAGGAACACTGACCCTGTCCGGGGGGCTGGATGGGGGGAGGGTGTGTGGGGAGACCACTGGGGGTCCAGGCGTGGCCCCTAGTTTGGAGGCCAGGGCCCCCTCCCTGACCCGCATCAGGGACGCCCATGACCTAGCACTTGGCAGCTGACCCCATGAGCCCTTGCAGCCCAGACACAGCCCTGCGCGTCCTTTTGTTCGGGAGCAGACACGGCTGGGGGCAGAAGGGGGATCGTCCATCCCTGCTGGGTGATGCCAGGCAGTGCCCTCTGGAGGCACGGTCCAGCCAGGGAGGCAGGCCTGTGAGGGGTAGGTCGCGGCAGTGGACTTTGGTCCAGGGTAGACTGGTGAGACCCGGAGACCCAGAGAGGGTCTCAGGCCATGACGGAGACCCAGAGAGGGTCTCAGGCCACGACGGAGACCCTGGCCACGGCCTGGCCCTCCCTGTCCCAGTTCTGGGAAAGAGGGTCACGCCAGGAATAGAAACTTGTATTTCCCACGGCTCCAGCCGCCGCTCCAGGCCGAAGCAGTCCGGAGAGGATCGGCTCCAGGCCGGCGATCTGTGGCTCCGGGTCGAAGTGGCAGGTGGGGGGAAAGTCACTGGCCACCTGGCCAGCATCAGGACCATGGTACCAAACGCTTGGGTTTTTTTTATCACCTCCTGCTGGGAGCCATTCTCTGCCCGGGGCAACCGATCCACTCGACACACAGGCTACAAGTTGGGAAGTTTGGGAGTCTTGGCCCCAGGCACGTGGGCAAAAGGAAGTTCACGATGGGTCCCCGGACCGCCTGGCAAACCAGCGCCTTGCCACGGTCCTCCTTTTACCTGGGACCCACGGTCACCCTCATCTGTGGACCTGCTGTGTGCAAACCTGCGTCCAGGTCTGCTCGGAACATCAAGCCCAGCCCGGTCCAGCCTCCCCTCGTCTCTGGAAGCAGAAATATTCAGATCCCATTGACTTGGCTCTGCTTGAGCAAATAGACCCGAATCCTATTAATATTCGTCAAAGGCCACTTCCCTGGGTGCCCGTGAGCTGCTGTGGGAGGAACATGAATTGCAGGGCAGGCTCTGAGCGTGGCCCCGCGGGCTGTGGTCTTGCCGAGGAGGGTCCAGGGTAATTAATTGCTGGCCACGACTGGGGCCCTGACCTGTGGGTCTTTCCAGGTCTTATAAAAGCCGTAGGATTCCAGCTCACATTCACTTGGGCTGTTGCTTCTCTGCGCACTCAGGTATCTGTGACCTGGTTAGACTCCTCAGAACTGCTTAGGGCTGTAGGGGTTGGGCGCGAGGGGTTGCTGAGGTCACAGCTGAACGAGGCAAAGCTGCGATTCAAGCCCGGGGCTCTCTGTCCCCAGCCTCCCGGCTCACAGGAGAAGGGGGTGTGCAGACAGCAAGAGCTGCAAGTCAGGTACCCGACCTTGTAGGAGTGTCCACAGGGAAGCAGGCAGAGCCGTTGATTTTTTTTTTTGTAAATTAATTTATTTATTTTAATTGGAGGCTAATTATTTAACAATATTGTAGTGGTTTTGCCATACTTTCACATGAATCAGCCATGGGTGTACATGTGTTCCCCATACTGAGCCCCCCTTCCACCTCCCTCCCCATCCCATCCCTCAGGGCGGTCCCAGTGTACCAGCCCTGAACACCCTGTCTCATGCATTGAACCTGGATTGGTGATCTATTTCACATATGATAATATGCATGTTTCAATGCTATTCTCTCAAATCATCCCACCCTCACCTTCTCCCACAGAGTCCAAAAGTCTGTTCTTTACATCTGTGTCTCTTTTGCTCTCTCTCATATAGGGTCATTGTTACCGTCTTTCTAAATTCCATATATATGTGTTAATATACTGTATTGGTGTTTTTCTTTCTGACTTACTTTACTCTGTATAATAGCTCCAGTTTCATCCACCTCATTAGAACTGATTCAAATGCATTCTTTTTAATGGCTGAGTAATATTCCATTGTGTATATGTACCACAGCTTTCTTATCCATTCATCTGCCGATGGGCATCTAGGTTGCTTCCATGTCCTGGCTATTATAAACAGTGCTGCGATGAACATTGGGGTGCACGTGTCTCTTTCAGACCTGGTTTCCTCAGTGTGTGTGCCCAGCAGTGGGATTGCTGGGTCATATGGCAGTTCTATTTCCAATTTTTTAAGGAATCTCCACACTGTTCTCCATAGTGGCTGTACTAGTTTGCATTCCCACCAACAGTGTAAGAGGGTTCCCTTTTCTCCACACCCTCTCCAGCATTTATTGTTTGTAGACTTTTAGATAGCAGCCATTCTGACTAATGCCATTGATTTAATGAGAAAAGAGGCTTGAGAAGACCCTGCTCACACACCCAGGTCTCCTGGGCTCTGATTCAGAGTCTGCTCATCCTCCAGAGTTCCTCGCAGCTGACCCTCCAAACCGGCAGGCTGGACCCCAGGCATCTCTCTTTTGAATGAGCACTGGCTCTTGCCTTCATCCCACATATTTCTGGGAGCCATCCTCTGCTACCAGAGATCTTAAACAGGGTGCATGTGGGCTCAGTCGTGTCCGACTCTTTGTGACCCCATGGACTGTAGCCCGCCAGGCTCCCCTGTCCATGGGATGTCCCAGGCAAGGATACTGGGAGTGGGTTGGGATTTCCTTCTCCAGGGGATCTTCCTCACCCAGTGATCAAACCCGCATCTCTTGTGCCTCCATCATTGACAGGAGGATTCTTGACTGCTGGCGTCACCTGGGAAGTCCCAAATAGCGGGACCTGACCTGTTTTAGGGGTCTCACTCTCACTTGAGTTTCTTGGAGTCTGTTTTATTATCATTAATCGTGCAATAAACCAGACAGACGTTCATTTTTGCAAGAACAGGGAATTGAGGAGGGAGCGGTCTGTGACCCCCTCCCCGGCCCCACGTCTGGCTCTCAGCTCTGCGTGGACCCTGCGTGCGAAGCCTCTGGCTGCGTCCTGCGTGCCCCTCCCGATGCCACCCAGGCAGCACCCCCCAATAGGACATGCTCTCGAACCGTCCTTCTCAGCAGCTGCCGGCGGCTCTGTGGGTTTCTCTGGTTTGTTTGGCCAGGTTCTTTCTCCAGCACTAAGTACGGCGTTTTCTGCGTGAACGTGTCTCCTATTGTAAAAGACACGTAATCTAAAGTACGTCACGTTAGCTGTTTTTATGCACGTCGCCCGTTGCTGTGAGACCTTTACCACCCTCCATCTCTGGCCCTTTTCCTTCTTTCTCAGCTAACGGTCCCCACGAAGTCACTCCTCATCACCTGCCCTCCACCCCCCTACCCCCCCGCCCTTGGCACCCTCAGTTTTGCTTTCTGCTTTCCCTGTGGATCTGGCGGCTGTCGGGCCCACGCAGAAGCGCAGGTGAGCCTCGGAGCTTGTCCTTCTGTGGCCGGCTTCTTTCACTGAGCGTAGTGTCCTCCAGATTCCTCATGTTGCAGCGGGTGTCGGAATGTCCTGCCTTGTGCCTGCGTGTTGGGGTAGGGGACCCCAGGCCACAGCTCCCAGGACCCAGGAAGCGTCTGCCCAGCGGGGCAGCCTTGCTTCCCTGGAGCCTGAGCGGGAACCCGGCCATGCCGGGGAAAGCTGCAGCTGGACCCAAGGCCACAGTGCAGGACACTGCCAGGTTAGCGAGGGATAAATTTAGCCATGTTGATGGAAAAGCATCCTGCGTCTTCCTTCCTCCGCTTCCCTTAGCCCCGAGGACGTGACTCACGGGGGCATGGCTGTACCTCCCCGCAGCCCACCCCGTGGTCTAGAGACGCAGAGATGCTGGTCTAGAGGGTGAGGGACCCCGACCCACAAAGCAGAGCCGGTGGGGTCAGTGGATGAGGGACCCCAATCCACAGAGTGGACCCGAGAGGGGGTTAGTGGGTGAAGCCTCCTCCTCCCATTGTCTCAGCCAGAGCTCCACCCCTCCAACACCCTACTGCTGTGAAGTCTTGCTGCCCTAGGCCCTGGGCAAATTAAACTGCGGTAAAATAAACACAAGATAAAGTTTACCCTCCTAAGCGCTGTGAAGTGTACAGTTCTGCGGCATCAAATACAGTCGCTTGTGCAGCCATCGCCGCCAGCACCTCCTGAACGCTTTTCTTCTTGTGAGGCTGAAACTCCAGCCCCACGACTCAGCGGCCAGCCCACCCCCACCCCCAGCTCCTGGCGAGCACCACTCTGCTTTCTGCCTCTAGGGTTCTGTCTTCTCCAGGCGCCTCACGTCAGTCGGGCCCTGTGATATCTGTGCTTCCGTGACCGGCCTGTCTCACTTCGCAGAGTGTCCCGGGGCTCATCTGTGTGGGCGCCCATATCAGCTTCCTTCCTCTTGAAGCTGAATAGTATTCCATTGCACGAAGAGCCCACAGTTTGTCTGTCCATCCGTGTGACCGCGGACGCTGGGGCGGCTCGCCCCTTCGGCTGTTGTGAGTGATGCTGTTATGATAACGGGTGTGCAAACACACGCTTTCGTTTTTACCGCAGCAGCTCTGGGGCGGGGGGTCGCGTGGGCCTGCCCCAAACAGGCCAGGGCAGAACCCTGCACGTGTGGGCCTCCACTGGTCCCTCCCCACTGTCCAACTGTCCAGAGAAGTGTGCACTCCTCCCGTCCCGGGTGTAGATGGGGAAACTGAGGCCAGCGAGGTGAAGGGACTTCCCGCCACGCCAGCCTCTGGGCACGGTGCCAGGGCGCTGGGTCAGGGTGGGGTTCCGCATTCAGAACCCACGCCCTCACCTTTCCCGTGGGGCGCCCAGTCTCCCGTGTGCTTTTGTCCGTTCTCCCAGCTATTGGTTCATTCATCAGACCCCGAGCGGGTCCACTCACCTCCCCGTCCTGGGCTGGGCCGGGTGAGACGCATCTAGGTTATACGTCCCGCCCTTCGGAGCTCACAGGATGGAGACTGAATCACTCAGAGGCAAAGAACCGGCGATGGACTACCCCCGCCTGCCACAGGTGCCGGCCGTGGCTGTGTGTGTGTGCAAGCCACGCATTTGCCGACTCCGGCTACAGGTGAGGGGCGGAGGGCGGAGGGCTCCCTGAGCCCAGAGCCAGGCGTTCTGAGCCGGGTCTGTCTCTGTCGCTGCAGTATTTTTCCAGGATTAAAGGTAGCCAGTCATGGTCTATCCTGTTCCTGGGGGGTTCTACCTTCTTCATCAGTTCCTCCCCCAGATCTTTCTTTTGAAAGGTTTTAAGCATATAGAAAAGTTGTTGGTGTTAGGGGGTCAGTACAATGAATACCTTGTGATACTTTTTCATCTGGATGCGTTAACTATTAACATCTTGCTGCATTTAGCCGTCTCTCTGTCTCTCTCTCCTGAACCATTTGAAAGTTGGTTGCATTGTAACTCCCAGGCCTTAGCACATGTCTGTATCCAAATATCAGCCGCAGAAAATCCCCGTTTGCTGTCGCCCCCTCCCCACAGGGCCCCTTTACGAGTGTTTGTCTACATTTTCTCCTCCAGGAGCCAGGCTGGGGTCTACACCACAGCCGGTTAACATGTCTCTGTCTTTGGTCTCCGTTATTCCGGGATGTTCTTTCCACTTGTTTTCTTTAGTTTTCCGTTCATGCCGCCGACACTTAGAGAGTCCAGACCTGTTTCCCTGTGGATCGCCCCCTCCCCGAGCTGGGCGGGTCTCTGTTCCTTGGTGATGGGCTTCGGGCTGAGCGTGTTTTGGCAAGAGGCTGCTGTGTGACGGCTCCCCACACAGGAGCACGCAGGGCCACTGGTCCTGTGCTCGGCCAGGTTTTTAGCACCGCCCGCATGCATCCAGCCGGGGTGAGAACTCCCGCACCCGTGGCTTTGCACCTGTGTGCAGACAGACTGTGGATGGAACTTATACGTCTGCCCAGAAGCGGCATGTGAAATGGGAATGTCGTCTGTCTGCCAAACCACTGTCCCTGGAGGCGGGTCCAGGTCACACCTTTACCCAAAGGACACCTGAGTCTCTTGTCCCCGTCCCCTCCCGGCCCAGCACTGGGCACTGTCCACCTTCTCAGATTCACCAGCGGATGGGGAGAGGGCCCCTCCCTGCTTCCCCCTGCCCTGTCCCAGGCGCCGAGGGCGTTGCTCTGGCGTCCGGGCCCTTTGTGTTTCTGTGAGTCTGCTGTTCCCTCCGTTATGGTTTTCTGTGGGGCCGCTTGTCCGTCTGCGTTGCCCCAGCAGGGGGATGGGGGCGTGCCCTGCACTCTGTCCGGCCGGGATGAGGAATCGCCCTCCATCTGAGCTCGGGTGGTGGGGCCCAGGAGCGGGTGCGTGTGTGTGTTGGGGGCAGGGGCAGGCCAGGGGCGTGGGGGGCTGCGTCCAGGTGTGTTGCTGGGCGGGGAACACAGTGTGGGCTGAGGAGGGGGCGTCTCTGAGTCGGGAGACAGAGGCGAGATCACCTCCGATCATCCTCACCGGAGATCTCCCTGCTCGCCAGGCTCAAGGGGTCACTGAGAACCTCTCCCCTTCTCGTCCGGCGGGGCCTCCTTTGGGCCTCTGGGCAGCCTCCTCCTGCCTCGGGCGCCTTCCCACTTGCCGACTCCTCCGCTGGACTCGTCCACCTGCTCTTAAGTTTCCTCTCGGCCTTTGAAGTCAGCTTCAGCATCCTCTCCTCCTTCGAGAGGCCCTCTGACTCCCACACCCTGCAGCAGCCGCCAGCCCTGCTCCTGCTTTTCCTTCCCGTTACACGCTGATCGCAGGATGAGCCTGCGCGTTCGTGTGCCTGCCTGACTGTTTGTCACCCTGCCAGCCTGCCAGCTCCAGGTGGGAGCCTCAGAGCCCACAGCCAGCCCGCCTGCACCGCCAGAACACTGCTCAGGGCGTCCGCTCCTCCGTGACCAGACTGGACAGCCTCTGACTCGCTCAACCCTTGGGCGTCCAGGCTTGTCCGACTGCAGCCACCTCCTGGCTGATGCCTTGGGGGTCCCTGCTCTCTGTTGCCTTAGGGGGACCTTGGACTTGCTGTCTCGGGGGCATACATGTTGTAGACAGTGGTGTGGATGCTATGGGGGGTGGCGGGCTGAGGTGTGGCCCCTTTCGAGCTCAGCTCCCCTGATGTGGGCATGGACGAGAAGAGTGGAATGAAAGGATGTGGTCCAGCTGGCTGGCGTCTGGGACGCGGAGTTCGGTCTCCATCCGGGAGGCCTCCTGAGCCCCCCGCCCCAGACATGGTGCTCTGTGCTGGGGACCCGTAGGTCGGCCTGGCAGGGAGGAGGGATGGGGGCAGAGTCTCAACCTGCTGAGAAAGGGGGTGGGTGGGAGGAACCGAGAGAAGGGGCAGCCCGGAGAAGGAGGGAGAAAGCCTAAGGGCAACGCCGACGTTTGGCGTGCGTTGCTCTGAGACCACAGAGGGTGTTGGTGACGACGGGCAGGTCTGTGTTCTGGGCTGAGTTGTGTCCCCGAAGCGGGGTGCTGAAGCGGGGTGACTCTGGTCCCTGTGAATGTGACCTTATTTGGAAATAGGGTTGTTGCAGATGTGGCTCATTGAGATGAGGTCACATGGAGTAGGGCATCCTGATGAGACGAGGAAGACAGACACGGACATGGAGACACGGGAGGAGGAGGGCCCCGGGACCGCAGAGGCAGAGGCTGAAGGGCTGCCGCTCCGTGCCAAGCATCGCCCATGACCCGCGTCAGGAGGAGGCCAGGAGGGGCTTTCCCCCGGGGGTTCCTGAGGGACCACGGCCCTGCCCCACCCTGATTCAGGACTTCCGGCCCCCAGACTGTGAGAGAATAGAGTTCTGTTACTTAAGTCGCTCAGCTTGTGGCCGTTTGTTCCAGCCAAACTCATACAGTTAGGAATTGGGACGGAGAGATGCCGCTCACCAAGTGCCCATCATGTGCCGCGTGAGGCGCCCGGCGCTTCCACATGTATCACCTCATTCAGTCTTTCTGCAGCCCGGCGGGCAGGCACCCCCATTATACAGACGGGAAACCGGGGCCCAGAGAGGTGAAGCCAATGGGCCCAGGGCACACAGTGGCTGAGAGATGGAGCCGGCTGCAGACGCAAGGCTGCCTGAGTTTCTGAAGGGCAGCCAGCTGGGCGGCGGTGTGGGTGTGGGATGCGTGGCCTTGTTGGAGGGTGGGAAGAGGGGGGCAAGGGAGGGTGGCCATGGTGAGGCATTCTCTTTTCCGACCGTGAGGCTCCTGGAGGACTTCCAGGTGGAGGTGTCCAGCTCTGGGGGTTGAATGCTGAGGAGGGGCCTGGCTGGCTCTTAAGGAATCTTTGTCCAGGGACTGGACGATGTCTTAGATCCCATTAAAGCTAATTTTTATGCCCCTGAGAAAGCACTGGTGTCTTCCTTGCCTTAAACTCACCTGAAAAACCAGGACCCACGTGTCATAAAGTTTTCAAGCCCTTGATTTCATTTGTTTCTCATCTTTTTAAGCAGCGTTCGGCAATGAAAATGCAAGTGGGCCTCAGTCGGGAAGGCTCAGGGCTGGGTGGACACACAGAGGGGCTGTTGGGGTGAAGAATTTTTCTGGAATGTGGGGCAGGGAGTGTGCGGGGAGGGGGGCAGTCAGGGGCTCGGGGACGCAAGTGGGGCCACCGAAGCCGCCTGGGACCACCCTCCCCCTTGCCTTTCTGGCTGGAGCCAGCTTGCTGGGGCCACAGGTGGAGGACCGTCCATGAGGCAGGGAGGCCTGGATCACGTCCTCGCGTGTGGGGGTCCTTCCAGGCTCCTGCAGTCCCACCCACCCTCTGTGTCCAGGAAGAGCACGTTTCTCTCTTTTCTTTAAATCACCGTCATTTCTGCCTGGTCCCCCCACTCTGGCAGGGGTACAGGCGTAGAAGTCAGGATAGAACTTTCTCCACTGCAGGTGGCGACCCATTTGTGGGTGTGAAATCGGTTTAGTGGGTCACAGCAGCCTTTGTTACATAAGAGGTTGAATTGAATAGAAAAAGAACAGACCCAGTCTGGAAAAAGAAAGGAAAATAGCAGAGCACATCGCAAGTAATAGGGCAAAGTATTGTTTGGTGAAAAGAAAAAATCTGTTACGTATTCACATATCGTATAAACTATTGCTGTGTCAGGGGCAGGCTGAAAAATGCTCCCCCACCCCAATACATCACATCCTCATCTTAGGACCTGTGAGTATTTGGGGGAAAAAAAGGGGGGTTTTGCAGATGGGATTAAGGTAAGGAGGCAGCACTGGGGAGATTATCCTGGATTATCTGCATGATATCCTAAAGGCATCACAGTGACTCTTAGAGGGGCAGAGGGAGGCTACAGACAGACAGACAGAGGAGAAGGGGCCGGGCCAGCAGGGCGGGTGGAGATGGAGTGATGCCACCACAAGCCAAGGATGCCGGCTGCCGTTCAGAGCTGGAAGAGGCAGGAAGACTCCTCCCCCCCGGCCCCGAGGGAACCCTGCCCACAGACACCTGCATCCCAACCCCGTGGTACCGAGTTTGGACTTCCGGCTTCCACAACTGTTGTTTTACCAGTTCGTGCTGATTTACAGGAAACTAGTACGCTGTGGAATGAACAACCCCAGAGCTCAGAGGCTAAATCGGCAATCAGTTATCCTGGCTCGGAGCCTGTGGGCTGGCCGGTCAGCTCTCAGGGGGCTGGCCCTGCCCAACCTCCACCTTCCTCCTGGGACCGTCGGGCTGGCCTGGGGGATGTGCTCCGTGCAGGAAGAGCGGAGGGAGCTGTGTGACGCCTGAACCTGCAGGCAGTCGCTTCCACTTGCATGCGTGCAGTGACCAAGCCAGACGCGGGAGCTGACACCAAGTCACGGGGCCAGAAGAGCCCTCCGCCCCCGGAGGGGACCCTGGTGAGGGGGCGGGAGCAGGGGGGCCCGGACCCGGCCCATCTGCAGGCGTGCACCCCTGCGCATGTGGGGCCACCACCTGGCAGACGCGCCTCTCTGCGCGCTGATGCTGGAACCGTGTGGAAGCTGCCCGCCGGCGGCAGTGAGCCCGGTCCCCTGTGCCCTGGACGCAGCCGTTCATGGGTTTTCAGGGCTCTGCTCTGCCTCTCTGCGGCTCTCCCTGAGAATCAGTCTGGAAAGTTCAGGGTGGGGAAGGGACAACGTCCCACCTCACCCCTCACTCCACATCCTCAGAGGGATAGATGGGGGCTCATCCTTCAGGGTCCAGGGTGGGGGGACCGCTCCCCCACAGCCCCAGCTGGTCGCCATCCCAGGAGGGGACGTGCACATCCACCGTTAGCTTGGGCTCACCGGGGTCCTGGTCCTCCGCCTTGAGCACACACAGGGACTTTGGAGAGGCCGCGGGGCAGGAATCTCCCACGATGACGCTGGGCGGCCATGGCCCGTCCTCCCCCTGGGTGCTGCCTTCTGTTGCCCCTCCTGCCCCCTCCCCCCAGAACAGATACGGAAGAGGGGCAGGGCCCAGGCAGCCCCCCACCCCTGGTCCTGGGAAACCACCTGAGGCCATGGGAGAGGAGGCCATGGGTCCTGGACCCCTGGAACCTCTGTGGGCAGGTGAGGTGCCCCCACAAGCGAAGTGCAGTCTCCCACGGGCCTGGCAGCCACTGCACTTGGTGAGGCATGGCATGTGGTGGGGGGCCCTGGGCTCCATGGGGGCCTTGGTGCAGGCCAGGCCGGGTGGGCAGGGAAGGTGCCCGGAGCTGAGGGTCAGTCAGGCAGATACCTGGAGAGGCACGGAGCCCAGGGAAGACCTAGTGTGGTCAGCGAACACCAGATCAGGCCAGCTGAACCAGGCCCGGGGCGGATTTCTGCGCCAGGGTCCCAGGGGCCAAGGAGCCCCCAGCCTACGGGTCCCATCTCCTGGGAGACCCTTCTGGCAGTGTTGTGGCTGCTCGTGCCATGCACAGGGTCTTGGCCCCCCCAGCCCAGGTGGATAGGAGGCATCAGGCCAGGGGTGGGACCCTGGTGGGGGAGGCACCAGCCCTGGGGAGGTAAAGCCGGAAGGCAAGATCAGCTGGCCTCTGCACTCCCCAGGAAGGAAGCAGCGGGCTTGGGGTTCACATCCAAGCCGTCTTCACTGGGATGCATGGGAGAGGGAGGCGGTCCTTCTGAGGGGGCCTTGAGCCACGCTGAGTCCGGGCGGGAGCGGCGCCTGCCCTGTGAATGGACGGTACCCGTGGCTCCTCCTACGATGATTCTCTGCCTGGGCAGACCGCAGCCTCCCTCGTTCTCAAGATGAGACTGACCCAGGGTTTTTGATGGAAGGTCTGTTGCCCTGGCCGCTGCCCACCTTCCCACCCCAGCAGAGCCTCATGTGGCCGAGGGCGTCGTCCTGCCGGGAACATCAGCTCACCGTCTCCCCCCTCCAACCTCCGTCCCGGAGTTGAGCAGCTCGCCACCTGCTGGTCTCTGAGTCACCCGGGGTTCTCTCTGCCGGGGCGTCCCCTCAAGCCCCCCAGGAACGCCCACCGCTCCTGCGATACCCCGACTGGTCAAGCACCAGTCACCGGTTTCCCTCCTTCTCCCGCTGACTCTCAGACTCAGAGCCTGCGAGTCTCTCATTCACTAGAGCTGGCCCAGCTGCCCCGGCTCTGCCTCGGTGTCCTCACGGGGGAAGTAGGGACATAACAGTCGCTGCCTCGGGGGCAGGGCTGGCTGGGGGCTCAGCGGTCTTTGTCGCCATCACCAGCACGGTGGTCATTTCAGCCCCGAGCAAGGCATAGAAGCTGCAGAATAGATGAGTGGAGAGAAGCTCTCCTCTGCAAGCCCACGGGGCTGTCATTCTCTTCCTGGGATGCGTCATCCGTACCCACTGGCGGGACCCGGGGGCCGGCCTGACGTGATGCTGCCTGTAGCCCTGTGCTTACCACCCCCCCCCCCCGTCCACCGGGCAGAGAGGTTCAGACCAGTGGGATTAGTCGTGTAGTGTTAGCCGCTCAGTCGTGCCTGACTCTTTGCAACCCCAAGGACTGTAGCCCACCAGGCTCCTCTGTCCATGGGATTCTCTAGGCAAGGATACTGGAGTGGGTAGCCATTCCCTTCTCCAGGGGATCTTCCTGACCCAGGGATCGAACCTGGGTCTCCTGCATTGCAGGCGGATTCTTTACTGTGTGAGCCCCCAGAGAAGACCTAGTGTGGCTAGCGAATGTCAGATCAGAACAGGAGAACCGGCAGCCAGCATCCGCTCTGACCCTTTAGAGCCGAGCAGATGAGGTGCTTTCTGCTTGCTGCAGGTGGAGGGCTGGCGTGCCCCACCCTGCCCCAAAAGCCTATGCAGCTGAGCGCTGGAAAATATGACCCGTGCTCCAGGGCGTGGCCACTGAGCCTCTCCGCTGTGGGATTCTGGCCAGCAGCCACTAGGCCATCACACGCGCGCTTAGCCAGGATAACGCCTGCAGGTTCTCAGGGGCCACGTGCTGGGGGCCAGGCAGGCCTTCCTGCTTATGTGGTTCATGGGTCACAGGGCATTTCTACCCCCAGAGAGCTTAACGCCGAGTGTCGCAGAGAGACGCGGGAGCACAGGGGGCACCCAGGGGACAAGGGGTCTCTCACGCTGCCTTTATGCCTAGGGGCCCCCCCGAGTGTCCCAAGCTTGATTCTCCTCCCCTCTGGCACACGTGGGCTGCAGAGTAGATTAAGTAGGTCACCCCGACGTTCATGTCTATCGGGAACCTTCATGTGTGACCTTATTTGGAATAGGGTCTCTGCAGGGTAATCAGGGTAAGGATGGAGAGGAGGTCCTCCTGCAAGAGAGGGGACCCTAAATCCGGTGACTGGTGTCCTCATATAAGAGACAGAAAAGGATACGCAGGGACATACAGAGAAAAGCCAATCCTGTGAGTTCAGGGGCCGAGATGGCAGTGATGTGGATGATAGCCTGGGTTGCCTGGAGCCCCCAGAAGCTGGCGATGGAGGGAAGCACCCCCCCCCACCGCCCCAGAGCCTTTGGGGGTTTCTGTCTGCAGACTAGGGGAGAGGCCACAGCTGTGGGGCTTGGTCCCCAGGATGCGGGCAAGGGCTGGGAAGCGCTGGGGGGGCTTGCGGGCCGGACTGGCCATGCGGGGCCGCAGATGGACCCAGCTCCCCGGGGACCCTCCCCCACTGCCCTTGCAAAGCCGCTTTCCCGGACGCCCGGGAACAGGTGCGTCTCTGGAGCGGGGTGGCAGTCTATTTCCGTGTGCCGGGCAGGGCTCGGCCCGGCCCTCCTCGGGCATGAGCGCGGCAGCTGCCTCGTGACCCTCTGTCGTGTCCCCCGGGGGCCGTGCTGGCCACAGAGGCTCCAGCCCTCGGCCAGCTGCCGCCTGCCCGCGACCTCCCGGGTGCCGGCTGGACTCGCGGAGGTCACAGTCCATGGGGATGCCTGGAGGAGGGACAGGTAAGGCCCACGCTGCCCTCACCGCTCTGACCATCGGCCCGGAGGAAGGCTTCTGTTCTGACCAGAAGTCTCCAGTCCCCCCAGAAAGCCCGGGGTCCAACCCGAGGGGAGGCAGTGTGAGCTCTGCCGTGTGTGCAGGCAGACGCGGCCAGAGCTGACGCGTGCCCGCTTCATGCCCAGCCTCAGCGACTCTCCTCTGGGCTCTTGGTGGCCACCCTGTGCAGTGACCCATTTTACAGATAAGGAAGCTGAGGCTCGGGGAAGGGGAGGGTCTGGGCAGGCACACCGCCGTGGGTGATGCTGTCGGGCCCCTGCTTTGGGTTGAGCCTGTGCCTCCCTGCCCCTGCCTTTTGCTTCTTTGCTGGTGGTTCTGTCTTCAATCAAGGCTGACTTTGTTCCTGGGGGAGGGTGGGGGGCGTTTGGCCCTGACTGGAGCCACTTCTGATGGCCTCAGCTTGGCAGGGGATGGGGTGCCACAGGCCCCTGGGGGGGTGGGCAGTTGAGGCCAAAGACACTGCTCACCTCCCCGTGGTACACGGGGCGGGCCCACAGAAGTGTGGTCCAGCCCAGAATGTCAGTTGGGCCCGAGGCTGAGAAACCGGCCTTAAGAGGTATTATCATGACTTCGGTCCTTCTGCTGTTGATGTGAAGAGCAGGGCCCATCAAGGTAGAAAGAAACGCTAGGAGCTTCCTATCCATTCCACCCCCACCTCGGATACGGATGATAGATGACGGGAAGAAAGCTCTGGGGCAGGGGGAGGGGCTGGAGGAGGAGATGGAGTCGGGGGGTGCAGGGGAACAAGCCTGGACCCCGGAGCAGGGGGGTTGCAGCGGGGAGAGCCTCTGAGAGCTGAGGCGTGCAGGGCTGGGGGGCTCCGGCAGGGTCCAGCCTCCATCCTGAAGGGCTCCCAGCCCGGCCCTCAGGGCTCCGTCCTGGTACGAGGCTCAGTGTCCAGCAGACCCTGTCTCTGGGCAGCTGGGCAGAGTCCCCGCCTCTGGCGTCCTCTGTCTGTCCGGAGGCAGGATCTGGGACCCTCGTCCGTGTGTCCCTGTCAGCACCCCACACTCTGCAGGCTTGGGGGGATTTTATGCAGGAAGCAGCCCCCAGGGTGCTGGGTGAGCTGCAGCAAAGGTTTGAAGCCGGACCTGCCTCTGGCCTGACCCCACTGTGGGCCTGGTCTGGGTGCTGTCTTGCTCTGGGGTGGGGAGGGGGAGGCGCATTCTGGAGCCCCTCCGTAAAATGGGGGTGTTTACAGTTCTTCCCTCCCAGGGTGCCCTGAACCCTCCTAGCAGACTCTCCATGTTTGTCCCCCACATGTGTAGCTGTGGGTGCCCCCGCCTCCCCGGGCTGGCTGGACGCAGCCCCCCATGGAGGTCTCGCTCCTGGCCTTAGAGCTCCGGCTGGCTGGGGGTCAGATAACATCCCCCGACCTGCACTGTGGACTGGATTGTTCTGAAAACCCCGGCGCATTCCAGGAGCCGAGACATGTGACGGTGTTCGCTTCTCAAATGGAATTTCCAGGCCGGCGGCTGGGCGGGTCTCCCCATGCGGCTGAGGACTTGGTGTCCTTCACGCCCTGCTCTCACCGGACAACGGGCAAAACAATCGTGATATTAAAAGCTGCGCAAACCCAGTGAGATAAGCCTGTTGTTCCAGACTCATAGACAAAGAAATGGCATCTTGTGATAAAAGTGCCAGGGAGGGAGAGGTGACTCTATTTATGTAAAATCGTAGTAAGAGTTAAAAGTTAAAGAATGGTTGAACTTTTGGAAGAAAATATTTTATCAAGGTAAGGATTTGTGATCTTGGGGGTTTCTTAGAAATGACACTAACTACACAAGCAAGAAGACAAAGATACATTGGATTTCTTCAAAATGAAGCAGTCTTATGCTTCTAAGAGCATTATGAAGCAAATGAAAGCCCAAACCACAGAACAGGAGACAATTTCTGCCAATCATATATCAGAGGATGGGCTTGTATCTAGAATATGTGTGTGCGTGCATGCTAAGTCGCTTCAGTTGTGTCCGACTCTTTGCAGCCCTATGGACTTTGGCCCGCCAGGCACTTCTACCCATGGGATTCTCCAGGCAAGAATACTGGAGTGGATTGCCACGCCTTCCTCCAGCAGAGCTTCCTGACCCAGGGGTCGAACATGCATCTCTTATGTCTCCTGCATTGGCAGGCGGGTTTTTTACCACTAGTGCCACCTGGGAAGCCCTTCTAGAATACATGAAAGTGAAAGTCGCTCAGTCGTGTCCGACTCTGCAACCCATGGACTATACAGTCCATGGGATTCTCCAGGCCAGAATACTGGAAGGGGTAGCCTTTCCCTTCTCAAGGGGATCTTCCCAACCCAGGGATCAAACCCAGGTCTCCTGCACTGCAGGCAGATTCTTTACCACTAGCACCACCTGGGAAGCCCATCCAGCATATATAAACAACTCTTATAACTCAATCAGAAAAAGCCAAATTCAATGAACAGAAGATCTGAATAGACATTTTTCCAAAGATGATATCCAGCTAGTGAACAAGCACGTGAAAAGATGCTCAGCATCGGCAGCTATCAGGAATCGCAGACCCAAGCCACAGTGAGACACATCTCACAACCATCAGGGTGAGTGCATGCTCAGCCGTGTCGGACTCTGTGACCCTGTGGACTGTGGCCCACCAGGCCCCTCTGTCCAGAGGGTTCTCCAGGCAAGAAAACGGAAGTGGGTTGCCATGCCATCCTCCTTCAGTCCCTGCCATCTTCCCAACCCAGGGAGTGGACCCGTATCTCTTGCATCTCCTGCATGGCCGGTGGATTCTTTACCACGGTGCCACCTGGGAAGCCCTTCGGGGTGACCGTGATGAAAAGGACCAGCGGTAACCGATATTGACGAGGACGTGGAGAAGCTGCTGGTGGGAGGGTGAAGTGGTGCAGCTTCTTAGGGGAGCGGTCTGGCAGTTCCTCAGACGGTTAAATGCAGACTTACCGTATGACCAGTAAGGAAAGGGGAACGTCCACACAAAAGGGCCTGTGCCGGAGTGCCCAGAGAAGATTATGTGTAACAGCCCCAAGGTGGTGACCACCCCGGAGGCCATGAGGTATGTTCCTGTAGTGGACAGTTATTTGGACATAAAGAGTTACGGCGTGCTGACCCCTGCTACAGCGTGGATGAACCTTGAAAGCCTTAACCTGAATAAAGGAAGTCAGACACAAAAGACCACGTATGGTATGTTTGTCTTTATATGAAATGTCCAGAGTATGCAAATCCATTACAGAGACGGAAAGGTCCATTGGTTGCCAGGAGCAGGGAGGGGGAGGATGGGGAGGGATGGTAATGGGTGAAAGTGAAAGTGAAGTCACTCAGTCATGTCCGACTCTTTGCGACCCCATGGACTGTAGCCCGTGGAATTTTCCAGGCAAGAGTACTGGAGTGGGTTGCCATTTCCTTCTCCAGAGGACCTTCCCGGCCCAGGGATCAAACCTGGGTCTCCCTCTTTGCAGGCAGAGGCTTTACTTTTCAGAGGGATGGAAATATTCTGAAAGTGACTGTGGTGGTGGGCACACCTCTATGAATGTACAACCATCCAGACCCCCAGTTCTAACGAGACGCACACACAGGACACGCTTCCCCTCCCATCACCCTCCTTGGACCAGCGGGTTAGGTGGAGAACACGTGAAAGGACAGGAGGCTAAAGGAAGTGGGGAGGGCGGGGAAGCCAGAAGAAATGGGAAACCAGGCCGGTCACACAGAGACCTGGGCTTGAATCCCTCCCCTGTCGGTTACAAGCTGTGTGATCTCAGCCTGTTGCTAAGCCTCTGAGCCTCGGTTTCCCCGCCAGCATGCTGCGGGAGGTGATCGTGCATCTCCAGCCAGTTGGCGTGCGGAGCCCACAGCCAGGCAGAAAGGAGAGTTGTGGTATTTCTGGGTGGCCGCTGGGGACAGAGCCTGCCCTCGGAAGTCGCAGGCCAGCTGCTGTCCCTGCTACCCTCCCCCGGCCCTGGCGGCCCCTCCGAGAAAGGAGAGGAGACTGGAGCTCCTGCAGGACCACCCAGCAGATACTAGACGCCCCCATCCCTCCCTGCCCCATCCACAGACTCCCGCCGGGGGCCGGCAGCACCAAAGCCAGTGGGGGGTGCGTCTTACTTGGTTGAGGGTCGTCCAGCCCAGATTTTCAGACCCCAACTGAGACCCCTTCGTTAGCAACACAGATCACCAAGGTGGCTCTTAAGGTCCACCCTTTGTGGAAAAACATAGGGGTTGTAGGGCTGGCCTTCCTCGTGGGTCTGGATTCCTGTGCACGTCGTGGACAGAGGTGCCGTGGCCCTGAGGCGCAGGTCGGAGGAGTTTTAAATTGAACGTTGCTGTGGGTCTTGCATGCTTCGGTCACGGGAAGCCGCTTCGTGACTTGGGGGAGGAGGGTCTTTGTCTACCAGGCAAGCATCTGGGGGGCAAGTACGGAGCCATGAGGCCAGGCCCTGGAGGAGGGTCAGGCCGGGAATGGAGACCCAAGAAAGGGCTGCTGGCCCTGGGAAGGACGCAGAAAGCCTGGGCTCCAGGCTCAGGTGAAGGAGGGCCCTTCCACCATGGGAGATGTTGCTGGGCTGACGGCTGGTGAAATGGGTGCTTTTGCCGAGGCTATGAGCCTGCAGCTGCTGGGCTGCTCAGGGTCCTCGAACACAGCCGTGGACAGGAAGGTTTGCCAAGCAGGGGCACCCCAGGAAGATGCCACATAATGAGTTAGGTCCAAGGTGGGCCCGCCACCCCCAGAGCTGGTCCCCTCCCTGCCCTCTGCCCCTCACCTGTCTCCTCTACCCCCAGCCCCACCCAGCATGCCACAGAGGGGAGAGCAAGACTCAGAGAGACTGGGCTTCCGGTTCCGGCCTGGAAGCTGCTTTGGTCCTTGGAACCTGTTTGTCCATCTCAGAATGGTCAAGAGAGGATGTTCCCTGATGTGCAGAATGAACAGGATAATTGGACTTTAAGTGATGGGTTGGCAGCAGGCTCTGGACGGTAGACAGCGTCCTCCTGGGAGAGGGGACAGGAGGAGAGACTGGGGGTGGGGTATGGTGACCTCTCGGACGCCCGTGCCATCCTTGCTGGGTTCAAAGCCAAGGGCTCTTCTGGGCCACGGGGACTCACCGATGGTGACCTGAGGGGCAGCTGGGTCCCCGTCAGGCGGGTGGTGTCTCCAGGCCAAGGCTGCAGTCCCATCTCCAGGGGCCTGGGCAGGAGAGGGGGGCAGCTTCTGACTCTGAGCGGGCGCGCGTGCACAAGGGACATATCAGCCAGTCCCCCAGCTGGCTGCGCCCCCCAACTCTGCCTGGAGAGTGAGGGTCCCTGGCAGGATTAGCACAGTCCTCACAGACCCTCAGGCTTCCCAGGTGGCCCAGTGGGTAAAGAATCCACCTGCAATGCAGGAGATGCAGACAGATGTGAGTTCAATCCCTGGGTTGGGAAGATCCCCTGGAGGAGGACATGGCAACCCACTCCAGTATTCTCGCCTGGAGAATCCCATGGACAGAGGAGCCTGGCGGGCCACAGTCCGTGGGGGTCACAAAGAGTCAGACATAACTGAAGCGACGCAGGCAGCACGCACAGACCCTCCCAGTGGGAGCTGACAGCGGGGGCTTGGGGTCCTGCAGGCCTGGCTTCCAGTCTCCGAGGTGCCGTATGCCCACTCCCGGCTCTGTGACCCGGGTCACTGGTGGGAATCGCCCAGCGCGGTGTCTGGCCATTAGTCCAGGCCCAGGAGCCGAAAGCTGATGTTGTCACTCAGACTGTTACTTCTCACCCCCGCAGGGCGCCGTTCTGTGCTCTGAGTCACCAAATGCACCCCCGTTTCCCATCAGACATCAGAAATATTCATGGGGCACCTGCTGTGAGCTGGGCCTGAGCCGTACGCTGAAGACCCAGACGAGGTCCCTGGCTGGCCTAGCGGTGGCCGCCTGGCCCATGGCGAGGTGACATGGGGGACACGCGGTGGCTCTGGCCTGGAAGTCCAGGGACCCAAGCTCTGGCCCCGGCCTGGCCTCACACTTGCCCTCTGCTTTCCCCTGTGTTGGGGTGGGGGACGGGCCCAGATGCCCGCCTAAGCCCTGACCTTCCGGAATGCCGCCTGTGAGATACTCAGATGCCTCACCAGTCAGGAAGGGCAGCCCTTCCGGCGATGAAATGACACCCTCCAGGGACGTGGGTGGCCGGGGCGCCTGGGCCAGCTGCTCAAAGCTTTAGGAGTCTGTGAGTTGCCAGAAGCTGGAGCCGAAGGTAGCTGGGCGCCCCCCGTGGGCAGCCTGAGCTTCCAGGGGTTAGGGGTGGGGTTGCTCACTGCCGTGTTCTCGCAGCTTCTGCCTTGGGGTGGGGGACAACCCCTCTATCAGCAGACACCACCCCCTGCAAAGCCCCTACCGCATGCCAGTCTGCAGAAGCCCGGTCTGGGGCAGTGTGACTGTCCCCCCATGCAGAGGAAGACAGGCTTGGGGGACAGCGGAGCGGCAAGTCCCCAGCCCTGCCTCCCGCTCCTGGCGGCCACGGGAACAAATCCCGCAGACCTTTCTTCCCAGACGGCTCTGGAGGCCAGGGGCCTAAAGTCGAGCTGTCCCCTGCACAGGCTTCTTCCGAGGTCTGCGGGGACGGGGCCTGTCTTGGCGTGCCGATGGCCGTCTCCTCCCTGCGTCTCCACTCCTCGAACCTCTGTGCATCTCTGCCCCAGTTTCCTGTTTATTAGGACACAGTCCTGTTGGAGATAGACCGACAGAGTGGCCTCACTGTAACTCGCGCGCCTCTTTCCAGGCCCCGGTCACATTCCGAGGAGCTGAGGGCCAGGACTCCCACATGCGGGGGACGCGGTTCCCTTGTGCGGTTTCCCATTATCCTCGCTGGCTGGGAGTCCATGGAGGGTCCTCTTTCCGCGCACGGTGGGGTCATCACGTGGGCAGGGGGGTCGTCTCGGCGGGGGGGTTGTCGTGTGGGCGGGGGGGCCGTCCCTGCATGAAGCAGGAATCTGGGGTTTCCCCGCTTGAACTCTGCCTGAGCTTTACCATTGGTCGCTGGGGCCGGGACAACTGGCCTGCAGTCCTAACCTGGCGTCTCCCTGGCTGAGCAGCTGGGCCCAGGCGCCTGAGGGATTTTGGTGTGGCATCTGCATGGGAACTGGCTAGGGCAGCCCTGGTTGAATTTGAAGCAGGCAGGACCCGTTTCTGGAACCAGACCCAGAAGGTGATAAACTCGTCCCAGGGCAGAGAGATCACACCAGTCAATCCTAAAGGAAATCAACCCTGAATATTCACTGGAAAGACTGATGCTGAAGCTGAAGCATCAATACCTTGGCCTCTAAGAGCTGTCAGTTCAGTTCAGTCATTCAGTTGACTCTTTACAACCCCATGGACTGCAGCATGCCAGGCTTCTCTGTCCATCACCAACTCCCAGAGTTTACTCAAACTCACATCCATCGAATCGGTGATGCCATCCAATCATCTCATCCTCTGTCGTCCCCTTCTCCTCCTGCCTTCAACCTTTCCCAGCATCAGGGTCTTTTCCAATGAGTCAGTTCTTTGCATCAGGTGGCCAAAGTATTGGAGCTGACTCATTAGAAAAGATCCTGATGCTGGGAAAGATTGAAGGCAGGAGAAGGGGACGACAGAGGATGAGATGGTTGGATGGCATCACTGACTCGATGGGCGTGAGTTTGAGCAAGCTCCAGGAGATAAAGTGAAGGGCAGGGAAGCCTGGCGTGCTGCAGTCCATGGGGTTGCAAAGAGTCGGACACGACTGAGCGACTGAGCAGCAAGTGCAAAGGGAGCTCAGAGCTGCTGGGAGCAAAGCAATCTCATCAAGTGAGGAGCTGTCTTCTTGAAAAGCAAGGGGAGGTGGGTGCAGCCCAGGAGTGGCTGAGGACCAGAATGAGAAGCTGCCGTGGGCGGGGCTGTGACTGGGTGGAATCTTTGTAGGCGGAGCCTGTCGTGGGTGGAACCACAGTGGGTGGAGCCTGCAGCTGGCAGAGGAGGCGGATCCTGGGTTGCAGCTGCCTTGAGCATGGAAGAGCTGATGCTTTTGAACTGTGGTGTTGGAGAAGACTCTTGAGAGTCCCTGGGACTGCAAGGAGATCCAACCAGTCCATCCTAAAGGAGATCAGTCCTGGGTGTTCATTGGAAGGACTGATGCTGAAGCTGAAACTCCACAACACTTTGGCCACCTGATGTGAAGAGCTGACTCATTGGAAAAGACCCTGATGCTGGGAGGGATTGGGGGCGGGAGGAGAAGGGGACGACAGAGGATGAGATGGCTGGATGGCATCACCGACTCGATGGATGTGAGTTTGAGTAAACTCCGGGAGTTGGTGATGGACAGGGAGGCCTGGCGTTCTGTAGACCGTGGGGTCACAAAGAGTCGGACTCGACTGAGCGACTGAGCTGAACTGAGAGTTCCAGGAGGAAGGCCGACCTAGGGCTGAACCCCAGCTCCACCCCTCTGGCCGTGTGGCTTTGGGCTGGTTACCGACCTTCCGGAGCTCAGTTTCTAGCTCTGCCAAATGTGTGTAACGATGTCCACCTCGCCAGGTGGTTGTGACGACTCCAGTCAAGGTCACATCAGACGCTGGGCACTTCCTTTCCTGGGTCAAAAAGGCCAGCATCTATGGGACTTTGGCTGTGGAGGCGGTGACCTTACCATCTCTGGAGCAGACCTCAGGCGGGGCAGGTGCAGGGATGGGAGAGGGGACCTTGTATAGACACAGCGTGGGGCTGCCTGGGCTGGTGGTTGGCGTGGCGTTCTGGTTTTCTATGGCTGCGTAACTAACCGCCCCAAACCTTCATGGCATCAGACAAGCGTTCTGTGACACCCACAGGTTCCGAGGAGCAGAGATTCTGAAAGGGCTCCGTGGGGATGTTTTCTCTCTCTTCCACGGCGTCTGTGGTTTCAGCTGGAAAGCAAGAAAGCCTGGGGTGACTCAAGCCCTGGGGACTGGCATCTCTGGAGGCGCCCCGACTTGCAAGTCTGGGGGACGTGCGGGATGATCTGGGCTTCCTCACAGCCTGGCTGCCGGCAACCTAGGAAGCCAGACAGAGGTCTGTGGCTACTGTGACTTGGGTCAGGGCAGCGGCAAAGGTCCACCCAGGTCCTGGGGAGGGTCTCAGAGCTCACCGCTGAGCGGGAGGAGGGTCAAGCCTTGTGTGGAGAGGAACCTGCGGTTGGGGCTGGTGTTCGGCTGTCTTTACACTTCCAGTCAGTCATGTGATCAGTTCTATCTGCAGACGCTTGTGCTGAAGCCCGGGTTCCAGGCCTGAGACCCCAGGCAGAGCGGCGCTCGTCACTGGCTTCGGGGAGCCGCCGTCTGGCCGCGGGGCAGGTCCGGGGCTCAGCTGAGGACTGGGGGCTGCACGGGGGTCACAGAGATCACGCCTGTGGGGAATCTAAGAGCACACGCAGCTTTGCACGGCGATGGTACCCCAGCGGGCCCCTGCCGTTCGCTCGTGAAATTATACTCAGGCCTGGGGACGGGTCTCAGGGTGAACATTCCTGTGCCCGGGGCAGTGTCAGTGCGAAGAGCTTCCTGCAAGGGGTTTCCACGTCTGTCTCCACCTCCATGCCCTTGGGTGTGAGCTCCTCAGCGTGGGGAACCGTGTCTTCCTTGCCCCGTGCCAGCCGGAGCGTGGCGAGGAGCCGGTACCACCACAGCCTCGCCGAGGACGGATGAATGATGTGTTTGCAGAGGCTTCAGGCCTGGCAGTGTGGAGACCCTTGCAGCCGGCTCCCTGGGCTTGGGCTGCCCACAGCCTCGGCGAGACGGGCCGGATCAGAGAGCCGCGTCCTGGTTCCCGGTTTCATTCACAGGCAGGCCTTAAGGAGGTGAAGATGGGGAGTGACTACAGGTGCTTTGCTTTGATTTACCAACACAAAACGGCAGGAGAGGCCAGGCCTGTTCCTGAACCAGACGACCTGTAAAGAGTGTCCTGAGGGCAGGGGAGACAGACCCCCTAAGGTCTTCGTGCCATCAACTCCCTGTTTAGAAAGCCAGTCTGAACAAACCCCTCTGCTGGAGGCTGCCGCTAGCTGCAGGGATACTGGTGGTTGCCAGGTGTGTGAGCGCCGTCGCCCAGCCGGGCCTGGCTGAGGGCCCCTTGCTCTGTCCGCGCTGGTATCCGGCCCGAGGGAGCTGAGCTTCTCAGACCTGGCCCCTGGCCCAGGAGAGGGGCGTGGTGATGGGCGCTTGCTGCTGCCCTGAAGATGCTGATGCAGCGCGTGTCACCTCCTCCCGGAAGCCCTCCCTGACTGCCACCTCCCCGCAGCACCTGCCCGCAGCCCCCTAGCCTCCCTCGCCACTTCTGTGCTCACTGTCATGGTTAGAAAGAAAAGCCTGAGAGGGGAGGTGAGGACTCGGCACCTGGTGGGACCCATTCTGGGCGCATCAGAGCCCCAGGAGAGGCTGTGACACACAGTCGTATAAAGCTTATTCAATATTAGAGCGGACTTATAAAATGCAGAAACCCCACACCAGCTGTTGGCGTGACACAGGGAGCAAGATGGAGAGTGCTACAAAACCATCACGCTGATGGAGCTTGGGTTCCCCTTGGATTCCCCGAGGATGCAGGGACTCCACATCTCAATAGCAAAGTGGATTGACCCTGAGAGCAAAGCCTGGAAAATAAGCTGAACGCGGGCTATTGGTCCTTGGCCAAACCAGCAGTGCCTACTCGGGGTCCGGTGTTAACCGGACCCTTCGGGAAGGGACAGGGCCAGATGTAGAGGCTTTGAGGGAGAGCAGAGATACACAGTGAAAAAAGTCCCCAAGGACACCAGAACGCCATGTGCTTTGCTGTCTGGAGCGTGAGGGATGAGTTGAGTCTCTGGAACAAGGGAGGCGCCTGCCCCCACCTCCACGCGCTGGGCCCCGCGTGTCCCGCCACACCAGTCCCTGGCCAGTTTGCACACCCGCCTCCCTGAATGCCCACCAGCTCCTCTGTTCCTGATTGGTGAACAAGCAAGTGCATGATTGGGACTTCCAGACCAGCAGGTGGCAAAGGGGCTGGCGATATTGGACACCTGAGCAGCAGGGACCCTGGCCAAGTCCCTAATCCAGGCATGTGGCTTTGGAAAAGGCTCCCCGCCTCCGTGTGTACTCAATCAGTCGTGTCCGACTCTGCGACCCCCATGGACTGTCACCACCAGGCTCCGCTATCCTTGGGATTCGCCAGCCCAGAATACTGGAGTGGGTGGCCATTCCCTTCTCCAGGGGAATCTCCCCGACCCAGGGATGGAACCCAGGTTTCCCGCATTGCAGGTGGATTTTTTACTGTCAGACACTAGGGAAGCCTCCATATCTTCATCTGTAAAATGGGGGTGACAGGCCATTTCCGTGGGAGGGTTGGGGTATGGATCAAGTGAGGGCCAGGACTGGGTCTGTTTTGTTCCTGTGGGATCTTGGCACATAGTAGGTCTCAGACGTTTGTTGGGTGGATGACTGAACGGTGAACAAAGAGAAGAGCTTTGTTGGCTGGAGTTGGGAGTTGCTCACACTTTGACCGAGCAGCCTGCAGTTCTGCCGCCAGAATGAAGTTGCGGCGACCTGCAGTGATTTCCATGGTTAGGGCACCAAGAAGGCAAGGGAAAGATGCTGGGGAAGATTGAAGGCGGGAGGAGACGACAGAGGATGAGATGGTTGGATGGCATCACCGATTCAACGGACATGAGTTTGAGCAAGCTCCAGGAGTTGGTGATGGACAGGGAGGCCTGGCGTGCTGCAGTCTATGGTGTCGCCAAGAGTCAGACACGACTGAGCGACTGAACTGAACTGAACTGAAGGGTCAGGGTAGATGCCCTGAGGCAGGAGGAGGCCAGCCCGCCATGCTCCTGCACAAGCAAGGATCCCGCGGAGGGGAGGCAGTGGGCACGTGTTCAGGCGGCATCTCAGCAGCTTCCAGGCCCCACGATGGGGACGCATGACACGTTTGCTTACGAGTCTTGAAGGAGGCCAGGCTGGTGAATTTCTCTGAACAAAGTGGGAGATCGTCCCCAGGCAGGTCTGTGCCAAGGGAGTGAAGCGGAGAACGGAATGTTTGGTGGGTAAACCAGCTGGAAGGGAAATCTACAGGCCCCCTGATGCCCTGGCCCGGTGCCCTGGGGGCCCCCCACTGCGGTGGACATGAGCTGGGAAGTTGACATCAACCTTGGCAGCAGCGCTTGTGGGGTTCAGCGGCCAGGACTGCTCCCCGCATCGAGCTCCAGCAAGGTTCAGGGCTGGGTCTGTGTGGATCCCATTTGGGTGGAAGACAAAGCCAGGACAGGCTGTTGATGAGGCTTTGGGGTGAGCAAAGGTGTGGCCCCCAGGAGCTCCAGGTCCCCTTCCCCTTTCTCGAAGCCTCTGCCCTCCCCACCCTGAGTGACTGGTTTCCATCTGGGACCCAGGAGAACTAAGCCAGCAGCTGTTGGTCGGCGACACCTGTCAGTCATCACATCCAAGCTCTCTCCACTTCACCTGATTCCTGAGACCAGGCTCCGCATTACAGATCTGAGACTTCTCAGTGCTCGACCAGCCGTCAAGGTCACACAGCTGCCCCACCCCACCCCCGGATGGTGGGCCCAAGCCCGGCCTTGCCAGCTGCTCTCCTGGCTCCTCCAGGCCCTGGACCTGGCTGGTGGATCAGGATTCTACCCAGAGAGATCACAGGAGAGGGGTCACAGCGGCTGCTGGGTCAGACCCAGGAAGCCACATGCCTCCACTTTGAACACGAGTTCCGTGTTGATGTTACTGGTAATTGTTCTCTTATTCCCAGCAAGGCTTCCCCGTGCTGGGATTTCATTATCACGGGGGGGATTAAGTGGTCACAGCCCCGTGGGATTGATCCTTACCACTTGACTTTATGTTTCATGTTATTATCGCAGCGAGGGACTTGATAAACCAAATGTTAGAGCCAATCTGGAAATTGTAGTGAAATGAACCTGCTGGGTTTGGAGTTAGGTCTGGAGTGTGATGGTTCCTGCTCTCTCTGTTTTTCTCTCTCACTTTTTTTTAAATAGGCTTTTTTCCTTAGAGCAGTTTTCAGTTTATGGGAAGTTGGACAGTAAGTAGGGAGTTCCCATATACACTCTCCCCCAAACCCCCAGTTTCTCCTGTTAACATTTTGCATGTTACATTTGCTGTGACCTTTGTGTGCGCTACACTTGTTATGATGGATAAGCTAGTTCTGGTCTGTCATTAGATATAAAGTCCACACCAGTATGCATCAGCGATTGCTCTTGGTGTTGTGTGTTCTCTGCGTTTGGATGAACGTATAATAATATATGGGCTTCCTTGGTAGCTCATCTGGTAAAGAATCTGAACCCGGTTCCATCCCTGGGTTAGGAAGATCCCCTGGAGAAGGGATTGGCTACCCACTCCTGTATTCTTAGGCTTCTCTCGTAGCTCAGACAGTAAAGAATCTGCCTGCAATGTGGGAGACCTGGGTTCAATCCCTGTGTTGGGAAGATCCCCTGGAGAAGGGCATGGCTACCCACTCCAGTGTTCTGGCCTGGAGAACACCCCTGGATGGAGGAGCCTGGCAGGCTGCAGTCCACGGGGTCACAAAGAGTCAGACACGAGTGGGCAACTGAGCCCAGCACAGGGTACTGAGGTATGTTTACCATCATGCGATCACTCAGAACTGCTTCACTTGAAATCCCCTGAGCCCACCGGTTCATCCTCCCTGCCCCCAGCCCCTGACACCTCTTGATCTTTTACTGTCTGCGTGATTTTGCCTTTCTTGATAATGTCATAGGGTCAGAGTCGGGCAGTGTGCAGCCTTTTCAGACTGGCTTCCATCACTCAGTAACATGGACCTGAGGCCCCTCCAGGTCTTTTCATGGCTTCATAGCTCACCCAAGTGCCCTTTATGTGACGAGGTCTGGCCTGAACCACCCCTTCCTGGTCCAAGGGCCCGTTCCTGCCCTGGCCTGCCACGCAGGGGGTCCTGATTCCCTCTTGCTGTGTCCACGTACCCGCCGGGCCACCTCCCCCAGCCTCAGTCCATCACTGGGCGGCAGGATCAGCGGCCATGGCCGTTGCTCTGCAGGCTTCTGTGGGCACTGGTGCCCTTTGCAAAGCACCCGGCTGTGCCCCTGCGTGGGAAGGCCCAGACCCCAAATCCGCAGGACCCTCAGGCTGGGACCTCAGGGGCAAGCAGGCAGCTGCAGGCTGGAGGGGACACCTAAGCAGGTGGTACCCACACCCACAGGCCTCCTCTGGACAGTGTCTACTTCCCACCACCAGGGGGCAGCACCCTGCTCTCACCCAGCCGCCCAGAGCCGCGGAAGGATGCTGGTGCAGAGAAGGAGCCGCAGGAGGCAGCAGGGCTGGTGCTCCCACAAAACGACCCTCTTAAAGCAGCTTTCACCCCAGATCAAGTATATTTCTGTTAGCCAGGAAACTGGCCGTGCCAGGCTGTGAGTTCTTGCAAATGACAGTGGCTGTTGCGAAGGCGGGAGGAGAAGGGGACGACAGAGGGTGAGATGGTTGGATGGCATCACCAACTCGATGGATGTGAGTTTGAGCAAACTCCGGGAGTTGGTGATGGACGGGAAGTCTGGCGTGCTGCAGTCCATGGGGTCGCAAAGAGTCAGACACGACTGAGCGGCTCAACTGAACTGAGCTCTTGTGTATTGATCTCTTATGGTTTGTGGGACTCTGGGCTGCTTGTTTCGCAAGCCTTTCTGCCTGAGGTCCTAGCCACACCTGGGGCAGGTGCTGTGAGCAGAGGGCGGACGGACAGACAGCTGGATGGCTGGGAGTTCCAGGTCACTGCCTGCTGGAGGTGAGGCTGGGCTGTACGCAGGTCTGCCCACCCCTCGCCCAGGGCTCTGACACTGACCCATCCCACGCAGGTGCTGGTGTAAGACCTTGCCTGTCCACTCGTAGAGACACAAGGCATGCTGTCCTTGGTACGCTTAGTGGGTGAGAAGATAACATGCGTTCCCCCCCAACCCTCCCCCAAATCTTGATTTAGCCTCAGATACGGACGGGGTGACTCAGGAGCCTCTCAGCCCCACGTGAGTCCCAGGCAGCCCCAGGGCGGTGTACAACCGTGAGTCGGCTCTGCCTGAGGTTTCAGTCCTCAGGCCCCGTGGGGAATCTTTAATTCCAGCCCGGGACATCCTTGCTCTCTGCACGCCACCCCCATCGTGTTTATTAAGTACTGGATGAGGGGGTTTCTGTGATGATTGCATAGGAGAAAAGAGCGAGGGGCAAACCTACCGCTGACACTCACAGCAGAGTGGAAGTGTCCCCACGGCGTCCAGGCCGGCCGGCGGGGCTCCGCAGTCCTCACTCGGCTCCACACCGCCCAGTGAGCTGTTTGGTCCCGACCCGTCTGAGACCTCGAGGCGGTCCTTAACGCTGGACCTGGGGTACTGGGGGTGATGCCAGGCTATTGTTTTGTGCCAGTTGTCTGCCTTCCTGCACCTGCTTCTCCCGATAGGGTCACTTTTTAAAATATGAAAGTGAAAGTGAAGTCACTCAGTCGTGTCCGACTCTTTGCGACCCCATGAACTATAGCCTGCCAGGCTCCTCCATCCATGGGTTTTTTTCAGGCTAGAGTACTGGAGCGGGGTGCCATTTCCTTCTCCAGGAGATCTTCCCGACCCAGGGACTGAACCCAGGTCTCCCGCATTGTAGGCAGACGCTTTACCGTCTGAGCCACCAGGGAAATCCTGGTATGCATATATGTATTTTAAAATGTATATGTCTGTAATTTTGCCTGTTTATTTACTTCTGGTGGTGCTGGGTCTTCCTTGCTGCATGCGATTTCTTCTCTCTAGTTGTGGCGAGCAGGGACTCTTCTCCAGTTGCTGTGTGTGGGTCTCTCATTGTGGGGGCTTCTCTTGCCACAGAGCGTGGGCTCTAGGGTGCCCAGCTCAGGCATTGCGTCTCCCGGGCCCTGGGGTGCCCGGCTCAGGCATTGCGTCTCCCGGGCCCTGGGGTGCCCGGCTCAGGCGTTGCGTCTCCCGGGCCCTGGGGTGCCTGGCTCAGGCATTGCGTCTCCCAGGCTCTCGAACACAGACTCTGCCATGCTAACGCCTGGGCTTCGTTGCTCCGCGGCATGTGGGATCTTCCGGGGTCAGGGGTCAGACCTGTGTCCACTGCGTGGGCAGGTGAGACCTCGGGGAAGCCCCAGGATAGCTTTTGGCCCCAGACGGCTGCCCCCCCAGGGCCTTCACAGCCTCCTCCTGGAAGGCCTGGTGCCCCCTGCGTGGCCCGGCCCCATGGGGGCTGCCTGCAGTCAAACCCTCCCCGCGGGCGGGACCCAGAGGAGGGGCTGCACTGCGATCTGGGGACTGTGGGGAAAGGGGGTCTGGAGGCTTGGGGGGCAGGCTGGAGGCTGGATGGGAAAACGTCCTCTGTGTGACATCCGCCTCCTCCATCTTTACAAGAGTGAGCAAAACTTCTGTGCCTAGTACTCCAGCATGGTGTTAAAGCAGTGTCTAAATGTGTATGCATGTATCTGTGTGTGTATGTATGTACATTACATTTATATGTTTGTGTGTGTATGTGTGTGTCTGTCTTTGCGTGTGTGAATGTATACTTGTGTCTCTCTGTATGTGTGTCTGTGTGTGATTGTGTACATATGTGTCTGTCTGTCCATGTGTGTGAGGGTATATTTGTGTCTCTGTGTGTTTGTATGTGGCTCTGTGTGTGTATTTGTCTTGTCTGTCCATGTGTGTGTGAACATATGCTTGTGTTTTTGTCTGTGTGTGTGTCTGTGTCTGTCTGGCCGTGTGTGTGAATGTATATTTGTGTGCCTCTGTGTCTCTGTGTGTGTGTGTCTGTCCGTGTGTGTGTGTCTGTTTCTGCGTCTCTGTGTACGTGTGTCTGTATGCCTACAGCTCCCTGGCTCCTGAGCTCCGGACCTCTGCTAAAACCTCAGAACTCATTCAGCCCGGAAAGGGGACCAAGAGCCCTGCCCTCCTCCTGAGGGATGCCCTGGAGGGTCTCCCAGGGGGAGATCAGCTCTACAGCACACTCTCCTTCCTCCCCCTCCTTGCTGCCACCTGGGGTCCCCTGGGTACACCACTAGGACCCCATCCTTGCCTCAGCCTCAGGTCAGGGGACCCCAGGCCAAGACGGAAGGCGGGACTGGAAGATGTGGGTCCTCGCTAGGCTATGTGCTTGGAGCTGGCTGAGCAGGGGGTCTGCTTCCATCCCTGCGCCTGGCAGAGACCCAGAGGCAGGCAGAGGAGCGGACGAGCTTCCCCGCGGAGGAAAGGGGGCCAGCTCCTCTCAGGGAGTCACTTGAGGCTCAGGGGGGAGGCGGTACTGCAGGCTGGTAAAGAAGCCTGCTGGGCAGAGAGCACGGCCCACACTGCTCCCCGCAGCCCGGGTCCACCTCCCGCCCAGGACCAGCCTGAGAAGGGCGAGCCTGCCCCTTGCCAGGCATGTGGGATCCACCCCCCGCCCTTTCAGTAGCCTCCCAGGTCCCCCAGGCCCCCAGCCCCATCAGGCCTGAGAGGAGCTGGTCCCTGGCCCCTGGTCGTCCCCTGACCGCCTGGCTGGGGCCACTGCTGGGCTGGAGCTCCCTGGGCACAGCCGCTGCGTGGGCCCCAGTGACCTCGGGCTGGCCCCCGTAGGTGCTTCTGGAGGGTGTGGGTGAGCGGCGGCCCTGCCTGGAACCCCTGGAGCCCCACAGGCGGGTCCTTAGGCCACCCACCCTGACCCGTCCCTCTGGGGGTCTCCATGACCACCCTCGGTCGTGGGTGGCTCTAACGGGGAACAGTGACAGTACTCAGTCGCCGGCCCCAGGCCAGAGTGGATTCGAAGCGAGCTCACAGGAGGATGCGATGGTTGTGTGGCTCAGGGGAGAACCTGGGTTCCCGTCTGCAGAAGGACTCGCGAGATCAGAAGAGTGTGTGTGTTGGGGGGTGCCTTGCTTCTGAGGCCCCAGAGGGCCAAAGGGGTCTTTGGGAGGTGGGGGACAGGACCGCCGTCAGAGTCTCCCATCTCCTGACCTCCGCTGGTCCCCCGATGCCCTCTGGGTCATGCTGGGGGGTTATGTGGGGCCCCGAGCGCGTGAAGAGTTGCCGGGTTGCTCACCTGTGCCTGGCCCATCCCGCTTTTTAACGCTGCTGCTTGTCCCCTGCAGCGTCAGAGCCGCAGGCTGCTCCCAGCCCCCCGGAGAAGCCGCCCAGCACGGCGATCCTGTGTAACACCTGCGGGAACGTGTGCAGGGGAGAGGTGCTGCGTGTGCAGAACAAGTACTTCCACATCCAGTGCTTCGTCTGCAAAGGTGAGCGTCCCGGCCCGTCTCCGCCGCGGGGCCCGCCTCCCAGCTGCCTTGCTGGGCCCCACAGTGTCCCCGGGAACTCCTTAGATCTGGGCTGTTGGAGAAATGCATCCCCAACCTTCATATACCAACGTGATCTTTTCAGCGTGGCCTGCCTGCCTCCCTGATGGGAGTTCCTGCCCAAGGGGGCGGCGGGTGAGAGGACGAGGTCTCGGTCCTAGGCAGCATCCTCGATGGCTGCAGCCGTGTCCGAGGATTCGGATCCACTGGCCAGAGCAAAGTGGCCGCGTGGGTCCCAGAGCCACAGAGTAAATGGCCATTGCTGGTGGCTTCTTTGCTGCAGAAGGGATAGGCTACCCACGCCAATATTCCTGGGCTTCCCTTGTGGCTCAGCTGGTAAAGAATCTGCCTGCCATGCGGGAGACCTGGGTTCCATCCCTGGGTTGGGAAGAGCCCCTGGAGAAGGGAAAGGCTACCCACTCCAGTATTCTGGCCTGGAGAATTCCATGGACTGTATAGTCCATGGGGTCGCAAAGAGTTGGACACGACTAAGTCACTTTCACTTTCCTGAAAACACATGAAAAGTAGCATTTGGGGGAAGGGATGGACAAATCAAAGCAATCTGGCACATACTCAAAGAATTTATACGTGCGTGCTAAGTTGCTCGGTTGTGTCTGACTCTTTGCAACCCTATGGACAGTAGCCCACCAGGCTTCTCTGTCTGTGGGATTCTCCAGGTGAGGATGATGGACTGGGTTGCCATGGCCTTCTCTAGGGGCTCTGCCCAATCCAAGAATCAGACTTCCATCTCCTATGTCTTCTGAACTGGCGGGCAGGTTCTTTATCACTAGTGCCCCCTGGGAAGCCCTGTAGTTTTAAAGAATCCTCTCAATGACCCTGCAACTCCCACCTTACCTCTGGGTAGCACACGGTGTTGTCACAGCCTGCCGTCCAGTGGGTTTGAACGCCGTCCAGAGATGCAGGGACGTTCACAGATGGACCTTGGGGCCCCGGGCAGTGAGGGCCTGGGCTTCCTGGTCCAAGTAGGGAAGCAAACACGCCACGTGTAAGATCGCGGAGCACCGTGGCTTTTGTCAGCACCACGGGGCCCGTTAACTGCCTGAGTCCCTTCAGCCCACCGTGGTCCCAGGAGGTCCTACTGGGCGCCAGGCCCGGCCTTTGAAAGTGCTGAGTAGGAAGGCATGAGACCTAGCTTGGAGGCTGCGGTCTGGTCAGAAGATAAATCTACCAGCTCAGTGGAGAAAGCTGGCGGTTAGTGGTTGAAGCCAAGAGCTGGTAGGGGGCCCCTGGGGATGCAGCAGGGCCCCAAGGGGCCCCCTGGTCCTGCAAGGCACTGGAAGCCGGCTCCGTCTCCCCTGGCCCTCACCTCTGCTGAGTGCTTCCTGTGAGCTCAGTTCTCTCGTGGATTTCCATCTAAAGCCCCCCTGTCTTGGGGGACGGGGTGGCTGTGGCGTTATCTCCACTGAAAATGAGGATTCAAGGGTGGCTGTGACTCACAGCTGTCCCCTTGGGGAGCCACTGGCGTGAGTCGGGGTGGGGGTGCCCTTCCCATGAGTCTCAGCTCTGCCCCCACCCCAGCTCGGAGGGATGGGGTGCGGCCCCCAGCAGGGTCTGTGTCCCATTGAAGAGGGGGCAGAAGGTGAGGGCCAGAGGTCAGGGAGGCCATGGTCATTGGTGAGCAAAGATGGACCCTGTGTTCAGAGCTGCCACCTCACCCGGCCGCCCCGGAGCTTCAGAATTATGGATCTCCTGGTCCACGCCCATCCTTTCCTAGGAGAGGAAACTGAGGCAACAGCGGAACCCTTCTTGCCCAAGGGGGCAAATCCAGTCATCTGCTGGAGACCCCAGACCCGAAGATCTTCAAACGAGAGCAGGAGAAAGCAGGAGGAGAGAGGGAGGGGAGGATAAATGCGGATGAATGGGAGGAACAGAAAGAGCAGCCTTCACATGAGCCTTGGAAGGAGAGAAAACCCCAATGGCCAATTGCGTTCCACCCGCTCACCCCACCCAACCCCGGGTCAGTGCCAAGGTCGCCAGCAGGCCCCTGCCTCTGGCCCATTCGCCCGGCAGGGACCAGAGTGGGCTCTCCAGGCAGACGGGCCTCGGCCTCTCCCATGGCCTGGGATGAAGGTAGCGCCCCGAGCTTACCTGGCCCCAGGTAGCAGGTGCCTCTGAGCTCAGCTGGTGCACCCGGGAAGGGGCTGTGTGTGCAGGCAGGGGTGGACGGGGTGGGGCGGGAAGGCGGGGCGGACGAGGGGCGGAGGGCCGGTGCATTGTGAGGGTGAGTGGGTGGGGGCACGACTTGGGGGTGGATTGACGGGCGCGCGGAGAGTGGGCCTGGGACAGACAGGAGCCCGGCCGGCTGGCTGGAGCTGAGTGGACAGGGTGCCACCCTGTGCCCTGAGGCTGGCCAGGCCTTCTGGCTGCAGCGCGTGTTGAGCCTGGCCTTGCCCCCACCCCTCTGGGCCCAGGCTCCTGCCAGACCTCGTGATGGCACATGGCTGGACGCCTGGATGGTGCCTCCTACGGCTGTGAACTGGGTGTCTCGGGAGCTCAGATCTCCCCATCAGGGGTCCGCATGGAGGGCGGGCCCTACCCCCAGGGGCACACAGGCACTGCCCTGGCCCTGGATCCTCCATCCTTGTCTCTTGCTAAGACCGCTGAATGGAGGTCTTCCCTCTCGGGTTCTGTGGAGGGGCCTCCTGGACAGGGGGACGAAGGGGGTGGGGAAGGAGGGCAGCAGAGAGAGCCCCCACCCCCCAGGAGCCCCACCTGTAGGCGCATCAAGTCACAGACTCTGTGGGGGCTCTGGTGTTGAGTCCGGTCGTTTGAAAAGAAAACTTGAGGACCGCAGCCCTGCCCTCAGCCGTGACCCTGTGCCCTTCACTCAACCCTAGGCCCACGGGGCTGCCCCAGTGCCCGGGGACCTTTCCCGGGGAGGCCGTGACCCGGCACCCTGGCTGGGCCCTCCCGGGCCCATTTTCTTCTGCTCTTCAGCACTGCCCCGGTGCCCGGGGAGGCCGTGA
>JADEYB020000017.1:44462952-44484958 GCA_015832495.2 Alces alces | reverse complement strand
CCCCCATCCTTCCTGCCCCCCCAGCCATTCCTGCCCCAGCCCTCCTGTTCCCCCCGTCCTTCCTGCCCCCCCCCGTCCTTCCTGCCCAGGCTGCAGGTGGCCACCTTTGCGGGCTGCCTTCCCTAGGGAAGTAAGAGTGACCGGCTCCTCCGGTGGGAGTCTCGCTGGGTCCCAGGGCCCTGAACCTCCCTCCCCCGCTCTCTGGCCTGAGCCTGTTGCTTAGTAACAGGATCCCTGCTTCTGGCTGGGCGCCCACGCCTTCCTCGGGCAGGGATGCGCCCCTCCCTCTGAGTGTCCAGCACCTGCCTTCTTGCCTGAGCCTCGACTATGCTCCGCCCTGGGCTGCCTCTCCCACTGCCTGGGAGAGGGTGTCCTCCCAGAGGGCCCCCTTTGCTCCCAGCCAGGCTCCCCTTTTCCAGGCTGCCCCCTGACTCTCCAGCTCTGAACTGGTGGCTGATTGGAGCTGGTCACAGCCTCCTGGCACGGTCCGGGAGGCTCCTTTGCTTTGCCCACGTACGGAGACCAGAACCAAGGCTCCAAGCAGGCTTTCTTGACTTGGGCACTGTTGACCTTTGCGACCTGATGATTCTTCGCTGTGGGGGTGACCTGTGTTCCTGGAGGGTGTGTGGAGCATTCCTGGCTTGGCTCACAGAGGCCCAGCGCCACGCCAGTTGAGGGGCAGCTCTGAGGCCAGGCTGCGTGGAATAGACCCTGCCTCTCACCACCTGTGTGCCCTGGGTGAGCGGTATCCCCGCTCTGGGCCTTGGGGATGGACATTGGGTCCCTAGTGGGTGTGGGTGGTGGCCTGGAGGGGCAGCCTGGGGTGGGGGCAGCCAGGAGGTGGGAACCTGGGGCCTTGGACGGGGCAGCTCTGTCCATGTTGAGGAGCCCCCGTGGTTCCAGCCAGGATGGGGTCACACCCTGAACCTGGGGTCCTCCTCGGATAGAAGACCTGGAGGCCAGTAGAGGCAGGGGGTGGGGAGAGGGGCGGGAGGGGGCGGGGCCCTGGCACCGGGGCCTCTGTAGGGTGTGTGCTGAAGAGGGGCTACAGGTGGGGTGGGCCTTCACCACCTGGGCAGAGGCCCTGGACTCCTCTGTGTCTTCTGCTCACGTGACATTGCTCTGTCCTCGTGATCAGGGGTGGGTGATGGGGCCGGAGCCTCAGTCCCCCTTTCTGGAAATGGGGTGAGGTTCAATGAGGGGTAATATGGAAAGATAAGGGGGAACTGGGTCCCAGGGGAGGAGCAGGCACGCCAGCTGCCTTGTGGGGTGCAGTGGCTGCCTTCTGGGGTGCCCGGAACCAACACGCCTCCTGCCCCACCCCCACCACATTGCAGTCATGGCCTGGGGGAGGGTGGGATGCACTTCAGTTCAGTTGTCATGTCCGACTCTTTGCGACCCCATGGACTATAGCACTCCAGACCTCCCTGTCCATCACCAACTCCCGGAGCTTACTCAAGCTCATGTCCATTTAGTCGGTGATGCCATCCAACCATCTCATCCTCTGTCATCCCCTTCTCCTCCCACCTTCAGTCTTTCCCAGCATCAGGGTCTTTTCCAATGAGTCAGCTCTTCACATGAGGTGGCCAAAGTGTTGTGGAGTTTCAGCTTCAACATCAGTCCTTCCAGTGAACACCCAGGACTGATTTCCTTTGGGATGGACTGGTTGGATCTCCTTGCAGTCCCAGGGACTCTCAAGAGTCTTCTCCAACACAACAGTTCAGAGGCATCAATTCTTCGGCTCTCTGTGTTTTTTATAGTCCAACTCTCACATCCATACATGACTACTGGAAGAGCTGTAGCCTTGACTAGACAGATGCGCTTGAACATGCTTTATCTTTCCCAGCGGCTGCTCACAGCTCCTCCCACACAGTCCAGTTCCTTGGAGAAATCCCAGGTCGAGCCCATAATTTCTCAGGCACTTTTAAGAATTAGAACCCAGTTGGTTCCTTACCATCAAAGGTCACCCTCTGATTCAACTCAGAGCTCCCTGACCCGGGTAGATCTGAGGGGACACTGGGCTTCACCCCACTCTCGCCCCAAGTCCCAGCTGGGGCTCAGAGGCCCCCGGCACGTCCTTAGTCTCAGGCACCCTGTCAGTGACAGGGCCGGGCCTTGAACCCGTGACCAGGTCTGGCAGAGGAGAGGGCACTTGAAATAAGGAAACTGGAAGATTCTAGAAGGTCACACTGGGGAAGGGGCCCAGGCCCATCCTGCTGCTGTGATGGCAGAGCCAGGTCCATGTTGCAAGAGTGAGTGGGCAGTGGGCTTTGGTCATGTTCCAGGTGACCTCTACCCCAGTGACCTCTGCCCTGGGCTGTGGGGGCACACTCCCTCAAGGACAGCGGGAGCTCATTGACAGCAGTTGTCAACTGGATTCCTCACCCAAGGTTCCACTGTCCCTGGCAAAGTGGTGGGAACCCATGCTGAGCTCCAGATGTTTCTAGAGAAGGATGATTGCCATCTCCATGACAACGGTCCTTGCCACTTGCTCTGGCCTCCGTGTTCACGGCTCACTCTTAATGAGACTGCACCTCGAATTCAGGGGGGCTGAGTGAGGGGCACGTCCCCCGGCAGCTGCAGGTGGCACACTGGCCTGAGCCTCAGACCCTGCCCTGGGGGAGGGTGCGCTACTGATGCGGCCGGAGGCAGAAAGAAGACGTGAATCTCTCCCCAGGGCTTCCTCTCAGCAGTAGCAGGGGTAACTCCAGTGTACACATGCGCTTATTCGTCTATCAAACGCATCTTCCAGCCCACGGGCCTCTGTTACTCCTCTTCACCCCCTGACAGCTCTGTGAGGCTGGTTCCTTTATCGTCCCCATGTAGTGCGTCCGTGTTTTAGCGGGCACAGAGAGGTGAAGCGACTCGGTCACTGTCACACAGCTTGGGGGGCAGCCTGGTTCCAAGGACTGTGTTTCCAGCCACTGCCAGTGGTCTGCCTCCTCCCTGGTCTGTCTGGCACGGTCCAGGAGGCCCCTTTGCTTTGCCCACTTGGGGAGACCCGAACTGAGGCTCCAAGCAGGCTTTCTTGACTTGGGCACTGTTGACATTTGGGGCCGGATGATTCGTTGTTGCAGGGATGACCTGTGCCCTGGAGGGTGTGCAGAGCATCCCTGGACTCCAGGCTCCGGGAGCACCCCTCCCCACCCAGCTGGGATGGTCAGAACTGGCTCTAGACGTTGCCAAAAGCCCTGGGAGCAAAACGGCCCTGGTTGAGACTGGCACAGTCTGTGTGTATGCCCAGGGTCACCTACTAGGTGAGGGCCCAGGGTGGCTTGATCACGGATGGGCCCTGCAGAGCGGGGGGCGACCAGGAGCCCAGAGTAGGCTGCGGACCGAGGGTGGGAGGGCACCAGTCACCTGGGGACCAAGGCACTGCCAGGGGCCTGGCTCCACCCTGGGCTGGGACCCGGACCCGGAGGGCAGGAGGAGGTCAGAGTGTCTGGCGTCCGAGATGTGGCACAGAAGGAACTCAGAGGCCAGGCTGGAGGGCCTCCTGGAAGGTGCATTCTGGCAGGCGAGCGCTTGGAGGTCAGGCGTTGGGGCCCTCCGCCTCTATGTCTCTGCACCTTTCCTTAGGGGGCACGGTTAGGGTTAGAGTCCACCCGCCAACAGAGGAGGGCAGAGGGGCCACCAGAGCTCCTGCCATCACGGCACCCTGCCGCCCAGGGACCCTCCCTCTGGGGACAGCCCCCAGTGCAAAGGGCCCCTGTCCAGGTCCACATCTGCTTGCCAGGCCTGGAAGCCCATCTCTGGAAGGCGGGGCCTCCATCTGTTCATCCAGGTATCTCTGGCTCGGGGCCTAAACTGCGTGCAGTCAGCGCTCAATGCATGCAGGAATGAGCTTCAGGGTTTGTTTTCCACATGGTCACATCGGCTGTCGTGTAATAGCGTCCTCCTTCAACGCTGGACGGTCCCCTCTCTCCCGCCCGCTGTCCCTGCCCACGTGGCTCCTGCCTGACGGCCCAGCGCGGCGGGTCTCCCAGCCCTGCGCCCCTCCCGGGGGAGGATGACGTCTGTGCTCCGTTCTTTCTTCCAGGCTGCGGGGGCTGCGGAGCCGAGATCAAGAACGGCCAGTCCCTGGTGGCCTTGGACAAACACTGGCACCTGGGCTGTTTCAAGTGCAAGACCTGCGGCAAACAGCTGAACGCGGAGTACATCAGCAAGTGAGTGGGCGGGGCCGGCCCGCCTCCGGCTTGGAAGGGGCGGGGCTCCCCGGTGTGCACCCTAATCAGCGAGTGAGTGGGCGGGGCCGGCCCGCCTGCGGCGCGGAATGGGGCGGGGCTCCTCCGGTGTCCACCCTGCACTCTCTGCCTCGAGCCCCACCAGGACGCCAGGACGTGGCCTGTCTGTCCCAAAGCGCTCGCCCTCCCCCCCGCACCAGCCTGGCTTGCCTGATGCAGAGACGTTCATTTCTGTTCGTTGAGCCGAGGCGTTAGCACTCCGCCTTTGACCTTGTGGCGCTCCTCCCAGCGCCGTCCCTGGGGGTCGCCCTCCCTATGGAATCTGCCGCCCTCGCGGGCGCCCGGATCCCCGCCAGCACAACGTGGGGGTCAGCCGAGGCTGCAGTCAGGGAGGGCTGACGGGCTCGGGAGCCCCAGGTGCAGCTGTCCTCTGCCATGGTGCTTCCGCGGGGTCCCTGACGGGTGCTCAGGGTACAGGGGTGGCTGGTTTGGGGTGCGTGGGGAGGGAGCTTGTGCAGATGGGGCCGAGCCCCTGCTGGTTGGCCAGGAGAGCGCTGCGTTCGAATCCCCAGAGACCCTGGGGACGGAGAGCCTCCTGATGGCACAGGGGAAGGAAGGGTCGTGGACTGAGCTCACGGAGCAGCTTCTGTGAGGGCAGAGCGACTGTCTCCTGCCAGTCAGGGGCGTTTGGGACAACTTCTATCAAAGGCTGTGCTGGTTCTTGATGCTCTGGGGGAACAGAACCATCACAGGAATTGATTGGGTTAAAAAAAAATTCCTGCAATAAAACTGCAGAGACTGAAGCACACATATGTACACGCGTGCACGTGTCTGAGAGGTGCGTGAACGCCGGGGGAATCTGGTCACTGCGTGTACCCGCATCAGTTTCCTGGTGGACCTTGTCCCCTAATTCTGTAAGGTGTGTGAGTGTGAGCTTTGGGGAACTCTGGGGAAGGCTCTCCGGGTTTCTCTGTACCGCTTCTTACAAATGCGTTTGGACCCACAGTTATCTCAAAATCAAGCGTTGCCAGGGAAACCAAGATGAGCCTCTGTCCAGGCTGGGTCAGGCTGGGTGAGTTTCTGCTGCCTGTTTCATAGTAAGGAGGAGTGAGTGACACGCGGAGGCAGCCTTGGGGACGGAGCACTTAAAATAAAATGCTTCCCAGCCCCTGAGTGCAGCAGCTCACCCACACAGCGTGCGTGTTACTTAGCAGCCTCCGGAACTCTCGAGGAGGGGCCTTGGGGTTGCCATGGAGATGTTATCTTTGAACCTCCTGGGTTTGCTGCATGTGCAACCTTTTTGGGGGGCCGTGACTGGGGCCCTGAGGTCAGGCCATTTGAAGGTGGACCCTAGGGGCCCAATTGACGTGTTCCATCACCTGTGCAAGGAAGGACTGCTTTCTCACTGGGACTGCGAGAAGCACCGGGACCCCGCCCCAGGCCCGTCCACTCCTGCCAGCATCCGTGGGACCCAGACAAGGTCCCGAGCTTTGAGGAAAAGAGGGTGCCATCAGCTCCTTCTCCTGACAGCCTGAGAAGCCTTACCTTCTGTTGGCAGCTGAGCAGAAATCAAGACCAAAGTGATGACCACAACACATCAGCAGTGCTGGGGGGAGACGGAGCAGATGCCCCCACTGCCACCCTCCGTGCCAGCCACCTCCACATCCGACTCCTGACGGACCGGGCCTGGGCCAGGGGCACCGTCCTGGTTGGCAATGACAGTGGCCTCAGTCAGGGTGGGCTAGGCGCCAAGTGCCAGACCATGCTCTCACAACCCCCGCTTCACAGACAGGAAGCTGAGGCCCAGGCAGGTTAAGTGACCGCTGGGACTGGGCATCTGAGTGCCAGCCTATCCAGTCACCACTGCCCAGCCCCACCCCACCCCCACCCACATGGAGTGCTGGCACTGTCCTGACACCCATCACTGCCACGTGCCCCGCTGGGTCGACCTCATCGTGATAATTACAACCACACGCTGTTCAGGCCCGTGCTTGCGTTCCCGTCCTTCGACACCGCAGGCCAGCTGTGTTCTTGCCGCCCGGTACAGGGAGCCCAGTGTCTGAGCGGCCCGCCCACAGCTGCCCAGATCAATACTCAGGAGCAGCGCCCACCAGGACTCCCCTCTTGTCTGTAATCCCCAAAGCCACAAGCCACTCTCTGCACAGAGCTGGCCCGCCACGCACGGGCAGCATGAACGTGTTGCCGTGTGGTCCGCCAGCTTCTCCCCGAGCAGCGGAAGGTCCGGGCCATGCCCAGGGACAGCGAGGGTCAGCCCTAAGGCCCACCTGCCCGACTTGGATCTTGTCACCCCCAGTCCTGGTCTCCGACGTGGGCAGCTTTGTCAGACCCCCTTGTCGGCTTGTAAGGATGCCCCAGAAGGAACAGGAAGCCACCTAATGAGGAAATAGACCATTTCACACCCCACCCGGATGTTGAGCGTTGGACAGAAAGAACTGGAATGAAGAATCGCGTCTGCGGAAACTTCTTTTATTTCCCAGATGCGGCTTTGGTTCCTTGGGCTCTCTGGAGCCCTCCGCCAGCCCTTTGCTCACCCCTGGGCAGGCGGCCCCAGCTCTTGTACCTTGGTTTCTCCACCTGTGAAATGGGACAATCTTTGTGATATTTCTCGTCGGGCTGCTAGGGTGACTGAGGGGTGCTCAGCTCACGCTGTCCAAGGGCCCGCTGTTATCCCGAGTAGGAGGCAGTGGGCGTCTGCCCCTTGGACACAGCCCCTCTCATTGTTGAGGACTGTCGGGCCTTGGGGTCCTTGGGGTGCCCCCGCCCGTCCTGACTGCTGGCTGTGTTGCAGGGATGGGCTGCCCTACTGCGAGGCCGACTATCACACCAAGTTCGGGATCTGCTGCGACGGCTGTGAGAAGTACATCACGGGACACGTGCTGGAGGTGAGGAGGCCAGCTTGGAGGCGGGGCCCCCCGCAGTTTCCGCCACCCTGAGCACAGTACTTGCCGCTCTGAGCTAAGTCCTACCGTGGGCCCTGGTACCTGCCTGCCCCCGAAGGACTTAACCGAGAGGATCTGAAAGGGCCTTTGTGCAGGAATCCATGCCCCTGAGCCTCTGCCTCCCTCTTACTCTCAGCTCTGCCAGAGGACACGCTCCAGGCTCTGTTCAGTGAGTGCTGCCTCCTCCAGGAAGCCTTCCCTGCCACTGTCTCTCAGCTCTGCCCTTTAAAGTTGACAGAGGTGGGAAGGACTTGTGATCCGGGTTCAGCCTTTTGGCCTCTAGATGGGAATCTGAGGCTTGGGGGTTTTAAAAGTGTGCCTATACCCCTTAGCTGTTTCTCCCCCACACCCTGAGCCCATGGCAGCACCGGTCTACTTGTGGTCTCTGTAGAGTTTCCAGTTCTGGGCGTTTCCTATAGATGGAGTTGTTCGCCCTGCTGTCCTCTGTGACGGCGTCTGTCTCACGGGTACCGTGTCTCATCACAGGACTAGACTGGAAATGTGTAAGCTGATCACTCGTTGTTGGACACAGCACTGCTTTCCACCCTTTGGACATGATAAATAACACTGAGATGAACGTCTTTTTTTATTGCCTAGTTTCTAGTTTTCCTGAAGGTTAGTTCACGGACGTGTAGAGACTGAGTCAGCAGCTGTGATCGTTTTCAGGTTCTTGAAAGTTATAAGGTGCTTTCCAAAAAGTTTATTCTGATCTCCCACCCTGGGTGTAATCTTTACGAAATTCTGCGCCAAGTGAGAATGTGAACATCTCTGTCACGTGCCCCCCTTCCACCCTTAGAGGTGCTGTTTCGTCATTTTTAACCGATCAGAGTTCTTCTTGCATGTCAGTTACCGTTCATCAGTGTTGCCTGCTTATACACTGGGGTCAGCCAATCAGAGTTCCTGCATTTCAGTTATCTTTCATCAGCGTTGCCTGCTTATGCTCTGGGGTCTTCGTGTTTTTCTGACGCAGTCGGGCAGATGGTCACACGATGAGATGGTTGCCGTCTGGTCTGCCAGACGTCTTGTGTCTTCTTGGGTGGTGAGCAGGCTGAGTGTCCGTACCCACATCCTCTGAATGTGGACGAATGCTGCGTCCCTCCCTGCAGCCCCGTGACACCTTACCTGGCGCCCCTCGTCCCAGGCCTCTCTCCTCACCCAGCCCTTTGCTGCAGATCCTGCTCTGGACAGTCAGCCCCCCTCCCACCCGACCCAGCTGCAGGACTGAGGCTTCTGGAGAATTCCCCCACCAGAGCCCCACCTGCCACAGGGTGCCAAAGACTGTTCCAGAGCTTCTGAGCTCCATCCTCCCCTGGGCTGCTCCCCCTCCCACCCCAGCCTGCCACCCACAACAACCTCGTCTGAGATTTAACCGGAGAGGCCAAGGTCACTAAGGGCTATCTGCGAAGCTTCCTGGTCAAGGCTCTGTCCCTCCTCCAGCTCACACCCTCTCTCACCTGTTCTTGGTCTGAACCCCTCTGCCTCCTGTGGGGCCTGACCCTGCAGCCCCCTTCCTCCCTGGGGGGCACACCCCCCTCTCAGGGCATCCTCCCCCCACCCCCGCCTCCTCTGGGCCTGACCCTGCAGCCCCCTTCCTCCCTGGGGGGCCACACCCCCCTCTCACAGGGCATCCTCCCCCGGAACCCCGGCCTCCTGTGGGGCCTGACCCTGCACCCCCCTTCCTCCCTGGGGGGGCACACCTCCCCTCTCACAGGGCATCCTCCCCCCATCCCTGCCTCCTGTGGGGCCTGACCCTGCAGCCCCCTTCCTCCCTGGGGGGGCCACACCTCCCTTCTCACAAGGCATCCTCCCCCCACCCCCGCCTCCTCTGGGCCTGACCCTGCAGCCCCCTTCCTCCCTGGGGGGCCACACCTCCCCTCTCACAAGGCATCCTCCCCCCACCCCCGCCTCCTCTGGGCCTGACCCTGCAGCCCCCTTCCTCTCTGGGGGCCACATCTCCCCTCTCACAAGGCATCCCCCCAGTGGCTTCATAAACAGCTCCCGTCCCCCCTCTGCCTTCTCCCCCTCCCTCCACAGTCAGGTGTCTCCATGGGATGCTGACCGTCCCCCATCCAGCACCCCCCCCAGGCCACGCTCTCCTCACCTCCCACAGGCCCATCTCTGTGGCTGGGAGAACATGTGCTGGGCCAGCGGCCACCGCCACGCGGGGCCGAGCCCACTTGAACCCAGGCCGCCCAGCCAGGCCGCCCACCCCCCCGACCCCCGGCCTCTCCCTGCGGAGCCATTGGATGGTGCTGTCGTGGTTCAGTGCCACGTTGGTGCCGCCCGATGCCCTGAGCGGGGCCTCTCGGGCTCCGTGGCCGGCAAGTTGCTACTGCAGGTGTGTGGGCGGGACGCTCCTGACCCGGACCCTGGGGCCGCCCGGCCTCTCCCGGTCCTGAACCCGCCCTGTGCCTGCCGAGCGCCCCCATCCTCAGAGCGAGCCAGCATCTCCTCGGGGGACCCTACAGGACGTCCCCCCCAGCTCAGTGGTGGCCCCCCGGGGTAGCGGGTGGGGTGGGGGGTCTCCCCTGATGGATCGGGTTCGGAGGGCAGGGAGGGACCCGTCTGCGTTGTCGTCGTTCAGTCTGCCTGTCAGCTCCCTGACTGATACTCGACGCTGGACCCAACACAGGCTCCGGGCGTTTGGGCAGTGTGAGTGGGGCGACCCCTGGTCCACACCTTGGCTGTGAGGAGCGGGAGAAAGGCAGGGCAGCGGTGGAGGATGCTAGAACCTCCCGGGAAGATTAATGCTTTTGTTTTCGCCCCTGCGGGCGAGCTCCAGCGCGCGGTGGTGGCTGAGTCGTCGGCGGGGCCCTGCACGGCTCAGAGCTTCCTCCCCAGCGGCGGCTCCGCAGAAGGGGGGCGGCCGTCACCGCGGCGGCGCTGCCTGGGCTCGGCCCAGGGCCTGCCGGCGACCCGGCTGGCCGGGCGGAGGGCTCCTGGTCGGAGGGTGGGGGGGGTGTCGGCAGGCGGCCGGCCGGGGACCAGACCGCAAACCGGACGAGAAAGATCCAGACTGCCGGCTGGAGGGTGAGGGTGTCTGTTCCTGCCGGCCTGTCCCCGGAGGGGGCGCCGGAGAGGGGCCTTGGGAAGGCAGCGGGGGGCGACTGCTTGGACTGGGCTCTGGTGCCAGGACCGCGTGCAGGTAGGAAGCTCCCTGGGCCGGTGGGGAGGCCGTGCTGGCGGAAGTGGGGTGGGCTTGCTGGGAGCCGGGCGGATCAGCAGGGGTGGGACCCTTGAGGCACCTGCCACCACCCCTCACCCCGCCGACTTGCCCCCCAAGAGGCTCTCCCCTGCAGAGCCCAGGTAGGAGAGCAGCTCGGGGCCCCTTCCCCGCCTGCAGGAGTCTGCCACGTCTATGTGCCCGGGCCAGGAGCCATCTCGTGCAGGCGCCCGCCCGCCCGTGAAGTGTGCCTTTGACTCCCTCAGCCACTCTAAATACTGAGCGTCCTCTACCCCGTGTTTGCCCGCATCCTGCGTGTCTGGGGTGTCTGTCCCCATGAGCCTGCTCCACACTGGGTCCACAGGGGACCCGGGAGGGGCTGACGCAGGCCCCCACCCTGTCGCTGGCTGGCTGGCTGGCTGGCCCCTGGAGCGTGGGAGCAGCCCCGCTGAAGGGCTGGCTCCCGGGGATGGAGTCTCTCTGCAGAGCGAGCTGGAAAGTGGGCTGGTGCATGGCCAGGGGACAGGGCTCTGAGCAGACCAACCAGCGTCTGGTCCGGAGAGGAGGTGCCCAGGGAGGGGTGTCCCTGGCTCGGCGCCCCCATCACCACCTTCTCTTCTTGTTCTCACTGGTATTAGCAGGAACAGGTGGGAATGGGGGGAGGGCAGGCATTTCTTGCTCAGCCCCACACTCCTTAACCTTGGTCCTACCTGCCTCCAGCCGCCTGGCTGTCTCCATGGTAACGAGAAGCCCAAGGTCCCTCTGGAACCACTAATTAACCCCTTCGTTCCTTTATTACTTCCTGTCTGCTTCCCTTCTTCCTACCCTCCCTCCTCTACCCACCATGCACCTTGCAGACCCTTCCTGAACACTCCCATCCTGGCCTGGGGGCTGGGCTCCCAGGGATGACCTTGGTAGGAGCTCCTCTGCCTGGAGGACCCCTGGGGGCAGGGGTGGGGTGGCCAGCTGAACGAACATTTCTCCATTTCAAGTGGACTGTCTCTGTGACTCCAGGGCTGGCGGATTTGTTCCCCCCCTCTTCTTTTCAGCACTTTCCTTTTCACCCTTGTAAGCTGGCAGGACTTTTATCACAGAGAGAAAGCAAGCCCTGACTCTGAACAAATAAAAGCATTTTCTAAGGACAGAGATGAAGTCAGCTTTTCTCTCTCTCTCTTTAAAATTTAATGAATGTGAAGTCAACTTCTCAAGGCCCCAGCTTCTGTCTCTCTCTCTTTTTAAAGTTTAATGAATGTGTTTATTTTAAAAACATGCTCAGAAGGAACACTTGTTTGTCATAAAACTAAACCAAAAATCATCCATAATGAATGTCATCACCCAGAAAAACTACCGTTAGCATGTAAATGTCATCCTTGCTCATTGTGTGCACCCCACATAGACACAGACACACTCAGATACACACAGACACACACACACACATAGACTCACACAGATACACACAGACACACACACTCAGATACTCACACAGAGACACCCACAGACACACACAGACAGATGCACAAACAGATACACATAGACACCCACAGACACACCCACACACATAGACTCACACAGATACACACAGACACACACACTCAGATACTCACACAGAGATACACACAGACACACACAGACAGATGCACAAACAGATACACACGGACACCCACAGACAGATGCACAAACAGATACACACAGACACCCACAGACAGATGCACAAACAGATACACACAGACACACACAGACACACCCACACACATAGACACACACAGACAGATGCACAAACAGATACTCACGGACACCCACAGACACACCCACACAGAGACCCCCAGTGCAGGGACAGGCTGACTTGCCTGCAGCCTGACGCCACGCCCCTGCTCATCACCAGCAGGGAGCAGCGTCTCCACTCCTCATCTTCAACCGTCCAGCCCTCACCACGTTCCCGGGCATCTGGGTTGGGGAAGCCGTGCAAGGGCCCTGGGCCGACGTCCTCACTGCAGGACTTCTCAGAGCCTTGAGAGCTGACGTGCCTAGAGGTGGAGTGTGTTTTCTGTCTGCTCCCACACTCTGCTGACCAGAATCCCCCTGTTGCCTGGGACCCTGTTATGCACGACGTGTGGATGCTGTTTCCCCATTCCGAACATCTTTATGGGATACTCCCTCTGCATGCAGCTCTGCTCTAGGGCCTGGAGACTGCAGAGGACAAGGCGACGCAGCTCCGTCCTGGAGCAGTCACCCCAGATTGAGTGGGGGTGAGAGAAGGGCAGGGCCAGGGAGCCACGCCAGCCTCGACATGCTCCCCTGAGCCCCTGAGCCTGTACGAGCCTGTCCTGAGGCCAGGGGCATCAGCCGTGGGTCCAGGCTGTCAGGGGCTCTGGGGAGAGTCTTTGCTGACATGGCCAGGCTCTTCTTGCTGGGGTGAAATCTCCTTGGGGGGGCCTGGGGTGGCAGAGCCCTCTGTGTGGGTTCCTTCACCCCACCCCCACCCACCCCTGCCGCATGCTTCCTGCTAAAGGTTTTCCATGAGCTTCTCGGTAAATTTCATTTGGTCCGCGTGGTCTGTGATTAGATCTTTTAAGATCTGGATCTGGTTCTGGTCATTCGCAAAGGAGAATAAATTAGTTTCAAATCCGGGGATGTGCCAGGAGCAGCCACAGGGAGCTGGCCATCCTGGGCTGGGGGGGCGGGGATGTGTGCCCTCCAGGCCTGGCCCTGCAGCCGGGGGTTTGGGGGGGGAACCCAGGGGAGGCCTCAGAAAGTAGGTGGAGGCCAAACCGGCTCTGGATGTATCTGGGAGGAGCAGGGGTGTGCCTGCCTCTGATGGGCTGTGGGAGGCCCAGCCTCTGTGCTTCCCACGTGGAGAAGGGAGCGGGGAGGGCTTGCCTGCTCCTCTGGCAGGGAGGGGAGGGAGCTGGGGACCCAGAGGCTCGGCCACTGCTCCGTGGTACCAGCCCAGCCCTCCACGTTTGTTGCCTTCAGAACCCTCCCCTCTGCCTGGGGGTCCGTGAGGAGCAGAGCTCCCTCTGTGCCCCTGGAGGCTGTGTTCCTAACGAGCCTTGTTCTGCCTGATTAAAGATGACAGCCGCTTGTGGGAAGGCACCCGGCATCACTGTAAAGGCACACGCTACAGACTCTCACGGGCTTTTCATCACCTTGGTAACCTGTGTCATCTTGAGTCCCACCTGGGTTTAAGGGGCTTGTGCCGCCTGCCCGGCGGGGGCTGGGGTGTCGGCGGCACTGGTGAACCCCGGGGGGCTGACGCCTGAGGCCCTTCTTGGGCAGCACTGGGGGGACAGTGGAGCAGGGGGTGCAGTCATGTTCTGATGACGGGGAATGCCCCGGCCAGCGTGGCCATACCAACAGAACCGGGGCGGCGAGCGGGGCTGATGGAAGGGGTGAAGACACATCTGTGTGTGACCTTCTGAGCCTGTCTTAGTCGGCCTGGGCTGCTAGGCTGTGAACTGCGAGGCTCAAACAATAGACAGTTATTTCTCAGATTTCTGGAAGCTGGAATTACGAGACCAAGCTGCCAGCCCTTTGGGTTCCTGGCTTGGAGATGGTCACCTTCTCCCTGTGTTCCCCCATGGCAGAAAATGCTGATGTCTCATCTTATAAAGACACTAATGTCCTTATAAAACACCACAGGGGCCCCAAGTGTCAAGACTTCATTGCCTTTTATGGATAGATCTATGAATAGTCCTCCATTGTGTTTATCACACTCACCCGTTGATGAACATGTGAGCTGGGTCTACCTTCTGGCTGTTGGCAATAATGCTTCTATGCAGATTTATGTGCAGGTTTTTGGGTGGGCATATACTTTTGTTTCTCTTGTTCTCTTCATTTTTCTTACATACGAAGGAGTAGAATTGCTGATTATCTGGGTCGTGAAGATCTTTTTTCTATCGTTCTTCTGTGTATTCTTGCCACCTCTTCTTAATATCTTCTGCTTCTGTTAGGTCCCTACCATTTCTGTCCTTTATTGAACCTATCTTTGCATGAAATACTCCCTTGGTGTCTCTAATTTTCTTGAAGAGATCTCTAGTCCTTCCCATTTGATTGTTTTCCTCTATTTCTTTGCACTGATCACTGAGGAAGGCTTTCTTATCTCTCCTTGCTATTCTTTGGAACTCTGCATTCAAATGGGTATAATTTTCCTTTTCTCCTTTGCTTTTCACTTCTCTTCTTTCCACAGCTATTTGTAAGGCCTCCTCAGACAGCCATTTTGCTTTTTTGTATTTCTTTTTCTTGGGGATGGTCTTGATCCAGGTCTCCTGTACAATATCACGAACCTCTGTGTATAGTTCATCAGGCTCTCTGTCTATCAGATCTAGTCCCTTAAATCTATTTCTCACTTCCACTGTATAATTATTAGGGATTTGACTTTAGGTCATATCTGAATGGTCTAGTGGTTTTCACTACTTTCTTCAATTTAAGTCTGAATTTGGCAACAAGGAGTTCTTGATCTGAGCCATGGTCAGCTCCCAGTCTTGTTTTTGCTGACTCTGTAAAGCTTCTCCACCTTTGGCTGCAAAGAATGTAATCAGTCTGATTTCGGTGTTGACCATCTGGTGATGTCCATGTGTAGAGTCTTCTCTTGTGTTGTTGGAAGAGGGTGTTTGCTATGACCAGTGTGTTCTCTTGGCAAAACTCTATTAGCCTTTGCCCTGCTTCATTCTGTACTCCAAGGCCAAATTTGCCTGTTACTCCAGGTGTTTCTTGACTTCCTACTTTTGCATTCCAGTCCCCTATAATGAAAAGGACATCTTTTTTGGGTGTTAGTTCTGAAAGGTCTTGTAGATCTTCATAGAACCATTCAACTTCAGCTTCTTCAGCGTTACTGGTTGGGGCATAGACTTGGATTACCGTGATAGTGAATGGTTTGCCTTGGAAACGAACAGAGATTACTCTGTCATTTTTGAGATTGCATCCAAGTACTGCATTTTGGACTCTTTTGTTGACTATGATGGCTACTCCATTTCTTCTAAGGGATTCCTGCCCACAGTAGTAGATATAATGGTCATCTGAGTTAAATTCACCCATTCCAGTCCATTTTAGTTCGCTGATTCCTAAAATGTTGACATTCACTCTTGCCATCTCCTGTTTGACCACTTCCAATTTGCCTTGATTCATGGACCTAGCATTCCAGGTTCCTATGCAATATTGCTCTTTTACAGCATCGGACCTTGCTTCTATCACCAGTCACATCCACAGCTGGGTGTTGTTTTTGCTTTGGCTGCATCCCTTCATTCTTTCTGGAGTTATTTCTCTACTGTTCTCCAGTAGTATATTGGGGACCTACTCACCTGGGGAGTTCCTCTTTCAGTGTCCTATTGTTTTGCCTTTTCATACTATTCATGGGGCTCTCAAGGCAAGAATACTGAAGTGGTTTCCCATTTCCTTCTGCAGTGGACCACATTCTGTCAGACCTCTCCACCAGGACCTGTCCGTCTTGGGTGGCCCTACATGGCATGGCTTAGTTTCACTGAGTTAGACAAGGCTGTGGTCCTGTGATTAGACTAATTAGTTTTTTGCGATTGTGGTTTCAGGCTGTCTGCCCTCTGATGTCCTCTCTCAGCACCTACCGTCTTACTGGGGCTTCTCTTACCTTGGACGTGGGATATCTCTTCACGTGGGTTATATGGTAGCTTTATGTTTACCTTTTGGCGTCGCTGACACTGTTTTCCCAGCGGCTGCACCATTTTATATTCCCACCATCAATGTACAATGGTTCCAATTTCTCCACAGCCTCACCAGCACTGGTTATTTTTCCCTTTTTTTTTTTTTTTTAATTAGACCTGGTGGCCCCAGTGGTAGAGAATCTGCCTGCAATGTGGGAGGCTTGGTTGATCCCTGGGTAGGGAAGATCCCCTGGAGAAGAGAATGGCTACCCACTCCAGTGTTCTTGCCTGGAGAATCCCAGGGACAGCGGAGCCTGGCGGGCTACCGTCCATGGAGTCTCAAAGAGTCAGACACAACTGAGCAACTCACATTTGCACTTTCACTGGTGGGCGTGAGGTAGTATCTTGTTGGCATTTGGACTTGCATTTCCTTAATGACAGTGGTAGTAAGCATCTTTGATTTGCTTCTTGGCTGTGGCTGTATCTTCTTTGGAAGAAAATGTCGCCTCATGTCGTTTGCCCGTTTTTTGACTGAGCCCTTTGTCTTTTTGTTGTTGAGCTGTAAGAATTCTTGGTATATTCTGGATCCTCAGCCCCATCAGATCTATGCTTTGCAGCTATTTTCTCCCATCTGTAGTTTATCTTTCCACTTTCCATCATGCTGAAGACAGTATTTTGGGGTGATTTTTTTGGTACCTTGTAGAAATAAACCCGTGTGTGGCTCAGCTAGTAAAGAATCCGCCTGCAATGCAAGAGACCTGGGTTTGACTCCTGGGTTGGGAAGATCCCCTGGAGAAGGGAAGGCTACCCACTCCAGTATTCTGGCCTGGAGAATCCCATAGACTGTAGGGGTTGCAAGGAGTCAGACGCGACTGAGCGACTTTCACTTTCATGTAGAAATAAGTCAAACCAGCCAGTGTCCTTTGTTTTGATTATTTTGCTATTTTAATTGAGTTGGATGGATTTTAAGAACAATAAAAACAGTAAAACACTCATGGAGAAAAGCGAGCAATACAGAGATATGAAAATGACCTGTCGTTTTCAGCCCCCTGTCCTATCCCTCCCCTGGGGAAGTAGCGTTAGCTCGGTGTCCCGAGATTCACAGGTGCGGGGACCTGGCCCCCTCTGCCTCCTGGGGGTGGTGGAGACGGGAGAAGTGGCTGCTCCCGAAGGCGGGTCTCTGCTCCCAGGCCTGGCCCCCAGTGGGCAGGGACACGTCCGCACACACACACCCTGGACGGCCTGGAGCGTCACGGGCCCCGACCCTCCCCACGATGTGGGCTCTCCGCTGCAGGGCCGGCCTGCGCGCCTGCGTCGGTGGTGGGGGCTGGCTGTGGCCCCAGCTGATGCGGCAGATCCGAGTCCCCGTCCCCGGCAGACACACCTCTGCTTTCTGCTTCTTCCAGGCGGGGGAGAAGCACTACCACCCTCTGTGCGCGCTATGTGTCCGGTGCGGCCGGATGTTCGCAGAAGGCGAGGAGATGTACCTGCAAGGTAAGAAGAGGAGCGTGCCGCCCGGGACCCGGGACCCGGGGGCACCAGACGGGCGCTCGGGGACCCACGCCCTGTTCCGGGTGCGCTGGTGGGCCAGTGAGCTTTCCCGCTGCTTAGGGAGCCCTGCCTCCCCGCGGGGAAGGGTGTCAGGGCTGGCAGGCTCTCCCCACAGGGACCCTATTCAAGAGCAGGACCCAGGACTGGTGGACGTGTGGGTCCCAGTAGCATGCGGCCTGTGGTCGCTTCAAAGCCTGTCCTGAAAGGCCCTTAGCCCGGGGTGGAGGGCAGGCAAGTCTCAGGGTTCCCCCCCACCCCTCCCTCTAACCCTGCAGGCTGATGACGGGGTGTGGAGGCCACGGGCTGCTCCTGAGGCTTCTTTCCCGGTCAGGGGAGTCACCAAAGCATCAGTAAAGAGAGCTTTAGAGAAAGGCCTGGCCAACCTTCTCATGCATTCCGTGGGAAATCCCAGAGCCATTCACCATTCAAATCACAGTAACCATAGAAAAAGGCGTCCTGTGGCCCCAGACCTGGAGAAACAGCAGGTCACGGCCAGGCGTCCCCTCCCTGCCTTCTTCATAGCTCACGGCTGCTTGTTTTAAAAAAAATCATATCAACACTCAGACCGGAGCACCCAGCTCCCAGCTGTCCCTTCGCGCGTTTACTGCCCAGGGTTCGGGCAGGCCTCCTTGAACTGTACCTTGTTTTATCATTTTGACGACCCTCTCCCCCACCACCGCCTGCGGCTTATTTATTCCTGACCTTGATAAAGAAAGATGGTTCACATGCTTGTCAAAACGGTAGGAAGATGGTATACAGGTCACAGCAGTCCGGGAGAGGGATCCGGCCAAATTCGCCAAGGACGGTGCAGGGGATTTATAGCCAAGGCGCTGGGGGTCGGGGAAATGGGTGGATGGAAAATTATCAAGAGGAGAGCCAGAGGGGGGAGCCCTTGCTGAAGGCAGGCAGGGGCCTAGAGGCTAAGTCCGAGGTGGGGGCTGAGGAGCTTGGGCATCTATCAAGGGTTGGGGAGTCCCCGCGCCGCCCCCCTCCTCGATAAGGCAGCACAGCAGGATTCTCGCTGGACCTGGGTTCGTAGGCTGAAGGCCTTCCCCGAGGGGCCCAGCAGGATGGTTGGATGCTGAGACCCCTTCCCTGCCCCCCACCACGGTCACAGCGTCTTTTCTGTCTTGTGACCCTGGAGGCAAGCTGAGCGGGCTGCACAGTGGCCCCCAGATGGGCCGTGGGATGACCTCACCCGGGGACCGTGTGGCACACAGGCCTGCCTTTCTGAGACAAGCTCGGGAGCTGACGTCAGCCAGGACGGCCTGGTCCCCGTGTCCCCTCTTGTTCTTCAGTCTTAAGAGCTTATCAAAGGGGTCCTTTAGGCCCCTCCCAGCTGTGCCGGGGTGTCTTGGGTGGGGAGGAGGCCCCCTGCAGCCCGAGGCGCCCACCCCCCCGCCGCGACAGCGCTTTCGGGACGTGCTGACACCAAACACGCAGCAGCTCGGGACACGAGCTCGCCATCAAGGGGACCCAGTCTCAGGACAAAGATGCTCTTCATGGCTCTGGGCTGAGGCTGGCTCCCCGTTTCTAAAGCCGGACCAGCCCTGACCTTCTGTGGGGTGCCGAAGCCTGTCCCCCCCGCCAGCCTCCCGTTCCCCAGTCTGTGCCCTGAGGGTACAGACCCGGTGGGTGTTTTTCACACCTGCTCCATGGAGCATGGGAGTCACACAGCGAGGCCCCCGCCCTGCACAGACGCCATGAGACCCTCTGCCTGCCTCCACCTGTGTGCTGGGGCTCCAGGAGGGTGTGTTTGACGGGTGAATCCCGAGCAGTAAAAGCTCAGAGGAGCAGGGTCCCGAGCCCTCTGGCCTCCGAGGGAGATGAGGCAGCACCCCCCCACAAACTCCCACCAAAAACCAGCCCCGCCGCCCACCCCTGGACGCACCTGCCTGGCTGCAGACTCGGTACACGGGGGAAGGAGGCTGGCACTCACTCATTATCAGAGGTGGCTGTTAGGTTAGTCACTCCATTGTGTCCCGCTCTTTTGCAGCCCCATGGACTGTAGCCCGCCAGGCTTCTCTGTCCATGGGATTCGCCAGGCAAGAATACCGGAGTGGGTTGCCATTTCCTCCTCCAGGGGATCTTCCTGACACAGGGATTGAATTCGAGTCTTCTGGGCAGGTGGATTCTTTACCACTGAGCCATAGGGAAGCCCAATTATCGGGGTACTCAGATTAAAATAACGATTAGATGCTATTTTCCCCATTGGATCAACAAAGGTTAAAAGGACCAACGCACCCCACTGTTTGGAGAACTGGAGTAGACGGGCCTCTTACCTGGCTGGTGGAGCAAAAATTGTGAAATTGCCAAAATGCCTCAAAGAGCCTTAAAAATGCCCACACTCTCTGAGCCAGGACCCACGTTTAGGAAGCCTTCAAGTCAGTAAGAGAGATGAAGTGGAACTTGTGTTTCATGGAGTTCGCACAACTTTATTTAGAAATAAAACATCGGAAATAACAGGGAGCAGATAAAGAGATTCCTGTTGATCCTTACGATCAATAGGAATATATTGGAAAATATATATGGAAAAATAATAGGAATATTATGCAGCCCTTAAAAGTTACACTTTTGATATTTAATTATGTGGAGGAACACTAAGACATTTTAAATCAAAAATCACAGAATATAAAACTGTGTGCTGCTGCTGCTGCTAAGTCGCTTCAGTCGCGTCCGACTCTGTGTGACCCCACAGATGGCACCACCAGGCTCCCCCGTCCCTGGGATTTTCCAGGCAAGAACTCTGGAGTGGGTTGCCATTTCCTTCTCCAGTGCATGAAAGTGAAAATTGAAAATGAAGTCGCTCAGTCGTGTCCGACTCTGTGCAAACCCATGGATTGCAGCCTACCAGGCTCCTCCGTCCATGGGATTTTCCAGGCAAGAGGACTGGAGTGGGGTGCCATTGCCTTCTCCGAAACTGTGTGCAAACATTGTATTTAATGTGCACGCGTACACTGGACGACAGCCAGTAGGAGACTACAGATGACTCTCATTTCTTTAAGGTCTTGTTTAAATTTTAATAAGGAGTATCTGTTACCAGGAGCTCCCTGGTGGGTCCAGCGGCTTAGCCTCCTCACTACCAGTGCAGGAGGCACAAGCTCAATCTCTGGCCAGGGAGCTAGATCCCACATGCTGCAACTAAGGATCCTCCATGATCCTAAGACTTGCGGCAGCCAGATAAGACATTTTTTTTTAAAAAAAGAACATCTATTACCTTTGTAATCATAAACTATTTTTTTTAAAAGAAAAGCTATGCACACACCAATCAAATCCCAGTCTGTCTGGGAACTCCAAGTTGGTGCAGGTGTTGTTCCAGGGAGGGACGGAAATGAGCTCCCTTCCCAAGTGTTAATTCGCGTGACCTAGAGGCTTTGCAGGCAGAAACAGGGTGTTGCTCCTTCCTGCCACAGGTTTAAGGCCCATATGACGTGTCAAGCCCCCTACTGTGTCTACTCTGTGTGGCTTGTTGGGGGGACCTGAGAGGGCATGGATGAAACTCCCATCTCCCAAGGGGGCGTGGGCTGGCCTGGCACCGGTGGGCGGACGCCTTCTCCCCGCAGAGGGCGTGTGAGTGGGCTGTGGGTGGGTGGAGGGCGCAAGGGGGTCAGACTGAGTTTCAGCGGGGGCGGGGGGGGGAGCAGTTATTACCTGAAGTTATTACCCTTCTTTCATTGTATTAAGTTCTCCCAGTGGCCTGCTGAGGTAGGATTATTGTTGGCCCCGTGTGAAGGTGGGAAAAGCCTGAGGTCTAGGGGGGTCGAGTTTGCATTAAAGAAGAGCAGGACCCTGGATGGGGTCAGGGGAGGGTGCTAGTGGTAAAGAACATGCCTGCCAGTGCAGGAGACATAAGAGATACAGCGTCCATCCTTGGGTGGGGAAGGTCCCCTGGAGGAGGGCACCCCACCCCAGTATTCTTGCCTGGAGAATCCCATGGACAGAGGAGCCTGGCGGGCTATGCTCCATAGAGGCAGACACAATGAAGCCCCTTAGCATACACGCAGGGCCCTTGCAGCCCTTGGGGACCTGTGACTTTGATGGTGGGGAAGCTGGGTGGGGCCGGCATGACGGAGACAGCTCAGACACCCTGGGAATCAGTGACCGGCTGGGCCCCCAGCCCACAGTCCCACTCTCCACCCACACCTCAGGTTCCCACCTGAGGGTCGTCCTTCCCGCCTTCCAGCTGAGAGCCCCGCCCCAAAGCCGTCTTCTCCCATCCAGGTCACACCCAGCTCCAGCCTCCACTGGGCCCCTGGCTGGGCCTGGCCACTGCCCACCTCACGGAGAGGAGCCGGTGGAGGCCACGCAGCAGCCCCCTTTATCTGCTGCCTGAATTGTCTGGCTCTGAATAGAAGCCACACACAGAGGCCTCCTCGAAGGCCTCCTCTGGGTGCTGGGGACCCCAGGGATCCCCCGGGAGCACTGGCTCATGGTGAAGCGCTACCTGTTTATTCCATGTCCCCAGTGGGACTGTGAGCCCCTGGGCCCCGCGAGCCCCAGACCCAGGAGCAACTTGGACAGAGGAGGGGTGGGGCC
>JADEYB020000017.1:44410601-44461091 GCA_015832495.2 Alces alces | reverse complement strand
CCCAGTGTGGACACGGACCCCTTCCTCCTGACCCCTTGCACTGTCCTACATCTAGAAAGGAAAGGACGTTGCTCAGTCAAGTCCGACTCTTTGCAGCCCCATGGGCCTACCATGCTCCTCCGTCCATGGAATTTCATCTGGGAATCCACACTAACTCTTCCTCTCGGCGATCTGTCTGCAGGCTCCTCCATTTGGCACCCAGCCTGTCGACAAGCAGCCAGAACTGAAGACAAAAACAAGGTTGGTGGAATTCTCCCGATGCCCTTTTCCCGGCCTCTGAGCGACATCACACAGTTAAGGGGGTGCTGACTTGCCTGCAGGCTCAGTGGCCAGTCCCAGCAGGCCGTGGGGCAGGTGGCCCGAGGCCCACGAGTGTCCAGGTGGAAAAAGCAGGTCAGTTGCTGGCCGGCCCGGGGGCTCCCTGCCCTAGCCCTCCTTCGTCCAGTGGATGCCTGTGGCTGTGCAAGTTCAGGGGCCTCTGAAAAGGTAGCGGCTCTCTAAGGGTCCCCAAGAATGTCCATGCTTCTGATGCCAGCAGCTGCTTCACAGGGTCTCCCCAACTGCCCTCAGGTTCGATAACAAGTCAGAAGGACTCAGTGTGAAGTGTCACAGCCCGGTTACAGTTTATCCCGGGGAGGATGGCTGGACTCCGCCCAGCGTGAGGCAGGATCCAGGGGGAGCTCTGGACCCAGGCTGCCACCATCCTCTCCTGGTGGAGTCCGGATTCCCCACCTCACAGCGCCGGCACACACGAGGCGTTGCCAACCAGGGAAGCCCCGTGGCCGGAGATCTTATCGGGACTCTGTTAGTCAATGGACTGGTCTGTTGATTGATTGCCATGTGGTTGCTTTCACTCTCCCGGTGACATCACCCAGGACCACCAGCATCTCAGGGCTGGTCTTTCTGGCGTGACCCGCCCCACCCTGAGACACTGGGGGTGTGGCGAGCACCCTCCCCCCGAACAGAGAGCTCTTACCAGGTATGACACTGATCACCTTCCAGAAGCAAAACAGGACCCCTGTCTAGGCCAGGCCAGCCCTCCCTCTGGGCCAGGTGAGACTTCATCCCGCAGAGGCCCTGCTGGGACGCCCAGCCAGGGGTGCCGCGTGAGGGAGGGGGCCGGCCCGCCTCGGGGCCCTCCTGGGCTGGTGTCCCTGAGAGAGACAGAAATCAGTGCCTCAACAAACAAGTGATGCAATGGGCTGATGGGACCAGAGAGCAGGGGAAGGACCAGCTTCCCTGGGGATGGTGGTGGGGGGAAATGGAGGGGTCCTCCAGAGGAGTCAAGCAGGAGTGGAGCCTGGGAGAGAAGATAGAGCCAGCCCTGAAGAGGGGTGGGGGGTCCCGGGCAGGGCTGGGGGCTCAGGCAGAGGCCCTGGGGCAGAGCAGGCCAGCTCCCTTTGGCTGGGGCGGTCAGCAGGGCAGGGGTCCTCCGCCCGCATCTGCAGAAACACGTTCCTCCCACCGGGGCCGCCCTCTCATGCCTGACAGCTGGCCTCCCAGCAAACTCCTGTGGGCTCTCAGATTTGCCTAGAATGTCATCCCCTGAAACCTCGCAGATGCCTCCGCTCACACCCTCTTCCCCTGGAGCCTCTTCTCCAGGCCCCAGGCTCCTCCATCCTGAACCCCCTGGCCCCGAGCCGAACCCTGGCAGATGACAGAGAAGTGTTTGCAGGATGAAGGGAGGAAGCGAATCCGGGTGAACTGCAGCCCTGGGGCCCTAGGCCCCTCGAGGGGAGGCATGGCAGCCAGCTTTGCTCTGTCAGGGACCACCTGCACCCCTGCACGACCCCCGCTGGGATCCACACCCTGCAGACCCCAGGAGCGAGTGCACACGCCCCCACACTCTGGGGGGGGGGGGCAAGTGGTGTGTGACCCACAGAACTCCTGGCCTCATCCCAGCGACCCCCGGCCTCCCACACACCCCCCATGCAGGGCGCCCAGGCCTCGCCAAGACTTTGAAAGTCGCTAAACAGGCTACGGGAGAGCCACTGGGCAAATGAGCCCTTGAAGACCCTGGTGACTCAAATGCCCTATAGCGGCGGCAGGTCTGCATCTAGATGGAGAAACGACAGCCGGGGGACCGCAGAGTGGCTGACACGCCTGCGGGAAATCAAGCGGGGTGTGCGGAGTCACTCTGGGATTCCCACAAGAGCTGGGACCCAGGCCTCTCGGACTCAAGGCCGTGGGACGCCCAGGATTCCTTCTAGGGGGAGCTCAGGGCTTGCTTTGCCGGTGGCAGCTCCAGGTCAAGAGGTCAAGCTGAACAGCGCGGGGGTGGGGGGGGCGTCCCCAAGTGGGGGGTGGTGAGGGACTGAGTGGAGCGGAGGCTGGAGAGTGAGGCAGGGCCCCAGGATGAGCTTGGGAGGCAGACTGCTCTGGACGGGGGTCTCAGTGGTCCCCTGAGGGTCTCTGGCACCTGTGTGCGTCAGAAGGGGACCACTGCCCAGAGGAACTCTGGCCCCGAAGGATAGGGGCACTCTGCTGTTTGCTGGAGATGCTGGTTCTGCTCACTGGTGACACTTCCACCGTGGGAGCCAGGGGGTCCAGGGCTGCAGAGCCCCCCACCCTCAGCCATGGGGAGTGGCTGGGGCCCGAGCGGAAACTGTCCCCAGACCCAGCAGACGTGGTGGTGCCCAGGGCTGGGAATTTGCGGCGGAGGGCTGGTTTGGAGATGCACCCTCATGAAGGTTGTCCTGGGAGACAGGACAGGTCGAGGGCTGGTGGAGGGACCCTCCTCCTCGTGTGGGCCCCTCAGGGAGGGTGGGACCCAGCAATTCAGCAGATGCTTGCCAAGCCCCTTCTGGAAGAAGTCAGCGGAGGGAAAGTCTCTCTTTTCCTCTAGCGGTTGATCTCAGTGGGTTTGGAAGCCTCTGCTTTCCATGGGTCCACCGCTTCATGATTCATTCATTCAGCACAGCTTCAGCGAGGGTCTGGCTTTGCCAAGGCAGGTTCTCGGCCTGGGGCACCGAGGTGATGTCACGAGTCCTGGCCCGAAGCTGCTGCTGATCAGAGGATAGAGGCAGGACCTGTGGACTTACCTGCAGGTCTCGTCCAAGGGCCGTGGGGACCATCCCACTATACCTGGCCTGGCGTGAGGACCTGGCGAAAGGTGGCTGTGGGCCAGGGCTGGAGGGCTCCATGGAGGGGACTGAGTGCCCAGGGTCCTCTGTGCCCTGCACCTCCCCCGGCAAGGTCAGGGTGACCAGTGCCAGCCCCGGATGCTGGACCCACTGTTGAGCTGGCCTCAGGGCCTGCAGGGCCCAGCTCGGGCCTGGAGGCAGCAGGCACGTCTGCTCTCTGCCTGGAGCCCCGCCCTGGATGACCACGGGCCACTGGCCCAGCAGGAAGGAGTCCTTCTGGGTGCTGGAGGCTGGCAGGACAGGGCAGAAAGAAGGACGATTGTCTTGGGGTCTGGTCACGGCCCCAGAGTTGGCTTCCGGGACTCGTCTCCACAGATGCTTCGGGAACATTGAGGGCAGAGGCCGGCAGTCTGGGACAGCTGTCTCTTGAGTCCGGCGACAGTATCCAGGCCCTGGTCATGCCCTGCGTGTCCCTTGGTTCACCCTCCCCACCCCTGCCCCTCAGAGCCTCTTCTGTCTCGCCTGAGAAATGAGAATAAACCCTGGGCAGGCCAGGCAACAAATGGACAGGGCAGTGGGTGGAAGGGGCAGCCTGTATGCAGGGCAGTGAGTGGGCAGTGAATGGGCAGAGCAGCAGGTGGACAGGGCAGTCAGTGGGCAGAGCAGCAGGCGGACAGGGTGGTGGGTGGGCAGGGCAGTCAGTGGACAGGGCAGTGAGTGGGCAGTGAGTGGGCAGAGCAGTCAGTGGGCAGAGCAGCAGGTGGACTGGGTGGTGGGTGGGCAGGGCAGTCAGTGGGCATAGTGGTCAGTGGGTAGGGTAGCAGGTGGACAGGGTGGGCACAGATGACTTTCCCGGGCAATCAGGCCCCGTGGAAACAGCTCTCCCAGCCAGCTGACCGCCCCTGGCCTGCGCAGCGGGAGAAAGCCATGTTTTTCTGTAGTGTGCGTTGAGTGGGAACCAGCTAACGAGCATGAACCTGCCGGACCCGGTCGGCTCTGGGTCAGCCTGGCGGGGTCGGCTGGGCAGCTGTCAGCCCCGGGGATACCGCAGAGGTGGCGTCACTTTCTCTGAGTCTGGCCTCCGGGCGGAGGTGGCTCCGCTGTAACCTGGCAACCCAGATGAGAGCTAAGTTGCCCATCTGGAGGGGTGCTCAGCAGTCAGCTAACGAGGCATGCCAGGCCCAGTGGACTGCAGGACCCCCCTCCGGCTCCAGAGGCCAGCTCGGGGCTCCCTGTGAGCGCGCCGGGAGAGGGAAAGCAGCCCTTTCACTCCTGGAAGATCCCTGACTGTGTGCGCCCCCGGGGAGGGGTGCCCCCCAGGACTAGGGTGCGCATCCACCGAGGGTGCCCGGGGGGAGACCCGTCGGAAGGCTGTGGTCCTAATGGCCCGTCTCCAGTGTCTCATTGGGTGTCGGATCGAACCGCGTTCAACACACGCTCATCAAGCACCTGCCGTGCCTTCTAGGCTGGGCGCCGGGAACGCAGAGGTGAACGAAGCCGGCGGGTCCCTGGCCCTGCAGCATCTGGCGGCGGGGAGACGGATGGGCCGGCCCCAGGGTGCAGGATGCTTGCCTGCGAGCAGGGAGGGACGGGGCCGGCTGGATGGGCCTGGCGGGCGGGATTGGGGGAGAAGCCGGCTTCCTGGAGCCAGGACTTGGCAGGTGTGCGGAAGGGTGGGTCACAGGGGCCGGCCCTGCTCTGGGGGTGGGGCCCCAGTCTGAGGAGCCGTGAACAGGTGGGGATTGAAGGAGGGTTTCAGAGCCGTGGGAAGGGGAGGCCCTGTGTCTGCTGAGTATCTGGAGAGGCCTTGGTGCGTAGAGAAGGTGGCCGGGGCAGGGCCAGCCTGGTGGCTCCTGCTCCGGTGGGACCAGAGGGAGCCTGGACGGGAGGGCTGGTCCCCTCCAGGCTGCGGCTGTCCGTGGTCACACCTACCCTGGGGGCCCACGCAGGTCCTGGCTGCTTACTGCGGGGCAGGCAGGAACCCAGAAGAGGAAGCCAGAGCCCCTGCACTGACCGTGGGGCCTCTGAGCAGAGAGAAGCCAGCCTTGATGAGGCTGCCCCAGAGGCCTGAACACAAGGACGGGGAGACTGCCCCTGGGTGAGGATGTTCCAGCGGAATTCACAGCGGCTGCCGGGGTGGGAGAGCCTGAGCTGCCGTCAGAGCCCCTGTGACCCTGGGCAAACCACCAGCCTTCTCAGAGCCTCAGCCGTTCGGCTTTAATTGGAGACGAGCGGGCGCTGACCTCTCTCTGTATGTCCACGGAGCCTGTATGAGACCTTAATGAGAGCCAGGCTCCCCCCGACCCTGTTGTGGGACAGTGCTTCCTGGGGCCTGGCTGGGTGGACGGTGCTGGACGACTGCCCGGCCTTGGGCGGGTGTGAACAGCACCCCGGAGAACGCAGCTGGGTGCTGGGTTTGACTGTGAGGCTCCTTTGGGCCAGTTGGAGGCAGGGTAGAGAGGAGGTGAGAGAAAGCCCAGGTCTCCTGATTCTGGCGCAGGGCGGGGAACCGGCTGGACTCAGCCCCCTTGCGTCTGGGCTCCCGGACCCAGGGGACATCGCGGTGGGGTGGGGGGGCGTGCTGCTCTTCTCCCTGCCCCCCATTTCTCCTGGGCTGGGAACTGGGTCGTGGCGGGGACACCGTGTAGCTGCCCAGCTGCTCGGGACCCTGAAACGTGCAGGAGAAAGCCGGACCCCCCTGCTGCCATGCCAACAGCCCAGGCCCCCTTCCGCCGGGGTCGTGGTGTTGGTAACCCCGGTGCCACCCCGACAACGCCAGGAAACGTCCCTCGGGGCCTGGGGTCCGTTCTTGTGGCTCTGCCGTTACTCTCAGCTTTGAGGCGCTTTCTTCTGAAACACCCAGCGTTAGTCGGCTTTGTGAAGAAGGGACTTCCTGTCATGAGCTGAATCAGCTGAACTGAGATAAAAGCAAGGGTGATTCACCAGAGCCAAGCCCTTAGCAGGCTGCGCCTCTGAGTCCTCAGCAACGGAAAGAGCCTTCCAGGCAGGTTTTTCCATTTCACAGAGGAGGAAGCTGAGAGTCTAAGGTTTTTGTCAGCTGTGCCAAACATACGCACACAGCGTTTTTGCCTAGCCAAACAGGCAGCCTGGCCACCGGAACAGCGTTAAAACACAGACCCTGTGTTTCCCACCTCCCACGATGCGTCTCCCTTGAAACAGCAGCTCGTAATGTGTGTCTTCCTGGGGGTGGCCAAGCCTCAGGGGTCAGGCTGAGCTTCTCGAGGGACCCCAGCCCCTTGCCAGCCTTTGCGAGCCTGTGGTCTGAGGGGACAGGCAGACCCCTGAGTCGATGCCCAATCCCGTGTGTGCAGCCGGGCCGTGGGGCCTCAGAGAGGATGCCAGGGTGATACCTGGGGAAAGGAGGCGGGCTGGACCGGCTAACGAGTGACCGAGCGCGGCGGTGACGACGGAGCTTCACGCCCTGTCCTTCTCTTTCCTTTCTAGATGCAGAACCAGGTTTCCCATCAGGTTTACCCGGGCGCCACCCCCTATGCCTTTCAGGTTTGTCCCTGCCGCCACCGTGTCGGGCTCACGTTTGGTCCTGGTCTCGTCCCATCCCCGCTGGTGTCGCACTGAGTGTAGGAGGAGCTGTGCTCATCTCCCTGGAGGGGAGGAGGGGGCGCTCCACGACAGGCGTTTTTGTTGTTGTTCAGGCATGTCCGACTCTGACCCCGTGGACTGCAGCACGCCAGGCTTCCCTGTCTTCCCCTAGTACCCGGAGCTTGCTCAAACTCATGTCCATTGAGTCGGTGATGCCGTCCAACCATCTCATCTGTCATCTCCTTCTCCTCCTGCCTTCAATCTTTCCCAGCATCAGGGTCTTTTCCAATGAGTCAGCTCTTTGCATCAGGTGGCCAAAGCATTGGAGTTTCAGCTTCAGCATCAGTCCTTCCAATGAATATTCAGGACTGATTTCCTTTAGGATGTACTTGCCGTCCAAGGGACTCTCGAGTCTTCTCCAGGTGTTAGCCACACCAAACGCGCTTAAGCAACGGAACTGCGTCCTCTCTCAGCTCTGGAGGCTGGAGCTCCAGGGTCCGCCGGCAGACTTGGCTCCCCATGAGGCTTCTCCTCTGGGCGTGTGCACGGCCGTCTCCTCCCTGTGTCCTCACAAGCCATCTGTCTGTGCCTGTCTGTGTCCTAGTCTCTTCTCATAAGGAAGACAGTCAGATCCAGGCCTGTCCTGAAGGCTCCATTTAAGCTTAATTACCTCTTCAAACATTCTACCTCCTAACACCTTCTGGGGTCCTGGGGTGTGGGCTTCAACCTATGAGCTTTGGAGGGGAGCGGTTCAGTTCATGATACGGCCCCTCCCAGGCTCCTGGCGGGAGGTGTGGACCGCTGGGAGCGGCTGGACAGAATTTCAGGGGTTGGGGGGGAAGGGGCCTGCTCAGAAAACGAGAGAGGAGTTGGGCCTCCCTGGCAGTCCTATGGTTAGGACTCCTCACTCGCACTGCAGAGGCACGCAAACCCTGTGGTCTGGCCAAATTAAAAAACAAGGCGGGGAGAAGCCGTGAGCCGGGGGGTGGGGAAAGCAGGAGCCCCTTCGTGGAGATGGGTTTCATTCGGATGAGGCGAGTGAGAGGCCTGGAAAGTTGGGTGGGTGGGTGGTCCCAGCCAGGGAGAGGGCGGCACCAGGAGAGGGTCCAGGAGCTGCCAGGTCACACCCGGCAGGCGGGGATGGAGACAGGTGCAGAGAGCCGGGCGGGAGCTGGAGAGAACCAGGGTCCTCACGGTGAGGGAGGACCTGATCCAGCGGAGCAGAGGAGGCAGACAGTTAGGGGGTCTGTCACCTCGGGGGTGCAGACGTCATGGTCAGAGATGAGCAAGGAGGGTTCCCAGCTGCAGTGGGCACGCGAGGAGCAGGTCCCAGACGGGACGGCCATCCTATTGGACCACAGAGGCGGGGCTGGAGGCGCAGCAGCTGTCCCCCAGAATTGATGTGGAGAATCTGCTCTCCGAGCGGCTCGATCCTGCCTTTGCCGTTGGGGCGCGCAGAATCCCTGAAAACACATCGCTTGCTCTCACCCTCCAAATAAAAGGTCATTTCAGCGAGCTGAGAGCTTCGTGGTCGCGGAGCAAGTCCATCCGGCCCTGGGAGCACACGGCCCCTTTGCTGGCAGCCAGGGTCACCCGTGTGTCTCCCGGTGACAGCTTCCTTGTCGTTCATCCGAGCCTACATGTTTCTCTTTCAAGCTGCCCATAGAAAGGGTCTCGTGAGCTCCAGCGTTTCTGCTGGCACTCGACTCGCGATAGTTGCCTCCGGAAGGTTCTCTGCTCGACAGAGTCTGCTTCAGCCTTTCCCTGTTTCCTCGTCTCCTAGGAAACCAGGACATCCTCAGAGAGCATCATTTCGGTACCTGCTTCCAGCACCTCAGGGTCTCCGAGCCGCGTGATTTATGTAAGTCGGATTCCCTCTATGGAGAGGGGAGGAGACCAGGGGCCCAGGGTCCTTGCTGAGTGTGCCCTTCGGGGGCGCAGGGCCACGGGAGAGATTGGCACAGACCCTGAGGCTGACTCGGGGCCTCCAGTGTGGATGTGTTGTGTGACCACGGCTGCCCCAGAATGTGGCATCCGGTGCGCAGAGAGATGTACTCATGGCCGTGGTTTACGGCGGTGTTGGTGAGAACACGCCTGCATCCCGCAGCCGGGACTCACCTGGATAAACCGCACTCACCAGTAACAGTGCAAATCTGTGCCTGTTGGTGTGGGAAGTTCCTGATGTGCATGTGAAGGATGACGTGTGTTACGTGATCCCATTTTCATTTATGTGTATGTGTATTCGTGTGCACGTAGGTATACATGTGTGTATTGTGTATATTTGAGTGTGTGCATGTATGTAGGCATGTGTGTATGCATATGTATGGATGGATATGTGTATGTGTGTATCTACATGTGTGCATGTGTGTGCATGTGTGTGCAGGTATGTATATTGTGTGTGGAGTTGTGTGTGTGTACACATACATGTTTCAACATGATTGAGAACATTTTAACTAATCGTTGATAGCAGTTACCTCTGGGTGGTGGCTTTAGAAATGGAAGGTGACTGTTATAATTACTTGCTAGTTTGCTAGTCTAGCTAGTCCCCTGTGCTGCGGGGAGGGAACGGGCAAGCGGGGTGAGCGCTGGACCGGGCATCTTGGCCCAGCTTCACCCCTGCAGGCTGGTTGGCCCAGACGAGTCTCCTCTCCCATTCCCCCCCAACTCACGGCTGGAGCCTGGTTTTTCTCTAACATGATGGAGATCGGATTCCCTCCTCTCGACACTTCTCCCATCCAAGTACTAACCAGGCCTGACCCTGCTTAGCTTCCGAGATCAGACGAAATCGACACTTCTTTTTAGCCCCCAGAACTCTCTCTGGTTGGACACAGGGCCATTCCTGCCCTAATTCTGATGGATGATAAGAACCTGGGTTCTAGTCTGGAGGGCGAATGGCCGGATGACCCTGGGCAGCTGCAGACTTGGAGGTTCAGAAAGACAGCCTGACGTCACCAGGCCAGCTGTGTGCCCTCGGGCAAGGCGTTAGCCTCTCTGAGCCTCTGGGAGCTCACCCATACCTGGGGGCCCACAGCATCTGCTGCCCAGGGCCACGGAGGTCCTGAGTGAGAGGCCCCGGGCACAGCCCTGAGCCCAGAGTGGGGGCCCAGGAAGTGCTCACTGGAGTCACTGTTGTGACATCAGTGATCGTCTTTGGGGGCCTCCGTACCAAGCGCCCCGACCAGGGGCCTCAACCACAGAGACGTACCTTCCCACCGTCCCGGAGCCTGGGAGGCCGAGTCATGGTGTCAGGAGGGTCGGTTCCCTGCAAGGCCTGTCTCCTGGGCGTGTGGACGGCCGTCTTCTCCTCGTGTCCTCAAGCTGGTTGTCCCTCTGTGCACGTCTGTGTCCTGACCTCCTCGTCACAGGAGGACCCCCAGATGCTGGCTCAGGGCCCCCCACCCTGCTGACCTCGGTTCACCTAAATCACCCCTTTAAAGGTCACTATCACCAAATACAGATTCTGTAGTGCTGGAGGTTAGCGATTCAATGAAAAAAGGAGGGGGACACGATCCACCCCAAATGGCATCATCATCAGTACCGGTAACAGTGACTGTTGCTGTTTGAATGAGAGTGTGTCTGTGGCACAGAGTGTGGTCCTGTCCACAGATGGCAGCTGCTGTTGGTAACTGCTCCTTGCTGTCTTCAGTCGCTCAGTCGTGTCTGACTCTGTGACCCCATGAACTGCAGCACGCCAGGCCTCCCTGTCCATCACCATCTCCCGGAGCTTACTCAAAGTCAAGTCCATTGAGTCGGTGATGCCATCCAACCAGCTCATCCTCTGTCACCCCCTTCTCCTCCTGCCTTCAGTCTTTCCCGGCATCAGAGTCTTTTCCAGTGACTCAGTTCTTTGCATCAGGTGGCCAAAGCATTGGAGCTTCAGCGTCAGTCCTTCTGATGAATATTCAGGACTGATTTCCTTTAGGAGGGACTGGCTAGCCATGACCATGTTTTGAATGAGTTGGTGTTTGTAAGGGGTTCGAGTACAGTGCTGACCACACAGAGCGAGGATGTTGGTCTCCGGAGTCCCCGTTACTTTATAAAGATCTCGCACTGGTAAGCGGTAGAGCTGGCTTTGAGACCAGGTCTTCTGACCCCAAAGCTTGGGTCCTGCTCAGGGAAGCCGGTTGCTCAGGGCTGAAAGCCAGCCCTGCTGGGTCCCTCCTTCACCAGGCTGTTTTCAGCACAGCCACGGCCACGTCCCCCAGGCCAGGTCCCCTGATGTCCCCACCCTTGGGGAACAGGAGTTTGCCGAGGGTGATGGTGATGGGCCAAGAAGGTCCCCACCAGCTGGGTGTGCCTTCAGCCGAAGTGGATTCTGCCTGGGCACACCGTCCCAGCTGATACAGGCTTCTTGCTCGGCTAATACGCCTGCACCAGTTTTAAACAGACGGCCTCAAGAGGATTCATTGACCACCACCTCCCCCCCCCGACTCCTGAGTCTAAAACACCTGCTCTCAGCTGACACAGCTGAGATGCCTTGAGGACTGGGTACCGAGGCCCACATCTACTGCCTTCTCTAGCTCTCAGCATCCCACTTCTCAGATGCAGCTCAGAGAGGGGCAGAAGCTGGTCTGTGTCCCAGCCTCTGAGTCAGGGAGCTGCCATCCAAGGACACATGGCTGCTTCCAACACGTGGACTCGTAGCACCGTGGCCGGCGCCCAGCCTGGACCCCCACCCCCACCCCCGCTGCCGTCCCTCCCAGTCAGGGCTGGCGTCAGCTCTGGTCAGCAGTGCGTCCCTGTGGTTCCTTCACCAAGGAGACAGGAGTCCGGTCAGGCACGCCTTCTCAGGCTCACTCCTGTTGTCTTCCTGCTCCCACTGGTATCTGCTATCATCCTCCTGTGCGCCTGACTTGGCTCAGTGCTGGGCATGCTCAGGACCTCAGGACTGGGGCCTCAATCCATGCACCAGGTCAGTGAGCTTTAAAGGATGCTGACCACCCCATCCGGCAGCACCTGCTGTAGTGCGGCTGTCATCAAACGCAGCCTCCCTGCCCTCCTCCTTCCCCCATTCAGGAAGAGATCGCTGCCCCCGAGAGGCCCCCGTGTGCAGGAACGGGGCAGAATTCATCGTGTGCTGTGGCTAACCTCTGCCCCTTGGGCTGTGAGTGCCTGGCGGGCAGGGGTCGTGCCTCATTCATCTTAGCATATATACAGGATAAAACATGGGCACAGTGTGTGGGTTAGTCGCTCGGTCGTGTCTGACTCTTTGTGACCCCGTGGGCTGTAGCCCGCCAGGCTCCTCTGTCCATGAGATTCCCCAGGCCAGAATACTGGAGTGGGTTGCCCTTCCCTTCTCCAGGGGATCTTCCCAACCCAGGGATTGAACCCAGGTCACCTGCATTGCAGGGAGATTCTTTACCATCTGAACCACCAGGGAAGCTCAATAAATTGTGGGTTTTTAAAAAGTAATCTTTTCACTGCCTTTTTTTTTATTACAAAGGTAACCCACATTTATTAGGAAAAAATAGTGATTGGTATAGAGACAAAAATGAATACCATTTATAATCCTCCCAGCCAGAGTAGCCCACTGTTAATATATTGAAGTACACCCTTTCGGTCTCTTTTTCTCCGTGTGCATGTATTTTCTTTCTTTCTTTTTTACAAAATGAAGTCACATGGGCTATATTGTTTTGTAAGCTTTCTTCACCATGGCAATAAAGCAGTGAGTTGGCATAGTATATCATTAGATTGTTTTATCGGTAGTATTATATTACAGCTATAACATCATATATGGTCACATCCTAGGGGCTTCCCACATGGCGTTAGTGGTAAAGAATCCATCTGCCAATTCAGGAGGCGTAAGAGATGTGGGTTTATCTCTGGATCAGGAAGATCTCCCCTGGAGGAGGGCATGGCAACCCAGTCCAGTATTCTCGCCTGGAGAATCCCATGGACAGAGGAGCCTGGTGGGCTACAGCCCACAGGGTCGCAGAGAGTTGGACACGACTTAGCACACACACATGCTGGATACAGTGTAGGGAGAAGAAAGCTGAGGGGAAACACTCGCAGACGCACACACCCCAGTGGCCTTCCGCCTATGGGAGGGCATAGCCCGTTGTCACAGCGACCCCCCCAGGACCTGGGTGCCAGGAGATGGACCTGTGAGCCCTGCTGGGTGGTGTGGATGTGAGGAGCCAGGAGCATGGCTGGGGGTTGGGGGGTTGGGGGCCTCTTTCTGAGCTGGCTCATGTTGATGTAGTCGGCATTGTCAGGATTTCTCTCTAATTCCTGCCGTCAGAGGCTGACCCAGGGCGAGGTGGGCCTTGCTGACCGCGCGTTTGGGGCAGAACGAGCCAGCGGGCAACAGATTGCTGTGACCATGGCAGGGCAGAGGGGGCAGGGTGGGTGGGCACAGCCTCCCCCAGCCCCATGGCAGCGTGGCCCTCTAGGTCAGGCCGTGTGGATGTTCAGAGATCCAGCAGATGGCGAGGCCCAGGTGGCATTCCCATTTTCAGGGGGAGACCAAGGCCCAGAGAATCCGCCTGGCTTTGGCAAATGCACGATCGATTTTAGTTCAGTGCGGCTTGCTTGCCCTGAGGACCGTGTCATGTCCATCGTGGAGTTAAAGGGAGGGCCTCCATCGTTAAGCAGAGTCCTGGACCCACAGCCACTAGCCTTGCGGGGAGAGGACATTGATGCACCAACAAAGATCAGCACCTTTACTCAAAGAGGAAAACATCCAACCCAGACGGCAGAGAGAAAGCAGGAAAGGCTTCCGGGAGGAGGAGGCCTCTGCTGACTCTGGAAGGACCAGAGGATGAGCCGGGCAAAGAGGTCTGGGGAGGGCATCTTGGAGGGCGGAATCTACATGGGCTGAGCCCTCAGACTCTGGACATGGGGAAACGGTAAGGAGTTGGGTGTGGCTAGTTTCCTGGGCTGGGGGGTGAGGGGCTCTGATGAGCAGATACACAGGGCTAGACCTCCAGGGGCCTGAGTTCCAATTTCCCCAGAACACAGAAAGGAGTCGTTCAAAAGTGCTGAACAGGGGTCATCATCACGACAAATGGCACACTCAGGGTTTGAACTCAGGTCTTCCGAGTGCTGCCCAGGGTTCCGAAGGGACTCCCCAGAGACTGAGACATCAGGTGTTCACTCTCTCAGCCTACGTCATAAATGGCACGTGGTACCCAATGCCTCCTAGGAGCCTAAGAGTTGGGTGGTCAGGGAAGGCTTCCTGGAGGAGGTGGGCTAGAGCTGTCAGACCTCGGAGGAAGCGGGAAAGCTGGAGCGTGGGGGCTGAGCCTGGCTCACCGAGAGCATGAAGAGGAGAGACCGTACAGTGAACAGACTGGAGACATCCGGCTCCAAACATCAAGTCTGGAGACTACAGTGAGGGCTGTGTCACCTGTCCCTGGAGGGGGCTGCCGGAGGATGTGAGCTGGAGGGTGAAGTGGGGGCAGCTGGAGCTCGAGAGCCATGGCCCTGGCGGAGAGGAGAGCCGGCTCTGCACGCAGACAACCTGCTTCTGTTCCCCGGCTGTGGGACTCCGGGCTCTGCTGCTTCCCTGTGAAGTGGAGGTCCTGTGTGGGCCCCGCTTCGTGGGCTTGGCCCACGGCCGTCTGGGGTGGAGTGCAGAGCTCACGGTGCTGTTGGAGTTTGTTGGAAGAATTGCTGGCAGGACACCCCTCCCCGCTCACCACCCCCGACACCCGGAGGTAGAGGTCAGATCTGGGCTCGGGCCGTGAGGACCTTGACCAGAGCTTCCTGGGGCTGGGAGGGGGTGCAGAGAGGCGGGCAGGGGCTGTGTTGGCTGGACCGGGGGTCCCCCAGGGAGGCTGAGGTTGAGATGAGGGTTCTCGAGAGGTTTGGGGGGTCAAGCTGAGCTAATGGGGGCAGCCCGACTGGCCAGCTCTGCCCACGACTGGCAAGGCCAGGCTGAGACTAACCCTCAGAGGGGACACGGGGGAAAGGAGGTGACCGGAGTGTGTGCTCCAGGAGGGACAGCAGCCTGGGCATCCACTCCGCTGGGAACCAGGCAGTGCTGGGAGCGGGCTGGGGCCGCATGTCCCTTCTTTGGTGGGGATCGCAAGCTGTAATCGTTCCATCCGCACTTGGGGGGGTGTGTTACAGGAGCACCGGGGCTGAGACCAGGTTTGGGCGTGGATCTCAGCCCTGCTGTGAGAGCCAAGTCTCGTGGTGCTCAGCTCCCGCGCCTGTCTGGTCACGCGCCCCCAGGCGGCCCCCAGAGCCGGGAGAAGGGGCTGGCGGGCAGCGCGGGGAGGCCGAGCCCAGCTACAGGACAGCGGGCCGCCAGGGGGACCTCACCTGAGCAGATGCGGTGGTTGCAGTGTTCACTCATCACCACGAGTGAGCGCCTCTGTGGTGACCTCCTGAGGTCACACGCCAGCTGCCTGTCCCCTGGCTCACGTCAGGCCGTTGGCTGTGTGTAAGGAGTGCTCCAAAGCCCTGGGCGTGTGTACGAGTGGCTGGGTGTGGAGGTGTGTTCACGAGTGCCGGTTTGGGTGTGTGCGAGCGTGTGGGTGCCTCCAGGTTGTGCTGGTGAGTGTGAGTGGGTGGAGTTGTGGGTGTGTCAGGGTCTCCCTCCACAGCTGTAGGCAGGCACATTCTCTGTGTGCACACGTGTGTTGTGTGTGCAGGCCTGCATGTGTGTGCTGGGTGTTTGCATCTGTACATACATGTGTGCACACATTGAGCAGGTATTTAAATGCACGTGTGTATGTCCTTTATGGATGTGTGTATTTTGTGTGAGCACATGTGTATTTGTGTTTGGATGCATGCAAGTCTATTATGTGCAGGTGTTTGTGAGTATGTGTCCATGTGTGTGTTTGTATGCATGTGTACATGTTTGCTGGTAGCTCAGCTGGTAAAGAATCCACCTGCAATACAGGAGACCCCGGGTTGATTCCTGGGTCAGGAAGATCCCCTGGAGAAGGGAAAGGCTACCCACTCCAGTATTCTTGGGCTTCCCTGGTGGCTCAGCTGGTATAGAATCCACTTGCAATACGGGAAACCTGGGTTCGATCCCTGGGTTGGAAAGATCCCCTGGAGAAGGGAAAGGCTACCCACTCCAGTATTCTGGCCTGGAGAATTCCATGGACTATATAGTCCATGGGGTTGCAAAGAGCTGGACATGACTGAGTGATATGTTTTCTGTGCCTACACGTACATTATATGTGTATGTGCATATCTGTGTTTGTTTGCATCCAAGTGTGTGTTTTTATGCATGCATGTATGTGCGTATATGTGTGTTTTCTGTGCCCTCACATGTGTATTTGTTTGTGCATATGTGTGTCTGTGTGTATGCAAGCATAGCTGAGTGAGTGTGTGTTTAGACTGCAGATGGAGTTCTCAGTGTCTGTAGGAGCAGGAGGCTTCCCCACCCCCCTGCCTTTGCCCCTCCGCTCGTTTCACTCAGACTCGCCTCCTCCCACGCCTGCCGGGTGACGCGGCCCCCGGGTATGGGTCTGACCAGCCCTCGTGGCCCCTTCCGTCCCTCTCTCAGGCCAAGCTGGGCGATGAGATCCTGGACTACAGAGACCTGGCCGCTCTCCCTAAGAGCAAGGCCATCTACAACATCGACCGCCCCGACATGATCTCCTACTCGCCCTATGTCAGCCACTCGGTGGGGGACCGGCAGAGCTACAGCGAGGTACGGGGCCCGCGCAGCGGGTCGCCTTGGCGGCCTCAGCCTCCCTTTCGCCCTCAGACAACCCGCGCCTCCTCTTCAGAGAGCCCCAGAGTGCTCTGGCCCCAAACCGCCTCACGAGTCTGGACGGGGAGCCCCCTTGGAGTGGGGGGTGGGGAGCAGGAAGCTCGAGGGTGATCAGGAAAGCGACAGGGGCAAAGCGAGCGTCTCCCTTGTCCTCAGTTGGGCTGATGCTCATCCCTGGGGAATGGACCGTGTTCCTTTGTCCAGCCCGCTCCTGGCCCTGCTCCCTGCTCACGTGCTTCCCCGCCCCGTGAGCCCCTCGAGCTGGTCTGACCCCTGGTTGGACCACAGATGACGCCTCCTTTTTGTCCCTCGGGCGATGGCCTTCTCGGGGGCCCCCCTGGTCACGGCAGCACCTCTCCATTTAACCTGGAACTTGCTGCTGGGTTTGGCTTTTCCTTTTTGAGACTCGGGTGTGACCCTGGGGGCGGGGCTGGAGGGGAGGAGTGTTTTGTCAGTTGCTGGCCGTGTCCATGGGCCGGTCACATGTGGTGGCCTGGCCCGGGCGGCCCCTTGGGGGGCAGAACTCAGCCCCGGCCGTAACTGAGTCCCCCGAGGTGTGGCCGAGGCTCTGGGGTCTCCAGGTTCGATGGGGGTCATGCGGGCAAGCTCAGCTTGGCAGGCGCTGCTGCGGGATACAAGGGCGGGGCGGGGTCCTCCCGGGGGTACACTCAACCGGTCACGTCGCAGCGACTGGCCAGGGCCACCCCTGCCCTGGTCACTGCGGTCACAGTCACCGCGCACGCTCAGACCCGCTCTCTCTGCCCTGACACCGGGCTTGGCACTCCCCACCTCCCATGGCCCAGCGCTCTGGGAATGCCCCCGCCCCCCGCAGGACGAGGATGAAACGAGGAGACTGGGGGGGCCGTGCTGGCCCCAGGACCATGGGGCTCACAGGGCAAAGCTGAGGCGTGGGCCCGGGTGGCCGACTGGTCATGCCGCCTCCGTGCCGGCGTCTACCATGGCGCAGAGCGAGGTGTTGGGTCACGTCCCTCCTCCGTCTCGGGACCTCGAGGGCCCGCATCTCTGCAGGCCCCACCATGCCCCAGCCAGGGGCATGCTCGGAGGGCGGCTCTGAGGGGCCCTTTCTGTGAGTTGATGATGAAGGGGGGCCCAGGAAGCCCCAGAACGGGGATTGCGGCATTGAGCTGGGCAGACATAGCCTAGGGCTGGACAGCTTCACCCGCTGCTCTAGACCTGCAGCCTTATAGCCGCTCATCCCAGGGCGGAAAGCTCATGGGGGAAGAGGAGTGGGCCAGAAGCACAGAGCTCTGCCAGCCTCTCTGAGCCTCAGTGTCCCCATCTGTGAAATGGGCAGATTGGGGTACAAGTTCCCCCTTCCCACTCTAAGGGCGGGGATGTTACAAGAGCGAGCCCCCAGCCACTCAGGGCTCCTCCTCGGAAACTCTCCACAGCATCTTCCTACCTGTCCAGGTGTGGGGGAGACAGGTGAGCTTTCCTGCCTGGAAGCTCAGTTTCCAGAGCGCCCGCTACTTGCTGCTTCCCTGAGCCCGTATACAGATGGTGGATGACCCAAATACAGACCCATATACACATGGGGGATGACCCCAATACAGACCCATATACACATGGGGGACGGTGTACTTGTTCTAACGGGAGGTGCCCGGCTGGTGACCACTCCCCGGGGCCCCAATGGCCCCCAGCCCCTCACTGTGGTCCTCACCCCAAGCCCTGAGGCTCCGAATCACCCTTCCTTTCTCCAGGCCCCTTTATCTTTTCTGAAGAAGACCTGTGGGCTCACAGGGTGGTGACTCCTGATGCCCTGAACCAACAGTCCTCCTACTGTAACGTGTCTTCGCGGGAGGGGGGCGGGGCGGGGCGGGACAGCCAGGAGGAGGCAGGTCCACGCTGATCCGCACAGAGCTCCGTCCTGGGGGCCTCTTTCTCCGGGGGGCATTGACTGAATGTCTCCAAAGAGAAGGCTTTGGAACCCGTGTGGGGTCTCATGGGGAGGAGTCCCTTCCCGTTGGGAGGAGGGTCCCTGGGGTGGAGGTACCTGGGCTGGGGTCTGGGCCCCTCCCCACGTGACCCCCTGCTGCCAGGCCTAATGGGGTCCCCTGTGTTGTGTTCACAGTCCCCCCAGCTGCTCTCGCCAACGCCGCCCGAGGTAACCGCCCCCCAGCCCGCCCATCTGCTCATCGCTCCGCTGCCTAGATTATAAAGATAACCGACCGAGGCTTCCCCAGGAGGGCCCCCCAGGCCCTTGGCCATGGCCTCTGGCCCTGGCGTCAGGCCGTGGCCCTCTGAGGCTGGGGTGCCCTCCTAGGCGCTGGTTATTTTTATAATGGTGTCTCATCCGCATGCTTCCCTGTGCGTCTGCCAGCCCTGCGATGCGGACATCTGGGACACAGGCGTCCTGCGGTCTGGTCCACGGCTTCCTTTAGAGGGGAAAAAAGTCCAGGGGCTGGGGTAGCTGGGGCCACCTCATCTGCCTCTGAGCAGGATTATGGGAATATCCTTGGGGCCTTCAGGGTGAACGTGCTGAAAGCGTTTCTGTATCAAATAGCATTTATAATTAGCAACCCGCCCTGTATGTCTGTTTCTCAAAATGGATCCTTGACATAGATGACTGCCAATCAGACTCCATAGGTATCAGATCCTGGGCTCAGGAAGGTGACAAATGCCTGTGGGTGGGCAGCTGGCACTGAGGGGCCGTGCCCATGTGTGGTCGCAAGCCCCAGGGACAGGACAGATGAGGAGACAAGACACCTGTAAAATATAAGCTGGTCAGTGGGGCTGTGCAGAGAATGCCCGGGGATGGGGACGAGATGGCCGGACTGTGGCAGCCCCAGAGGAGACAGTGTCCATCGCTGGGGGGTAGTGGGCCAGGCCAGGAGGTCAGTGTTATGCCCGGCGGGGAGCGAAGAGGGGGCGCCTGACAAGTGCGCTCCCAGCCTGAGGGCGGCCTGAGGAGAGCGTGGAGGTGGGCACGTAGGCAAGATTTAGGGACAGTGGCTCGGGCGGGTTTGGCTGAAGAGGAGCCCTGGGCAGCAGGAGGTGAGCTGGGAAGGGCATGGGAGCCGTGAGTGCCAGACCCAGACCCTCCCAGTGCTCATTCCCATGCCGGCCTGGCGGGCAGAGCAGCGGGGTCCACCCATGGCAGGAGGCTGGGCCGCGTCATGACTCCGGCCAGGGTGCCGAGTTGCAGCGGGCCGGCAGTCTGCTCTGCCCCCTGCCTGCGGCGCCACGCCATCTCACACCACCCGCTCTGACCACTCGAGAGGGTGGCCCGTCCTGCTTGAGTGGAGTCTGTGTTGTCGATGACTATGCGTCCGACTCAGCTGAGCTTCTGGGCCCTGGGGTTCGGGGGCTTCTCACCTCCCACACCTGGGGAGCCCCTGTCGAGGCTGGTTACAGAATCTCTGTGGGTCTCAAAGTGTCTCACAAGGACCCTTGGGGGCCAAGAATTGGGCAAGAAGGGGAATGAGGGCAGTGGGGGGAGCCAGGTGCCTCTACCCACCCTTGGAGCCCAGCCACAAGGAGGTGCTGTGGGAGGGATGGATATGATCCCGCCCTCCAGGTGCTAAAGGATGCTCAGGCCGAAGGGAGTGTCAGCACCAAGGCCAGCTCCCTGCCTGGCTCTTCAGAAGTGTCCTGGCAGTTGCGGGGACTCCATCCTGGGGCCACGTTGAGTCAGCCTCCGGGGTCAGGCGCGTGGAGGGCGGAAGGGTGGGACGGGGTGGGTGGTGGTCCCGGCTCAGCGTTCACCGGGCTGTCTTCCTCCCAGGGGGAGCAGGACGACCGCTCCTACAAGCAATGCCGAACCTCCAGCCCCAGCTCCACCGGGTCGGTCAGCCTCGGCCGATACACCCCGACCTCGCGGTCACCCCAGCACTATAGCCGTCCAGGTACTTGCCCCCACCCCTCACAGCTTCTTTTACCCCCCGAGCCTGTGCTTCTTGTTGCTTTTCCTCTGAGGAGTCTGTCTCTTACTCTGCACAGCTGGAGAAAGGACGGATGGGGAGATGGAGAGCTGTGCTTTTAGTGACAGAAGCAAAAGGCCCTCTGCGGCCTGGACGGGGAGGTGAAGTGCAGAGGCGGCGGGTTAGCCGGTCAGTTAGAGGGGCCATCCTGGGAAACACCCGAGGCAGTGCTGAGCATGTAGAACCCAGCTCACATGTTGGTGTCGGGAAGGTAAAACCACACCCAGTGCAGGAGTCACCATGTTCCAAGCTCACGGAGTCCCGGGGAGGTCTGCGCTACGAACGCAAAATCAATGGGCAGAAACTGGCCTCAGCATACACGTTGACGCTTCCCTGTATCTGGGTCAGTGGCCCCAAAGACAGCCATGGGGAGAAGCCTGAGGAGGGTCCTCTCTCCCCCGCCCCGGCCTCGCTCCCTGCCTGGCACCCAGCTGTGTATTGCTTCCCCTTCCCATTTTAAACGCTGAGCTGCCTCATTGTGTCAGAGTCACAGGGACTCCATGCAGAGGCTGCTTTCCTGAGGGACTTTTCCAAGCATCTCCTCCCTGGCCAGCTGCTGCATGGCTCCTTTCTCACCTCCATGAACTCAGCTCTCGAGTTTTGTGGTCCTTGTGGAAAAGTCAAAGCTCCATTCATTGGCAAAGTTATTTTCATTACCTCCCTGCCATGTGCCTGGTACATCTTGCTAAATAGAAGTTTGGAAAGTTGGCGAGTGAGTGAGTGATGAGTGACTGACTCAGTGAATGAATGAGTAAGTGAATGCGTGAAAGAGTGGGTGAATGAATGAATGAGTGTGTAAATGGATGAATATATGAATGAGTGAGTGAATGAATGAGTGGGTGAGTGAATGAATGAGTGAGTGACAGGACGAATGATGAGTGACTGACTCAGTGAATGAATGAATGAGTAGGTGAATGAATGAAAGAGTGGGTGAATGAATGAACAGATGAGTGACTGAATGAATGAGTGGGTGAGTGAACGAGTGATGACTGATTCAGTGAATGAATGAGTAGGTGGATGAATGAATGAATGAGTGGGCGAATGGATAAATAGATGAGTGAGTAAATGAATAAGTGAGTGAGTGAATAAATGAGTGGGTGAATGAATGAATAGATGAGTGAGTGGGTGAGTGAGTGAGGGAATGAGTGAGGGAGTGAGTGACCAGGCAAGTGGGTAGGTCAGGGAGAAGGGCCGTCAGCCTCTCTGAGGACCTCTCTGTGGACCCCTGACCGCTGTATTTGGGTCACCTGGGCTGGCCAGCTGGTGCTTGGCCAGATGGCCACCCCAGGGTCAAGGCCTGACCCTCTTCTGGGTGAGGCCTGGTGCCTATCCGGTGACCGACCCCTCCCCGGTCTGGCTAACTGCCCTCTGCCCGGGTCCCAGATCCCAAGAAAGCCCCTTCCTGGGGCAGTGGGCAGGACCCGGGGGCCCGCCGCTCCCACCCAGCAGGCCTGCAGCAGGCCTGGGCACCCTGACCCCAGCGGGCAGGCCTTCCGCCCTCTGAGCCTGGAGCAGAGGCGCCCCGAGCATGCTGGGCAGCCCACCCCCTCGAGGGGCCTCAGAAAGGTGTGTGTTCTTGGGTCGAGACGGCAGAGCGGGGCCTGGGGCTCTTCTGCGGCCATGTGGCCGGGCGGGCTGACTCTGACTTGCTCTCTGTCGCCCGCAGCTGGTACTGCGAGCGTCGGTACCAGTAGCTGCCTGTCCCTGTCCCAACACCCAAGCCCTTCTTCCGTGTTCAGACATCATTACATCCCGTACTTCCGAGGTAAGGCGCGCGAGGCTGCGGGCTGCGCCCCGGCCGCCCGCAGAGCGTCCGTGTCTCGCTGTCCTGTGTCCGCTGCCGCATGGCTTCCCCGAGCCCCCGTCTCACGCCCATGCTCCCCGCTGTGTCTTGTGTGTCTAGCTCTGTCGGTGTGTCCGTGTTCCCAGGAGGCAGCTTGTCGTTCAGAAACACGAGTGGCGAGGCGGGGGGAGGGTTCTAGGACCTACCCAGCACCCACTTTGGGCTGCCTCCGGAGCCTCTACCTAAGTCATCCCGTGTTATTTCCCCCTCGGCTCGGCGGGCGTGGGGGACTGCTCGCCACAGTTATCGGAAAATGTCCGCGGCTTCAGTTCATGGTGGCCGGGCAACCCTGTGGCTGCAGCTCCTCCCAGGGCGCAGACCTGCCTGTCTGCCCCACCCCTGCCTGGGCACGTGTATGTGAATCAGTCCAGGAAAAAGGCCAGTTCCTGTGTTATGGACTGAATTGTGCCCTCAGATTCGTTTGCTGACGTCCTAAGCCCCCGTGAGCCTGCATTTGCAGAAAGCGTCTTTAGGAGGTTATTAGGGTTGCGTGAAGTCATAAAGGTGGGGCCCTAATCCGACGGGGTGGGTGGCCTTTTTGGAGGAGGAACAGACAGTCTCTCTGCGTGTGCTCAGAGGAAAGGCCATGTGAGGCCAGAGCAGTGTCTTCTGCTGATGAGAGAGACTGCACCTGAGACCCAGCCCTGCCAGACCTTGATCTAGGACTCCCAGCCTCCATTCCTGGGAGAAACGAATGTCTGCTATGCAAGCCAGGCAACCGAGGTGCTTTGTTACACAGCCCTAGCTGACTGATACACCCTGGGAAGACTCCCCGAGCACAAGAGGAGCAGCGGTGGTCTGTTGGTTCCCCTGGAGTGAGTTAGGGTCCCCCTTTCTCATGGCTGCTGAGTGCAGAATGTTTCAGGAGAACTTTCTGACCCCAAGAGACCTGGAGAGGCCAACCCAGTGGGATTAATGCATCACTGATGGTCACCCATCCCGGCTCCTTGGAACTTGGACGGTTCTCACGTGCATCATCATCACCCATCTGAGTGACCCCATTAGTCTAATGGAGAAGAGAGCCCCCTGGTCAGTGGGGTGCCATCTGCTCCTCTCTGTGGACCTGGCCCTGCAGCTCATGGGCTTTTTTTGGACATCCTGGCTTTTCTGAGAAGGAGCAAAGCCCCCAGATCTTGTAAGCAGGAGAGCAGCGTGGCTCACATGCGTCCATGTAGACAAGGGTGTCCTGTGATGGGTGTGGCCTCACCCAGAGGCAGACAGAAGACTCAGTGCAAATCAGAGGGAGCTTAACATTTAGACACGTCCGCTCAGGTCACCCAAGCAGGCGCCCATTCTTGTCTCAAAGGTCAGAAAGCTGAGCACACGGCTTTCCTCCCGCCCAACGTGGCCCTGCTTTGGGGTCCCTGGCAGAGGTACAGCCCAGAGGCGAGGCCGGGCAAGCTGCCCCACCCTGGGAGCTGGGCTGACTGCCCAGGAAACGGCTTTGTCCACATCCGTCCAGGCGGCCCCGGTGACTGCCCTTCTGCTCCCCACCCAAACGTGGCTCAGAGACTGTGCCACAGCCCCTCGAAGGGCGTCCCTGAGGTCAGGGAGGGGGGCATGGTGCCCTGCAGTCTGTTCCAGGGGGTCTGGCTCCACGGTGGGCCACCCTGCTTCCCTTATGCCTGCTCTTTCCCCAGTTCTGTTTGTCCAGGAATCGGGCAGAGCCCCCACCCTCCTCTCTTATGGAGGATGTGGGAGGTGCTTGGCACCCCAGGTCTGCCCACTGCCGACTTCCAGGGCCGCCCATGACCTCAGGAGCCCCAGCTCCCTTCCCAGACTCTCCCCTGGGGAGATGGAGGCGCAGGGACAGCTTGCTGGGCTGGACCCAAGGGCGGGCCCTCGATCACCAGGTGCGTCCACCTGCAGGCTGTGGAACCACTCCCTCTCCCCAAGGCCCACGGGCTCTGGTGCATCACAGCCCATGGGCGCTCTGTGGCCAGCTGTGCCAAGGGCCACCTGCCTTCCTCTCAGCTGCTCATGGGGCCTGGTGTCCACCCGCACGCCAGGAAAGCCTTCTCTGGTCGCTCCTCCCAGCAGCTCAGCTTTCTTGGCTGCCCAGCTGGAGGTTTTCCCTCTGGATGAAGCGACGGGTGGAAGACTCACCCAGGAGGGACCAGTGCTTGCCCTGACCTGGCCACATGGCCCTCTGTCCCCACCTCACCCCTCCATTCCCAGACACACCTTCCCACCATGTCCTGGCTCCTAGGGCCACCCTCCTGCCAAGACCTGTGTGCAGCGTAGGTGCCCGTGGCAGTCATTTACACTTTAGTATGAATTTCAGTCCCTGGTGTGTCTCCCGGGACAGTGTGAGGTTTAAGCCTGACCTCTCTCCTGTTACAGAGCAGGCCACAGGGACCAGCAGGTGAGTGCAGGAGAGGTGATGCTGGCAGAACCATGCTGCTGGGCAGTAGGGGGAGGTGACCTGTGAGCCCCCACCTCAGTGTGGGGGGGAGAGGGGTGCTGCAGAGGTGGAGCCTCTGGTCGGAGCCCCCTTGACCACCTGATGGCTGTGCCTGTCGGCACCTCCTCCTCTCACCCACTTCTGGGGCCGTCTGCCTGGTGGCTGTGGTCAGCCCAGGTGGCCTGAGGCAGCAGGCTGGGCAGGTGGAACCCGCCTGCATCGTGGTGTCCCATGGGAGCCCCGCAGGGGGCTGGGGGCTGTGGGCTGGCCTCGCCTCTGGTCCCCTTGAGAAGATCACGGAGCCAAGTGGGGGTGCTCCTGAGGGCTGAGGATGGACTGCTGAGCAGCGGAATGAAGGGCATTGCTGCTGGATTGAAAAGCAAAGTACAAATGTCCACGCGTCCACACCCATGTAAAGGCATGACCAAATGATAAACCAGTGGGGAGAAGAGACCGACTCCCGGCAGAGGAGAGCCCAGTGATTCACGGGGACCCTCTCCCCTCCCCGCCGTCGGGTAGAGGCTGTGCCTGGCAGCTGCCCTGCAAAGCGCGCAGAGTTGGGGGAAGAGGAGCCGGACGTGGAGAATCCTGGGCCAGCACGACCTCGGCCGCGGGGTCAAGGTCAATCGCAGCGCCAGGTCACGTGGATGGCAGCGGGGGAGGGCACCTCCCCTCTGGGCTCTTTCCCCCAAACCTGTGACCCCATCCGGTCATGAGAAGACACCCGGCAAATCCTCCCTGAGGGGCAGTCTGCCAGACACCCGCACGGCACTTCTCAAAACCGCCAGGGTCGTGAGGTGCCCGAGAGTGAGAAGCAGTCACAGCCCCGGGGGGCCTGGGGGACATGAGGACCATGTTGCCTGGCGCCCTGGACGGGTCCCGGGGTACCCAAAGGACTCGAGGGGAAAACCAGTGAAATCCGAGTGAAGCAAGCGACACGCCGGCTGCATGTAAGGTGGAACTGCATGGGGATCACAGGGAACCTCCGTGTCGCCCAGAACCGCTCCACCGCAAAGCAGTGACTCCAGCGGGCAGGGGAGACGGCTGTTCATGGGCGGGGCTTCCCGGGCTCCGAGATGGCCCCTTCCCGAGGCCCTCACGGCTCCCTGGGGGTGCTGAGGTCCCGTCCATAGCAGAGGTCAGAAGCGACCTGCATCCTGACCTGCCTCCAGGAGAAGCCATGCATCTGGGCACGAGGGACTGTCTGCCTTTTCAGCGTCGCCACACGGCTGGGCTTGCCTCTGGATTCTCCCATCCCTGGTGATGTCGGTAGTGGGGGTTTTGGCCACCGGGACCCACGGGCATGGTAGTGCCCAGGGCTCGGTCTTGCCAGGACCCCGGCCCTGCAGAAGGTGGCCGTGGGGAAAGTGGTCTTGGAGGCCCCAGGTGGGGTCGATGAGAGTGTGCGCTTTACCGTGGATTAGCGACACAGTGACTGGCAGGCGGGCGTGTGTCCAGAGAAGGGAATGGCCAGCTGGGCTGTGTCCTCTGGGAAGGGTTTGCACCTGAGCCTTGACCCAGGCAGAGTCTGGACAGGTGGGGAGGTTTGGAAAGGGGGTCCCCCGAGGTAGGAGTGGGGACGGTGAGCAGAGACGGATTGGATGAGGTCCTAGTCTTAGAGTCTGGTGACCAGTGAAGATGGCAGGTGTGAGGTGGGTGTGACCTGCTCCCTGACCCCGATGAAAGCCATAGTCCTCCTCAGACACACATGCACATGCACACACACACATGCACATGCACACACATGCACATATACATATGCACGCATGTGTGCACACACACAGGAGTCTTGCTTGTGAAATTGGATGCTGCACGGTGGCCCTGAAGACTAGGGAGGACAGGGTCCCATGACGTGCTGGAGTCTGCCCCACCTGGGGGGAAGCAGAGAGAAACGGGCCACAGCGCTCCAAGTCAGGCCATCCTCAGCTGCTCCGGGGTCCGAGCAGATGAGTGTGAAGCCCCGGCTTCCGAATGTTCTGTGCCCTGGGGGTGATGAGTCACGGCCAGCAGGGCGGGTCTGCGGTTTCCTTCAGGTGCCCCGTGGGCGTGGTCTACCCACGGGGAAGTGCAGCCCAGCCTGAGGCTCCGGAAGGCTCTGAGCTGTGCTGGAGGGCGGTGCTAAGGGAAAAGAGGGCTTCACGCCCCCTCCCTCGGTGGGGGACAGTCCTCTACCTGCCTTTCCGTCCGCGCCGGCAGGTGAAACTGGTGCCCTGGCGGGAAGCTGCTGGAAACTACAGTCGGTCTGGGGAGCTGGCTGTGGTCTGCTGCGCCCACCCTGCCCCTTGGACCCCCGAGGACCCCCACAAACCACCCCCGGGCAAGGGCACCCCCCAAGCCCATCTACCGCCCCACCCCCGTTAGCCCACCTCCAGGTCAGCCCGCCCCGCCTCATCACGTGTCACCTTGGGGTCCTGCAACTCCCAGTCCAGGGTATTTTCAATCAGGGTGTCCCTTTCCTTTCACCAAGCTGTCACGGAACATGTCCTGAGCTGAAGGTTGGGGAATGAGTGCTGCGTCTGTGTGTGTTGCTGAAACGAGCCGTACCCCTCTTGTGCCACGTTCAGTGCCCACCCCACCCTGTGTACCACCCCATCCCTTCAGCAGGTGTGGGGGTGGGGAGGGGAGGGTCACCGGGTGACCACGGCTGTCTAGAATCTGTGACTTGATAATCCAACCTGGTCCGCAAAAACTGAACTGACAGGTCCAAATGGGGTAAAAGTCAGAGCCAAAATCAGAGGGCTCTTTCCGTTTGGTTTGGCAAAAAAAAAAAAAAAAAAAGCTGCTTTATTTGGGAACACAGCAGCTGATGAACGCCAGTTGCCTCTTTTCCTCCCGTAGCTGATAAAATTGTCCTCAGTGGCTTTTAAAAGACAGATGTTGATGAATTCTGGCACTTCAGTCCCCTGTTGAGAATGGATGATTTGTGAATCCTCCAAGAAATCAGCGTCTTTTTACACAAGGATACTTAGGAAGAGCTGGGGCATTGAGTCTTGGTGAATCTGTGATTTTCTAGATTCAGGCAGCAGCCTGGCCGTGACGCCCCCTCCCAAAGAAAGGGGGCCACTGTCGATGGCCTGGCCAGCCGTCCCGGGAACTTGGAAGCAGGCTGGGCCCTCCCCTGGGCGCTCCTGCTCCCCCACCCTGGGGCCACGGAAGGCGGTCCCTCGAGGTTGGATTAACGAGTCGTGGGGCCCCATCTGGAGGTGTCGGTGGGAGGGTCACACTCCATCCCCTGGGCAGAGGGTGCGGAGGCCCCACGAGGCAGGGAAGATGGGGCTCCCGAAGCTCTCACGCTTGAAATGCTCTCCTCTGCTTCCCCCTCCCGCCTCTGTCTGCCGTCTTCGCTCTTCCGTCTGGAGGCAGTGAAAGTGGCCGGAGCACTCCCAGCCTCTCTGTGCTCTCAGACAGCAAGCCTCCCCCCTCCACCTACCAGCAGGCTCCTCGCCATTTCCACGTCCCAGGTAGGCGCCCAGGACGCACGGCCACTCACCAGGCAGACGGGCTGCCCCTGAGCTGTCGGGGCGGGCGTCTGCCGTTACCTCTTGGGAGTCGCATGTTCCCCCAGCTTCTTCATCCCCCACCACCCCCCTGCCCAATTCTGAGATGCTTTAAAAATCCTCAGATGGGTGGTGTTCACATCCCCAAACCGGCACATGTTTGAATCTATCCCAAAGCCCCACAAACACTGGGGAGGCGCGGCTGCTCTTCCGGGAGTGGACTGGAGACGGGCCGGCCGGGTCCCGGTTGTCACTGGACACCTGCTCCAGCCATTCTGTCCCTCTGCCCCCTTCACAACGGTGGGTGGCATCTGGGCTGAGTGCTGCTGATGTGTGTGGGGCCTGGGTGCCCGTCACTGGGCTCCCCGATCCTTGCTGGGGACCCTGGGTGACGGACTGCTTGCTGACAGATGGCGGGAGAATGGAAACCATCACAGTGTGCTTGCTCACCCTGCTGTTTCTCTCCTTTTTTTTTTTCTTTCTCCTTTCCCAGACACTGGCGTCAAAGATAACATCTATAGGAAACCCCCCATCTACAAGCAGCATGGTACATACCGTCGGGTTCCTCTGCTGCTGTGTTTGCCTTGCATGCCTGTCAGTGCCTTTGCTTCTGAATGCTTACACTTGCTCTGCTTTGATACATGATGGGGAGGGTAACCGAGGGGGCTGCAGCCTGAACATTAGGTACGTGCTGTTTGCTGGCGGGATCCCGGGAGGCCCCTTCGTAAATTACAGCGGAGAGTGTGTCCAAGTAAGCGCCTCTCTGTGTGTGTGAACCCAGGGCTGACTCATGGGCCAGGCTGCAGATGAGGGCTTGTAATAGCGAGCTGGTCCCCGTGTGTGGCTTTGGGGGTACTGCTTTGAGGGGAGCAGCCAGGCTGCCTTTAGCCCAGATGGTGAGGGACGGAGGTGCTTGGACCACAGGGTGACCCAGCCTGGTCTTTGGAAAACAGCACAAACCAGAATCAGTCCTTTAGCCCTCCGTGAGAATGTAAGTCCTGTGTTTTGAGAATCTCTGATGGTAGAATTAACGACTTGGCCTTTGGCTAAAGGGATTTCAAACCTCAGCAAATAGGGGCCGGCGATGTCTGCCGGCGAGGGTGTCTCTCACAGCTCCCCGCCCCTGCCCCTGCCTCCAGTTTCCGTCCCAGACGTGGCCAGCCATCTCCACTCCACTGAGCCTACAGGGGTCACGTGTTCAGGGGACAGGCGGCTCCAGGTCTCTCCTCCGTTTCGTCAGAGAATTTCTGGTGATTTGGGATGTGTTGCTTCACCATCCTGAGCCTCTGCTTCCTCATCTGCAGAACAGGGACGATCCTCCATCCTGCCTTTTGGACAGGCTGGTTGGAAGGACCCGGGTGGGGTAATGAACGTGAAATCACAGTCTAAACTGTCCAGGGCTGTGCAGGTGATGCAGGATTGTTATTAAATCCCTTGAGAGACGGGAAGGGGAGCTCCCGTACTTAAAGTTCTTGCTCAGAGGCATCCCCAAGACAGCCATGACCCCTGTTGACAACTGAAAGGATGTGGGGTGAAAGCCGTCAAAGTGTGTATTCTGGACTTCCCAGGCGGTCCAGTGGTTAAGACTCCACACTTCTAATACAGAGGGCGTGAGTTCAATTCCTGGTCAGGAAACTAAGATACTACATGACACGCAGCGTGGCCAAAGATAGTGTGTTTTTTCTGTGGCTTACTGGGCTTCCCAGGAGGCACGATTGGTAAAGAATCCATCTGCCAGTGCAGGAGACACAAGAGATGCAGTTTCGATCCCTGGGTGGAGGAGGAAATGGCAACCCACTGCAATATTCTTGCCTGGGAAATCCTCTGGACAGAGGAGCCTGGTGGGCAACAGTCTGTGGGGTCGCAGAGAGTCAGACACGGCTGAGCACGAGCTGGCTGGCTGGCTGGCTGGCTGTGGCTTACTGACAAGCCATGGTCTGTCTGTTTTATAAATTTTCTCCTTGACGGCAACAGGCCCTGTGCTTTATTGTATTTCTCCCTCTTCCCAAGAAAATAAAAGACGGCTGGGAACTCCTGGGCTTCCAGGAGGTGATGCCTTTCACTCTTCCCCTTGATCGGAGAAGCAGGGAACCCAGGTCTTCCCGAGGGATCAGAGAGGGTGGGGCTCGTGGACCCAAGGACCCTCAGAGGTTGTCCAGACCAGCCTCCCATGTCACCCGTGGGGAAACTGAGGCACAGGAAGGCAGGAGCAGGCAGAGAGTGATGTTATTCCGTCGGGGCGCCCATGCTCCAGCCTTGAGGCTGTCCTCGTCTGCGGGGAGAGCTGACTGACTTGGCCTTTGATCAGCCGGTAACACGTCACTTACACATACAGGGTCGGAGGATCGGCCCCTAGGAGGGGGCTAGGCGGTAAATCAGGTTATGAAATTGCTCCCGAGCATCTGATGGAGCCCGCTGATCCTAGACTGAGAGCCTCTCACACTGAGCCCCTTAACTGAGCCATGCCACGGAGATTCAGTTTACCCTTTTTTTTTTTTTTTGGCTGCACTGTGCAGCTTGCAGGTCTAAATTCCCCGACCAGAGATTGAACCCACGGCTCCTGCAGAAGCGCAAGGTCTTAATCACTGGACCGCCAGGGAAATCCCACTTTGTTCTTACCAGGGGTGATCTTCATATTTTTTTTTAAAATCTGGATATTTACACCTTTTCTATCGAAAGGCAGGTGAATTCCTATTTGAACCCTGAGTAATGACCCAAGCTCTTTTAACGTTCTGGAACTTGGGCTTATTGATTACTTTATGAAATGAACCTTATAGAGTGCGTGCTCTCTGCCGAGTGTCCAGCCTCACGGTGGGATGAACAGGTGCACAGGCAGCCCCTGCTTGACTATAAAGGGGCCGTGAGAGGGGCAGGTGCTCTCAGGGGCCGCGAGTCCTCACGTCCAGCTTTCCTCGGACAGTCCTCAGGGTGTGAGGGATAGGTGTGATGGGGTGCATTTGAGATGCTTTGATTTTATAAGATTTCCCCCTCTAGCTGGACCATATCCACCGGAAGTGCCTCAGGGGCGGGGGCATGCCTGTGTGTAGCATGCATGCGTGTGTGAGCATGCGAGTGTGTGCATGTGTGTGTTTTCAAGTCCATGTGCAGCCCCTACTCCCCATCTCAGCAGCAAACTGACCGTCCACTCATCTCTCAAGGAAGAGAGGAGCCCAGCTCAGGCTGGAGAAGCCTCAGTTTAATCTCCCGACTTGCCTGAAATAAACTCTGGGTGGTGACATTGAGTTCCTGGACCATTAATTAGTTTGCCAAGTCACTAGTACCAGGAGTAGGGTTCGAACCCACGCAGACACATGTCCATTGGATCTTAAGTCCAACGCCTTAACCACTCGGCCATCCCAGTGGTAAGAATCCTGGAGTGAGTTGCCACGTCCTCCTCCAGGGGATCTTCCTGATCCAGGGATCGAACCCTCGTCTCTTACTTCTCCTGCATTGGCAGGCGGGTTCTTTACCACTAGGGCCATGTAGGAAGCCAAATGGCAACCCACTCCAGTGTTTCTTGCCTGGGAAATCCCATGAATAGAGGAGCCTGGTGGGCTACAGGTCATGGGGTCGCAGAGTCAGACTCGACTTAGCAACTAAACCACTAAGTCACTTCAGTCGTGTCCAGCTCTTTGTGAGCCCATGGACTGAAGTTGCCAGGCTCCTCTGTCCATGGGGATTCTCCAGGCAATACTGGAGTGAGTTGGCATGCCCTCCTCTCAATTAGTTTAAGATGATATATTCAGTGAGCTTTAAAAATTTATGCTTTTTAATTAATGTATTTACTATTTAACTTTCTATTGCCAAGTCATCAAAAGTTGTGTTTAATTTAGCAGCAGTCTTTCCTGGTGCCTTCATCCCACTTGTGTGTTTGGGGAAATGAGCCTACAGCATGAGGGTGGCCAGGCCTGGGGACTCGGCGAGGGGCGGGCGGGGGGCACTGATGCCGAGGATGGGGGTCAGGGTTAGGGTTAGCGGTTGCGTAGCTGCCACAAACGCAGCACGTGTGCTCGGGTTCCACCTCGACATAGCCCGGTTAGTGGCTCCTCAGTCGCTCAGCCATGTCTGACTCTGCGACCCCATGGACTGCAGCACGCCAGGCCTTCCTGTCCATCACCAACTCCCGGAGTCCACCCAAACTCATGTCCATCGAGTCAGTGATGTCATCCAACCGTCTCATCTCTGTCGCCCCTTTCTCCTCCTGCCTTCAATCTTTCCCAGCATCGGCGTCTTTTCCAAGAGTCAGCTCTTTGCATCAGGTGGCCAGTGTGCTGGAGCTTCAGCATCAACGTCAGTCCTTCTAATGAATATTCAGAACTGATTTCCTTTAGGAGGGACAGATTTGATCTCCTTGCAGTCCAAGACAAGGAAGCTAAGGTCAGGGCCATGACGTGGCCATCGAGACCAGCTGATGGGCAAGCCACCCCCAGGTCTGCCTGACCCCTGAACCCGCTGCTCTCACGTAACGTCATTAGGGACCAACAGGATTTTCTGGGACCACATTAGTTCCATCTCTTGTCGTTCAGTCGCTCAGTTGTGTCTGACTCTTTCGACCGCATGGACTGCAGCACACCAGGCTTCCCTGTCCTTCATCATGTCTCTGCTTGGTTACAATTTAATGACATGTTTTTTAAAAGGGAATGAGAAAAAGAAGAAAGGAAGCAAAGGAAGAGAGTGGAAAATAAGGACTGGCAGAGGGCGTTGGACAGGCTGGGGGTCCACAGGGGGCCCCCACCGCCCGCTAAACCTCCAGCTGTGACGGGGACCTTTTTGGGGTCCTTTGAACGGCCTCGAGTCACCCACAGAGTTGAGCCCAGTGTTGACCCTCGGTGAGGCGGACAGGACTCCCCCACCAGCCCTGTCTACTGCTCTGGGGAGCAGGGTTCTGGCTCCTAGGGGCTGCACGTGCAGCCCCGTGATGCCTGGCCCAGAGCGGGGACTTTCCTCCCAGTGGAGCGGAGCTGGCCCAGTGTTGAAAGTGAATTCAAGAGGAAAACGTAATGCCTCCCTCCAGACTTCCCAGGAAGCTGTCCAGCTGCGAGACCAGATGTTCTGTTTCACCAGCCAGAGCGTGGGAGCTGTTAGGTGGTGGCGTGCGTGGGAGGTGGCGGGGGGGGGGTGGTGCAGCTCACCACCTCCCACACCTGCTGTCAGCATGGGGCTCCCTTTTGCCTCCCAGAGCCACCCACTTGCACCAGGCCATAGGGGCCACCTGCGCAGCCTGTAACTATTTCCCTGGTGGCTCAGATGGTAAGAAATCCACCTGCAATGCAGGAGACCCAGGTTTGACCCCTGGGTCGGGAAGATTTCCTGGAGGAGGGCATGGCAACCCACTCCAGTATCCTTGCCTGGAGAATCCCAAGGACAGAGGAGCCTTGTGGGCTACAGTCCTTGGGGTTGCAGAGTCGGAAATGACACAGTGATTAATACTTTTAAGAAATTAACCGCACCTCATATGTCTTTCTGGGATTCCTTCATAGTAGGGTGGAGGCTCATTTTGGCTTTGGGATGCGGGGAAAGGGGCTGGCTCTGGGCAGACCGCCCCTGTCATCAGGGCACTTCCCGCAAAGGTCCCGGGTAAGCAGGGGCAAGGAGATCAGCCTAGCCGAAAAGGGTGCTCATGGCAGATACCTTCCACGGCTCGGGTAGAGCCCCCTCGTGTGACAGGAAAGACACACACAAGCCCGTTTCTCTGCTTTGCCTGAACCGATCTGTCTGTTTCTGACACCCCGAAACGGCCTGCTACAAATTAGCTGCATGGTTCACCTCTCGTTTGTTCCTAATATTTCAGACCTGTGAGCTGAGCATCTCATATGTGACAGGATCCATGTTCATCTCATGGGATCCTCTTCACGTAGGGGGGTGGGGCGGGTGTCATTTGCCCATTTTACAGATCAGGAAACTGAGGCTCAGGGCCATGAAGGGAGCAGCCCGCAAACCACACAAGGCGCCAGGGTCCTCTGTGTCCTTAAGCCCATCTCCCGTTTCTGGAGAGACCCCGCCGTGTGTTACACGGCTCTGGAAACCCCCTGTTTGAGTCTGGTTAGCTCGTACACACCTCTTGGAGCTGGAGGCTTTTGCAGAGAAAACTTGCTGCGTGTTGGTGGAATCCCCCCCACCATCAGAGGTGGGGCACTTCTTTGAGCCCTGAGCTGGCTCTACAGCCAGAACTCTTCTGCCCCCATGTGACCCCCAAGGCTGCGTGGAGTCCTCAGACCCAGGAGGTGGGGGTGGGGGCATGCTGGTCCCTGGGCTCCGAAGTCTTAGGAATCTCACACCCTCCAAAGCCCTTTGGCTGGAGCCACTTAGTTATTTGTGCGTTTGCAAGTTACCCCAACTGCGGCAGTGCCAGGGGCCTCTGCGGGCTGCTGAGGGATGAGGCTCACTCACTTTGAGCAGAAGAGCCAGCCCTGGAGGCCGTCTCTGGGCTGGACAGTGGCCGAGCTCTCAGAGCCCCCAGTAACTGCTGGCCGGATTGTCGCTGAGGCTGCTGTGCCAGCCACCAAGAGTCCCGGCTGATGCATGGCCCGACGCCCAGGGCTCTGCTGCCCAGCAACAGCCATCATCTGGGCAGCGGGAGCGCCCACGCTGATGGGCGTGCATCTGCCTCTGTGCCCCGTCCCCTGCCGCTCCATCATGGTGCCCCGCATGCAGGCTTGGCACCTGTTGCCGTCTGTCGGTGGAGAGAGTGAGGTCTTTCTTTTCATGTTGCAAACCGCTGTCTCTCCCGGGAGAAGGAGAAACAGTGAGTTGTTGGGAATAGCGAAATGTCAGAGTGTCCAGAACGGTCTTCAACTGTGGCCTTATCTTGTCAAGGTCCTGTAGCCCAGTCCCCCGTTTCCAAGCTCTCGGGTCTGATGTCAGTCTTGTCGTTGGTGGTACACAAGGCAGGGTGCTCCCAAAGGCTAGAAGGTCTGAGCCCTCCACAGGCTGCAGGTAAGGAGCCCACCCTGGGCGCGTCCTCGGTCTCGGTGGCTCGGTCTACAGCCTCCGTTTCCGTGGCAGGTGGCGAAGGACCCTGGGCTCTTCCTTTCGTGGTTCCGTGCGTGCATGGGGTCAGTGGTTTAGCTCGGGATGCACAGGATGGGTCGTTACTGAATTGGATGCTGACAACTGTCGGCCTTGCCCTCGTGTGGTTTATTTCATCCTGTTAGTTTGGAAATGATACCGTGAGCCCAGCTGGGTGACCATCCCCACCCCCCCAAAAAAGGGAAACGGAGAACACAGACACCTCTTGACTTAGCTCCAAAGAGTGCTGAGTGGTGGACGTTTGCGCGCACTCTCTCATCGAGTCCACCTCCGGTCGTGTGTTGCACCCCCTCATTGCTCTTCCTGGAGTCCTCCCACTGGCATTGCTCACTCCATGTTCTGTGTCTTGCGGGCAGTGAGGTGAGGCAGACAAGAGGAAGGACTTTGGAGTCAGACCACCCAAGTTGCATGTCAGCCTCTGCCGCCCGCTGATCTGTGATCTCGAGAAAGTCACGTCAGGTCCCTGAGCCTCAGTGCTCTGATCTGAGAAATGGGTCACGTGGGGGTGAGCAGTAAAGTCTGTGAAGTCCAACCCAGCAGAGTCTGACCCACCGGGGGCTGGACCACGGGTGCTTTAAAGTTAAACTTGGAAGGTAGAAAGCGTGATCTTCGAAATGCCAAGCGGCCGAGGAGGGGTCGGCTGGAATGTTAATGAGACATCACTTCACACACCTGCTCTTGTTTTAGCGAATCCCATGCAAGGCCCCCCAGCCCCTATTCCTGCAGGGATATTCCCCAGCCGATCTGGTTCCTCAGTCCTCAAAAGTACAAGTGCTGGCGACTTTTCTTTTCTTTTTTTTTTTTTTCCATTTTGAGCATGACAGTGAAGTGGGAACCAGGACGTGCAAACCCACCACCGACGGTGCGCTCCCTTGACCGATCGATTTTTCCCTTCCAGCCGCGAGGCGATCCGATGGGGAGGATGGAGGTTTCGACCCGGATAACAGGAAGGTAATGAGGGGCAGGCCGGGTGTCGGGGGGCCTTCTCCAACTTGAAGCCGCAGCCCCTCCTCTTAGGTTCTGCCCCTTAGGGGTCCGTCACGGGCCACACGGGACCAAATCTAAGGGGTGGTCCCACCAGCCTCCTCGCACTGAGGAAACAGTGCCTCTTCTACCGAAGTCCTCATTCTTTGCTGAGTAACTTGAAAGTGAACGCGTTTGTCGCTCAGTCGTGTCCAACTCTTTGTGACCCTGTGGACTGTAGCCCGCCAGGCTCCTCTGTCCATGGGACACTGTCCATGCCTCTGTCCAGGCAAGAATACTGGAGTGAGTAGCCATTCCCTTCTCCAGGGAATCTTCCAGACCCAAGGACAGAACTCAGGTCTCCTGCATTACTAGCAGATTCTTTACTGTCTGAGCCACTTTCGGTTCTTTAACCAACAAGATGACTGAAAAGAAAGGAAAATAAATCTTGAGTCCACCCTGGCTCAAGAGCTAAGACCCTTTGTTCGTCTTTAAGGAAGGTGGGTGAGTGTGGAAGGAGCCCAGGGCTGGGTTACCCGACACCTGCCACATGTGACCTCACTTGGGGCCCTGACCTCCCCAGCCTCAGTCTCCTCATCTGTAAAATGGGGCAGTGCCCCTGCAGGTCAAGTTGAAATTCACAGAGCTTCTGTTTTTTCTCAGCAGAAGACCAGCTGGCTGATTCTCAAGGGGGAGGCAGAGACAAGGACCAACTCTCCAGACCTAGACAGCCAGTCTTTGTCCCTCAGTAGCGGGACCGACAGAGGCCCTCCCCAGACGGTTCCAGGGGATAACTTCTACTCACGTGAGTGGTTCTTCTGAGCAAGAGGCCGTCGGTGTGGCATGAAAGGCCTTACAGAAAAGGGGCCCATGACCTCAAGCTGATCCCCCGCAGAGCTAAGCCTTGCTCCTTAAAAACTCTGCGAGCAAACCTACAGACAGAAGGGGAAGTCGGGTAGGAAGCAGACCCGTAGCCACGCACTGTTCTCTCCTCAATGGTGTCCGAGCCAGCAGGCTGCCCGCAGGTCGCGCCAGTGTCCCGCTGAACTCTCCACTGCTGGGAGGAGGCTGACTCAGGCTCCTGGGGTCCTCGGGGGGGAAAGGGCTTCCAGGTTGGAAGTGAGGGCCTGTTTTCCTCCAGAGCGGACAGAGCGTGGTCCAGGCGGTGAGTCCAGACTCGGGGCCAGGAGCAGCGCTGTCCAGGGCGGTGTGTGAGAATGCTGACCCATGTTATTGTGTGCCCCTCCTGAGCAAGGGGCCGGGACCCGGGACCCCATGTCCTCAGGGAGCGAGGTGGGATAAAGACCCCCATCTGCCAGATCCAGGAGATCGTGACACTCAGTAGGCGTGAATTATAGAGGAAACAGCAGCAAGCTGGTGCATGCAGCAGATGACAGACAGACTCTTTGGGTCTCGGCAGCTGTGGGTGGGTTTCTGTGGACAAGCTGGAGGTTTAGTTTGGAAGTAGAGAGGGCCAGGAGGGGACGGGGATGGGTGTGAGAAAGCCCAGGGAAGACACTGGCTTTGCCTTGAGAGAGGCCTGAGTTCAAGCCCCAGCTGGACGCTGACCTTGAGCCAATTACGCCGGTACTGGGCCTCAGTTTCACCCGTGTGCCTGGAGGGGTTGTTAGCCACCCGGGGCGGGGAGGGGGCCTGGGAGCCGCCAGCGCTCAGCCAAACGCATAGTAGATGCTCAGAGAACAACCGCTTTTCCTCACCATCATCCTCATCCTCGTCCTCCCGACTGTAAACTGTCTCACAAATGATGGCGCGTGTGTTCCGACGTGGGAGGCGGGCCAGGAAGCGTGGAGGTGACCCCTTGTTAAAGAAGACGTCTAAACAGAGCAAGCGTGTGTCGTTTTATGTGCCGTCTCTGTAGGCGGGCGTCCGTGCGCCACGTGCCCCTCCGGCCTGGGCGGCCGCTGTCCAAGTGAAAGCCAGAGTCACTGCAGGGCCGGCATCCCCACGGGAAGGTCACACCGGGAAAGACCCTCAGCAAGACTCGTTCACTCGGCGGCCCGGGGCAGGAAAGGCCGAGGCAGGCGGGGTGGGGGTGAGGGGTGCAGGGCTGCTCACAGGAGCAGTGAAGGGCAGACCCCGACCTGGCAGCCGCAGCCGGACCCCCAAGCCCCTCTCTGTCCGGGGAGGTTCGGTACTTGCCCATGGCCCCGGGTCACTAGCCTTGATCGTGGCCCTTTCTGCTTTTCCAAATGGCAATTGTTTGGAAGGTGGAGACCTCCTACTGCGCCAGCCCCCCAGAGCACCCCCAGCAGCGCCCCAGTAGCCTCCCTTGGGGCACCAAAGCACTGGCTCCCGGGAACGGACACTCTGGGGTCCTCAGGTGGGCTTTGCCAGTGTCGGTTCTTCCCTTGCGGGGTGGTGGGCAGGCCCGTGTCTGCGGACCTGGTGGCCTCCCCTGGTCTCTCCTCTGGGGCGGGGAGCAGGCAGCTGCTGTCCCCAGGGAGTCCCTTCGTGGGCTGCCTCTGGCTTGGGGCTTAGGGAGGGGGGGCTCCATCTGGGGAAAAGTCCAGGCAGGAACAGGCTGCCTCCTGGCGACTTCCCTATGCCGCGCTGACCTGCCCTGTAACCTGGGCGTGTTTGCCCACCTGCCTGCACCACTTCCTCATCTCGTGCCACACGAGGTGCCTTGGGGTCGCTCCAGGCATTCCCTCCGGGAAGTAGACCCTGCAAGGCCTGGAGGCTGTGCAGCCGTTTTGGGCAATCACACACCTGTGAGGTCTGTGTCAACCGCATTCCTTGCCGCTGTGTTCCCATCACAAGCTGCAGGGGCGCCCGGCCTACAGGCATCGCAGTGTCTGTGCTGGAATTCGTGCTCTAACCGGGCGAGCCCTCTGAAGTACAAACAACCTATGTCTCTGTCTGTATGCATGTGTATGTGTGTGTATGTATGTATGTGTGTACACATGTGTGTATGTATACATGGGTGTGTACATGTGTGTGCGCGCAGCTGTATGTGTGTGTACACGTGTGTGCGTGCAAGCCTGCGCATGTGTGCATGCATCTGTACGTGTGTGTGTGTGTGTGCATGTCCTCCTTCAGGGATGCAGGCTCACAATGAGTGTGATAATGCTTCTGCCATCGCTTTACTTTCTGCTGGTGTTCTGACATCGGTTCCTGCAAATGGGAAGCCCACAGTGTCTGACCACTGCACCTGTGACTTCATCTCTGCCCTGGTGATACCGCTCTGTTCCCATCCTGCATGGAAATAGCAACGAGGACCCAGGCTGCTGGTCCTGCCTAGGTCAGGCGTGCCTTGCTGTCTGCCAGCCTCTTGAGAAATTTGGGCGGGATGAGCCGCACCCCTAAACTGAGAACAGAGGGGTGTCCACCTTCTTTTCTCAAGTTGCATTGAGAAAATGCAAGTGGCCCCCAATCGTGAGTGCATCAACCCCAGTTTAATTTGCAGTCTACTGAACAGAGTGGTTTGCACACAGCAAGGCAGGCCCGCCTGCACCCCGGGACATCATCCGTAGCACGCCAGAGGAGGGTAGGACTGTGACACTCAACACAGCGGGCGCTCAATAAATGTTTGTTGAATTGAGATGCGCTAAATTCAACGGGTATTTATCGAGCACTCACTCTGTGCCAGACGCTGTGCGGGGCGCTGAGGGAGAAACCAAGAAGACAGGAGCGGCCCCCGCCCTGGAGAAGTGTGCAGGGAGCTGGGACAGGCAGAGATGCTGCTGGGAGCCAGAGCACGCACCCCTCTGCCTGCCTGGGGTCCTCCGTGGGCTCACAGGGGCCAGGCACAACCTCATCCCACTCATGACACCATCAGCACATCTCACCTGAGGCTGAATTCATCGTTCAGTCACTCACCCATCCCTTCACCAAACATTAACTGAGCACCTACTATGTGCTGGACACAGCGCTAGGCAGCAGAGAGGAGGTGGTGAATAGGACCAGTCCCCGCTCTCCCACAGGGAAGCAGGTGGCTGAGAAACCTGTGTGATATCTCCCTCCTCTAAGGCAATGGTTCTCAGCCGGCACGGCTCGTCCCTCCAAAGAGGTCTCATTGAAACACATGTTTTATGGTAGAGTGCTGTTCTTTTCCTTGATGCGACACCTCAGGCGTTACCTGTACTAGGCATGGTCTTGTCTGCGCTTCCCTGGTGGCTCAGCTGGTGACGAATATGCATGCAATGCGGGAGACCCAGGTTCGATCCCTGGGGTTGGGAAGATTCCCTGGAGAAGGGAATGGCAACCCACTCCAGTATTTTTGCCTGGAGAATTGCATGGACCGAGGAGCCTGGTGGGCTAGAGTCCATGGCGTCACAAAGAGTTGGACACGACTGAACAACCAACGCTTTCACTGGCTTGCTTTCTTTCATGCCTGTAGCCAGTTGTATTATTGATGAATCTGACTTTTGCCCAGGAAAGGGATGGTACTGATTTTCTGTTACAAGCAGAGGATGCGGTTCACAGGATGAAGGACCCCAGGATCCGTGGGCCTCTCCCCTGGCCTGGACCCCGTGGCCCGGCCTGCTGCTGCTCTCCCTAGCCCTTCAAGTCCTGTCCTCCCTTTTGAGGCTCCCCACGTTCCCCCCACCACTCGGGGTCAGAGGTGTGACGATGTCAGACAGAGCCCCAGGCTGGCTGAGACCCTTCCCTGAGCACTAGGTGAGCCCTGGAGAGGACCCCACCCTTCGGAAGGGAACCAGGCATGTGAGGGTGGGCTTGGAGGTCAGGGTGAGGACCACCCTGCATGGAAACCAAGGCAGCACAGAGGGGTGGTCCAGTGGGGGCCAGCGCTCCCCACCCTGCCTGTGACTTTCCCGTCTTGTGTCACCTTCTGGGTGTCCATCCCCGTGGAGTCCCGTCCACCTGTCTCCCGTCTGCTGCCCACCCAGCCAGGGCCTGGCCAGAGGCTGGGGTCTGAGACTGTTTCATGATCGCCAACCCCAATGCCCACCAGGGGAAGGTCGGGAGATGGCATCTCCATTCAGCTGTGTCTCCCTGCTAACAGCAGCAGGAAAGCGGGTGTCAGGCCCGCTTGGAAGTGGCTTTCCCTGTCCTCCCTTAGCCCTTGGGAGTTTCCAGGCTGTGGAGAAAAGATTGTTCTCATGTTGCCTAGTCCGTGGTGGAAAAAGAGAGAGAACCGATTTGCGGTGTGACAACCTCATAAGAATTTCAGAGCGCGAGGGCGTGCTCAGTTCTGGGCGTTGTGACCTGAGACCCGGGGAGCAGAATCCACGAGCATCACACGGATGGGCCGTCAGTCCTGGCCCTCCTTGTCGGACAAGCAAGAGAAGGCCCGGAGACGGGGCGCGACCGCCCAACCTCAACCAAGCTTTGGTGAGGGCTCCCGCGCCCTGGCCCTGGTGTGTGCTGGGGGCACAGCAGAGTCTGCACAGACGGTACCCCCAGCCCAGGAGCTGGTGGTCTAGAGTGGGTGGGGGGGGGTGACACAAAGTCCAGATGAAAAGGTGAGATGTATGGCACCTGCCTTTGCATGCTGGACGGCATCACCGACTCGATGGACAGGAGTTTGAGCAAGCTCTGGAAGGTGGTGAAGGACAGGGAAGCCTGGTGTGCTGCAGTCCATGGGGTTGCCAAGAGTCGGACACGACTGAGCGATTGAGCAGCAACAGCATAGCACCTGCAGGTCAGGGGGCCAGGCCCAGCCCGGGGCTCGGGGGAGGAGGGTGCTAAGTGAGCAGGCTTGAAGAGGGAGGTATCTGGGCGAGAGGACCCTCCCCACAAAGGTGAAGCCTGGCTGCTGGGCCCTGGGTGGCATGGGGGCTGGGATGTGCAGGGTCGCAAAGGGCTTTGGGGGCCTTGGGAGGGCCCGGCCTGGCCTGCGAGTTCTCAGCAGTGCTCAGACCGCCTCTGACTGAGCCTCCAGCAGGATTGTCAGGGGCGGTAAAGACAGTAGGAGATGCACCGTGGTCATCCAGGCTGGGAAGGAGGCTTCTGGGGGTGTCCTGGGGGTGTCCCCGAGAAGGACCTTCCAAGCAGCACAAGCAGCCCGCGCCGGGGCTCGAGGCAAGAAGTGAGGAGACTGTTTGGGAAGCAGGAGGCTGGGGGCAGCGGCCAGAAGCCAGTGGTCCATGTGCGATGGCTGTGAACATCATTTTCTGTCCTCAAAGACCAGAGTCAGGGCAGCAGGGTTGTGAGCAGGGGACGAGGCTGACAGTTTTACCCATTTAAACGTGGATGGGTGGCTTTGCAGAACATAGACTAGAGGCTGCCAGGCCAAGGCGAAGGGGACGGCGGGGCCCAGAGGAGCCACAGGGAAGCTCCTTGAGCTGTCTGAGCAGCAGGACCGGTGTGAGCGGTCCAGGGGGGGCGCGTGGGATCAAGAATGATTGTCCAGGTCGTCCTGGCTCAGGTGAATGGGGTCACCTTTACTCAGGGGCAGGGCAGGGGCAAGCTGGGTTCTTCATGTTGAGACAGGAGTCTGAGACACCCAGCCGGAGCTGCACGGAGGTGGATGGGCGGGTGGGGCCCTCAGGACAGGTCTGGGCTGAAGGCAGAGTCCCCGGGGCCCTTGGCTCCCAGGTGGGCCTAGGGGTGGGGTATGGGTAACCTGAGACCCAGGCCCCCCCTCACTGGGCGGGTTCTGGAGCTGCAGTACTTTCTCCAAAGGGTCTAGGGCCCAGAGAAGCTGCGATTCTCCTACTCAGCACCCACCTCTGTCCCCGTCCTCTGCCTCCATTCCCCTTTCCTGCAGGACCTGGGGCAAGGGCGGAGAGAAAGCGTGGGTAGGGGTAGCCCCTGGAGAGCCCCGGGGGTGGAGAGAGCCAGGGCTGGGCAGGGGGTGATGGGGGAAGCCTGGGCGAGAGGCCTAAGGGGGCTGGAGGGCTTGGATCAGGCGCCCAGCATCCTGCAGGCGGCCGAGGGGCCCCTGGGGCAGAGACAGCTGGGAGAGTATGGCTGACCTGGCCTCTGGCTGGACGGACAGCCTGCCCCCTGCCCTCCCGCTCATGTTTGGCCCCAGCAATGGGGGCTCCAGACATCAGGGAGGGGACCTTGGCCCAAGAGAAGCCCCCTCACGTGTGAGGGCCGAGCCCCCTGCCCTTCCCTGGGGACTGGCCGGGACTCTGCTCTCAGCAAAGGTCCCTGTGACGCCCTCTGCTGGACAGGCTTGCCCCCAGCCTGGGGACCAGATGAGGTGTGACCTTGGATTTGTGAGCAGGGACACAGGCCATGCCCAGACCCTCGGGTGTCCAGCAGTGAGAGCCCACATCTCAGGTCACAGCTCTCAGGCTTCCTCTGTTCCCCCAAGTTCAGCTCTGGGTCTCGTGGTACCCACCTGGGAGCTCTGTCTCTCCTCCCCCGGCCCCGGCAGGGGACACCTTATCTGAGACTCTGTGTCCTTTCTCCCCTGAGGACCGTCAGCCCCTGGGGGCAGGGTTCAGGGGGACCCCTGTGCCTCCTCTGTGCCTGCAGCAGCCCCCCAGTGAGTGCCCGCAGGGCAGCAGGTGCCCAGGGCTTCCCTGAGCAGAGCCCACCCTCATTCGTGGGTCCCAGCGTGATGGGGGCCCCACGGGCAGTGACCGTGGACACGAGATCACGTGAGGGGTCAGCGGAGGCGGCTAGATCTGGGTCCTGGTCCCCCTGGGGGTGAATCCTGGCTTCTGCCTTGCTGCGTGACCCTGGGTACAAGAGCAAACCTCTCTGAGTGTGGAGTTGCCATCGCCTCGTCTGTGAAGTGGGCATGGTGCAGTCTTCCCGGCAGGAAGCACCTGGGCATTGGGGCTCCACCGTGAGCCTCCTGTGGGCTGAGCCCTGGTGTGTCACGCAGAGCTGGTCGGGTCCACAGGCCCGTGGTGAGCCTGAAATGGACCGCTCTCACGTGCTCCTGAAGCCTGAAGCTCAGGTGGCCCAAGGGGCCTCCTGCTCATGGTCCTGGGGCTGAAGGCGGTTCCAGCCCCTCCTTCCTTGGACGGGGACACTGAGGTGCCGAGAGAGGACCTGAACCGGAGCAGGGCCGTGCAGCTGCAGACTTCTGTATCTGTGATCAGTAAACCAAAACCTGTTCGCTGTGCTGGTGAAGCTGACCGAGATCTGTCCAGGGGAACGGCTCCCTGCCCGTTATCCACAAGGCATCCTGGAGGGGCCGTGTGTCTCGAGATGCACCTGAAAGCGGTCCCTGAAGAATGCTGAGGGCAAGGTTGCCACAGGAGGGCTTCTGGGAGGAGGTGACAAGGGGGCCTGGTTAGGCAGAGCTTGGAAATGGGGCGTGGGCAGGCATGCAGAGCCTCTAAGGCCTGTTGCAACTCGGGGTCCTGAGTACCCAGCTGCCACCTGACCTGCCTTTTCGATATGCCTTCTCTCTCCCTCCAATACACACACTGCACATGCTCTTAAGGCCAGCCGATGCCATCTGACAGGCAGGCCCCTAGAAGACTCCCATGCCTGCAGACCCTCACCAGGGCAAAGCTCCTGCAGCAGAGAGGGTTACTGGGGGAGAAAGTATAGAGTCCCGGGAGCTTGTCTCATCCTCTTCATGAGTAATCATTTGACCTTCTACAGGTCATTTGGTTTTCCAGGGCCTCAGCTTCCTCACCTGTAAAATGGGCTCATGTGTAATGCCTTGGCTCACGATGGTCACGTAAAATCTCTGAATGTGTGAAGGGAGCTTTTAACCTGGTGGTTCTCAATCCTGGCTGCACCCAGGATCCAGGGACCTCTGAAATCTACTGATGCCTGGACCCATCCTAGGAGAAACCAATTCTAATGGGTCTTAATAGTACCCACGGATGTGATAAGTGGAGACTTTTCGCTCCCTGCTCTTCTGCACTTGGTACAATGGAAAAGCCCTAGAACAACAGGGAGGATGGCCGTAGAACTCTGGAAAGAGGAAGGTGGACTGGCCAGAGACCTGAGGAAAAATGCAGGACCTGTGTCTCCCGCCTGCCATGCAGTGGACAAGGAGACTAAGTAAACTGCCCTCCCCGGCACCCAGCCCAGGGAGACACTCTCCATCTACGGCCAGTGTCTCCCACCCTGACCTCAGGGCACAGAGCAACCAGGAAAGCACCTTTCATCACCAGGGTGTTACCAGCAACACCAGGTGGACACTGAAGACCAGAAGAGCAGTTAACAAGCATTCTGAAAACTAACTCGTCTTCAGAAGCACAGTCCCCAGTAAGCCAGGCCCCACATGTTAAACCTAAACAGGGAGATGGCCTGCTAACATGGAAGACTTAACTAGGATCCAGACCTCCTAGCATAAAATTCTTGTGTCTGGGATATAGTAGAAAATCACTCATCACAGCAAGAACCATGAACATAACTATTTGGATGAGAGAAGACAGTCAGCATGTTCTTGCTGTTGTTCAGTCCCTCAGCCGTGTCCGACTCTGTGACCCCATGGACTGCAGCATGCCAGGCCTCCCTGTCCTCCACTGTCTCCTGGAGTTTGCTCACTCATGTCCATTGAGTCGGTGATGCCATCCAACCATCTCATCCTCTCTCGTCCCCTTCTCCTCCTGCCCTCAATCGTTCCCATCATCAGGGTCTTTTCCAATGAGTCAGCTCTTCACATCAGGTGGCCAAAGTACTGGAGTTTCAGCCTCTGTCCTTTCAATGAATATTCAGGGTTGATTTCCTTTAGGATGGACTGGTTTGATCTCCTTTCTGTCCAAGAGACTCTCAAAAGTCTTCTCCAGCACCACAGTTTGAAGCATATCCTAACACTGAAAAGACATTAGAATTATCTGAGGAGGATTTTTAAGGCAATCATCACAAAAATGCTTCAACCAACAATTACAAATACTCTTGAAACAATTGAAAAAGTAAAAAAAAAAAAGACTCACAGAAGGAATACAGGTTCTAAAACAAAAAGAATTCAGTGGAAATGATGGAACTGAAAAATAAAATAAGCAAGATTTAAAAATTCACGGGTGAGTTCCCTAAGAGAAGAGAAGGCTATGTCAGAGGAGAGACTCTGAGCTTGAAGATGGAATAAGAGAAATGATCCAACCTGAACAGCAGAGAGAAAATAGGAAAAAAGACTGAACAGAACCTGTAGGATAACACTTATGTCATTGGAGGCCCAGAGGGAGAAAATGGGTCCAAAAAATATTCACAGAAATATTGCCTGAAAACAAGAAATTCGACAAAAAGACATAAACTTACAGGCTCAAAAAACTGAGTGAACCCCAAGTAGATTAAGCCAAAAGTTATCCACAACCACACTTAAACTTCAAAACCTGAAGACAGAAAAAACAATCTTGAAAGTAGTACAAGAGAAAAGATACTTTTTACTCCCTACCAGGGACTCCAATGCGAATAACAGCCAACTTCTCCCTAGAAACCATGGAGGCCAGAGGAAGATGGCACATTTTTCAGGTGCAGAGCAGAGACACATTTGCTGTCGATGTGAATTCTATCTTGGGTGGAAATATCTTCAGGAATGAATGGCACATGGACACCTTCTCAGACAAAGGAAAACTCAGCAAAGCTTTCGCTGGCAAACATAATTGTCTAAAGGACATACTGCATATGGGAAGTGATTAGAGGGCTCGGAAATTCAGAAAGGAAGAACATCCAAGTAGGTAAAAATATCATATCAAACTGTCTTTCATTTTGATGAGTTTCTTAAGTCATTGTTGATGATCAAAGCGAAAATCATAGCAGCATCCGATGCAGAAACTCAAGACAGATAGAAGAAAGAGCTAAGACAGTCGTAGTGATGAGTCAGGAAAACAAGGTGGCCTGATGGCAGTAAGGTCTCCACTCTTCATGCGAGTGTGGGACACTCAGACAGAGCCTGGCAGCCTGAGCCTGGGGGGTTCTAGAAGCTGGTTTTAGAAGATGGCAGTGCTTCCAGATGGAGAATCACTGGTTTAGAGCAGATAAGACTAGAGGTGAGGGCATAGCTGATCCCGGGACCCTAAGGGGTGCCAAGCCTCAGTGAGCATCAGAACGCCCTGGAGGGCTTGTAAAACACAGGCTGTAGGGCCCCCAGCCCCAGAATTCTGCATCTGTAGGTCTGCGGTGGGGCCGGAGAATCTGCCCTTTCTGACAAGTTGCCTCCGGCGCCACTCGCCGGAGACCCCGCTTTGAGATGTGCCACCAGCCACCCTTGGCTGATCAGGAGTTCCTGGGTCTCCACTGAGGTCCCCTTAGACCCTCAGCCCCACAGCCTCACACCCCTAAGAGTTCTGGCTCTGTGCGTAAACTGGGGAGCAGGTGTGTCCTGGAGGGACCCCGGGACTGTAAGTCAGGAGGCCTCGTCTTGCGGCTCGGGACCGGGTGAGCTTGGCCAGGTTCCTCTGTGGCCCTGGGACTCTGTCCCCCTTTCCGTGAAATGGGAGGAGCTGGGGCCCAGGGCGACGGCAGAAGTGAGAGGCGCCCAGCGGGCCTGGCCCGGCCGCCTCGCCCCGCTTCGCTTTCTCCAGCTCTGCTGTCTTCTGTTTCACATATCAGTTTTCACACAGGTTTCCTGTGACAAGAAGGCTCCTTGGCTAAAACAAGTGTGAGACCCCTGCCCTTGACGTTGTAAAGGGCCCCTCCTGACCCTCATCCAGAACCTCCTCACAGACCATCCGGGGACACACAGGTCCCCAAGGCTGGTCTCCAGCTGAAGCCTTTTCCTGCCAATGTGGCCTGTTTGGAAGGCCGTCTGTCCCTTCCCTCCGCCAACCACCAGGAGAAAGGCACCCGGATTAACAGCACCCTCTGTTCAGAAGCTGGCCTTCCTGGAGTGGGCTGCAGGGCAGGGGGCTGGCAGGCGGTTCTGCGCACAGTGCCTGCCTCACCTCCGGGGGGCTTGGTCCTCTGTCCTTGGGGAGATTCTGGTGGCTCCCAGGAGCGCGTGCTGGGAATGGGGATCCCTGGAGTCAGCAGATGTAGCCACTGCTCTTCATGGGCGCACAGACTATGGAAAGACAGATGTTCAGATATCCTGGGGAAGTCCGCACCCCAGGGTGGGTAGGGGTCCCCTGCCCCCCAGGGACCCAGCTCTGCCCTTTGTTCTCCTTCCGTGGCACATCCCACACTCATCTCTGAGCCAGGAACTTCCGCTCTGTTCTCTCTAGACATGGCACTGAAGTGGTTAATGATGGGGCGGGGGTTGGGGGGGCATCTCAACGTCCTGCATCCCCCGGGGGAGCCAGGAAGGTGAGCGATGGAAGGGGATCAGGTGTGGGATTTGCACAGGGAACTCAGAGCCCGTGTCTCAGACTGGCCCCTTGAGAAGTTAGAAATTAGGGTTTTAATGTGAAACCCCCCAACTGCAAGCAGCTCCAGGGTTTTGAAAGGTAGTCTGCAGGCTACCTCTGGTGGAGCTGGGCCTCCGTTGGTCACCTCTGGCTCAGGATGGCCCAGTCCTGCCCACACAGGGCCCCTTCCCCCCTCTGCCCCCAGCTCTCCTGGTCAGCCAGGGGAGGGGCTGGCCAGGGGACAGGACACACGTGCCTGCCAGGCAGGGTCAGGCTCCATGGTGTTCCTGGGGTCAAGGGTGGGCTTGGGGACACCGTCCCCTTCCCGTGTCTGTCTTCAGTCCGTGCCTGGGGGATCGGGGTCTGGAATGAGGCAGGTGGGATGTTCAGGGCCCTCCCGTGTGACCCAGTCACCCCCCACCCACCGGGGCGTACCCCCTTTCCCGCGCCCGGCCGAGCCTGGCCGCTTGCATGACAGCTGTGCTGTGTCTGTTCCAGGGCTTCCCTATTCCAAGTCTGACCCTGTCTCAGGACATGGCAAGAATGGCTTGGACCACCGGGTAGGTACTCGACACCCCACCCCGCACACCCTCCCCCGCACACACGTACTAACCAGCGCCCGGGGCTGGTGCGGGGCCCACAGGAGGAGGGGCCCTGGGGACCCCGCTCACCCGCCTGCCTGCCTCTGCCTGCCGCCCCACGAGGGCCAGACCACCACCCGACACCCCTCCTCCGTCTGCCCCCAGCCCCCAGGGAGACCCCAGGGTTGGGGGGTGATGGGGCCACTCAGAGGAATCAGACCCTCGTAAGGCCTTCCTGACCCCCTCTCCTGTGACCTGGAGCCTAACGAGGACCAGGAAGGATGGAGGCGCGTCATGAGCCGTGTGGGCCCAGCGTCCACCTCCTCTCTGGGCGTGCCCTTGCCCCCCACGGTTAGTACCATGACCGTGCTCGCCTCTGATGGTGCCCTCAGCCCTGTGAGCGCTCCTGGGGTCACACGAGGGCTGGCATCCTCTGCCCTCTCCTGCTGACAGCTGCCTTGAGCACCCCCTGCCCGCTCCCCGAATGTGGGGGCACGAGACTGTAGCCCAGACGGCCTAGCACCTGGCGTGTGCCCAGCCGGGCCCTCTTCCCAGAGCTTGTCTAGGCCCCCAAAGAGGAACCCCGGGCAGGCTGGGTATGTGGCGCTGGACCTCGCCCACGGCAGACAGGTGGACGCACACACACACACCACACACACACAGAGAACACACAACACAACATACACACAGAACACACAATACACAACACACACAGAACACACAACACACAGGGAGAACACACAACATACAGAACACACAACACACACAGAGAACACACAACATACAGAACACACAACACAGAGAGAGAGAACACACAACACACAGAGAGAGAACACACAACACACAACATACACAGAACACACAACATACACAGAACACACAATAGAGAAAACACACAACATACACAACACACAACATACACAACACACAACACACAGAGAGAACACACAACACACAGAATATACAACACACACGACAAACACACACAGCACGCACACAGAGTCAACACACAACATACACAAGACAAAACACACAGAACACACAACATACACAACACAGAGAACACACATAAGACACACACACAAAACACACAAGACACAGAACACACAACACGACACACCACACACACACAGAACACACACAGCACACAACACACACAACACACAACATACCCAACACAACACACAGAGAACACACACACACAACACACAGAACACACACATGACAAACACACAGAGAACACACAACATACAGAACACACACGACACACAACACATAAGACACACACACATAAGCTCACATACACATACCACACACACACACACACACACACACACACACACACAGCCCCGGGACACTTGCTGCCCCAGAGGGAGCCTCTTACCGGATGGAGGACACTGTCCACAGACTGAGCACTTCCATCCCCCAGAGAAGCCCCTCAGACTTGTTCCCACTTGTTCCCCTGGGCTGGTCCTGTCACCACGTGTCTAATGCAGGGAACAGTGACCCCTTGCACTGACCTCCGACCCAGGGTCCAGCCACGGGGCACGTCCTAGAACAGGGGCCCCATCATGGAAGCTGTGGGTATCCTCAGGCCCTGCTCCTTACCCTTGGCCTCCGTGGGCCCTGCTGCTGCATCTGTCCCGGGCCCGGTGACTCTGTAGGGCTTGCTCAGGTGAACTGCGCTCATCCCACTGACCGCTCAGGGGACCACACTCATCCCACTGACCACTCAGGTGAACCGCGCACATCCCACTGACCGCTCAGGTGAACCGCGC
>JADEYB020000017.1:44324042-44407714 GCA_015832495.2 Alces alces | reverse complement strand
GAACTGCAGTCATCCCACTGACCGCTCAGGGGACCACATTCATCCCACTGACCGCTCAGGGGACCACACTCATCCCACTGACCGCTCAGGTGAACCACGCACATCCCACTGACCGCTCAGGTGAACTGCAGTCATCCCACTGACCGCTCAGGGGACCACACTCATCCCACTGACTGCTCAGGGGACCACACTCATCCCACTGACCACTCAGGTGAACCACGCACATCCCACTGACTGCTCAGGTGAACCGCGCTCATCCCACTGACCACTCAGGTGAACCGCAGTCATCCCACTGACCATTCAGGCAGACCACACTCATCCCACTGACCGCTCAGGGGACCACACTCATCCCACTGACCACTCAGGTGGACCGCGCACATCCCACTGACCACTCAGGTGAACCGCGTGCATCCTACTGACCGCTCCCCTGTTTGTTCAGAATGGGCTGAGCTGAGACAGGCGTGTGGCATGCTTCTCTGAATTTCCTTTAAGGATTTCTCCGCTCCTGTCCTCCGGTCCTGTCCACAGGACCCCCATGGCGCGGGAGAAGGTAGATCCTTAGGTTCAGCCTGAGGGTCCTGAGGGTTGAGGGAATGGGTCATAACGCTCCCTGAGTCTCTGCTCTGTGACTCAGGGGCCATGAGCGCCAGGGTCACTGGCTGGACCACGTCCATGCCAAAGCGTTCCCCCCACCGCAAGCCGAGTCCAGGGGGTTATCTCAAAATGTGGGAGACAACTGAGTGGATGAGTGTCCGCACCCGCAGGCTTGCATCCTTGGTGGCCGAGCTGTGCGTTGTCTAGGGAGAGTTCCCCCTTGGCTGCCATGCTGGGAGGACCTGGTCAGTGGCCCCAGCCCCTGCGGGGAAGGCGTGGCCTCCAGATGCTCCGCCCCCAAGGAGCCTGGGAACAGCTGGTGGAGACAGTCTAGCGGGGACACCGTCTCCAAGCCTCTCCTAGAGCAGACAGCAGACGCTTAAGCTTCACAGAGTTACCAGCTGAGCCCTCCGGGAATGTTTCTCCTGCTGGCCTCAGGGTAGGGAGCAGAGTGTTAGAAAACCTGTGAGCCCTTCTCTACATCTTAGGGAGTTGATAAAGACAGAATTCATCATCCCATGAGGACCTTTAGTTTTTCACATTAGACTAGCTGGGAGGTTGGTGAAAATCCTTGTTGACTTTTCTTTGGGATTCTTTTCTCCCTACTTATGTCCTCTCCTATTTTTTTTTTTTCTTCACTCTTTCTAAGACTCTTATGTAATTGTATGCCTGTTTTTTGGCCGGAAGACCGGATAATTGATGGCCAGTCTTTTACAGCTCAGCCATGTCAGATTTAGTTGTTTCTTGGTTTGTTTTTTTACTTTCTGAAAGGATTCTAGGTGACCTAAATTAAAAGCACAGATGCAGGGAGACCAAATCCCAGAGGAGAGGAGAAGAAAGAAATGGGAGAAAATTATGGCAGAAACACACAAAGGAACACTGTCTGGAAAAACCATCGAAGCTCAGCTGCGAGCTTCCTGATAACCAGGGCGCAGAGGCTGGTGGGACCAGCTGTTTGTCCTCATTGTCAAGTAGAAGGAAGTTAGTAAATCAGGAGGCGGAAATGCGCCTGGTTCTTGTTCCAGGATGGATTTGGAGCCAGGACCCTAGGTCCCACAAGGGCTTCCCTTGTGGCTCAGCTAGTAAAGAGTCCGCCTGCAGTGCGGGAGACCTGGGTTCCATCCCTAGGTTGGGAAGATCCCCTGGAAAAGGGAATGGCTACACGCTCCAGTATTCTGGCCTGGAGAATTCCATGGACTATATAGTCCATGGGGTCACAAAGAATCGGACACGACTGAGCGACTTTCACCTTCACTTTCATCCTAGGTCCCAAAGCTTGTTAAAATGTCCTGGTAACTAGCCAACCACAGAGCCTGACATGTGGTGGATAGTCACACCTCTCTGTAGGATAAATAGGAAAAGAACCACCTGTGAAAGTCCTTCCTGTGGACCAGAGAGCACCAGTTCCAACATGTGCCACCTGGCCTGCTAGTAAGAGACTAGAGAATTCCATGGACAGAGGAGCCTAGTGGGCTACAGTCCATGGGGTCCCAAAGAGTTGGACACAACTAAGTGACTAACACTGAACAAGGTAGAAGTTAAGGTTAAAAGTGAACTAGTAGTTTTAGTGGTATGAAGAGGGAACAATTCGTTTTTGATGACCCAAGTTATAAATCAGTTACAGCATTCATAACTTAAATGTACCAAGCAACATGGCAATGCCAGAGACCTTGATAAAATGCAAGTACGGAAAGCATTTTGAATAAGACTCTTTTGAAATCAGATAAGAATCTAGTGAAGGAAAAAAGTATAGAGAGCAATTTAATAGTGGAAAGAACAAAATTAAACTAATAGGTGTATGAAAAAAATCCATATTTTCTGAATTAGGTTTTCACCTGTCCGTAAAACATTAATAGAAATGCTCGTGTATATCAGTATGAAGAAAACCTTAACGAAGTGTAAAAAGGGTCGAATATGACTGAGTGACTGGGTGTGCGCGCACGCACGCGCACACACACACACACTCATCCTTACCTCTTTAAGCTATCATTAGGACAAATAACATGACGGTTGTGAAATCTTCTAAGCTCTGTAAGCCTAGTTCCCAAATGAATAATTATTATAAGAGCACGTCTCCACCCTTTCTTACCTCCACATCACTGGCTCCTAAGTAAAACGGGAGCTTTAGCAAGAAAAGAACAACAATCAGTGGTGAATGGCCACAGTTTTGTTCTCCCTGTTATCAATCCCAGTATAATTTTTGGAAACTAAAAAGCGTAGGTTAAATCTTTTACAGTTCCATGTATTAGCTGTGTGATCTTGGGCAAATAGCTTTACTTCTCTGAGCCTCAGCCATTACACGCTGATAATAATGCCCACCTCCTGAGGCAGCAGGAAGATGAGTGAACGCGTGTGTAGGGTGGCTGGCTCCTAATAACACCAAACAAATGGGAGAGGGTCAAAGAGTTGGTTGCTTTTAGATTCTCTGTTCTCTGCTGAGAACTGCAGAGGGGTCAGTTAGGGGTGTGCCTCTGGATGAGGCCTTTCTTGGATTCCCCCCAGGCCGCTTAGCTGTCCCGCCAGCCCACGCATGGAGCCAGAGGCCCGGGGCTCCCCTGCACCAAAGAGGTCGTGAATGCCCCCCAACACTGGGCACTTAGAAGATCAGGAATAGACTGCTCTTCCCCTGCTCTGGACTGATACGATGCCCCCCTCCAGCTGGGGGTTGCCCCCCTCCCTGCTGAGAGTCTCTGCCCTGTCTCCGAGCCTGGCTGACCAGACGATGCAGGTCCTGCTGCCCGGAAGTGGGTTTCCCACAGCCCCAGATGGTGGTGATGGTCCGTGGCCGGGGAGCTTGCCGCCTGCGATGCAGAGCAGTGGGCACTAGGTGGCAGCATTTCTCTTTCATATTCCGAACAGGCCCAGGGAGAAGGCCAAGGTGGGAGGCAGACCCGCTTTGCTTTGTGCGGGAGGTTCCCTATCCAGACAGGTGCTGGGGCGGGGAGGATGTTTGTCAGCGGCCTGAGAAACCGTCTCCAAATATCGCTCTTGCAACTCCCAAGAAGAGTCCTTCACGGGCGACTCGGTGGATGCGAGGTTGCTCGGCCCCAGGTCCCAGCGCTGGGACTAGGGTGTGGCATGCCAGGCTCTTACCAAAGGACTCAGTAATCAAGATAAGCAAGATGCTCATACAATGTCTGTGAAAAATCCAAATTAATTTTTAAAAAATGGCGATGGACAAACGATCTGACGCGTAAAGACCGCCGCAGCCCTCCGCTTACGCGCTCACCTGCCTGGCCGCCTCGTCCAGCCATCTCTGGGCCTCAGTTTCCCCCGCTCAGGATGAAGGACGTTGCACTGGGTGCTTCTGGAGGCCTCACCGTGCGCCACGCTCGCGAGGACTGTGACCGGCTGCTCACTTGTCACCTCTTGCAGTAAATGAGTGCTGGAAGCCCTGTCCCTGTAACATGACCCAGGGTGAGGCGGTAACGCCCCCCTGAACTGCAGGGCTCCCTCCGTGGAAATTTAACCACTGTGCCCAGTTTCAGAAGCGCTGGCCAAGAGCCCTGACCCGGGTCAGATGCTGTACCCGATGCCAGACGTGAGCACACGTGAAATGTTTTCCTCCACTGCGGGCAGTGGACTCAAGGCCCAAACAGACTGGCCAGGACAGGGGCTGACCGACCCGCAGGGCCCCGGTGCCGGTGGCGCAGGCGGGGACCCTCCAGACAGGTTTGCGGGATGACTTTTTCAGGTGGGCAAAGGGAACGAGAGCTCCAGACATCAGGGTTGGCCGCTGAGATGCCACGGACAGGTGAGGGAGGCACCTGAGAGGAGCTCCCAGGTCCACCGCCCCTCCGAGGGCCCGGCCTTGAGTGCCAGCTTGCACAGCCACGCTCATGACACGCGGGGTCTGTGCCAGGGGCTTTACAGACACCGGCCACCCGGGGCCCCTGGGGCCCGCTCGTCCAGTGGGACCGGAGGCCCCGTGCTGGAGCCCCAGCCCCGGTGAGACGCCCTTAGGGTCAGGGCCAGCTGTGGGACCGAGGGGCTGGGCGCCCGGGAGCTGCCATCTCAGCGGCTCAGGAGCTGGTGGGACAGGCAGGGGCGGCCTGAAGGCGGCAGGAGGCGCGTGAGCACTCCCGCTCTTGGGGAGCTGGCGGCCTTTCCAGAGCCTGGTCTCAGCGGGCACCCCGGGCCGACCCGCCTCCCCCGCCCGGCTGCCAGGACCCTGGAGACAGCCTGCCCCCTGCAACCTGCCCCTGCTGCCCTCTCTCTTTCTCTTCCAGAATGCCAATGTGGGCCCTGGTGGAGCAGACCCGGATGCCGGCTGGGGCACGCGAGGTACAGGAGGCGGGGACCCCGAGGGTCTCTGGCTGGGGCAGGGGCCGCTGACAGGGTTCCATGAGTCTGGTTCCGAGACCACCCTCCCGCCAAGCGCCGCGGGCAGAAGGCTCCAAGCGCCTGGGAGGCAGAAGTCGGGGATGCTTGTGTCCCCGCCTCTTCCGGTCACGGTCGCGCTTCGGTTCGCCTCCATCCTGAGTTACCCGACATGCTTCCTCTTCTCCCTGGGGTGTCCCCCTCTAACTCAGGTGCTAACTCAATGCTCCCCCGTCTCCTGCCCTAGGTGCTCCCCTCTGGAGCACGGCCGACCCTGTCCTGACCGACTCCAGGTCACTCAGGCGAGAGGTCTGTGTTTGAATGACCAGCCCAGGCCAGGGCGGGGGCCAACCAAACACCGATTGTCACGTCCACGGCAATAAGGGAGGCGGAGCTGCGGGGAAGCGCCACCTTGGGGCTTCCCAGGCGGCTCCGTGGGTGAAGAATCCACCTGCAACGCAGGAGCCCCAGGAGACGCGAGTTCAGTCCCTGGGACAGGAAGATTCCCCCTGAAGGAAGAAATGGCACCCCACTCCAGTATTCTGGCCTGGAGAATCCCTTGGCCAGAGGAGCCTGGCGGGCTGCAGTCTGTGGGGGTCGCAAAGAGTCGGAAGGGTAAAGCCCGCCCAGCTTGCTCGCAGTGCAGCCTCCTGGGGCCTCACACAGGCAGGATGGCCTGCAGGGAGGCTGGCGTTACTGGAGAGACCTGGTCACGTGGCGGGCGTCCGCTGGGAGGCTCTGCCAGCCCTGAACCGCGGGGCCGCGATGCTCACTCATGGTTGTTACCCAAGGGTGATGGGAGCCTGCTCTCGAGGGCTGGTCCACGCTGGATGCTGGAGTCGGGGCGAGGGGAGGGAGTCGCAGCCTGCACCCTCTAAGAGGTCTCCGGGCTCAGAGCTGGCCTGGCCAGCCCCCCCGCACGGCACACGGGGAAGTTCAGGGACCAGCCTCCCAATGCCCGAGCCCCTCACTGGTGTCTCCCGCTGGAGAGGGAGGCTTTGCAGCCAGGACCCAGAGATGCCGCCCTGTGGGGGGATGAGTGCTCACGGAGACCGCCCATCTGTACGATTTTATTTTGTTTTTAACTAGCTGCTTTTAGTCTGGAAGAAACAAAAATCTTTAATAAGGTAGCATGTGGGGCTGTGTATTTAAAAGGAGGAGCTGAAGGGTGAAGAAAGTAAGACAATAAGAGGCGGGTAAGCCCAGGGGGTAAACTGAGGCAGGTCTCAGGCTCCCCTACGCCCCCCCTGGGGAGACAGCAGTCCAGCCAAGAGAGAACTCAGCGCTGCCTCGGACTCCCAGTCTGGCCTCCAGTCTCCAGACCATGCCTCTCACTCCTGGCTTCCCACGGAGACCCCAGGGCCCCCCTACCCCAGCTCCAAGGATGCTGCGGGGTGGAGGCGGTGCGGCCCAGCTGGCCACAGGGCGGGGTCTGGGCAGGATTGCTCCGCCTTTGGGCCGAGCCCGTGCGAGTTCTGAGCTGGCCCCTGTGGTCTCTGCTTCTCTTACAGAATACAAGGTAAGGGCCACCCGCTCCCGCGCTGACCTCGGCCTGCTGCTCCGCACCTGCCCAGGTTAAACGTTCCTTTTGTTGTGCTTTCCCGTGAAATGTTTGTGTCAGATGCTCACGCACGTACGTAGCTCTTCCTTGGCCTCGACTTGGCTCTTGGCCCCCTTCCTCACAGACGCACCCGCTCCCTGGGTGACCCTGGGCTTCCTTCTCCCTGCAGATCTATCCATATGACGCCCTTATTGTCACAAACCGGATCCGAGTGAAGCTGCCCAAGGACGTGGATCGGACGCGACTGGAGGTGAGGGGGCTGCAGGGGTGGAGGGCCACGTCCGCCCGCACGTCTCTCCGCATCCGGCGTGTTGACTCACCGCCCCGGAGGTCCCCATGGTGATGGTGCAGGGCCTGCGATGGGCTCAGAGTCAAGGACTCGAGTTGTTTCCAAGACCCAAGACTGGAGAACGTGGTCATGTCCCCAGCAAAGATGGCTTTACCAAGGGGTGCACAGCTGCTACGGTTTGGGGTCGGGAAGCCTTCGTCACTGCACTCAACTGGGTAACGTTCGCCTCTTCCTTGAGCGCTGGGAAAATAAGCACAGTCCCTGGGTTCTTATCTGATCACCTGCACCCTGACCTTGAATGGTGCTTAACGCCGGGAGCCAGGGTATATTTAAAGGACCTGCAGGACCAGGGCACAGAGGGTGTGTGGGTGACATCTCTTGACCAGGCCCCACCACGAGCCATGGTCCCAGATGGTCAGCATGCATAAAAACTTTCCTTCATCCTCACCATCCTTCCCCCAGGAAACCAATGTCCAACGATGGACCGCACCTCCCGAGCTGTGTCGGGAAGGCTTCAGAGGGGTGAGGGGCCTGGGGACTCCTGAAGGCCCAGGGCCACCTGCCCCGTCTGTGCCCGGGGGCTGGGAGCAGCTGTGGGGGTGGGTGCGGGCTCAAGAGGCTGCCGGGAGTGGGGGGGTAAGGGCGTGGATGTGGCCCAGGGACCCCAGCAGTGCCGAGAGCTCAGCGGGGCTGCCAGGTGGAAGCCCATCCGAGTCCAGGCCAGGCCAATCTGAAATGAAGTGCAGTCTCAGGGTCCAGACGGACGCTATGGGGCCCTGATCTCGATATCTGCTGGCTGGGTGGCTACGCTCATGAGAGCCCCTCACCCAGGGCTCCAGGTAGTCGTGGCAAGGAGGGACTGGGACGCTGGTGTGGCTGCAGCAGTTGGGGGAGGGGGGGACTCAATCTTCTGTTGCGATGATGGAGCCTGACCGAAAGTTGTTCAGTCGCTAAGTCTGACTTAGCAACTCCACGGACTGCAGCACACCAGGCTTCCCTGTCCTGCACCATCTCCAGGAGTTTGCTCAAACTCATGTCCATCGAGTCTGTGAGGCCATCCAACCATCTCATCCTCTGTCGTCCCCTTCTCCTCCTGCCCTCGATCTTTCCTGGCATCAGGGTCTTTTCCAGTGAGTAATCAGAAGTGGTTTAAGCTAAAAGGGAACTGCTAGCGCATCTGACCCACGGGGCTTCAGGGGAGGTCTGATCACGCCTCCACACCCAGGTTCTCTCCTGTTTCCTGAGCGCCTCGTCTCTGTGTTGGCCTCACAGATGGACAGACTTTCACCTCCCCTCCCCCAGACTCAAAGTTTGGATGGAAGAGACCCAGTGGGGCTCCCAGAGGGGCTCTGGGACCTGGGACCTAGAGACAGGGGGCGGGTACTGGGCTCTCAGATAATTACGGTATAAATACGTAATATGGAATAAATGCGGCCATTTATCCACTTAACCCTTTCCTAGCAGCTCTTTAGTGATGCAGCTATTGTTGAGAGTTGAAAACATAAGGACAATATTTACTAACAAGACTGGTTTTTGTGTGTGATTTAAGGTACTAGTTTCCTTCCCTTATTGATAAACAACACAGTACTCTCTCATTTCTCACAACCTGCCTTAGCCAAAATCATACATGGAATGTTTAATTGCAGAGGAGCCTTTTTATTACCAGTGAATAATTGAAAAACATGCCGTGAGTTAAAAATACTTCACAAATTATTTGCTCATGATTATGACATTAAGGCTTCCCAGGTGGCTCAGTGGTAAAGAATCTGCCTGCCAATGGAGGAGATGCAGGAGATTTGGGTTCGATCCCTGGGACAGGAAGATTCCCCACTGGAGGAGGATATGGCAGCCCACTCCAGTATTCTTGCCTGGAAAATTGCATGGACAGAGGAGCCTGGTGGGCTGCACTCCATGGGGTCACAAAGAGTCAGACATGACTAAACACGTGCAGAAGGAGATAACGACTGTGGCCTAGTTCTGTGAACAGTCCAGTGTAGTCTGACGTTGTGCATGCATGCTAAGTTGCTTCAGTTGTGTACAACTCTTTGTGACCCTATGGACCTTAGCCAACCAGGCTCCTCCGTCCATGGGATTCTCCAGGCAAGCATACTGGAGTTAGGTTGCCATGCCCTCTTCCAGGAGATCTTCCCAACCCAGGGATCGAACCTGCGTCTCTTACATCTCCTGTACTAGCAGGTGGTTCTTTACCACTAGTGCCACCTGGGAAGCCTGGGATGAACAGAGCAGGCCCCAAATCAGGCTCAGGGAGTACCCACCATGTGGTCTGGAGGATGGGGTCCAGGGCAGCCGCTGCCTGGGCCTCAGGGTGACCACCCCTGAGTTCTTTGCAGGGGATGCACTCTGGTTCCTGCTGAAGTCGGGCCCTCGGTAACTGTGCTCAGGTCTCACTGCTGTAAAACTGGGCCCATCCGGGCTGAGTGGCTCTGTCAGGCCCTGCCTCCAGGGATCCTGTGGTGGTGCACGGTTGTTCCCAAACCGTGAACGCCCTGAGGGCTCCCACTCCCTCCGCAGGGGTGGCAGGGGGGCCGGTGAGCTCAGAGCAGGGCGCCCACAGCTCCTGCTCCTGACCCACCAGCGGCCACAGGGCCACCAGCCCGCTGGGACTTGCTGCTCCCCTCCCAGGGAGTGGGGTGCCCTTTGACCAACTCCCATATCCCCCCCCTTTGTTTTGCTACGACACAGAATGAAGATGCAAAGTAGCAAATGGTTAATACATGTAAACATTTCCCTTTTATTAGAAAAAAGCCTTGGACATGAAGGTAATGAGTTTCATCACCCTTATTTCCAAGAACACCCCAGAGCATGTGTTGTTCTCTAGTCATTCTCTTCCTGATCTCAGCCACGCCAGGAGGCAGATTGGAGGTGTTACCACATATGGTATGTCTCACATCATCCAGGGTTGGGAGCTGGGCCCTGAGCCAGGAGGGGCTCCGGGGGTGGGAGGTGGGATGCATCTCAGCAAGAAAGAAAGATACAGCAGTGTTTTCATCTCAGGGGAGAGAGCTTAATTTTTAATATAAAAACAGTTCATAACTCTTGTAAAAGTCCAGAAAAATATGAAGAACGTAATCATTCCATGGAATTCCCCCACAGAGTCATCACTCCTGTTAGCTCCGGGGCGGACCTGTTTCCGGAAATCTTTTTTTTTTTTTCTTCTCACAGATGCCCAGAGATAACTGAATTCTGTTCTGGATAAGTAGGCTTGTTCTGCTGATGCAGCTTGGCACCTACTTTGTTTCTTTTAAATTTGTTGTGGACCTTTTCCACGCCAGCTCATGGGAGCCTGCCCGTCCTTTTAGACAGCTGTGTGCTAGTCCCGTGGCCTGGTCTGTTGCCAAAAACTTGGCCTGTGTGCACTGCTGCCAAACTGAATCTCCAAGACAGGGCTTTGGGCCAAGTAGGAAAGAAGAGCTGAACTACTCTGCCAGGCAGAGGGGAACTGTGTGTCCCAACCGGAGAGGGTTTTGTTGAGTTTTCTAGCAAAGGTTCAGGGGTGGAGTTGCTGATAAGGTGTTTGCAGGGTCTGCACTCATTTAATGTGGTCTCAGGTAATCTCTTGATGAGCTTTTCTGGTTCCTTTCAGCTTAAGGCCTCAAGTGGCCTTCCCTGGAATGAAGAGTGCTGACATCTTCCATTTATTGGGAGTTTTATTAGATTGGGTTAATAAAACGGGGGGTTTTATTGAGACTTCCCTGGTGCCTCAGACAGTAAAGCGTGTGTCTACAATGCAGGAGACCCGGGTTCAAACCCTAGTTCGGGAGGATCTCCTGGAGAAGGAAATGGTAACCCACTCCAGTATTCTTGCCTGGAAAATCCCATGGATGGAGGGGTCTGGTAGGCTACAGTACATGGGGTTGCAAATAGTCAGACACGACTGAGTGACCTCACTTTCACTTATTAGCAAATGTAACTGCAGTTTCAGACTGTGAATTTCAAATCATTACAACTAGGCTCAGACCCATCTTTATTAATCAAAATAGGAACCACTACAATCCACAGATTTTTACCAATGAGAAATAAGTTTGTTTATTCCTGTAGCATAAGAATCAGTGCTTCAGGATTCGATGAACTCCTGGAAAACATATTCTACCTCCTGCTGGTTGTGGAAGCGTTTTCCCTGCAAAAAGCTGTCGAGGTGCTTGAAGAAGTGGTAGTTGGTTGGCGAGAGGTCAGGTGAATATGGCAGATGAGGCAAGACTTGTAGCCCGATTTGTTCAGCTTTTGAAGCGCTGGTTGTGTGATGTGTGGTCGGGCGTTGTCGTGGGGAAGAACTGGGCCCTTTCTGTTGACCAATGCTGGCCTCAGGCATTGCAGTTTTCGTGGCATCTCATCGATTTGCTGTGCTTACTTCTGAGATGAAATGGTTTTGATGGGATTCAGAAAGCCGTAGCAGATCAGACAGGCGGCAGACCACCAAACAGTGACCATGACCCTTTTTGGGTGCAAGTTTGCCTTCGGGAGGTGCTTTGGCGCTTTTTCTTGGCCCACCCACTGAGTTGGTCATTGCCAGTTGTCGTGTAAAATCTACTTTTTGTCACACGTCACAATCCCGTCAAGAAATGGCCCACTGTTGTTGCGTAGAATAAGAGAAGACGACACTGCAGAACGCCAGTTTCTGTGATTTGCGGTCAGCTCATGAGGCATCGAGCTTTTTCATGTTTCCAGTTTGCTTCAAGTGCCGAACGACCGTAGAGTGGCCGACGCTGAGCTCTTGAGCAGCTCCTCGTGTGGTCGTAAGTGGATCCGCTCCGATGATGACTCTCGGTTGTTGCCGACTTCCGATGGCCGGCCGCTCCACTCATCTTCAAGGCTCTCGTCTCCTTTGCCAGAGTTCTTGAACCACTACGGCTCTTGTGCGTGCACTGGTGAGCAGTTCCTGGGCCAAACGTGCTACTGATGCTGTGAGCTGTCTCCACTGCTTTATGACCCATTTTGAACCCAAATAAGAAAAACCACTCGAATCTGCTTTTTGTCTAACACCATCATTTCTACATCATCGTCTACAATAAATATAAAATAAACAGCAAGGGACAAGTCATTAGCATAAATAAATAAAGCGAGAAATGCATATTAAAATGACATATAACCTAACAACATTTATTTAGAATGTATTCTACTATCAAATGGCAAATTTCAACAGTGCAAAAATCGCAATTATTTTCTCACCAACCTGCTAGTTCTATGAAAGTGAAAGCGTTAGTCTCTCAGCTGTGTCCAGCTCTTTCCATGGACTGTAGCCGGCCAGACTCCTCTGTCCTTGGGATTTTCCAGGCAAGAATACTGGAGTGAGTTGCCATTTCCTCCTGCAGGAGATCTTCCTGACTCAGGGATGGAGCCCTAGTCTCTTGCAGGCAGATTCTTTACCTTCTGAGGCTTCCCTGGTGGTTCAGATGGTGAAGCATTTGCCTGCAGTGCAGGAGGCCTGGGTTTGATCCCAGGGTCGGGAAGATCCCCTGGAGAAGGAAATGGCAGACTCCTCTGTCCATGAGTCGCCAGCTCATGGGACCAGGGATGGTGGCTGAGAAGGTAAAAAGCCTGTCTTCAGTGCAGGAGACCTGGGCTCAATCCCTGAGTCGGGAAGATTCACTGGAGAAGGAAATGGCAACCCACTCCAGTATTCTTGCCTGGAGGATTCCAGGACAGGGGAGCCTGGTGGACTACAGTCCATGGGGTCACGAAGAGTCAGACACGACGGCATGACTAACACTTCCACTTTTCTGAGAAATAGTTCTATAAATAGCTTAAAAGGCGTTATTAGGTAGGTGCAGCCCTTGAGGCAAACTAGGACCCTCCCAAGGCTGCACTATTCCTTCCTGGCTGCTCCTCCTGTGTCTCTGAATCCCCTCCCTTCCCTGATTAGCAGCTGTTTGAATCTGCCCTTTAAGACTCCGGGGAGGTCATGGAGGCTGGCGTCTGTCCCTGACAGACAAGGGACGGGGAAGGCTCCCATGCCCCGGAGCCCCGCTGGGTCCTGCTCTGTTCCCACCCCGCGCAGGGGAGGGTGGCAGGGACCAGGCTGTGGATGACAGGTGTTGGCTGGGGCTCCGTCACCCAGCAAAGCAGTGGCTCTGCTCTGTGCCCAGCAAGGGGAGACGGTGGATGTGGGCGGACAGCTGGTGGTGCCCGCACACCAGCAGGGATGTGGGGTCAGTCCCTGGAAGGAGGACCACTCTGCCTGTCAATGGTCAAAGCTTGGTGTCCATCCTTACCGCAGAGTGTTTGGCTGAGCCTCACTAGCCTGGTGAATTGAAGATGGGTTAGGCATCAAGCCGGGCCTTGGGGATGCATGGTGAGCCGAAGCCAGCAGGAGTTCCGCCCTCGGACTCAGCCTGATGGGGAGGCAGATGTCCATCAACTGATGACAAATGAGGGTGTAAAATTATACCCCAAGATGGGGGCTCTACAGGAGAGGAACATGGGCCTGTGAGCGTTTTAAAAGGGATACAGTTAAGAATTGATGCTGTTGAACTGTGGTGCTGGAGAAGACTCTTGAGAGTCCCTTGGGCTACAAGGAGATCCACCAAGTCCATCCTAAAGGAGATCAGTCCTGGGTGTTCATTGGAAGGACTGATGCTGGAGCTGAAACTCCAATACTTTGGCCACCTGATGCGAAGAACTGACTCATTTGAAAAGACCCTGATGCTGGGAAAGACTGAAGGCAGGAGGAGAATAGATGAGAGAGGATGAGATGGTATGGATGGCATCACGGACTTGATGGACATGAGTCTGAGTAAGCTCCAGCAGTTGGTGATGGACAGGGAAGCCTGGTGTGCTGCCGTCCACGGGGTCGCAAAGAGTTGGACACAACTGAGCGACTGAACTGAACTGAACAGTTAACTGGGTGTGGTAAGTGCCTGAATGTGTGTGTGTGTGTGTGTGTGTGTGTGTGTGTGTGTGTGTACCTGCACACAAACTGAGAGCTGCAGGTGGGAGGAGAATTTCAGGAAAGCACACAGCAGATGCAAAGGCCCTGGGGCAGGCCGCAGCCGAGGCTGTGCTTGACAGGTGACGGGGAGGAGGGCCAAGCCTCGTGGGGTCCTGAGCTTAGGTTAAGCAGTTTGGTTTCTAGCCAAAAAGAAGTGACTTAAGTTGGGGGACGACATGATTACATTCGTATTCAAAACTGTGTCTGAGGCTGCACTGTGAAGCCTGGGCTGGCTGTGTACCTAGGAGACGGTTCAGGAGGTGATTGGCTGGTCTGGGCGAGAACTGATGGCATCTTGGACAGGACAGTGGAAGTGCTGAGGTGAGAAGTGGGTGGGTTCAGACCATACTTGGGGGTCAAGGTGGGAGGGTGTTGTGGGCAGGGGCGGGGACACGCCTGGGTGACTCCAGGGTGTCGGGATGGAGTGGTGGGTACATGGCGGTCACTGGATTCAGCGGGACGGACCCAGATTCTGCCGATGACTGGTGCTCTGGCCTATGAGGCACGGACAGAGAATAATGCAGGAGGCTCAGCCTGGCAAAGAGAAAGATGCCACGTGGGCACCTGGTAGCCCATAGTAGGTGCTCAGTTAAGGTTGGTGACTCAAGGCGGAGTCTGGAAAGGGTGTGGTGGCCCTCCCCGCTGCCGCACGATGGCGGTCGGATGCATCCTGTATCGCCATGGGCAGGCGAGGACCAGGCTTCCCAGGGAGACCGTGCCTGCGATCCAGCACGTTCTCTCCCAGAGGGTCTGGGCCCCAGCCCTACCCCAGCACTCAGGGGCTCTTGGGTCCTCCTGCATTTGGCAGGTGCCCTCTGAGGGTCTGCCGTGCCTGGAGCTTCCACCCCGAGGGGAAGAGCCTTGCCTGCCCTGGGCAGACTCCAGCGTCCACTTACTAAGGCCAGCCCTGCACTCTTACGCCCAGCATTCGCCAAGAGACATGGCCATTTCGCTCTGCGTCAGCCTCTTTCTGTCCAAAGGTGGCACCCTGGCGGGGGCAGAGAGCAACTCGGGTCTGGGTGACCTGGGTGTGAATCAGTCTCCATCATGTTTCTAGCTGTGTGACGTTGGACCAGTTAGCCACTCTGAGTCAGATGACATCACTGTGCCAGTCCGGCTAGGCAGTTTGGGTGTTTATTCAATTGTTCAGGAGTCGGGAGCGCTTGCCATGAGAGAGCTCTAGGCAGGTGTGATGTGCAGTTTCAATTGTCTTGTCCGTGTCACCCCCCTTTACCAACCTGAGAGCCACATGGGCCAGTAGAATTAGAGAAAGGCTTCCATGGAAAAGGAGTGCTATGGGCGGGCCAGACAGTGCTTGCTGAGAACTTCACGGAAAAGCAAGGTGGGCGGGGGTGAATGGAGGCAGGGTCAGGCACAGGCTTGGTCACCCGCAGAAGGGAAGTCCCTCCTGGATGCCTGGTCCTGGGAAAAAGCAGGATGTTTGAGAATTTATCAGATTTGGCTCAGTTAATAAGCACTTGATCATCACCACCAAGTTGTTCCAAGGACTTGACATGCTGGTGCACTTTTCAGAACTCGGTGCAGCGGGTACAGAGGAAATTTGGGGCAGAGGGTACAGAGAAGGCTGGAGGATGTCCCCAGGCCTTGCAGCTTCTAGGAAGCAGATGTGGAGTTCTGGTTAAGATGTCACGCGGGGCCACTCTGCTGTGCGTCTTCCCAGATTAATTACAGTATGGAATATTGATTTCTAACCCCTCTTCCACACGCCAACCTCCCAGAACACACAGTCTGCTCCTTAGGTAGGAAAGTATGTCAGCCAGGGCCTTCCAGAGAGACAGCAGAACCAACAGAAGACAGACGGGTAGACAGACAGACAGACATAGAGAGACGCAGACGGACAAGTATCGAGTTGGCCCAAGAGTTTGTTTGGATTTTTCGGCAAGATGTTATGGAAAACCGGAATGAGCTTTTTGGCCAATCCAACATCAAGAAATTTAACTTAAGGAATTGGCTTCCTGTGGGGCTAGCAAGTGTGGCATCCGCGGGGCAGGGCAGCCGGCTGGACACTCAGGGTGGAGCTGACACGTAGAGGCAGAATTCCTCCTCCTCCAGGAAGCCCTCAGTGTTTGCCCCAGCAGAGTGGAAGCAGCCACTGCATCTTCACTTAAAGGCTGATTGTAGGCATGACCATGTGGTAGAATACCTTCACCACCCCTGGACTGTTTGGCCAAACAGCCGGGCATCAGGGCCGGGCCTGGCCTGGCTGACTCCTGCAGAGAGCAAGGCTGGCGGAAGAATAGGTGGGGAAGGAGGGTGTGTCCTCCCGAGGCCTGGAGGCTGTGGTCCCCAGGGTGCTCCTTTCTGAGGCTTGGCAGAGGCAGGGCTGAGGAGCTCCCTGGGTGGAGCCGTGGTTTCAGGAGTGCCTCTGCCAGACCCTGGGGCTAAACGCACACCTGAGTTTGCTCAAGCAGAAAAGCCCCAGTTGTAGGAATGCACCTGAAACCCGAGGTCCTGAGGTTAAAGAATACATCCTTTGTTTCAACTCATCCGACCGGTCTGATGGGTCTCAAAAGAACTCAACCGACTGATGGTGACTGTTCCCAGCCACACGGAGGTGTCTGGGAGACGCGTCTGCCAGAGCCTCCAGGTGAGACACGGAGAGCAAACAGGAGCCGTCATGGAAGGCCAGGACAGGTGGTAGGACTCTAGGGGTGGAGGGCGGGGAGGGAAGAGGGAGGCGTGCGAAGAGAAGGGCAGGCCTGCTGGATAGGGGGAGCTGGGAGGCAGCGTGACTGGGGAGGTGAGAGCCAGATTTGGACTCAGGGATGCAAAAGCATGGATCATCCCGGGATGAGGACAGGAGTCAGGCCCATGCTGCCATAGAGGGGCTGAGACAGACGAGGTCAGCTGTGCTCAGTACTGAGGGACACACATGGCGCGGGGCCTGCTTGCTTGGCTAGTGCAACCCAGGAGGGCCCCCGGGAGGAGGGGACATTTGAGCTGGGACCTGCAGAAGGAGAAGGAACTGCTCTGTGAAGTGGGGGAAGAGCACTGCAGGCTCTGGGTGGCAGAGGGCCTGGCATGTTTCAGAACTTACAGATGCCCGCCATGGGGCAGAGCCGTGGTGGGAGAGGTGGGAGAGGTGATGCAGGGCCTCGGGGCCACCTGGCAGCCACGTCAGTCCACATCTCAGAGCTTCCATCCCCATCCTACCCAGTAAGCTATGGCAAGGTCACAAGCCGGTGATGGAGCGCTGCTGGCCCTTGTCTGGCGCAGAGGAACAGTCCACGGATGGCAGGGGCCATTGTCCTTAGGACAACAATGATGTTGTCATGGTGATGATTTCATGGTGATGATGCCATTATGGTGATGATGTGATGATGATGTCACCGTGGTGATGATGTCACCATGGTGATGATGTCGTCCTAGTGATGATGTCATTGTGTGATGAGGTCAAGGAACAAGGAGCATGGACCCTGCTCAGCAGGGGTCCCCTCTACAGACAGGGCCTCCCTGTGCCTTGTGACAGTGTGGGGATGCCCTTTGGGACCCAGGCTCTGAAGGAACACAGCCCCTAGAGTCACAGGCTGAGGGGTCTGCGCCTGAGCCCACCCACTCAGCAGCACCTGGAGCAGGGGGCCTGGTGGTGGCTGGCGGGCTGCAGTGGGCATCTGAGCTTGGTGAGGTGGTGGACCAGGAGAGCCCTGCGGGGGAATCAAGACAGGCCAGTCCCAGCAAGCTGGGCAAGCACAGGCCGTGGGCCTTCGCCACAAAGCCTGGGATGCTTCCAGGAGCATCCATGGGGGTCGCAAAGAGCTGGACATGACTGAGCGACTCACACTCTCTGTGATGCAGCATCAAAGGGCCCCTTGAGTCCCCTCCCCCGTATCATGCCAGTGACTGGGCTCCAAAACTCAGTGCAAGGCACACAGGGCTGTGACTTCTGTGAGACAGATGCCTGGCGGTGATGGTTGTTTCTGCTTTCCATAGTTCCCCACGGGTCTTCATACCATTTTCTCTCTCGATCATCACAGTAACCTTTAGTAGGATGTGTTTTTTAATTCAAGAAAGCACTCTTTTTTTTTTCTGGCAGAAACTGGATTTTTTAATGATAAAATTCACAATTGCAGCCATTTTATTTATTTTTTAGATTTGATTATTTTTATTATAAAACTAATTTAGATGTTTAGTTTTATGCAGGAACAATGAAATAAGTACTGTTTCAAATATTAAATGACAGTAGAAATGAAAGCATATTAGAGCATTTTCTTTTAATTTTCATATTAATTGCAGCCATTTTAAAGTGTACAGTTGACTGCCTTTAGCACACTCTCAATGTTGTGTGACCTCCACTACCTCTGTGGAATTCTAGAAGGTGGTTGTTGGGTCCAGGGGGAAACCTCCCGCCCACTGATCAGCTCTTCCCCAGGCCCCTCCTCTCCCAGATGTCGGCAGTCACTGAGCTGTGTGGTCTCTGAGGATGTTCCCCACTCTGGATGTTTCCTACAAATGGACTCATTTAGCCTGTTTCCTAGCCCATCCATGTTGTAGCACAGGTCAGAGCTTCACGACTTTTTATGGATGAATCACGTTCCCGATGGCGCTAGTGGTAAAGAACCTGCCTGCCAATGCAGCAGGTGCGGGAGACCAGGTTTTTGATCCCTGGGTTGGGAAGATCCCCTGGAGGAGGGCATGTCTACCCACTCCAGTGTTCTTGCCTGGAGAACCCCCATGGACAGAGGAGCCTGGCAGGCTACAGTCCGTGGAGTCGCAAAGCAGCAGACGCGACTGAGTACTCATCAGTCACGTTTCAGAGTCTGAATCGACCAAGTCTTGTATGTCCCTTTGTCCTTCAGCGGGCACTTGGGTTGTTCCGGTTTTGCACCGGTGTGGATAATCTGCTGTGAACACGGGTGTGGAGGTACCCATGCGAGTCCCTGGTTTTGGTCTTTTGGGATCTGCTGGGTCTTGAGGTGCTTCTGCTAAGCGTGCAGAGGAACGGCCAGGCTGGTTTCCACGCGGCCGCACAGAAGCCACACTTCTTACATGGGGGCAGGAGGGGGTTTTGAACCAGGTCCTCTGGGGCTGGAGCTCGACCCCTCCTGCTGCAGGCTGCCCGCCCCCTTTTCCGTTTTCTCCCCAGCTCCTCCCAGGCTGGGGGGTGGCTGGCCTCACTCCTCCCGGGAAGCCCCCCAGGAGAGGGTGCCGTGCCCACCTGAGCCGGGTCTTGAAGGACAAGAAGAAGTTACGCAGCACCAGCTAAGGAAGATAGACATGGGGGTGAAGGGAGCAGACACCTGCAAGGAAGAGTCTAGAATTCAGGTGGCGTCAAGTGGCGACAGAGGTGGCTCTATCTCAGATCATAATAACTGTGCCCAGGGCTCACTGTCCCTGCCCAGGGCTGGGGTCAGCTCTGGGAGCTGACCTGTGCTGACCTGTTCACCCCACAACTCTGGGGGGTGCCAGGGTGACCCCATTTACATGTGAGCAGGCTGAGACTCCAGGGGGCTAGCTGGCGCTGGTGCCCTTAACACTGTCCGGCTTCCCCATTGCCCCCCCCCAGGACTGGAGCTCAGAAAGACAGGAAGCTCGCTTGGGGTCACAGACCAGAGGTGGGGTGGGGGGAAAGGGAGGATTTGAAGTGAGGCCTGGGCCTGTCTGCCTCCGTGTCCTTGTGCGAGCCGTGGGGACACTTCCTGCTCAGACAGCGGCCGTGAGAAGGACATGAAACGGTACACGTGACCACGTGTGCACACTCCCTACCATTTCCAGGCCTGATTTGCACTCAGTCTGCGGTGGAAGACGCTTCTCCAGGTGTCGAGAGTCAGGGCTCTGGCCCCTGCTTGGCAGCTGCTCACCGTGGGTCCCCTCACCATCCCTCTTTCCTCTGGGCCAGCTTCTGTGCCCTGCAGAGCAGACTGGTGGGGATGCAGAGGGAAGCTGGGGAGCCAGGTGTGCCCAGGGAGAGCCCCCCCCTCATCCTCTCTGCAGGTCCCGCCTCCGGGGGCGCTTGGCCAGGTTGCTCACTGTTCCCCTCTGGGTTGCCCTTTTCATTTGCAGAGACACCTGTCGCCCGAGGAGTTCCGAGAAGTGTTTGGGATGAGCATGGAAGAGTTTGACCGCCTGGCCCTCTGGAAGAGGAACGACCTCAAGAAGAAAGCCCTGCTGTTCTGACGCTGCTGGGGTGGGGGGCCCTGCCCACGGGTGTGCCTGCAGGAACCACCAGACCCCCCTCCTCTTGCCCTCGGCTCTGGCTTCTCTGTGTCCACCGTGGGCGGGCGGGCGGTGGGCGCCTAGGGAGGGCCGGTGGGGGGACTGGGGCGGGAGGAGGTCCCACAGCAGGTAGAGCCCCCGTTTCTGGTTTCTGCCAGCACCGCCCCCACGCCTGGTCTGCCGCCCAGACCCCTGGCTTTGCACTGTCCTGCCCCGCTGCCGCTTGCCATCAGGAAGGGGGATGCGGCGAGGTCGCTGCCCGGAGACGCAGGCCCACTTAGACGCACGCAGCCTACCCTCCCACCTCCGTGCAGTGCCCTCCCCGCGCTGGGCCCCCGGGTACACAGAGGATGGGAGTGGACGCCTGAGGGGCTTAAGCAGTGACGGGCGCTGACGGGTTCGGTGTGGGCACCCTGCTGCTGGTGTCCATGGCCCCGCTTCCCTGCTCAGCCTGGGAGGCACGGCCTGGCACGCAGGCCCCCGTCCCCCGCCTGGGCCTCCCCGGGGCTGTCAGAAGCATGGGGGGCAATTTTTGCAGCCTTTGTGATGAATCTGTGTTTAGGGAGGACCTTCAACCCGAAGGCGCACCTTCTGCGGGGGATCCCGTGCGCTGCGTTCCTCTTCCAGGTCATCCCTTAGATGCCTAAACGATATCTTTAAAGTTAACACAGAAGTTTTTATTTTGTTAAAGAGTAGAGCCTACTTAAACACAAAGACGACATATATAAAGAGTTTAATTTTATGGTCCCGCTGAAAGGGAGCGCGCCAGCCTTATCTCCACCTTCGCATCTGTGTTTCAGGTTTCGTGTGTGTTCCTAATACACAGGACTCCTTGTCTGTTTCCTTTGTGCTTTTTTTTTTTTCTTTGTTTGCTTTTTGGCCTGTCACAAGGCACCCCAAAAGGCAGAACCCCCCCGCCCACACACCCCGTACCGCAGTTTGTAAGGACACCTTAAGTACGGCCACACTCTGTTTCTCGCTGTCGTTTTCCAAGTCTTGCAGAAAACACCCTCCCCTGATGGCCAAAGCCCCCCAATTAAGGGTTCCCATGGTCCCGGATAACGCTTGATGCAGCTTTCAGCGCACCCTCTTTGTTACGTGGCCGGTGGAGTCCCCCTTTGCCCCCCTCTCCCCGTAAAACCCCCAGCGAGGGAAGGCTGGTGTCCAGTCCTGAGACCGACGGCACCCGGACCCTCCGGGAAGACGGGATGGGAGATGCTGCTGAGATCAGCCAAGTCGGCATGGAGACCTACTGGCCATGCGGGTAGAGTGTGGTTACCTACACGTTTGTACAATGCATCGAGGGGCCTGTGAAACACTGCACGGGTGTCCCGGAGTGTGGGCCCGCCTTCGTGCCCCGCGTCCCTCTGTGCGTCCTGGACGTCCGTCTGTTCCGTCCGCGTGACTCCGCCCCTGTAGTCCTGCTGTGCGCCCGGCTCTCCAGCGAGGCTTGGCCAGGGAGGGGGTTTCTCAGCACCTAGCATATGCTTCCCTCCGCGTTGCGATCTGAGCCCGAGCCGCTGGAAACCCCTATTTTCTCACTAGTGAGCGTCTTGTCGGACCAGGGGAGCCTGGAAAAAATAAAGGATGATGTATTCTAACTTGTGAAAGTGAAAAGCCGCTTCTTATAAACGCCTGTCATTTCCAGCCACGGCCCCCCTTCTGCCGCCAGCACCTGGGGAGGGCATCCTCTAAAAGTGGACATCCTGGAAGTGGGCACGGAGCTGGGGGTGGGGGGGGGACAGACCCCGTGTCAGCCTTGGGATGGCCCTAGGACAGCTGTGGCAGAGGCAGCCCCTCGAGCTGGGGCCCTAAGCCCCTCACCCAGGAGCCCTTCACCCAGGCCAAAGTGCTGACAGGAGAGATGCTGATACCCGCCCCCATCAGGCCAGGAAGACAGACCAGCACACCGACCATGATGAGACTGACCCTTTGGAGCAGGTCTCCCAAGGAGGCCCCGTAAATAACCCAGAGGTCAGGGGAGGCTTTCTGAGAAGGCACTGCCAAACGCAAGTCTTGCCAGATGAGGCCAACAAAGGGATGGGTGTTCTGGGCTGAGGGGACAGCAGGGGATACAGGGCTGGAGATGGCATCCCAGGATCTGCAAACAGGCTGTTGGTTGTGGCCCTGGAGCTCGTGGCTAAGGAAAGAACGGGCATCTGCCCAGTAGGTTAGCAGCTGCTGCCCTGGGATGAAACAGTCTGTAACCACCACCTCCGTTCACTCAGGCTGCTCTAACCAAAACTGCAGACTGGAGCCTCAGACAACAAAACGCCGAGTTCTCTTAGTGTTGGTCAGAGTGCTGGTCGGGCCAGGTTCTGGCAAGAGGCCCCTTTCTGCTCTCAGATGTGTGGGCTGGGTCCTCAGCTAGCAGACAGCATCTCTCTTCTCACCTAGCCAGCTTCTTACAAGGGCACTAACCCCTTGTTGAGGGCCTCACACTCACAATCTGATCACCTCCCAGAGGCCCCCTCCTGTGTCACACAAGAGATTTGGGCATCAGCTGTGAATCTGGGGACACAATTTAACCCACAGCAATCTCTGATCTTATTCCAATGACAGTAATGACTCTCACGAAGCCCCCAAAACCTGCCCACATGTACATACTGTGCCCCATCTTAGTATACTCGGTGATGCAAGTCAGAAATGAGAGCATTTCCCTCCTTCCCAAGGACAGCCCATCAGAAGTCCTGAATTCACCCGAAGCATGTCTCTTCATCTCTCCATCTCAGCAGACACCTTCACGGAATTATCCAGATCAGAAAACAGCCCAAGACTGGAAGGTGGTAGTTACCAATGGCCCTGGGACGCTGTACACCGGGCCTGTCCCACACCAGCCAGGTATGTGGTCACCCTGACCATGCACCCTCTACCCTCAGCTCTCACCTGAGTGAACGCAGCTTCCCAATCAGAATTCTGGTCCCAGTCTTTCCTGGGAGCAGGTCAGTTCCCACCTGACAGCTGCAGGGATGCTTCACAGCCACCGGTCAGATCATGTCAAGGTCCCAACAGCACCTTCTATGGCCGGCACTCTGCCCCCTCCCGTAAGTCACAGCTATGCTGCCTTCCTTCGGCACAAGCCCTGAGCTTTTACACACACTCTCCTCCTTCCCAGGGCCTGGGGCTGCTGTTTGTTTTCCAGGTGGAGCCCCACTCTCCCCTCTCGGTTCAGCTCTGAAGTTCCCACCTCAGACAGTTCAGGTCAGTTCAGTTCAGTCGCTCAGGCGTGTCTGACTCTGCGACCCCGTGGACTGCAGCACGCCAGGCCTCCCTGTCCATCACCAACTCCCAGAGTTTGCTCACGCTCTCAGACAGGCCCGCTGCTGAGTCCAGGAATTTCCCCACCCATACCCGGAGGTCATCATGCCTGCCCCTATGTCAACACGTTCTTCTCTTTTTCTGTCTTCTCCCAGATCACACTTTCACTTTTATTTGGGGAAATCTTGTATTTTCTCTCTTCTTTTAATTTGGTTATTTTCAAGAATTCATTTTATTGAAGTATAGTTGATTTATTGTTGTTGTTGAGTCGCTCAGTCGTGTCCGACACTTTGCAACTCCATGGACCACAGCACACCAGGCTTCCCTGCCCTTCACTGTCTCCTGGAGTTTGCTCAAACTCATGTCCATTGAGTCAGTGATGCCATCCAACCACCTCAGCCTCTGTTGTCCCCTTCTCCTGCCTTCAACCTTTCCCACCAACAGGATCTTTTCGTGAGTCTTCTCTTCATGTCAGGTGGTCAAAGTATCAGAGCTTTAATTTCAGCATCAGTCCTTCCAGTGAATATTCAGGATTTATTTCCTTTAGGATTTTTTAGCTGATTTATAATGTGGTGTTAAATTCTGCTGTGCAGCGAAGTGATTACGTTATAATCATATGTACATTCTTTTTCACATTCTTTTCCATTATGGTTTATCACAGGATGTTGAATAGCGCTCTCTAGCACATTCTTCTTATCTGTTTACTGACACTTTCCCTCCGAGAGGGCTGGCAATTTTATAGCAGTGCTCTATGACCCAGGATGTCACTGGAGTACTTGGTAATGAGATGAGAGCCCAAAGTTTCCCCAGGGGTCAGTGTCTCTAGAACAGTCCAACCCAATAGAACTTTCTGCAAAATGCTCTGTACCCAGTCCGTCCAGTACGACAGCCACTAACATTTGAGGTGTGACTGGTGTGACTAGGGAGTTCAATTTTCATTAAAGTTAAGTTTAAGCAGCCACAGGTGACTAGCAGCTTCTGGTTAGACAGCACAAACCTAGAAGATAAGAAACTTCTGCTGCCCTGACCGTAGAGACCGGATCACTCAGGAGGCTCGGGACCTGTCATTCTGTCTAGAGGAGTGCCATTTGGTGCCCAGGGTGTAGGGTCCTTTAGAGCATGCACTGTCTATGCCTGGCACTGTCTTGGGTGCTGGAGGTTTGGTAGGCTAGCCCGTGTGTCCCAGAGCTCATGGCCACCACCTGAGCTTCAGTGGTCCTAGGTTCTAAGGAGCTGCCCACCCCAAAGCCCCAAGCCAAGTCCAGCCCCATTTTCCGTGCCAGCCTTGGTGTCTGCCACTGGCACCAACTTTCCCAAACCAGCCTCCGCCTGGGCCTGTGTCAGGAGCCCTGGGACCCAGGGGGTGGGGAGATGTCAGCCTCCAGCCTTTCTTTCTGGAACCCTCTCCCAGGGTAGCTGTGCCTCCTAAACCACTGAAATCTGAACCCAGAGCTGCAGAATTCACTGCTTTGAATGAGAGGAGGAAGACGGCCAGGCAAGTCACACTGCCCATCTTAGGGTTTGGCTCACAAGGGACACGTGTCACTGCCTGTCCCACTCATTGGCCAGAGATGGTCACGTGACTCCATCCAACTGCAAAGGCATCTGGGAACACAGCACCCATGTGTTGAGAAGCCAGCCAGCACGATTGGTGGACACTCCCAGCTCTGCAGCCCAGGCTCTCCAAGACCTTCTTGTCCCCATAGTCAACACCACGCCTCCTCGCACCTTTGGTGGCTCTTGGCAGGAAGCCCCCAGCTGCCCCTGTCACTGTATTCTTGGTGCGTGAGGCTTGCCGTCCCCCTTCATCATGCCCATTTGCCCGCCTCACCACATGACCTTCAGCCCCTTCCAGTCTTTGCCATGTTCTGTGTCCCCTCCTGAAGGCGCTTTACCCACAAGTCACTGCTGCCCCGGCACAGGCGATTGGACTGAGGGTGGCCCCTGAGCCCCTGGACTCCCTGGTGACCCCACACGGCATCTCTCCCCCAGCCCCTAGCCCAAGAGGCTTCGCTCGGCATGGACATGGTCCACCCAGTCAGCACTGTCTCAGGGAGCTGGACTATGAGTTGCATGAATCAAGGGAGGCGGACAAAAGCAGGGGACAACCCGCAGAGCGCAAGCCAGCAGGGCCCACATGGTAGAGAGAGGGCACACGGGATAGTCGGTCAGGAGAGCAAGAGAGGGAAGCAGGAAGGAGACAGAACTGGAGAGGCCATCACCAGCAGGGGGGACACCGTGAGTGGCCCTGTGGATGGCTTGGGGCTGTTTAAGCCCACCCACCCCGCTCTGGGTTCTGAGCCGGCTGAGAACCAATGGGAGATGGATGAGTAAGCAGGGACTGTATCACTTTCCTTGGTGCATCAGATCCCAGAGCGCCAGTCCAAAGCTTCTGGGACAGCTGAGCTGGAAGACGTTGTTCAGTGTGTTTTAGATCAGAAAAGTCTTCAAGGATGGTCCACCTCTTTCCCCACCTGCTCCTGGACATAGATTTCCACCAGGTGACAGCCGGTGGTGAAGGGGGTGGAAGAAGCACCCCCACTGGCCAGTGCAATGGGAGGAGACTGCCCGTGAGCCCACCTCCCCGGGCAAGCAGAAGGAGAATGGGCTCGGGGCCCACACCGAAAACCCAGGCCTGGGTCCTGGCCCAGGCACGGCTCCCGAAGGAGGTGGAGAAGTGAACCGGTGTAGCGTCAATTTCCAGCTCTCGCTCTCTGCCTCTCTCTGTTCTGAGCACCTGGGGTCCTTCAATAATATTGTGAGATCCTTCCTAATCCTCACTCTACACATGGGGAAACTGAGGCACTGTGACCCAGCTGGGAATGTCAGACGAAAGACCTAAAACCTGCCCTCTGCGTTTGGATAAGGGGCATCGTCCCACGGATGCCTGCCTGAGCATGCCTGCCCCGAGATCCCTGGGCAGAGCTTGGGCTCAGGTCGTCCTCAGACCAGACCAGCGGCTCCCTGCCTCGCTGTCCAGAGAAGCATTTGTCCGTGCAGTCAGGGACACTCCCCACTGTGCCAATGATGGCAGTGGCCGGCTGTGTCCTGCACGGGGAGGACTTTGTCCCAGGCCAGAAGGCCTGGCCATGTGGCGCTGAGGTCACTTCCGGTCACACTTAGCTCACAAGGCTCCCTAGACGGCCCGCCGGCCCCAGGCGCACTGAGGTACACTGACCGTCGGGCTTCCACAGGGGATGGGTAGGCTCCTCCTGGCCCAGCCCTGCCCCCTCCCCCCAACTCCACTGCTCTCACCTGTCCCCAGGCCTCCTCCAAGGCCGCCACCCTCCTTTCCAGACCCCTCCCCTACATCACCTCCGCCCTTGTCATTGCCCCTCTAGAGGGAAACCTGTCTACTACACAGGTGAAAGCTGGGTCATTCCAGAGGTCAGTTTCCCTCGACCCCTGGACCCCCGGTCTCCCCCTCCCCGACCCCCACCTTCCAGAGTGGAAGAAGCTCTGGTGTCGGATAAGTCATCACCAGGGCTGAGAGATCACGAACTGAGACGGCGCGTTCCCAAGTGCAAGAGCACTTCTGACGAATTAAATGAGAGAGATCAGTGCCTCCCCAGTGACGGCCAGGCTGCGGGCTGTTACCGAGCCAGTTTTCATGAATAATAGAAGCTTCCTTTTCTCCTGTCTGAGTACCGTGAACCATCCTCAGTGGCACGTCATTTCTGAGCGCTCCACACAGCAAGTGCGGCCTCCCAAGCGTGCCTCCTGCCTCCAGGGCCCCAGATACCTCCCTGACCTGATACCTACACACCATGTCATTCCTCCAGTCCGTCCTCAGGGACGTGAAGCAGCTGGTCTGCAGTGCAAGCTGGACTGTGCCCGCCCCTGCCTGGAGACCTCGGCACGGGGACTTCTGTGGCCCATCCTCTGACTCCTTCGCGGGCACCATCTGGCCACTGAGCCCCTCTCCAGACTCTTCTTTACCCCCTCTATCTGGCACCCTTGTTTCTTGACCAGCACCTTCTCATCTCCCTCCCAAACTGATGTCCACCGAGTCGGTGATGCCATCCAACCATCTCACCCTCTGTCGCCCCCTTCTCCTCCTGCCTTCAATCTTTTCCCACATCAAGGTCTTTTCCAATGAGTTGGCTTTTTGCATCAAATGGCCAAATTATTGGAGCTTCAGCTTCAGCATCAGTCCTTCCAATGAGGAAACTGAGGCTCAGAGAAGTTACGTAAATGGCCCAAGAGCTTGCAGCTATTAACTAACAGGCTAGGATTCAGACCAAAGCCCACGAGTGCATCCTCTGTAATTGTCATGTACAATTGCATGTCAGGTGTGGGGCTAGGAGTTTCATTAATATACCCTTTATCATCTAACTTAACTAGCACCCATTATACAAATGAGCAAACTGAGGCTCAGCTAAGTAACTCACCTACAGTCACATGACTGCTGAGCAGAGGTGCTGGGATTCCAGCCCAGGACTACCAAGCTCTAAACCCAAGCACTCCCCGGTGCCCAGCACCTTCCTCCCTCCTTGACTCCCCCACACAAGGCTCAAATCCAGCAACACTGAGTGATGTCTGTTATGTGATCATTTCACGATAAAGAGCCCCAGGGGAAAACTACTTATTGGCACAAGCTTTTGAGTGAATCATTTCCTTGTGTAAAGATGGGACAACTTAGGGACTTCCCTGACGGAACAGTGGATAAGAATCTGCCCGCCAATGCAGGGGACACGGGTTTGATCCCTGGTCTGGGAAGATCCCACATGCTGTGGGCAACTAAGTCCGTGCACCACAACCGCTGAGCTTGTGCTCCAGGGCCCGGGAGACGCAACTACTGAGCCCACGCGCAGCAGCTACTGAAGCCCATGTGCCTAGAGCCCGTGCTCCGCAACGAGACCCCACCACAGTGAGAAGCCCACGTACCCCAACGAAGAGTAGCCCCTGCTCACTGCAACTAGAGAAGAGCCCATAAAAAGCAATGAAGACCCAGCACAGCCAAAAATAAACAATTAAATCTTAAAAAAAAAAAAGATGCACAACTTACATATGGTGGTTGTGGTTTAGTCGCTAACTTGTGTCCGACTCCTGTGACGCCATGGACTGTTGCCCGCAAGAATACTGAAGTGGGTTGTCATTTCCTTCTCTAGGGGATCTTCCTGGCCCAGGAATTGAACCCAGGTCTCCTGCATTGCAGGCGGATTCTTACTGACTGAGCTATGAAGGAAGCTTATTACCACCCCCCCAAAGATGAATACTGAATGAATATGTGCATGAGTAGATTCACAGTCAATCAATTGCATTCATCACAGCCCAGAATCAGAGTGATGTCGGTGGTACAGAGGACATTGGAGACCAGGCAGTCCGACGTACCGGGATATATTTAGGGTTTGGGGGACAAGGGCACCCAAATCTTTGTTACTGGTCAGAAATCCATGTATGTACCAACCTGTGATTGAAATTTATTTTAGCACTAAAATACAACTTGGTAGCTATGGTTGAAGTGGTTTAGTCCATGTATTGGGCAAAAGAGTATGAGGTTCTGTGGTCCATATGGTGAGAATATGGAGGTATTTAACAGGTGTTTCCCCTCTGTCCCTGCCCCTTCTCTGGACTCCAAGCTTATATAGACCGGGACTAGCCCCCATTTTATGGACCAAGACCTCCCTCACCCCAGTGCTGTTCACACAAGGCTAGACTTCCACTGAAGGATGGGGCTAGAGGCCAAGGGATGAGCATCACTCTGCAGCCTGGGTTAGTGGAGATGCTGGGCAGAGAGGACTGTCTTCTGACACCCCTGTTCAAAACATCCCAGGCGATCACTGCCTCTAGACATTCCCCAGCAAATGGTTTCCCACTTACAGCCCCTTTCCTCTTTTCTCCTGGCTGCCCCCACCCCTGATTGTCTTCATCTCCCCTTTTCCAGATGCTCCCAAGTGCAGCTGCCCACATGTTCTTGTAAAGGCCAAGTCTGGCTCTCTTTGCTTCTCTGCCTCAGCGCCCCCTCTGCACTGATGGTCAGTGAGTCTTCAAAACCAAAATTACCTTTCAAGGAGGCTACTGAGGGTCTGAGAAGCTCGAAGACTTGCCAAGGTCATGCAGGTGTCAGAGGTGGGCTTCAAGAGATGGTTGTTGTTACTCTCAAATTTATGCTTTCTCCAAACACCAAGCCACCACATCAACTTGATGGGCCAGTGTTTGCAAAGGCACCAAGCAGAGTGGGAGAATGTCATGCTTAGGACCAGTTGGGAAGGGGTTTTCCTACTGTGACACGTTCATGAAGGAGACGGAAGACAGTGCATGTAAGTGGTTGTGGGTTTTGGGTGGAGATGGACCGACACTTTTTTTTTTTTTCCTTTCAACATTATAAGACTGATATCCCATTGTTTTTTGACTTCCATTAGTTTGGGTAAGTAGTTATCTGTAAGTCTTACTGGTTTTTTTTTTTTAATAAATTTATTAATTTTATTATTATTACTTTTTGGACATGACACTTGGTTTGTGGGATCCCAGCCAGGGATCAGATCTACGCCTTCAGCAGTGAGAGCACAGAGTCCGAACCACTGGACCACCAGGGGATTCCCTGTAAGTCTTATTGCTATTCCCCAGAATATGGTGTTTGTTTTCTATGTCTGCTTTTAAGATTTTATTTTAATCGTAAGTGTTCAGCAGCTTGGTAGGCAGCCTCTGAGAAGACCCCCAACGATCCCTGCTTCCTGGTGTTCCCACCTTGTGTGGTCCCTTCCCATTGACTATGGGTTGGACCTCCTAACTTGCAGAACACAGTAGAGCTACTGGACTGTCACTGCTGGTGAAATGCATGGCTTCCATCTCAGGGGCTCTGGGGCAAGTCAGCTGCCGTGCTGTGAGTGGCTCTGTGCAGGCCTGGCATCCGTGAGGAGTGTGGCCTGCGAGAAGCCATTGGAGAGACATGAAAACAAGTCATCCCCCAGTCAAGCCATGGCCCCAGCCAACAGCCTGGTTGCAACTTTGTGAGAGACCTTGAACCGGAGGTGCCTGGCTGAGTTCTGCTAGACTGCTCACCCACCAAAACGGTGAGATAAGGAATGTAAGTTTTTTTTTTTTTTTTAATTTTTTGGCCACTTGGCATGTGGGATCTTAGTTCTCTGACCAGGGATCAAACGCACATCCCTTGCATTGGAAGCAAAGTCTTAACCACTGAATGGCCAGGGAAATCCCAGTGTAAGTTGTTTCAAGCTACTAGGCTTCAGGGCCATTTGTTAGGAAGCGATACGTGACTCATGTGAAAGCCCTGTGGGCTTTCAGCCTTGGCAGCTCACGCCACATCCTCGCGCGGGTTGGATTCCTCACTGGTGCCTAGTTGCCACAGGGGACCTTTGTTCCTTCTGGGTCTCAGAATTTAGGAAGACTGCGTCCAAAGTGTCATGGAGTAACAATGACCCTATATGCAAGACAGCAAAGGAGACACCGATATAAAGAACAGACTTTTGGACTCTGTGGGAGAAGGCGAGGGTGGGATGATTTGAGAGCATAGCATTGAAACGTATCTATTACCATATGTGAAATGGATCGCCGGTCCAGGTTCAATGCATGAAACAGGGCACTCGAAGCCGGTGCTTTGGGACGACCCTGAGGGATGGGATGGGGAGGGAAGTGGGGTGGGGGTTCAGGATGGGGAACACATATACACCCATGGCTGATTCATGTGAATGTATGGCAAAAACCAATACAACACTGTAAAGTAATTAGCCTCCAATTAAAATAAATAGATTAAAAAAAGTACCAGGGAAATGTAGCTTACCTTGGGATATAATAGCCTGTAATTAAATTTACTTCCTTAATAGACGTATTAGTGGAAGAATCTGGAAGACACCTGGGGTCACTAACCCCATTTGATAACCCTTCACAGTATTAAACTAGGTCAGGAGCTTCTACAACGCCTGCTGGCTCAGGGATTCCCTGGTGGCCCAGTGGTGAAGAGCCCTCCTTCCAATGCAGGAGACACGGTCCAAGAAGAGTCCACCTGCCTCCAAGCATCTAAGCCCATGCACCACAATTACTGAGCTCATGTTCTAGAGCCTGTGTTCCACAGGAAAAGCCACCAGAACGAGGGGCCTGGGCACTGCAACTCGAGGGTAGCCCCTGCTTGCCGCCACTAGAGAGACATCCTTGCAGCCGTGAAGACTCAGTTTAGTTGCTCAATAGTGTCCTACTCTTTGCGACCCCATGGACTGCAGCTCGCCAGGCCTCCCTGTCCATCACCAACTCCCAGAGCTTATTCAAACTCATGTCCATCAAGTCGGTGATGCCATCCAACCATCTCATCCTCTGTCGTCCCCTTTTCCTCCCTTCTTCAATGTTTCCCAGCATCAGGGTCTTTTCCAAAGAGACTCAGTGATTTTCCAATGAGACTCAGAGATTTTCCAATGAAGACTCAGTGCAGCCAAAAATAAATAATAAAATAAATAAAATCATTAAACAAATAAAATCATGCTTATTGTTGTAAAACAACAACCTTGGACACTGGGCAAGGTAGTAAACTATTGGAGTGTCTCTAATGGAATATGGCTGGGGAAAAGGAGGCTAGTAAGGACAGTAGGGCCAGCAAACCCACTGGCGGATTGGTCTGCCTTTGTTTGGCCCATTGCCTAGAACAGAACTGAGTCGGGCATTGAAGCACAGCAATGAGCAAGACACACTCCGTTTCTATCTTCAAGGAGTTTTTGTGCAAGTGGCAAGAGAGTGATGGTCAACAATGAAGTAGAATCGTGGTGACTGCCAGAAAGAAGTAGAGGCGGCTATGAATGTATGTATTGGGGAAGGGACCTAGTACTTGTTTTTTATTGTTTCATAAGAAATAATCACAAATGTAGCAGCTTAACGTATCCCACGTTTTTAAACCCACGTTTCTATGGGTCAGAGTTTAGCCCATTTTAGTTGGGTTCTCAGCTCAGGGCTCACCAGGCTTCACTTAACATAACACTTCAGCCAGGATGTGTCCTCCCCTGGAGGCTTGACCAGGGAAGAGTCCCTGCCAAGCTCCTTCCAGTTGGCGCCAGGATTCATTTCCATGGGACTGCCTGGCTGGAGCCTAGCTCTTTGCTGGCTGTTGGCTAGAGGCAGTCCTCAGGATTTACCACCATCCAAACATCTCCAGGTGGGTTCTCCAGAGGCCGTCTCATAGCATAGCCTATACAAAGAACCTCTCCCTATAGTCTAAGATGAGTTCTTTTTTTTGAAATAAATCTTTATCAGAGTGTAGTTGATTTACAATGTTAGCTTCTGCTGTATAGCAAAGTGATTCGGTTATACATGTACATATATCCACTCTTGTTTTTTTTTAGCTTCTTTCCCTATATAAGTCATTACAGAGTACAGTAGAGTTCCCTGTGCTATAGAGTAGGTACTTATTAGTTATCTATTATATATATACATATTAGTATGGCATCACTGACTCCATGGACATCAGTCTGAGTAAACTCCGGGAGTTGGTGATGGACAAGGAAGCCTGGAGTGCTGCAGTCCCTGGGGTCGCAAAGAGTCGGACACGACTGTGGATGGTTGAAGGCCTGGGAGAGTCTGAGATTTCCCGATAGGAGAGTCTATACCGGAGCCATGGGCCACCCTAATACCCCAGCATGGAGAGGTTGGGCAGAGAAGGCGTACAGACTCCAGAGGGGTCTCCGGTGGTGGAAGTTTAGTCGCTAAATTGTGTCCAACTCTTGCAACCTCATGGACTATAGTCTTGGCTCCTCTGTCCATGAGATTCTCTAGGTAAGAATGCTAGAATGAGTTGCCATTTCCTTCTCCAGGGGATCTCCCCAACCCAGGGATTGAACCCAGGTCTCCCGAACTGCAGGTGGATTCTTTACCAGCTGAGCCACAAAGAAAGCCCAAGAATACTGGACTGCGTAGCCTATCCCTTTCTCCAGTGGATCTTCCCAACCCAGGAATGGAACCTGGGTCTCCTGCATTGCAGGCGGATTCTTTACCGACTGAGCTACCAGGGAGGAGCCGCCAGTGTTCTAGAGGAAGACGGGGACTTTGGCATCCCAGGATACCCAAGATCAAAGGTGGTGAGGACAGAGGTTTTATGGATGACTGGTACTTGGATTTACGGGGTGCCATGCAGGGCGAGGAGAGTGCTTCAGGTGGGGAAGAGGGTAGGAACAAAAGCTTTGCGGCAAGAAGGGGAAAGAGCTCTGTTCAGAGCACCAGTTTTGTGGCTTCAAGGGGCCTTCAGAAATCTCTGATTCTGTCTGCGGGAGGTCCTTAAGGGAGAGCCAAATTTGCCTCTACTCCATTCTGCACATCTTTGGGGCTTTGAAAATGTAGCTCAGTCGGTAAAGAGTCTGACTGCAGTGCAGGAGACCTAGATTCAGGAAGACCCCCTGGAGAAGGAAATGTCAACCCATTCCAGTATTCTTGCCTGGAGAATCCCATGGACAGAGGAGCCTGGCTGGCTCCAGTCTATGGGGTCGCAAGAGTCAGACATGTTTGAGCAACTTAAGCACACGTGGCTTGGGGGCCAGGTGGTCTCCCTCCTTGGGCCTCAGTTTCCCTTTCTGTAAAGAGGACCATACTAAATGAAATCAGTCCTGAATATTCATTGGAAGGACTGATCCTGAAGCAGAAGCTCCAACACTTTGGCCACATGATTCAAAGAACTGACTCACTGGAAAAGACCCAGATGCTGGGAAAGATTGAAGGCGGGAGAAGAAGGGGACCACAGGGGATGAGATGGTTAGATGGCATCACCGACTCAATGGACATGACTTTGAGCAAGCTCCGGGAGTTGGGTGATGGACAGGGAGGCCTGGCGAGCTGCAGTCCGTGGGGTCGCAAAGAGTACGACACGGCTGAGCGACTGAGCCGAACTGAAAGAGAACCAATTCCGTAAACTTGAGTTCCGGGTTTGTATGGCCAAGGTCTCGCTGAGCGGACCCCGGGTGGACTTGACGCCGGGCCGTCCCGGGTCGGAACGGGGTGGACCGAGGTTCCGGGAGCTCTCGGTGCAGGGTCGCCCGCAGCCCCGCCCCGGAGCGGCCCCGCCCCACCTCCCTTTGTTTCCCCAGGCCCCGCCCACCGCGGCCAGCTCCCTCCCTATTGGCCGGGGGGCGGTCCCCGAACGCCAGGGAGCCGCCAGGGGCGGGGCATCGTGTCGCGGGCGGGGCGAGTGCGCCTGCGCGGAGCCCGAGCCCGGTCGCAGCCTTTCGGCGGCCGCTGCTCCTGAGGAGCCGGAGCGCTATCCTGAGTTGGGACCCGCTGAGGCGGCTGCGAGGCGGCCCCGCCCCGGGGCTCCATTGTTGCGGCGGCGGCAGCGGCTCTGCCGGCTGCTTGGCTCCTCCTGGATCGGCCAGGGCGGCCTCCGGCTAGGAGCGATCGCTGCCCCGGCGGCGGCCTGAGGTGAGGCGGCGGGCGGCGGGGCCGGGCCGGGCGGGGGGCCCCCCGGTTGGACACGGACTCCGGGGCTGGGAGAGGGTCTCACGGCCAAGCGGCGATCTCGGGCGGTCGGGGGGATCCTCGGGAGTCAGGGGTCCCAGAGCCGGGCGGGGTCCAGGGTGGGGCAGGGGTCTCGAGTCGGGAGGGGGTCCCGGGGCCGAATTGGGGTCCCAGAGCCGGACAGGGGTCCCAGGGCCAGACTGGGGTCCCAGAGCCGGACGGGGGTCCCGGGGCCGAACTAGGGTCCCAGAGCCGGGCGGGGGTCCCCAGGGCCGGACGGGGAGGAGGGCAGGGGTCTCGAGTCGGACGGGGCTCCGGGGGCTGGACTGGGATCCCGGGGTCGGGCGGGGCTCCCGGGCCCGGACTGGGATCCCAGGAGACAGGGGTCTCCGAAAAGGCAGTGGTCCCGGGCCGGGCGGGGGTCCCAGGGCCGGATTGGGGGTCCCAGAACCGGGCGGGGGTGCCGGGGCCGAACTGGGATCCCAGGCGGCAGGGGTCTCCGAGAAGGCAGGGATCCCGGGGTCGGACGGGGGTACCCCCTGGGTGTGGCACATCCGAGCGGGGCGCCGCGGGGTCGCTTGCCCGAGGTGTCGGCCGCCGCCCTGAGCGCCAAGAGGGGACAGGGTCGCGGAGCGGAACCGACCGTCGCGCGTCCGGGCGCCGGGCATTGTCTCGGCTTCGGGGTGGCTCCGAGGGGGCTCCGCGCCCGCCAGGACTCCTCGGGGATCGGCCGGTGATGCCCCCCGCGCGGGGTCCTTGTCATCCTGAGGGCGGGGACACTGCCTCAGTCTCCGCTCCCTCCCTAGGGTGGCTGGCTCGCGCAGTAGTCGCCCGAAGGCAGCTCTGGGTGGGCCCTCGCACGAGGGGACCCCGGACATCCTGGGAGTGGGAGACTGTCTTTGTCCCCTCCCCCGACCCTTACCTCCACGGGGTGACTGGTTCGCGGTGTCTCACCGAGGGTGACTGCATGGGCCGCCGATCGTAAGGATTCTGGTCACTCCGAGAGTGAGGGGCTCTGAGTGTTTGTGGGTCACCGAGGGTGGCTCCGCGTGGACCCGTGCGCTCGGTGTCTTGGCCCCCCTGCGAGTTGGGGGGCTGTGCCCCGTCCCTACGCCTCCCCTCCCCGACCCTCCCCCCCGCCCGCGGCTTGCGGGGTGTGATCGGTCCGGGGACACGCTCCCCTTTTCCCACAACGGTGCGCGCGCGCGTGTGTGTCTTAGGGGGTTCCATGTGTCGACGGGTGTCCCTGCGCGGGTAGCGGCGCCGGTCGGGCTGTAATGGGCTTGTGCGTGGGGGAGAAGCATTTGGCTCGAGTCGGACAGCTGAGCCGCTCTTTTATTTATTGTCTCCTTTGCCATGTGTACAGAAGCGTCTGCACTGGCCCCGGAATCCGCCCCTCTCCCAGGCCCGGTCCCCGGGGAGCGCGGGGCTGTCACTGCGCCGCCGGGGGACCGCGCATCGGGGTTGCGGCCGGCGTTTCCTGCTGGGGCGCGAGACTCGGCCGGCCGGCGGGAGCCGGCTCTGATTGGAGGGAGCCTGGTCCCTCTGCCCGGCCCTTCTTGATTTCTTCCGTTAGGATTGGGAAGAAGAAAAAAAAAAAAAAAAGTTTGGAAAGCCAGATTTAACTTTGCAGCTCTCAGCGTCTGGAGAGTGGAAGAAAACTTTCCCAAGAATTTGGCGGGCTGGAGAGTGCGTTTGAAGGAGGGGAATCCACACCCGCGGAATGAGGCCAAGGCAGTTACAGTTAGAGGTCAGGTTTATGCAAGGAATAGAGGGGGTGAGGCTGTGGGTCATTCATTTACCCTTGTATGAAAACACCTATTATGTTCCAGGGGAAGTGATTCTTTTCCCCTGGGGAATGCAGTGTCTAACTGGTCAGTCTTTTTCCCTTTCAGAGCGTCCTGGTCTAAGACAGAAAACTGCTATAGACACAAGTAACTTTAATATCCAAATGGAAATTCTTTGTGAACGGACAGGGTATAAATAACAGAAATGCAAGCTGGAAATGTGGCCATAACCGCAGCTGTCGCTGTTATAAAGTCCAGACTTAGCCGCTGGCCTTTCACTCTGCCTTGTCTCCGCTCACTCTTCCGTCTCCCGGCCGCCCGTGCACCCAGGTCCAGGGCTTCCAGCTTCATTTGGCCATTCTTACAGTATCAGTTTAGGTGACACCTTCTTTCTGAAGGCTCCCCTGACATCTTCTCGTCCTGCCCTCTGAGAGCCGTGGTCTTCAAGGACAGGGTGGTTTGCTGCTGTACCCAGAGAGAATGAGGTCTGTTTGAAGGAGAGGCCCCTTTTCTCCACCCTGGATCCAAGTGTTTCCTGTGATTTAAAATCTGCAATTCTTCAACTCTCCTAAGGACTTTCAGATGAACAGTTGCTATCACTGTGTTTGTTGCACAGTGTGGAGTACTTAACTTGAATTTATTTGGTCTGAGTCTGGCTCTGGAATGAAGCCACTGTTTGTTCCTGCAAAACCACTGGGCTTCAGTTTCCTCACCTTCGAGGGTTTTAAACTAGGTAAGAACTTTGTCAGCCCTAAACCTTTAATTCTTTCAACCATATACAGCAGAGGAAAGTTCTGTCAGTGGCAGTGGTATAAATAATGGAGATCCTTTAAAATGTAGGTTCTAAAGTGAAAGTTTTGTAGTTTCTTTCCACAAAGTTTAGTTGTGGGTGTATTCTTTGTCTCAGAGTTGAAAGACACTGTCATGGAAGCTTTGGCAACTACTTGATACTGTCTTGCATATTCTTCATAATTGCATTTTACTTGCAACATCTGTGCTCTGTCAAATTGGTTTGAAGTTTTCCTTAATGAAGTTGTTGGGTTCAGAACTCTTGGCAGGAGCATGTTGCTGATCTTTTGAGTGTCATACGAAGTCGGCCAACTGCAGGCTTTCTTATGCCCCAATCTCTAATAGAGATTTTATTTTATTTTTAAAATTTTATTTTTATTTCGTGTTGGGGTATAGCCGATTTAATAATGTTGTGGTGGTTTCAGGTGAACATTGAAGGGACTCAGTCATACCTATACATGTATCCATTCTGCCCCAAACCCCTCTCGCATCCAGGCTGGCACATAACATTGAGCAGAGTTCCATGTGCTGTATAATAGGTCCTTGTTGGTTATCCATTTTAAATATAGCAGTGTGTACATGACCTTCCCAAAATCCCTAACCATCCCTTCCCTCCAGCAACCATAAGTTCAGTTTCTAAGTCTGTGAGTCTCTTTCTAACGGAGATTTTAATTAGGAGAGTATGAGATGAGTGAATGTGGGGAGTACCTTGAGTGGGTGTTTGTGGCTTTGTGTAATGGATTAAAGCATAGTTTAAAATTATTAGTTTCAAATTTGCATCATGTTAAATGACCTATAAAGCTTCAATTCTAAAGAATATAGTAATTAGTTCTTAAAAATATTAATCTCCCTTCCAATTATGTTTGGCAAGGTGGGAATTTGACGTGCTTGATTCTTTTAAAGCCACATGTCTGTTGTTGAAAGGATACACAACACAGTTTTCTCTGCTATTCTTATTTGGGTGATTACAGGGATTAAACATAGAGGGTAGCTGTTCGGTCAAGGAGGGATGCCACCAAATTATATTTTCACATTAAGTAGCATTTTTTGTCTTTATTTTGATTTGCAGCATTTAATTAATATAATATATTAAAAAGTGCATTGTTTTATATATGTATGCACTCCATGTGGTTTGTCTTGTTCCCTGGTGGCTCAGATGGTAAAGAATCTGTCTGCAGTAAGGGAAACCCGAGTTTGATCCTTGGATTGGGACGATACCCTGGAGAAGGGAATGGCTACTTGCTCCAGTATTCTTGCTGGAGAATCCCATGGACAGACAAGCCTGGAGGGCTACAGTGCGTGGGGTCACACAGATTTGGACACGACTGAGCGACTAAGCACACACATATTTTGGGAGCCGTCTTCAGAAATGCAAATAGGTTTTCTTTGTGGTTTTCTGAGATTGTCTTCATATTTTCTCTGAAAGCTCGTTACTACTTGTTCTGCAGGCAGGACTGGTTTTTATATGGATTAAATGAAGAGGGAGCGTTCAGAGAAGAGGTTGCCTGGGGATGGAGGAGGTAGCGTTTGAGCTGTGCTTTTGGCTGTCCTTCCTCTTGTTCTCCACTGGAAGAAGCGGGTTGACCAGCTCTTCCCTGGGGGCCTCATTAGAGAGCTGACTTCACCTCACCTTAAAGAACTGATGGTACCTCCCCCCTTTTTTAGTTTATGATATTCTCTAAATCATCTTGTTTAAGTATTCTTTTTTTAGAACTAGAAGTTCAGAGAGAAATTTTTTTCTTAAGCTATCAACCTAAGTCTTTGCTGTTACCCGCTCTGCCCCACCCCGCCTGCATCCCACACCAGCTACCAAATGGCTTTTCCCTCTTTGTTTTCCGTTTTAAAGATCTTATCATATATGTGCCTATTATTACAGGCTACATCAAAACTGTTTTGAGTGTTGACAGGATGTAATATGAATAATATATTCAAGATAACTTACTCCAGTACTTTTGCACAGGAAGCTTGGCCCCAGGAAGGCATTTGTTAAGGTCAATTACTTCCTTGAACTTTAGTTTCCCTCCCTAGCTCAAGAGTTTGTCCTGAGGATAAAATGAAATCCTGTATATAACAGAATTTTGTAAGGTGTAAAATATGTTGCCAAGGATTAAAAGATAATGCTTCATTAAGAATGTAATGAGTCTGGGTTGTTTTTTTTTTTAAACTCCAAATGTTTAATATACAGATGGTCCATAACTTGAAGGGTATTGGGCAACTTCATGTAGGATTGTTTTCTATCTTTAATTGGCCAGTATTGTTTGATATCTTAGCCTTTTGAGGGAACATCCAATTCAAGTTTCAGAGATGTTACTCTTTTGAAAGTAAGGCTACGAAACATGCAGACTGTAGCCTTTAACGGTCTCTGTCTTACGTCTCTCTCGGGTTCATGTTCCTGTGAACCTTCCTTTAATGAAGCCTGATGGCTGGGCATTTCCGTTCCTAAGGGACCTGTCTTGAGGTTGGGAAAGGCAGTAGGCATTGCCAGGTAACGATCGACAAAAGTGCTGGTGGGCTCACGTCTGAAATGCCCTGCAGCGTGAGCCGCGGGAGTCAGGGGGAAGCTGACCTCAGCCCCCTGGAGTCCTCGGGCCTTCTCTTCTCCTGGCACCTTGGAGACTGCAGGGTTGCCCGCCCACCAGGCAAGGCTGCCTTTCCCTTCCTCTCTACCAGCTCTGAGTATCTCTGATGCCCCAGGCATTGGCAGGAGGCAAATAGAAGGGCTGATAAAATCCAGCGCTGGTCCACAAAGACCCGACACTGTAGACCCAGGTGATAAGTGACACTGTCACACAGTTTGATGGACAAGCGCCTAGATGGCCTGTGATGTGCCTGAGGGCGGGCGGCCTGTGGACACTGGAAGGGGGGACCCAGTGCCTCATTGGAGAAGAGCTGGAGGCTTGTAGTGGCGGGAGAGGCAGACCTGGGCGCAACTCAATGCAGGCAGTAGTAGGTGCTGCCAGGGCTCTGCCGGACGTCTGGGGCCAGCGCGCACACAGTCCAGCGTGCACTCTCCGCTGTGGTGCTTAGAGTTCCTCAGGTAAGACAGGCAATGGAAGGTTTATAAGTTAAAGCAATGGCAGTGAGCTACCTGAAGCCTGAACTGTGTGTAGACGTTCTGGACAGTTTATAATTCCCCACACCTGCATGTATCAGAACAAGTCTGTGATCTCTGTTGTTTTGGATGGAGTATGACCTTTCCTTTGCTATTTTTTTTGGCTGTATGGCATGTAGGATTTAAGTTCCCCCACCAGGGATCAAACCTGTGCCCCTTGCAGGGGAAGCGTGGAGTCTGAACCACTGGACCACCAGGGAAGCCCCCATCCCTATCTTTTGATTTAAGGAAGTCAGTTAACTCTTGTTGAATGTCGAGGATGTGACAGACACTGCTGGGTGTTTTCACATATACGGCTGTATGGCTTTCCTCGGCTGCTGTAACAAATTGCCCCAAGCTGAGTGGCTTACAACAACACAGATTTATTACCCTATAGTAGATTAGAGGTCTAACTTGGGTCTCGTCAGGCAAAAAACAAGGTTTCTGCAAGGCTGTGTTCCTTACTGGAGAATCTGAGGGACAGTTGCTTGCAAGCTCATTCACATTGTCCATCAAATATGGTTGAGGCCACCTGTCGGCTCGAGGCCCCTGTTTCCTGCTGGCTGCCAGCTGGGAGGCTGCCCCCAGCTCCTAGGGGCGTCTCTCTGGGACCCCTATCTGAGGTCTGTAGCAAAGTGCTTTTTGTCAGGTAAAGTGACATAATCACAGAGCCCAGGGATTAGCACGTGGTCATCTTGGGGAGTCATTATTTTGCCTCCCACAATTACCCACCATTTATGACAACATCCAGTGACACTGTTATTGTTGCCCTCGGTTCACAATAAATAAAAGGCATCGGTATTTTAAGCAAATTGTTAGGACCATTAAGATTCCTGTTAAATGACAAGACAGTTCATCTGACTCACCCTTGAGCTGATGGTGGGTTTATAGCAGCAGGTCAGTGAGAAAGAAACAGAGTAAATTTTGCGTTTTGGAGTATTTAAATGGATGGGCTGCTCTGATTATAGAAGTTTTGCCAAGAAGTCATTAAAGTAATTCCTCTATTGGAAAAAACAGCCACGTGGGGGATTTGGGATGTGAAGGACTTTTCCTCTTGGGGTGAAGAGTGCACAATTCCATGTCCGTTTCTCCAGTGAAAACAGCTGAGTCGACCCAACGGGGATTCACATTCCTGAACTTCAGAGCATCTGTTTCAAGACTGAAGCAAAGCCCAGGAAACAGAGTTCATGCTCTCATTGATGGTTTGCAGTGAGGTGTGTCTTGTGGTCAAGGAAGCAACAGGTGATGGTCACGAGCGTTTAAGACAAAGCGTGACCTCATGGAGTCCCAAAGTCAGACCCGACTTAGGGCTGAATAAACAACAACATGATCTTGTTTGTTCATGTTGTTGTTGTGTAGTCGCGAAGTCCTGTCTGACTCTCTGTGACCCCAGGGACTATAGCACGCCAGGCTTTCTGTCCTTCACTATCTCCTGGAATTGGATCATGTAGGTGTTTTTAATAGTTTTTCATTATAATTTTTTTTCCTTCTGTAAGAAATCAGAATCTAGAATCCTAAGGCTTTGTAACTCAGCCTTCAGGAATTTACTGGCTGCCTGATACCCTGTGCAGAAATGTTGTGTGTCTTTGTGTGTATGTTTACTGGGGGGGGGGGGTGGGGATTTATAGCTCTCTGTTCTTTTTCTTTCGAAGGCGTTGGATTCCGGAAAGTTTAAGAACACACTGCTTAATCTGATATTCTTGCTGGTCAAGTATCAGATTTTGTTTAAAAATGAAATACCCCATTTTAAACAGTTACACAGGCGCATAGTTTTAAGAGTCAAAAGTTCTACAGGACTTAGAACAAAAACCCAGCAGTCACCTACCCCACCCTTCTCCACCCTGATTCCCGTCCCCTGAGGCCTCCTGCTTTCAGTGTTTTAGCAGTTTCTTCCAGATTTTGTGTGAGACTTCCTGCTTAGGAAGAAGACAATTTGGGTCACCTATTCCCTCCTCCCACCACCCACATCTTTTTCCTCTGTCCTCTCAGTTTAATTACGTTAAAGGTTTTGGTTAAATATTCAGCAGGACCTATTATGATTCTGGGAACATTTTTCACAGCTGAGATATATCATCTGTTTTGCTTACAGTTCCCTTCTTTTATCGTTTTTACCTTTTTTTCTAGAGTTGAGACTTGGCTCTGCTATGTTTTGCTTAGTTTTCTGTGCTGAAAACAGCCCCTCAAAGTGTAAATCTCCCCTCTGTAGGTTCACACACAACAAGGAATACTCCATTCTGTCCTTTTATTAGGATAATTTTTTCTGAGCCTGTCACCCACCTACTGGTGGTTTAGTCACTTGGTTGTGTCCGACTCTGCGACCCTTTGGACTGTAGCCTGCCAGGCTTTTCTGTCCATGAGATTTCCCAGGCAAGAATTCTGGAGTGGGTTGCCATTTCCTCCTCTGGGGGATCTTCCTGACCAAGGGATTGAACCTGCATCTCCTCTGTCACCTGAACTGCAGAGAGATTCCGTTGAGCAATACCCAGGTTCAGGGAAGCCCTGATTTTCTCCAAATTGGTTGCTTCTCAGGCCTGCTGCACATTCCCTGTTGCCCTGAGGATTTTTTTCACCTCTTTCCCAAATAAGATGCTTTCTTATTTTTTAAGTTTTCTCTCTTGTTTTGGTTGAGCATGTTCACCAGCAGCTTTCTAAGACATAATTTTTTTTGAGAACTTCTACGGAAATGGCACCCCACTGCAGTACTCTTGCCTGGAGAATCCCTTGGACAGAGGAGCTCGGTGGGTTACAGTCCACGGGGTCGTGGAGCCGGAAACGACTGAGCGACTGACGACATGATGTTGGAACGTTTTACTCTCGTGTTTAATGGTCGTTTTGGCTGAGTGTAGAATCCTGGGTTAGAAATCATTTTCCTGCAGAGTTTGGAAGACGCTGTTCAGTTGACTTTCAACGCCAAGGTGGCAGTCAATGTGCCCAGAGCCATTCCTTTGATTGTGACCTGTGTCTTGCTCTGTGTAAATTCTGCAGGGCTGTTCCTCGTGTTTGCAGATGTCACGGTGGCCGTGCTGAGATGTGGACGATGTGTCGTCCACTGCGCTGGGAGCCAGGTGGACCTCTTCCGCCTGTGGACTCCTGTCCTTTATCCTCGATCTCCTTCAGTCCTTCTCTTTTCCCATTCCTTTGTCTTTTTGTTTTCCCACTGGGGAGATTTCTCCAACTTCTCTAAACCCTTCTTTGAATTTTGTGTTGCCATGATTATTTTAATTTCAGGAGCTCCTTCAAAGTCCCTGAAAATATTTAAAACAAAAACAAAAACCCGTCTTTCCTTGTTTCAAGGATGGTGGTCAGAGGTTTTATAACACCCTGCATCCTGGAGGAAAAGTTTATCTTTTCATGGCTTTTCAGCTTGATTATCTAATAAAACCCAAAGGATTTGAGAGTAGTTTCATCACACTGCCGTAGTTTGAAGGGAAATTTTCCATTCGGCCCATTATCTATTTTCTAATATGGAGAAAAGACAGCTTTTGGTCATGTTGGTATTAGAAGACTTTTTTCCCCCCACACTCTAAGTCACACGGGATCTCACTTCCCCCACCAGGGATCGAACTTACGCCCCCTTCAGTGGAACACAAAGTCCTAACCATTGGACCACCAGGGAAGGCCCTGGAAGATAGCTTTTGTATGTCTTCAGATACCTCCGTTGAAAACATTTCTTTCCCACCCATTGCCAGGCTGCAGCTGACTCTGCCGTCTGCTCTGTGCACATAAGATTGTCCACTCTGTATCCTGTGAGGAGCTGCCATCAGTGGGTTCAGAGTTTGGAATCCTGTGTCTTTTTTCCTGACCCAGTGCCCAAGGCATATGTAGTCTCTGGGGGCAGTGGCATTGAGGAGCCTCCTTTTTTTGGGTTGTGTTAATACTTTACTTGTAAGTTTATCAAGAAAAGGGAAAAGAGGTAGTAATAACGATGGATTCTAGCTCTGGACGTTAAATGATGGTGTGACAGATGAGGGGTATTTTTTTTTTTAATTTTTTTTTTATTGGCCATGCTATATGGTTTGTGGGATCTTAGTTCCCCGACAGCAGTGAAGGCTCAGAGTCCTAACCACTGAGCAGCCGGGAATTCCCAAATGAGGGGCATTTTTAGCCACGGTAGGTAGACTGCCCTGGTGGCCAGGTGGTAAAGCGTTGGGAGACCTGGGTTCAATCCCTTGGTCGGGAAGATCTCCTAGAGAAAGAAATGGCAACCCACTCCAGTATTCTTGCCTGGTAAATCCCATGGACAGAGGAGCCTGGTAGGCTACAGTCCACGGGATCACAAAGAGTCAGACACGACTGAGCGACTTCAGGTTGAGTTAGGTTTGGGGTTGTCATCTAGCGTGGACCTTTCTGTCAGGAAGTTATAGAAGTGACTTCTTGGAAACAGGACAGAGTGCCTTCTAGGGGACGCTTGATGAAGAGCTTTGTGGTGAGTGTCCAAGAGAAAGACTACATCTGAAAGTCATTTTGGAGCCCTGCTTTTTGAATGACTTTTGAAACCCGGCCAAGGGTTTGCCTAAACATTTTCAGCATGTGATTCTGAATTAATTTAACCGTGAGAGTCAGGGACGGTTCTTGGGGACATGGGGCATGATGCTTTCTTTTAAAATCCCATCTTCCCAATGAATACAAATTTGTGTGTTGGGTAGTCCTAAGTGAGTTCTTTTCTCTAGATGGGTTAATCATTTGAGTTTTCTTGTGCTTAAAGTGTGACCCACTGTCTTAGCTTGTTTAGGTTGCCGTAACAGAACATATAGACCGGGTGCTTTATGAACAACAGGAATTTCTTTCTCACCATTCTGGAGGCTGGAAGTCTGAGCCCAAGGTGCTGGCCGATTCTGTATCCAGTGAGGACCTGCGTCCTGGCTCACAGACAGCATCTCTGGCCGTGTCCTCATATGTTGGAGGGACACGGGCGCTGACTGGGGTCTCTTTTCTAAGGGAACTAATCCCCTCCAGGGGCACCCCACCTTCATGACCTAATCACTTCCCAGAGGCCCCACTCCTCTAATACTGAGACACTGGGGGCTAGGTTTCAACATATGAGGTCTGGGGACATGGACGTTCAGCCTGTAGGACCCTCTAAGAAGCTCAGACGTGCTGTGTGTTCATGATCCATGTGTGCTAAGTCGCTTCAGTCGTGTCTGACTCTTTGTGACCCCATGGACTGTAGCCCACGAGGCTCCTCTGTCCATGGGTTCTCCAGGCAGGAATACTGGAGTGGGTTGCCATGTCCTCCTCCAGGGGATCTTCCTGACCCAAAGATCAAACCCCAGTCTCCTGCAGCTCCTGCATTGCATGCGGATTCTTTTCTTCTGGGCCACTGGGGAAGCCCGTGTCTTCATGGTAAGTGGGACTGAGTGGTCTAGAAAGTCTAACATTGCCTTTTGAAGTTTGAGTCACCACCCCCATCATGGCTGGCACTGTTTACTGAGTGCTTACTATGTCCGAGGCACCATGCCAGACACTGTCCATCTGTATCTCTTTTAACCTTTTCAGCAGCTCTTGGGGAGGTAATGTCCTCCTTTTGCAGTTGACAAAATGAGATGAAGACTCATGGAGACTAAAGTTAACAATACTGCATTGTACGTTTAAAAGTAGCTGAGCGAGCTGAGCGAGTAGATCGTAAGCTCCCATCACAAGAAAAAAAAATGTAACTGCGTGTGGTGATTGATGCTAAGTAGACTTACTGTGGTCCTTTCACAGTACTTGCATGTGTCAAGTAGTTAGGTTGCCTGCCTGAAACTAACAGTGTTGGTAGTTACTTCGAGGTAAAAACAACAAGGTGACGAGACAGAGAGGAACTCTCTCAAGATCACGTAGGAGGTGGGATCCCAACGCCACCGCCAGAGCCGTGACGAGCGTGCGGCCCGGCCTCTGCGTTTGTTAGGACGTTCTGGTGGCCCACACCCGGGTGAGCAGAGTGCTCGAGAGCTGTTCTCAGATAGCCCCTCAGGACACAGCAGTGGGCAGAGCCAGCCCCGATGGGCAGCCCGGCTGCTGTTGGCCCGCCCGGCGGGTCTGCGGTGTCTCTGCTCCCGCCTCCCTTCCCTCCCACGTTCAGTGGCTCGGAGGGTCTGTGTGCAGCGGTCCCTGCCCGGCGGCTCCTGCAGCCGCACACATCGGGAGGGGCCTTGTACGGAGACTGACCGTAGGCTGTTAGGGAGGGCCGCACAAGATGCTGGGGTTTCGGAAGGTGGGCGAAGGGACCACCGAGGGGTGGTCCTGAGCGGGACGTTGCAGGGGGCGTTGGCTTTCCACAGCGGAACCGACGATTCCAGCCACCCTGTCTCACTCAGATGCCTTTTCCTGAAATCTCTGTTTCTTAGTGCAGAAAAAGGCATCGTCTCTGCACCACTGATTTCTATGAGTCCAGTTTTGGATGTTCAGCAGGTTGGAGGCGCCTGGGCTGGACTGAGGAGCCTGCATCTCCCACCTGGCGGGCCAGCTGGCGGGCGTGGTGCAGAGGTGTATTGCCCGGCCTGGGCCCAGGCCTCCAGCTGCCCAAAGACGGCTGCCAGCGGGGCCCAGAGACGGTTCCCTGGAAGAGACAAGGCACAGAACACTCAGCGTGTCCCCAGGACGACAGAAGGGTGGACAGACGGCCTCTTGGACAGAAGGGCTGCTGTGCCTGACTCCCACGCTGCCTGCTCTCTGAGACTGAGCCATCCTTTGTACCACAGTGGAAGGTGCTTCCAAGGCCCCTGAAGTCCTGGCGGTCTGTCTGCATTGCCTGAGCCTCAGGGAGGGCGGCCAGGTGGGACTGCGGCCCTGCAGGCCCCTGACTGACGAGTCAGTCAGGTCTACTGGGAATACAAGCATGGGGTGGTGCAGAAAAACCACTTCTGTGTCACGGCTCACGTAGCATGACTTAGAAGCGTCTCATACCCAGGTGGAAAGTGGAAACAAATCCTGTCTTTGGGTTGCACTAGATACCACTGCGACTCCTGTGAATACAAGGTTTCAGGTGTGGGGACCGCCAGCCTGCTGATGGGGCGTCTTGTGTTTCCCACTGTGGGGGAAGGCGGGCCAGGAGGAGGGGCCCCCCACTTGCTGATCACCGGGTACTCGCCTGCGGTCTTACAGAAGTGTCCCCTATAATATCATTTTAGAGCTAAATATTTTTTGATGAAGATGAAGATGGAGGCTTAGAGATGTTAAAGTTGCTCAAGGTCACATAATTACAACTGGGGAAAATGAAATGCTTGATGAACTCAAGGGTTTGACCTCAAAGCCCTTGATCTTTTCCGGACACTTGGTTCCTTCCCTGGATAGCAGGGTCGTGATTCAAACCTCAAGAAAGTGAGGTTTTGTGGAAAGAGGGCCCTGGGGACATGAGGTCTCTCCAGACTTATAATCTGCCACACTGGGCTTCTACATTAGGGACTGGCCATCTAGAGCAAAGCCCCTGGTTTAAGACTGTTCTCTGTGGAAGTAAACGGAGACCAACCGCATGAGAGAGGCGAAGGCTATTTATTCAGAGCTGCTTATAGCAAAGGGGTTGGCCTCTGTCACTTGTGCTTGGCAGAGGCTCAGAGGAGGGGGTGAGCTTTCTAGTGGAGAAAAGGGGGCTCAGGGTGCCTGATGGAGCTGGGGGCTGCAGGCTCTCTAGAGGAGTGTCCAGGTGACTGTTCAGGGGGCAGGGAGGTTGGTCCTGAGTTGGAAGCAGGACAAAGTCTAGGAAGGCCATTAGATATCGGTCTGGTCCTGGCCGATTGTCACGGGGGTTGCTGTCTGGCTTTCTGGGTTGTCCCTGGAGAGAGCAGTCTGCCCTCCTGCAGGTCTGACTCACAGCAGGCTGGCTCTCTGGGCTGGTGGCTGCAGGCTGACGGTCAGAGCTCTGCTTTTGCACGGTCTGGTCATTGTCACTGTATACTATCTTTCATCTTTCTCTTCTTGTTAGAAATATTAAAAAATTAGAGGACTTCCCCAGTGGTCCAGTGGTTAAGAATCTGCCCGCTAAAGCAGGGGACAGAGGTTCAATCCCTGGTCCAGGAAGATCCCACATGCTGCAGAGCAGCTAAGCCCGTGGGCCGTGACTGCTGAGCCCGCACTCAGTGAAACCGAGGTGGAGAGCAGCTCAGTTGCTTGCTCAAGCTCTTGGCATTATTTCTGAGAGACACAGCACACTGCTGGTTTCAGGAAGTGTTTATTGAGCCCGTCCTCTGTAATGGGTGCTGTCCTGAAATTGCATTTAGGGATGGGGTACAGGGCAAGAGACTCGAGTTTGATCCCTGGGTCAGGAAGGTCCTCTGGAGGAGGTCATGCCAACCCGCTCCAATGTTCTTGCTTGGAGAATCCCATGGACAGAGGAGCCTGGCGGGCTGCAGTGCATGGGGTCCCAAAGAGTTGGACACGACCTAGCAGCTGACACTTTCACTTTCACACAGGGGAGACAGTTCACAGGCACCAGACCTGCTCGTGGAAGGAGGGAGGGGCCCTGTGGGGAGCAGAGGGAGGGGGTCTCTGGACAATGCGTGCGACTTTGATGTTCCTACAGCTCGGTCTGAGGCTCAGTTATTGCAGAGACACTTCCCAGAGAGACTTGATTTTGATTTTGGCTCACCAGAGACTGAAAGCAAAAGTCACTCAGTCGTGTTCATCTTTTTGTGACCCCCGTGGGCGATACAGTCCATGGGATTCTCCAGGCCAGAATACTGCCGTGGGTAGCCTTTCCCTTCTCTGGGGGATCTTCCCAACCCAGGGATCAAACCCTGGTCTCCTGCATTGCAGGCGGGTTCTTCACCAGCTGAACCGACAGGGAAGCCCAAGAAACCTGAGACTGAGTGAGCTTCACTGCGAAACGGCCTGAGTCACGGCCTTGAAGGTCAGTGCTGCGGCACCCTAGCTGGCCTGATGTCACCCCCTAACTCCTGTGGGGGGCGCCACAGGGACTCGAGTGCTGTGCCTGCGAGTGGCTCAGTGGGTGTCTCCTAGCTCGTGGATTTGATGCTGGTTGTGATGCATCAGACTTTCCCGCTTTTCCCCACTTGGAAGAAGGTTTTCCCGCATCTTGGGCTTTGCTCCGAGGCCACAGGGCTAGAGCAGGGCCCGGCAGTTTGCTGGGTGACACGCGTGTTGAGTGCTCAGCCGTGTCCGACTCTCTGTGGCCCCTTGGACTGTAGTCCTCCAGGCTCCTCTGTCCATGGGGTTCTCCAGGGAAGAATACTGCAGTGGGTTGCCATTTCCTCCTCCAGCGGATATTCCAGGCCAGGGATTGAACCTGCGCTTCCCTTATTGCAGGCAGGTTCTTTATTGCTGAGCCACCAGGGCAGCCCGTGTTGTGTGCCTGCGAGCAGAGAGCTTCGGGTAGTGTGGCAAGAGGCAGTGCCCAGTGCCGTGGGGTCATTGGTTATGAAGGTGCCTGTAACAGCGGCGGCAGGCTGACAGAGGGGCAGGGTTTTCTCCTCTGTGCGTCCCCTGCTCTCTTGGCGCGTTTTATTTGGTGTCTCCTATACAGACGGTATGACTTCAGCTTTTGTCACCAAGTAGTTATAGCAGTTGGTACCTCCTCTGTGGGTCACGTTTTGTGCTGCAGTTCCTTTAAGGAAATTGTAGCTCTCCCGCCTGAATCACACTGCCCCCCGAATCAAGGTGTTCCTGATTTCTGAGCACCTTGGGAGGTGTATTCTGGTGGAGTAAGTACTCCTCTCTGTTTGGTGGTCTCTGGTGACGGTCCAAGTCGACAGGGTCTGTAATGTGTTGTCTGAAACCCCTGCCCACCCTCTGCCTCCCCTTCCTTCTCCTCCTTCTCCCTGTTTTCTTTTCTTTCTTTTAAAATATTTCTTATTAAAAATTGAGCATATATTTTGGTTTCCTTCATTTGCTCTTCTTTGCTAATTACATGTTGAGTGAGCCCGAGAAAATTAATAAGATTTTACTTCCCTTCAATGATGATAACAGCTACTCTTAAGTGAGAGGTGGACTGTGTGCCAGGCATTGAGAAGTGGCTTTTAATCCTCACACTCAACCAGCTGAGATAGATGGTGTTTACCCGTCTATCCCAGTTAATGGGGAGGGGATTTAGCTCAGAGAGCTTGAGACATCCTCCCAAAGTCACCCAGCCAGGAAGTGGCAAAGCAGAATCAAACACAGGTTGTCTGTGTAGACAGATAGTCTGATTCCAAAATGGGCTTATAACTCCTGGAGGCCATAGAGCTGAACTTAGGTCGGAATGGCCCTGATGTAGCTGCCTTTATGTATCTTTATTATTAACAGATATTTACTTGAAGTAAACTTCTTTGCCTTCAACAATATGGAGTATTTGAAAGCTTATATTTCAGTCTTGCATTTTACACTTTAGGTTTGCCCTTGATAACACATATTTGTTATTCAGTCACAGGGCTTTATAGTGATGGCCTTTTCCCCGACATACGCTAAGTTGCTTCAGTCATGTCCAACTCTGAGCAATCCTGTGGACTGTAGCCCACCAGGGTCCTCTGTTTATCGGATTCTCTAGGCAAGAATCCTGGAGTGGGTTGCCATTTCCTCCTTCAAGGGATATTCCAGACCCAGGGATTAAATCCACATCTCTTACATCTCCTGCATTGGCAGGCAAGTTTTTTTACCTGTAGCATAGTGCCACTTGGGAAGCCCAAGGGAAATGAATCACTAATTAATAGACACACATGCTAATTGTTTTAATTATTACACACTTCTAGCTGTTGCTTAGGCTTTGCTTGTGATACTCATGTCAACAGGATCTGCTGTCATAGGTAGAAAATCAGAATATTAAGGAAAGAATACTTAGTTTCCAGACTTTCAAATTGGACATTTTACATTGTTCAGTATATAATTAGAATTAAAGCTTTACAAACAATACTTACTGTAATATAGATGATGAACCAGCATGATTTTTAATTTTGTTAAACTTGGAGCTGGTTGCCTGGAGCAATTAGACGTCCACAGGCCAGAAAAAAAAAAAAAAGAACTTTGATCTCAGCCTCACACCTTATACAAAAACTAGCTCAAAATGGACCACGGACTTAGATATAAAATGTAAAACTATTAAACTCTGAGGAAAAAAGAAATAAAACAGAAAATCTTTAAGGTCGGTGCTTGGTTGCTCAGTTGTGTCCAGCTCTTTGCGACTCCATGGACTGTAGCCCACTAGGCTTTTCTGTCCATGGGATTTTCCAGGCAATAATCCTGAAGGAAATTGGCCCTGAATATTCATTGGAAGGACTGATACTAAAGCTGAAGCTCCAATACATTAGCCACCTGATGTGAAGAACTCACTCATTGGAAAAGACGCTGATGCTGGGAAAGATTGAAGGCAGGAGAAGGGGATGACAGAGGATGAGATGATTGGATGGCAACACCTACTCGATGGACATGAGTTTGAGCAAGCTCTGGGAGATAGTGAAAGACAGGGAAGCCTGGCGTGCTGCAGTCCATGGGCTGGCAGAGCTGGACATAACTGAGAGACTGAACTGAACTGAATACTGGAGTGGGTTGCCGTTTCTTCCTCCAGGGGATCTCCCAGCCCAAGGATCGAACCTGAGTTTCCTGCTTCTCCTGTGTTGGCAGGTGGGTTCTTTACCACGGTGCCACCTGGGAAGCCCTGTAAGGTTTAGGGCTAAGCAAAACATTCTTGTTTGGACTTGACCCTGAAAGCACAACCCATGAAAGGAAAACCTGATACATTGGACTTCATCAGAGTTGAAACTTTTGCTCTGCTGAAGATTTTGCCAGTGGGAAAGGGGAAGGAGAGAAAAGGTAAGAGTGGGAACTGAGAGGTACAAACAACTCTTACATAAAAAAACTGTAAAATAAGCTGCAAGGATATGTTGTACAGCACAGAGAATATAGCCAGTATTTTGTGATAGCTTTAAATGGAGCATAATCTATAAAACATTGAATCACTATGTCGTATATCTGAAAACTAATTTAGTACTGTAAATCAACTATCCTTTAATAAAAATAAACCAGTTAAACAAACATGTCATCTTCCTGTGTAGAGGGAAAAACAAAAGACTGTGTTAAGAGGTTGAAAAGACAAGCTACAGACCAGGAGAAAATATTTACAAACCACATATGTGATAAAGGCCTAGTATTTAGAATATATATATATTAAAAAAGAACTCTCAAAATTCAGCAGTAACATTAACAGTCTAAATAGAAAATAAGTAAAAGACATGAAGAGACATTTCATTAAAGAGGATGCACAGATGAGAAGTATGCACATAAAAATATCTTGAATATCATTAACCATCGGGGAAATGCAGATTAAGACTGCAGTGAGGTATTACTGCACACCTCCAGGAATTGGCTTAAAATAAAAAATTGTGACCCCATTAAATGCTGGTGAAGATTCAGAAAAACTGGATCATTCATGGCTGATGGGAAGTAGTATAACCAGTTTGGAGAACAGTTTGGCAGTTTATTTAAAAAAAACAACACATGTGGGATAGTTAGGGCGTTTGAGAGTTTGGACGGACAGGTACACACTGCTATATGTAAAATGGATAACCAACAGGGACCTGCTATATAACACAGGGAGCTCTGCTCAGTATTCTGTAACAACGTAAATGGGAGAATAATTGGAAAAAGAAATTGAAAAAGAGTAGACATGTGTATGTAAGTGAATTGCTTTAGTGTATACCTGAAACTAACACAACATTGTTAATCAACTATCCTCTGATATAAAACAAACAAACAAACAAACAAAAAAAAACAAAAAGAAAACTAAAAACTAAATGTGCAACTGCCATAGGACTCAGCACTTATACTTTGGGGCAAATTTACCCAGAGAGATGAGGACTTAGGTTCACATAAAAACCTGAGTATGAATGTTCATGGCAGCTTTGTTCATAATACGCAGAAATTGGAGATAACCCAGATGTCTTCAGGGGCTGAGTAGGTTTAAGGGATATGGTGCATCCCATCCCATGGAACATGACTCTGCAGTAAAAAGAAATGAATTAATATACACAACAACCTGTGTGAGTCTCCAGAGAATAATTGTTTGTTCAGGTGGTAAGTCTTGTCTGACTCTTTGGGACCCCATGGACTGTAGCACACCAGGCTCCTCTGTCCTCCACTAACTTACAGAGTTTGCTATCCAATCATCTCATCCTCTGCCACCCCCTTCTTTTGCCTTCAGTCTTTCCCAGCCTCGGGATCTTTCCCATGAGTCGGCTCTTCACATCAGGTGGCCAAAGTATTGGAGCTTTAGCTTCAGCGACAGTCTTTCCAGTGAATATTTAGGGTTGATTTCCTTTAGGATTGACTGGTTTGATCTCCTTGCTGTCCAGAGAATTATACTGAGTGAAAAAGAAAGCCAACTCCCAAAGTTTACACGGTGTATGAATCCATTTATACAGCATTCTTGAAATTACAGAATTGTATAAATGGTGAGCAAATTAGTGGGCTAGAGGTTAAGAAGAAGGGAGGAGACGAGCAGGGAGGGGAGTGATTATAAAAGGGCAATGTGAGGAATCCTTGTGGTGCTGGAAGTGGCCTGCATTTTGACTGTTTTGATGCCAGCATCCTGTTGTGAGATTGTGTTATGGTTTTGTAAGATGTTACCACTGGGAGAAATTAGGTAAAGAATATATGGAATTAGGGGCTTCCCTGGTGGCTCAGATGGTAAAGAATCTGCCTGCAATGCAGGAGACCTAGGTTTGATTCCTGGGTTGGGAAGATTCCCTGGAGTAGAGAATGGCAACCCATTCCAGTATTCTTGCCTGGAGAATTCCACAGACAGAGGAGACTGGTGGGCCAGCGTCCATGGGTTCAAAAGAGTCAGACATGACTTAGCAACTGACGCTTTATATGGGATTAAGGATTTCCCTATTGGTCCAGTGGTTAAGACTCTGTGCTCCCGCTGCAGGGGGCCCGGGTTCCCACAATCCCTGACTGGGGAGCTAGATCCCACACGCCATGACTCAGATCTTGTGTGCCACAACTAAGACCCGGTGCAGCCAAATAAATATTTTTTAAAAGATCATATGAGATCATATATGTTTGTTTAACTGAATCACTTTGCTGTACACATGAAATTAACACATAAATACTATGAGTCAACTACGCTCCAATAGAAAATAAAGATTAGAAAAGAGTATGTGGGATTTCTTCTTTCTTATAATTACATGTTAGTCTACAATTATTTCAAAGTAAAAAAGTTTAATAAAAATATGCTTGTTGCTAAGCATTCAACTGGTTTTGTTATTCACTGGAGAACTCTTCTAGAGGAATTTAAGAACTTTTGGCTTTTCAAGAATCTTTATGATTCTAAAGAGATTTTATATGCCCATTATAAAGAAATCAAAGCAATGCAGAAAAGTACACATGTGAATGTTTTAAAAAAATCACTCTGATCCTATCCTTTGGAGATCACCATCAATTTGAAAGTGAAAGTCTTGTCAGTCATGTCCGACTCTTTGTGACCCCCATCCATGGAATTTTCCAGGCCAGAATATTGGAGCGGGTAGCTGTTCCCTTCTCCAGGGGATCTTCCCAACCCAGGGATCCAAGCCAGGTCCCCCGAGTTGCAGGCAGATTCTTTACCAGCTGAGCCACAAGGGAAGCCCAAGAATTCTGGAGTGGGTAGCCTATCCCTTCTCCAGGGGATCTTCCCGACCCACTGCCATGACAGTCTTCAGGAGGAAATACCACGAGTATTTCCTTCACCACACATTCAGTTTGCTTTCCTTCTGAAGACTGCCATGGCAGTGCATACCCTCCTTTTGAGATCAGGAAGCCACAGCTCAGAGAATTGGATGACTTGATGAACGGCACACACAGAGTTAATGGCAGAATTGGCTCCTCGGTGTTAAGACCTTTCCTAAGACTTTGCCCAGGCCAGCCCTGCCCTTTCCTCTCCTTGTGCCTTGGAGCAGCGGTTCTCCAAGTGTGGTGGTCCTCCAGCCAGCACGCCTCTGTCACTCGGGATCTTGTTACAGATGCAGGTTATCATGCCTCCACCTCTGGAATCAGCATTTTTCTTTTTTTGCCTTGCTGTGCGGCATGTGGAATCTTAGTTCCCGGATGAGGGATCGAACCTGCAGCCACTGCATTGGAAGTTCGGCATCTTAACCACTGGACCACCAGGGCAGTCCCTTAAAATCAGAATTTTGGTTTTGCTGAGGCCTCTGGGTGGCTCTGAGGATACCCTGCAGGACTGAAGGTGCTTTGCCTTGACAGTGTTGTTTGAACAGCAGATTCGTGCGCGTTAAAAAACAGACAGTGTGAATGGCCTCTCACTGCTGCTGCTGCCCCTTCACTGCGCTTGCTTCTGCTGTGATTCGCGCACTGCCTGCTCATCTGTCTCCCCCATTCAGTCCTGAGCTCCTGTGGTGTGTGCTCCCGGGCTCTGCAGCTCGTCTGTCCAGGCCCTGGGTCATTGACTAGATGAAGGAGCCGGTGAACCTGACGGTGGGCCAATTGCTCAGCTTCTCTCCCAGCCCCTGGTGTCTGCGTGGTCGCTTCTGCTGAGTTCACGCCTTGCTTTTCTTCCCTTGCTCCCTTCCACAGTTTCGGGGGTCTAGTCCGCTCTGTGCTGGACTTTGGAAATCAAAAATGATTGTGTGTGTTGGTATACTTAAAATGGATAACCAGCAAGGACTTACTGTACACCACATGGAACTCTGCTCGATGTTTTGTGGCAGCCTGGGTGGGCAGGGGGTCTGGGTGAGGATGGATACACATGCATATGTGGCTGAGTCCCTTTGTTGTTCACCTGAAACTGTCACAACATTTGTTTATTAATTGGCTTATACCCCAAAACAAGATAAAAAAATGGTTCAGTGTTAAAAATGACTATGTCCCTCAACTGGAGTTGCTTCTGCAGCTCAGGTCCAGCCTCTTCCTCCTCTCTCTTCCAGATCCGACTGCCCTGCCTGGCTTGTTTTTACTGAGTTAATGCATCCTTACTCATTCATCACTCAGACTAGACCCCTCCACGGTTCTTACTCTCCTTCTTTCACCTCTGGGTCTAATTAAACCTCATTGTACATTTCTTTCATGTGTATTTTTTTTCTCTCTTCTTGCTGTTTCAGCTCTGGGCTAGACCTCGTCGTGTTGCATTTGAATCGTTGTAATAAACATTGAATTCTTTCCTTGTCAGAGAATACTTTCTATACTTCATTTTCCACATAGCTCCTAGAATGGTCTTTCCAAAACAGAAATGAATTCTATTCGCCTGTGCAACCAGCTCAGCAAGGGTGCACGTTTTGTCAGAAACGTGATGACCTGTCTTTGGGCATCCCAGGGACTCAGGAGACAAACTTGCTCGACTGTGAGACCAGGGAAGAATCTTGGAGGGGCCACGGGGGATGCCGGCAGCGCTGTTGACGCTCGCGGCGGGAGGCCTCTCGTCCCTGTTCTGATACTCGCTGGATGTCGCTGGAGAAGTTCCTCCATGTCTGTGCGTTTTGGTTTCATTCTCCCAAGAGAGGGGTGTGATGAAACGTCCTGGCCAATCACACACAGGGCTGCAGGGAGGAGCAGATGAGATGCGTGGAGGGAAAGCTCTGCAGTCTGTTAGGCGGTTATGTGCTGTGGGGGTGACGTGGTGTAAACAGCGTTTCTGGAATAATTTAACGCCCGGTCATAGGTCTGCCTCAAGACACCAGTGGGTCCTTGTGTGGCAGCCCCGCCCCCTCCCGGCACGGCACTGGGGTGTCTCTCCTGCAGAGTTACAGCTGCCCGAGACGCCCCTCCCCCTCCCACAGCCTGGAAAGGAGGCTCTTTCCTGCCTATATTTGTTGGCATCAGCTCAGTGCCTTAGGGACCGACCGTGCCGGGAGAGCTGTGGAGAAGAGAGCTCACGGCCCACGGTGGGGGCGGGGGAAGGACTCGGGGAACCGGGCGGGGAGTCACTTCGTGGTAACTTGCCAAAGCCTTTCTCAACCCATCTGCTCACAGAAGTGACCCGCATGAAAAGTAAAAGATCTGCTGGAGACAGATGGACTGGATTAGTCCGGTACGTTTATGGCTTTTGCGGCCTCAGAACAGCCCGTGACAGAGCTGCCAGGATCTGATCGCTTTCTGGGGAGTGCTGGGTCAGCCAAGGGGCTGGAGAGGGCGGGGGGGGGGCCGTCCACGCCCTGCCGCTCTGGCCTGGCCCTGGTCCCTGAAAAATGACGCCTAGGAGGGGTCTTTCAAGTCCATTTCTTAACCTCCTTGGGCTGTGGTGACTTTCATCTGTAACAGCAATCAACAGCGAAGGGCTTCTCAGGATTAGACGAGGCAGTATAGTGACACGTGGACATGGAGAAGGCTTGCAGGAGACGGGCTGGAGTTAGGGCAGTGAGGAGCCTTTGTCACGTAGAAGACATGTCAGGTATTTGAGGGATGAATGAATGACTGAATGCATGCATGATAACCCCTCCGCTCTTGGGACAGGACGCAGAGCACGTGTGTCCCGCTGACCCCGGCTACTAAGTAGGCTGGTTGCTTAGTTCTCTGCTTTCACTTGTGATGGCTTAAGAATGGGCAAAGTCCTTTAGTTATTTTTCTGGTCATTGGCGAAATTCCTTTTTATCACTCTTAGACTTTGGAGGTGACACCTGTCTTTTTATACTTGACCCTCTCATTCAGCTGGTGGTCACCCTGAGACCAGAGAGGACAATGGACTTCCCTAAGGTGACGTTGCTCATTGGCCCTGGGGCCAGGACTAGCGCTTAGGCTTTCCTGATAGCTCAGTTGATGCTGGGGAAGCTTGAAGGCAGGAGGAGAAGGGGACAACCGAGGATGAGATGGTTGCATAGCATCACTGACTCAATGGACGTGAGTTTGAGCAAGCTCTGGGAGTTGGTGATGGACAGGGAAGCCTGGCGTGCTGCAGTCCATGAGGTCGCAAAGAGTCAGACACGACTGAGCGACTAAACTGATAGCTCAGTTGGTAAAGAATCTGCCTGCAATGCAGGAGATTCCTGGGTTGGGAAGATCTGCTGGAGAAGGGATAGGCTACCCACTCCAGTATTCTTGGACTTCCCTTGTGGCTTAGCTGGTAAAGAAGTCTACAATTTGGGAGACGTGGGTTCGATCCCTGGGTTGGGAAGATCCCCTGGAGAAGGGAAAGGCTACCCACTCCAGTATTCTGGACTGGAGAATTCCACGAACTGTATAGTCCATGGGGTCACAAAGAGTCGGACATGACTGAGCAACTTTGACTTTCTGGGACTGGAGTTCTCAGTCCCTTGAGCCCCACTGGCTCTCTTTTCTATATTGTGTGACTTTCCTGTTTCCATCCTTGACAGAGTGGTAAATCTAAGATGCCCTGTGCTCTTTAGAGGGGAGGGTGCACTTCAAGGATGGAAAATGGCCCAGACTTGAATTTTTCTTTCATGCAGCTTTCTCATGGCTCAGAATTAATCCTTGTCTACTGACGGGGAACATAAAGGAAGTTGTTTTGTGTGTAAACTTTCACCAGAGTCTTTTTTTACCTGGGAGTTTATTTGGTTTGGACTGGAATAAATCTCTGGCATTGGTTTCTGTATTCCAGAAGCACAGAGAACTCTACACTCTTTTTTTAGGGCATTGAGCCAGACTTGTCTCACTCTACCTCGTTTCCTCATGCCTGGAGTTTCAGTGAGTGTTGGTGAACTGGTGGAAGTGTGCCAGGGCCGGACTGTGGATTGCACCCCTTCTCCTCAACTGGAGGATGTGTGCTTACTGCACACCTGTTGGAATAGAATCCCCGGGAATGGAGCTTTGGCATCTAGAGGCCTTACAAGAGCCCCAGGTGATTATGGTAGATGGTGAGGTTGAGAGCCAATGTCCAAGGTGAGGGGAGTCCCAGGTAACGCAAGCGTCTTCTGCTTTCATCAGCTTAGAAGGGTTTGGGGTGCTTTTGGGGTGACTAGGAATATTGCACAAATAGATATGGAAATTACATAAATGCTACATCCTGATGGTTCAGATGGTAAAGAATCCTCTTGCAGTGCAGGAGACCCAGGTTTGATCCCTGGGTTGGGAAGAACACATGGAGAAGGAAATGGCTACCCACTCCAATATTCTTGGCTGGAGAATCCCATGGATGGAGGAGCCTGGCGGGATGCAGTCCATGGGATCACAAAGAGTCAGACATGGCTGAGCAACTAACACTTTCACGTTTTTCACGTTTCACATCCTATTTATATTTACCTTGAGTATGTGTATCAGCCCCTCAGTTTGTGCTGGGGGTCCTCTACCCATTCTTCTTTCTCTTCCTGGAATAATGTGATGACAGCTAGTTACACAGAACCACAGCGAGTCTAGTCTGATTGGCCTCAAACGACCTGGGGTGTCTAGTGCCGTGTGGGCATTTGTTGCCCTCCTGTCTGCTCCAGCTCTGTGCCCAGCGGCTGATAAACGTTACCTCTAAGCGAGGGCTGTGGGGTCAGGCTGCCTGGCTCTGGCTGACGAGCCGTGCAATTCGGGGAAAGTTGTAAGACTTGTCTAAATCCCACTCTCTTCATCTGTAAAGACAGGAACGACTGTCATCTCACAGGAGGGTTTTGAGGTTTAAGTGCAAACACATATATAAAGTGCGTAGTTTAGTGCCTCTACCAGCACATAGCAAGTGTTCAGGAAAGTTGCCCTGATTGCATCATATAGTTTTTCTTTTTTATTAGTGTTTTTTTTCCAGTCGTTTAGATTTTCAGTATACATATTCAAAGTTAATACATTTGTCAGAGATAGTTCATCCCTAGGCTTTGAACCAAAGGTTTCTTTAGTGTTAGCTTGTGGAGTGAACTCACCACTTAGATAGCAGCCCCGTTAGCACCTTGTTTCCAGTGAGTGTAGCCAAGGGGTTTCACACTGGAGCCTTTCCTCTGAAAGCTGATTTTAATCTGGTTGCCTGATGGGTCGGTCCTGGAGCTCTGTCTGCCTCTGTGATTTCTTCCTGGACACTCCTCTGCGGTGAGTTGTGGCACCAGGGGACGGTTTCATTGCGGCCTCATTAGTAGCCTCAGGGGATGTGATCTTACGCTAGAGGGAGCGCTGAGGTGCTGTTATTTCTGTGTCATCCAAAGTTAGGTGCTTCCTGTGGCCCCCTGTGCCTTTCCTTCTTAGCTCTCTCCCATCAAACTGATATTTTTTTGTCTGTCCCTCTCTGTGCTCAGTCGCTCAGTCCTGTCCGCAACCCCATGGACTGCAGCCCACCAGGTGTCTCCATCCGTGGGATTTTCCGTGCAAGAATACTGGAGTGGGTCACCATTTTCTCCTCCAGGGGATCTTCCTGACCCAGGGCTCGAGTCCACGTCTCCCGTGTCTCCTGCCTTGGCAGGCGGACTCCTTACCGCTGAGCCACCAGGATGTCCCCACCCTTTCCCCATTAGACTCGAAGTTCTGTTTGAACCAGGACTCTGGTTATTGCTGTCAGTGCCCCGTCCTCCTCGCTTAGCAATATCTGGCACCTAGTAGGTGCTCATTGAGTATTTAGCGAATGATAATACAGCAGAACGCAGGCTAAATCCACACGATAAGGTTAAGCTGTGTGGTATGAAATCTGCATCGACTCAGTTCAGTACATCAGTTTTGTCGATGCCAGTTGAAAGTGTTGTAGTAGCTAACGTAGTTCAGTAATCACTTATTGAGTATTGTATGGGCACTGGGGCTCGCAGGACAGTATCTGATCCCTGCCATTGTGGGCAGCAGCCTGGTGGGGTGAACGGACACACGGCCTTGATAGAAGATGGTCAGTGTTAAGATAAAGGGGCGTACACCATGTGCCCTTGGAACAGAGGGCAGGGTTTGTGCTTTATTGACACAGGTAAGAAGTCCAAACAACTGAAGTCACTCATTATGTATTCTTGCTTGTATATGTGATAGGAGGCACCTCCCTTGGAGTCTGTGCTAAATAAACTCTCAAATGGCTTCTGTATGGATTGCATGGCTTTTGCCCGGGCCTTGTTTTCCTTTCCTTCATTAGAAAAAAACAAAACAACACAGGCTGGCGTTGCTGCGGGAGCTTGGACCAGAGGCTCGGCAAGGAGGTTTTGGTTCCGGCTCTGTCACTAACCCAGACTATTTACTTCCTTTTCCTGGGCGCTGCATCCCACAGCCGCACCAGGAGTGTTGGGCCAGGTGATGTGGAGGGCTCTTTGAGTTCAGACTCTAAGACTGACCATTTCAATCCATCTTCCGCGGGAGCAGAGAAAGAACAAAGCAATTTGGGAATCGTTTGCCAGCGTTCCTGGGACTTTGCAGCCTGATTTTGGGGGAATGTCGCTGCCTGTGAGCTCAGGGAGAGGCGTGAGCTGGTGGTCTGCTCGGTGCTGAGTTGGAGGGGCCCGCAGTGTGTGTAGACTTTCCCTGGCGTGAGTGGGGGCAGCTGCGAGGAGGGGCACCCTGAGTGCCGAAGGTGGCGCTGAGCGCGGTCACGCGGAACCCCGGGTATGTCTCCCGAGAGTCCGTCTTCAGGATTCCACCCGCGTGGCGACTCTGCTTTCAGCACAGGAAGGGGGAGAGTCATCACTTGACATCCGGATGCTCTTTCACCTTTGCTCCAGAAGTGAGCAGATGACAGCTGTCGAGTCTAGCAGCGGCAGTCCCCTTCTCTGCTCAGCCCTGCTCTGAGTTTGGATGACTTCAGGCCCTCAATTCAGTTCAGTTCTGTTGCTCAGTCGTGTCCCACTCTTCACAACCCCATGGACTGCAGCACGCCAGGCCTCCCTGTCTATCACCAACTCCCAGAATTTACTCAAACTCGTGACCATTGAGTCGGTGATGCCATGGTTGGATGGCTTGAGGCCCTCAGAGGAGTTAAAACGAGGTCTTGCACATCCGCTTGCTTCTCTCTCGGAGAACTCGGAGGGAATGACACGTGTGTTGTGGGCATCCGAGCTGGGGACCCCAGCTGCAGGTCGCGTTGTTTTCAGTCGGGGGCGAAGGCGGGAGGAAAAGGCTGTCATCCTCTAACTTGATTTTACATGGTTGTTTTTAACGGTAATCATGGTTCCTTAAGTTTATGTTTTGCTTCATAGTTCACTAGGAATTTTTAAATCCATTAGCTCATTTTATCCGCTCAGCTGTTCTGTGAAAAAGGCAAATTCGTGCCTTCTGTTTTCCGATGACTTCACTGTGGCTCGTGGAAGCTGAACGCCTTGACCAAGGTCATGGGTTGAGTTAGCAGCTGGGCTGGGAGGAGATCTCGGGCCTCTGGTGGCCCTGTTCCTCCCTTTCTGCACCCCGTAATGGGACACGTTCAGGGTAGACTTCTCTGGACCCCTTCCATCTGGGGAGAGGGCCTGGGAATTTCCGTTCACTTCGGAGCCTTGAGATGGCCTGTCCTCTGTCCCCTTCCTCCCCGAGGTGTGGGCATTCCTTAAACCCTGGGCTGACCTTGTGTGTGTGTTTGGGGTGGTTTTGAACCTCCTGAATGGACTGTCCTCCAGGAGGGACCCCTGTGCCCACCTCCACACTCCTGGCTTGACCCGAACATCCCTCTCGTTATGGGAATGGGATGTGGTGTGTGCTTCCTGTGTATTTTTTTGATTCAGGCTAGTGAGGGCCAGAGCTGAAGCCGCTAATGCAGTCAGCGAAGCTGTCTTACAGTCGTGGCGTAGGTACTTCTGCTCCCCCTGTGAGCACCCAAGGGCGCGGCCGGGCCACGTCCATGGGGTCGTCGCGGCGGTGCTGCCTGCTCTCTGGGTCACAGTCAGTGTGGGGTGCTGCTGCCCGAGGTAGTAAGGCCGGCAGAGGTGGCAATCTGGAGAAGGACGTGTCAGTCCCAGGAATTTTCGTAGAAGACATGTACAAAAGAAACCTTTTTGGAAGAGTGGACCTGGGTTTAATTTTAGCTCCGAGGAGCCGATGGGCGCCCAGAGGGCCTCGGGGTTTCCCTGTGACAGAGGGACTTGATTCGATGCCTGTGACCATGTTCACTTTTCCCTGGACCTTTCTCCCGAATGGAGTGGGTTTTTCTGTCACAGTCACACTGCCTCTCTGAGAAGTCTTAACGGTAATTTTATAGGCTGATCTCCCACTCGTTCAACCCGAAGGATGACCAGTCAAGAACCAGACTCCACAGCGTTTCGGTTCTGGGAACCGGGTCTGGGTTCCGGCTCTACTGCCCAAGGGGGAGGGTCGCTTTTTGAGCTAAGGAATGAGACGCATGTCTGCCTCCTGCTCCTTCCTCGATGCTGTCTCACGTCCCGAGGTCGGCATCTGTTCCCGCTTTTAGGAGCTGAGTGGGCTGTGTGCACAGACAGTGAGGAGTAAAGTGTCCTGGGTAACATGCAGCTGGACTCTGTTTTCTTCTGCCCAGCTCTCGGACTTTGGATAAGTCACCCGGACTCACGGGGCGACCTTCCTTTTCTGTTATGCTTTTCTCGAAGGGTATTTGCAAGAGTTGATGAGGTAACCCCTGTGAAAGTGCTTTGTACGTTTTTAAACAATTGAAGTATTGGATGATCTATCAGCTTCAGATGTGCAGCATCGTGATTCAGTGTGTTTATAGATGACACTTCACGAAAAGTTATCACAAGATAATGGCTCTAATTCCCTGCGTTCTGTGTGCTTAGGCAGATGGAGTTGGCTGGGCTCTGGGTCGTGGGTCTCAGGACGGCCCACCGTCCTGCTGGCGACTCTGCCCTCCTGGGCCCCCGCTGGGGCGCAGACAGCACGTGCTCTGTGCTGCGCTCAGTCCTGTCTGGCCCTTTGCGGCCCCATGGACTGTACCCAGCAGGCTCCTCTGTCCCTGGGACTCGCCAGGCGAGAATACACAGTGGGTAGCCATGCCCTCCTCCAGGGGATCTTCCCGACCCAGGGACGAAAGCCACACCTCCTGCACTGGCAGGTGGATTCTTTACCGCTGAGCCACCAGCGAAGCCCTAACACCTGCTTTCCTCCTGGGAGCCGGGTTTGATCTGCCAGGCAGAGCGGGCCCGTGCGGCCAGCCCCCAGTCAGGTCCCTGGCACTGGGCCCCCACGGGCTTCCCGGGGCTGAGGGGCGAGCCTCATGGGTGTTGGCACTGTGTGACTCCACCGGGGGGGGGGGGGCTCCTGGGAGCTTGTGCCTGGTCCCCCCGGGTTTCGCCCTCTGTGCTTTGTGGTTTGCCCGCGCTGCCTTGTACCTTCCTGCTGTAATAAACCACAGCTCTGGGGAGCTCCCCTGGCAGAGCAGTGAAGACTCAACGCTTCCACGGCAAGGGGGCACTGGTTCGATCCCTGGTTGGAGAACTAAGGTTCCACATGCTGCACAGGGTGACCAGTTTAAAACAGAACAAGGCAAAACCCCACAGCTCTTGAGTGTGTCTGACTGAAGGAGCAGGATGCAGACACGCGTCTTATTTTTCAGCTCAAAAATCAACCCTCTCCTTCTGGCAGTAGAGCCGGAACCCAGACCTGGTCCTGTGAGTCCTCCTACCTGACTATCGAGCCTGGGGGTGTTTGTGGGGACCCCTGACAAGAGGACCTTTTCTTTTCTAAGCTTTAGTAAGTATGTGTGTATATATATATATATTTTTTTTTTTAGATAAAATGGGTATTGTATATCTTTGAGATCTCTTTTATTCAGCAAATACCAGTGAGCATTTTTCTCCTATCACTAAAACATTTTTTCAGAACATGACTTATAATTGTCTCAAATTGTGACGTAAAGGTTTATGCACCGTGAGAAACGTGAAGTTTACAATTCACAGTGCCGTTACAGGTCATGAAAATGCTTGTTTGTAGAACTGGGTGTGCATCTCTGATGATTTTCCTGGAACGTGGTTCTGGGAGTGAGAAGATGACAGGATGTGACCACACATGTGGTCTGATCGACGTGCCACGTGGTTCATCGCGAAGGTGGTCTCCGCCCACAGCCTCATGAGCAGGGCACAGGGGCGGCCGTCTTCCTGCGTCCTCACTGACACTGTCTGATTGTTTGAAGCCGTGGCTTGTCAATCTGACATGTAACAGACGGCATGTTTTACTTTGCATTTTTGAGCATCAGCGAGGCTGAGTGGTTCATTGCGTGCTTGTGGCTCCTTTTTCTGACTTGTCTGTGCAGACCTTTTGGATGGAGAGTGGTGGGCTCTTCCACCTTCTGCTCAGATGTTTTCTGACTCTTAGTGTGGGCTGTGGCGGGGCTCTCCAAGATAGAAGGCCCTGCACCCGCCCTCTGCTGTGTCTGCCGTAGGCCTCCAGACCACGGTTGGTGCTGAGGACGTGGACTCTGGTTATGATAAAAAGCATGGCATCTTCAGCAGCCGACGTGAGCATCGTCCGAGCCGATGGAGCAGAACACGCAGGAAGCAGTGTGTACCCGAGGGCGAAGTGCAGGCTGTGTGTGCCTCGAGCCGCTGCCTCCTGTTCCTCACGTGTCCCGGAGAGACAGGGCCCCCGTGCCGTCTGTCTGACAGTCCTCCGTTTTGGCCCATTGTCGTTTGCTGTCATTACGGCAGCAGTGGCTGAAGGCACAGCTTGGCTTAATCTGCACATTTGGGTGTTTGTGCTATTTATAAACAATTAGAACAGGCGTGGAAGCCTCTTTACCGCAAGCTGGCAAATGCAGCAAAACACGGACCTTCTGTTAACCCCATCTGCATGGGCGCGGGCACGAAGCAGTCACACAAACAAACACATTTACCCACATTTAAATGTTTCTCATTAAAAAAAAAGGCATTCCGCCATTGGCCATATGGTTTAGAGACTTTGCCTTGAAATGCACGACTTGGGCTATCAGACACTGAAATCTGAAGCCGTCTTAAAACCTTGCCCTAATGCGCTGGGTCCCCTCCCTGCTCAGCAGACACATACATTTCCCCCCGTTTTGAGGAGGGAAGGGTGGAGGGGAGGAGAGTGTCGCTTTGCACAGGCTTCGGTTTCAGTCTGTCTGTCCCTCCCCTGATGCCTGTTCCCTATATATATTTCATGACGCGAGCCTTCCCTTGCGGTGGACACATCCCTTCTCCTCTTTCCTCCTGCACTTTTTTTCTGGAGAATTTCTCACTGTGTAGGGTGTCTTTTGGTTTGTCTGTCTCCTCCTCCCCACCTCCCCGAAGGCTGAGGTGATTGTCTCCTGCATTCACTTGCCCTGTCACCAGGGCCTAGCACATGGATTAATCAATACTTCTTGAATGGATGGGCTGAAAAACTTGTTCTTCTTCTTCTTTCTGCCACGTCATGAAAAATGCTTTTGGACAAAGCTGTCTGAAAGGGAACGGGGAAGAGTGTCAGCAGTTTTGGCTGTGCAGGTGGCTGCCAGTGGCTTTCCATCCCAACTCTGTCACCCGGAGGAAGGCGTGGGGCTGGAGTGCAGTCAGAGATGGGCCCTGCGGGAAATCAGCTGAGTGTCCCAGCTCCTCATGGAGCGATGTGGTGCTGCCATGCGTGTTACGTGAAGAGCTGCTGGAGCCTAGAATCCCAGGCTGATAAATTCCTGGGCAGATAAGAGCAAAGCTCGAGGCACAAGAATGTGATTTGCCCCAGGTCACCCAGATAGCATCACAGGGTCTTCCCAGGTGGCACAGCGGTAAAGAATCCACCTGCCAATGCATGAGATGCCAGAGATGTGGGTTCCATCCCTGGGTTGGGAAGATTCCCCTGGAGGAGGAAATGGCAACTCATTCCAGTATTCTTGCCTGGAGAATTCCATGGACAGAAGAGCCTGGCGGGCTACAGTCCATGGGGTCCCAGAGAGTCGGACGTGACTGAGCAAACACACACCCCCCCGGGTAGAGCTGGGATCAGTACCTCTGCCTGTCTTCCCAGAGCCTGTTTAGCTGCTCAGCACACATCCTGCTTGCTGCTGAAGCCGTCTGCCTTGACTCTGAATATGTAACAGCAAGGGAGAGACCATTCTCTGGTGTCACAGGCACAGGAGAAAACAAATAACCCCTCAGATTAAAAAGCTGTTCACAAGTCCTGTGTCCCGAGAGTGTGGCTGTTTTCCTCAATGCTTTTATATTTCACAGTGCCTGTCATTTTCTCCTGAATTTTGTAAATCAAGTAAGACCAGAGAAGACGTTGGGAGAACAGTAACTTTAGAAAAAGGAAAAAAAAATCAAACCAGAGAGTTACAATTTCTCTTATATTGTCTATCCAGAACGTCAGGCTCCTGGGTCAGGTACAGCTCGGAGCTGGTGAGGAGCTGCTGCGCGTGGCCGCGCGTTACACACTGTTTTAGAATAACAGGTGCAGCGGCGACCCTGCCCTCTAACAGCGGGCTTATTAATTTTGAATTTGAATGACGGGGGAGCAGATGGTGAGGTGGGTGAGGGTTTAGGCCTTTGGCCATCTATAGCTTTTACTTGCTCACATTGCACTGGGAGCTGAGGCTGGCTGCACCCCGGAGCCCTGGGGATGCTCCGCCTCCTCCCCCGCCAACAGCTGATCTCTGCCTCTTGTCCTCCTGGGTCCACAGGGGCTGCTCCTGAGCAGTCGGTAAGGTCAGGTTGCTGATTGTTTTGGACGCATCAGAGTTTATTTGCACCATCCAGATTCTGAAGCCGAGCTGTCGAAAGGTTGTCTTCTCTTCTGTCCTTCAAATCTGGGTGATGTTTTTGTTTAATTACAGAAGCAAACACAAGTCGTCTTTCACCGTTCATCATGTGTGTTACTGATGTGAATGAGAGGTGAACTCTGCTGCAGAGGCCCTGGGACTGTGTTTACACAAAAGCGTGACACTTCCAGCATAAATTGGATTTTTCCAAATGATTACCCAGGCACGACCCTGCACACCAGAGATGATCGTTTATTAAAGAGACCGCCTTCTGTTTTGTCTTGAGTTAAGAGTTTACTTCAGCATTTAGAAAAAAGAGTAACAGAGCTACACCATTCAGTTTGAAGGAGCTTTCACGTTCCCTGCCTCTCTCGAGGTTGGATGGCTCAGTCATCGAAGGTCCGCTTCTGCCTGCCCAGCTGTCCTGCCCGCCTTCCTTTCCCTCCTCCTTCCCGCCGGCTCTCTCATCAGGGTGACGGCCCCGAGGCCCGGCAGGACTGCAGCCCGAGGCGTGGTGTTGCTGTGGCTCCTGCTGACCCAGCAGAGGTCAGCTTTGCCACTGCCGCGGTGCGGTCCTCCTGTAGCCTGGGAATTGTATCATTCTGCAAAAGGGGAGATGAGGTGGTGGGAACAGGGGCCTCTTCATCCCTTGTGCTGGGAAAGCCGTGGAAAAGTCTGTGATACCTGAAACTGGGTGTCGGAAGGAAGTCAGGGATGAGCATGAGACCAGAGAAGGTTCCAGTGTAACAGGGGCATCAGCTGCACTGCACGAGCCCCTCCTCCAGCTCCCACGAGGCAGCCTCGGACAGATGGCTCCCTCTCACATCTCACTTGTGAATTTGCCTCGAAATCGTGTAACGTTACATGACTGTGTTCCTGCTTATAGAGTAGGCCTCAGACTGCATTTAACACAGACGTTTACTCTTGCTACAAAGAAGACACTTCTGTCTGTGTATCAGCTGGGAGGTGAGTACTGAAATCTGGGCCAGTAGCTGGGATGGCGGAGCTAGATAGTACAGAGGTCACCGCATCCAGACGCATCCAGCCTCTCCCGTCTGGATGCGTCAGAAAGAGGGCCAGAGACGCAAATTTGACCCTGATGCCCGCTCGGGGTAGCATTGGAACCAAACTGTGTCTGGAGCTGTCTCTCTGCACTGCGATGCACACTTCCTCTCATACCTGCATAATGTTATCCTGTCATTCAATCTTTTGTTCTGATGAGTTCATGCATCCTTGCCATGTAACAGCAGGCCGGAGCTGGAGTGTGGCAGTGTGAACGCAATTATGGAAGCTTGTACAGTTTTAAAAGTTGTGTTTACAGTTTCTTTTCTTTTTATTAAAAAAAAACAACATTTATTTATTTATTTGGCGGTGTTAGTTGTGGTGCGTGGGCCCCCTGCCTAGGGAGTGCGGAGTCTTAGCCACTGGGCCACCAGGGACATCCTTGCCTACTGTTTCTTGCTGGTTGCCAAGCATTCTTTCAGAAGGGAGTTCTGTGTGGTATATTTATATTTCTTTTCAAAGGCAACTTTGGTTAGAACCTCCTCAGAGAGAGTGGGGGCAGGGTGGGGGCGGGTGGCCTTTGGTGACAGCTGCCCACCTCGCAGGCAGACGTGAAGTCATCGTTCCCTGAGGGTGGACCTGCTTCCCCATCCTCATCGCGCCCTGCACTCGACTCAGTCTGTGTTGGTTTCCTAGCATCTGGCCGTTTCTGGCCGCATCTCGGTCTCCTTCCTTCCTTATTTTAGCACACGCTTTCAGGGCCCAGAAAATGATGGCCAGTTAGCCCAGACATCCACGCAAAGGACAGTTTGCTGAGTAAACTGGACCAGAGGCGTCTGTTCAGGGGTGTCAGCGCTTCGATTCTCTGACAGGAAGGCTGAGAAGCGTTTGGACATGTGGCCGTGTTCTTTCACGGTTCTTCCTCCTTACAAACGTTCCAGATTTTTGGAGCGATCCTTGTAATTGTCAAGAATGTCATTCTCGAAGGTCTAAGAAGTCAGGATTTATTCAGTGTTAATTTGATATGGAGAGCTCATTCCTGGCCAAATGTGTCAGTTAGCAGCCTTGTCTGTCTCCTGGCAGCCTTGTGGGAGGTGTTTGCTATGGCTCAGACATAAGGGAAGTGCATGAGTTTGAAGACCGTTGAAGCCATGAATAACTGAAACACAGCCAGGTACTTTTTGGCTGTGTCATTTACTAACCACTGTTAGGCTTCTTGATCAGGCCTGTTGAATTCTTGAGCCCTCCTGCACTCCTAAACACACACACACACATGCATACATTTTTTTTTTTTTAAAGAAGACCATAGCCCCTGTGGTGGCCACGGTCAGTCAGGCCCCTGTTTGCTGTCTCTGGTTTAGAAGCATCCCAAGCCCAGGGCTCCTTCTGTTTCTCTCTCCCTTCCCTGGCATCACTGGTCAGCCTGCCTCTGCCCTGGGGATGGGGTGGGCGGAGGGGGGGATTCTGTCAGAGGCTGGAGCTTGCTAGGTGCATATTCGGTTTGTTAATGATGAGATTTACTCTGTGCTGGGAACTCACAGCTCACAAGAGTGCTGAGTAGAGTGGGGCATGTTTCGACTTCTGCCCCTCTTGGGAGGGGGAGCTTGTGAACCCATCCTTGCCTGCAACAAGAAAAACACGGCTTGCATATCCGCCTGTCTAATAGTCCCTTCCTGCACGTTGACTGACTGCTGTTCTTGTCCTCATTACTCGCTCAGCCACTGCTTTTTGAGTCGCATGCATGTTCTGGTCATGGTAGGTGCTCTGCAAGGCTGTAGGACCAACCAACTCTTGGGAGACGGTGGGTGCAGGGAACCGATACGTGTGCTGGTCGGAGCTTTGCGAGTGCTGTGCCAGGAATGCCACAGGTGCAAAGACAGCTCATGGGTCACCTTGAAGAGGTTCCGCATCTTATCAGCCTGTCTCTGTACCTCTGCTCCCTCTGTAAGATGCTCATCACATTGCTTAAAAATTCTCTGCTGTATATCTCTCTTTTCCATTAGTTGAGAACTGTCTAAGGATAGACTGTTGGCTATGATTTTTTTTTTTTAATATTCCCACTGCCAAGCACAGTAGGATAAGAAAGTCAAGGGGTCATTAATGTTTCATGAAAAAACGGATGGGTTTAAGGGGGTTGTCCCCAGGTTGGCCAGGGGGAGACAGGATGAGTTCACAAAAGGAGAGACTGGATTTTGGTTTTTCTTTTTTACCTCTTTTATTTGAAATAAGTCAGACTTAACGGAAAAGTTGCAAAAACAGTGCAAGGAATTCTTGTCTGTGCTTCACTCAGATTCCCCAGACTTTTTATGACGTTTGCTCCTTCTCTGTCTGTGTGTCTCTTTTTCCCCTAAACGTTTGAGAGTGGAAGATAAAATACAGGGGTGGGGAGCAGAGCTGGAAGAGACTGGGAGCCGTTCCGGGCGTGAGAAGGGGGTGCGTGGGCCTGGTTGGGGTTTCGTATCCTTAGGTCAGTTATTTATCCTTCCTGAGAGCTTTCTGTTTATGAAATGACAGTGTCGATCATGCAGATTACATTTTTATTAATGTTTCTGAATGACATGTTTGGGATTGCAGTTCCCATTAGGTTTATTGATGTTTCGCAGAGTATAGGAGGGAGACTAGACTCAGTTTCTCTGGAGAAGGAAGATCTGTGGTTTATTGAGAGCTTACTGTGTGCTGTGAATGCTCTGTACTGGAAAGTTACCTGTTATCTTTGTTGAGTCCTTATAACTCCCTTTAAGGTGGCTGTCGCTGCTGCTACGTCGCTTCAGTCGTGTCCGACTCTGTGCGACCCCATAGACGGCAGCCCACCAGTCTCCACCGTCCCTGGGATTCTCCAGGCAAGAACGCTGGAGTGGGTTGCCATTTCCTTCTCCAATGCGTGAAAGTGAAAAGCGAAAGTGAAGTCGCTCAGTCGTGTCTGATTCTTAGCGACCCCATGGACTGCAGCCCACCAGGCTCCTCCGTCCATGGGATTTTCCAGGCAAGAGTACTGGAGTGGAGATTACCCTTAAATTTTTTTTTTAATACAGTGATGGTGGTGATAGTCAAAACTTTTCCATACTGAGTTCTCCATAAAGATATTAAAACCCCAAACCCGTTGACAGGGCTGTGCTCACGCTCATTTTCTGGAAGGAGCAGGTGATAGGCTAGGCTATGACAGGATATGGAGGGAGTGGGCATTATGGATGAGTGTGCCCCTGCGCTCAAGGCCACGTCCACATGTGGCTGCAGGAGCTTCATCCTGGTCTCTCCAGCACCAGGGGTTCCAAGCTCCCTTGCCGCCGGGAGCCCACGCCGGCCTCGCGTTTCTGTGGATCCCCGGTCATGTGTTCTTTGGGCGCCGCACTCCAAAGCCCGAAAGCTCTTGGGAAGTCAGCCGCGTCTTTAATTGGCTTCCGTCAACACACTGGCGTATGTCACGCAGGCCTGGGTGCCCGCGCCCTCCCCCATCCACGCCCCACCGAGCTGGGGTCCACCTGCCGGGAGCAGGGGCAGAGAGACCCGCCCTGCCTTCCCCCGGCAGGGTGAGCCTCCTCCTCCAGTGCCTGCTGTCAGGGGCCCTGGAGGCCTGTCCTGTTGGGCTGTCAGACGAGTCGGAGATGGTGGAAGGGCCTGGGGCCTCGCCGCTCACGCTGACACGTGATAGGAGCCCAGTGAGTTCAGAGGCCAGGTTTCGGGCTCCTCTGGCGGAGGCCTGTCACAGAGTGGGCAGCGAAGCAGGGGACCACGGCCCGGGTTTCCGTCAGGAGTGGAGATGCTTTCGGAGGCTGGCGGATCCAGCCCAGGTCACATCCCCGTGCTCCCTGTGGTTCAGCGCTCATAGCAGGGAAGCAGCTGGCCTGCTTCAGTGGGTCGGGCCTCTCATCTCTAGCCGGCATCCCTGTTTTTCAGCTTTTATCCGGCTTGCCTTTAAAATACAATTCTTTATTTCCCACTGAATGTCTGCGTTACTGGTTGTAAATACTCGTGTGGTGGCTTAGTCGCTAAGCTGTGTCTGACTCCTGTGAGTGACCCTGTGGACTGTAGCCCGCCAGGCTGCTCGGTCCAGGGAATTCTCCAGGCAAGAATGCTGGAGTGGGTAGCCCTTCCTTCCCCGACTCAAGGGATCGAACCCGGGTCTCCCGCAATGCAGGCAGATTCTTTACCAACTGAGCCACCAGGGAAGCCGAAAATACTGGTACATATAGAATTTTTTAAATGACTGCACCATAATTTTAAAAACGAGCTTTTTATTGTCCCTTTTATTGGGCCTGTCTCAGGTGAGCTGAGCATTTCAGTCATGCTGGTCCCTCTCAGGAGAAGCCCCTAAAATGCAGCTCTTACGTCCCCGAGTTTACGCTGTTCTGGTTGCTTCTGCAATGTTGGTGTTGTTTCCAGTGTCTGGGATTTCAGGTTTTCCTTTTCGGAGTTTGTTTCCCTGAATACCCAGATCAGAGGTGAAAAAACTTTTCCTGTAAAGGGTCACATTGTAAATGATTTAGGCTTTAGGTCAGGGATGCAATCACTTTACCGTACTCTCCTGGTGCGAGAGCAGCCTTGGCAACACGCGGATGAGTGGACGTGGCTGTGCCCTGGTAAACCTGTGTTTACTGAAATAGGCTCCAGGCCGGGACTGTCAGTTTCCCTCCCCACTTAGATGGAGGAAGATAGAGATAAGCTCAGGCACAGAGTGAATCCCGGGGTCATCTTAGAGCTGGTTGAACCTGACCGTTTGGAGAACGTCAGGCAGATGCAAGCCAGTCTCGTGGGGCCTTACTGCTTAGCCGTTTTCCTCTCCTGCCTGCTCTGCTGGTGGTTTGAGTTCAGCTTCTCTTGGGGCCCCTGGTGCTCACTGAGGTTGTGGGGGAGGGTGAGTGAGGACCAGTGTTTCCGGTGTCCTTGGAAGGAGCGTCGTCACTCCCCAAGCTGACACTGCACAGGCCGGTCAGGCTCAGTGTGGTTTAGGGCCTGGCTTCTCATAAGTGGACCCTGTGGGCTGGGGGCTCTGTAGACGCTTAGGCCCCATCCTTGCCTGTTGAATCAGTGTCTGCATTTTCTTTCTTTTTCTTTTTTAGAGTTTTTTTCTTGATGTGGACCATTTTTAAAGTCTTTATTGAATTTGTTACAATATTTCTTCTGTTATGGTTTTGTTTTTGTTCTTTTTTTTGAGGGGGGGTACAGTTTGGCCATGAGGCATGTAAGATCTTAGTTTCCTGACCAGGGGTTGAACCCACACCCCCGGAACTGGAGGGCCGAGTCTTAACCACTGGACCACCAGGGGATTCCCAGAATCTGTGTTTTCATAAGACCACCCTGTGAGCTGTAGCCCGAGAGAGTCTGTGAGAAGCAGTAGTTTACAGTACTCCAGCCTGGAGGAGTACTTTAACCAGAAAGCAAGCATTAGAAAGGATCCTCTTAGCTTCAGCGCTTTCACACTGAAAGCATGATCGACTGTGGAGCTGTGAAGGCAGAGCTGGCGTCTTTTCCAACATCCTGTCGGTGCCACAGTCGAGTGTCACTTTCCTGAGTGGAAAGGGCTGTCCCAGCCCACTAGTGGCGTGCGAGAATTCTAGACCAGTTGGAAGTTTGAGACCCCAGCACTGCCCGCCGTGTGGCATGACCGGGTGGATCCCTCCATCTCCTTGGGCCCCAGTGTCTCCTGCTTGACCCGAGGAGGTTAGGACAGAGGATGCGTGAGGCTCCTACTGGTGGTGAGTACAGTGTTTCCTCTTTGATAGACCACTTGCTGTGACCTGCTCCCTGCCCCTCCATCTTGAGGAGGAGATTCCATTCTCATGCTCCTGTGTGACTCCCCTCCCTGCTTTCCTCGACTGCTGCTGCTGCTAAGTCGCTTCAGTCGTGTCCGACTCTGTGTGACGCCATAGACGGCAGCCCACCAGGCTCCGCCGTCCCTGGGATTCTCCAGGCAAGAACACTGGAGTGGGTTGCCGTTTCCTTCTCCAATGCATGAAAGTGAAAAGTGAAAGTGAAGTCGCTCAGTCGTGTCCGACTCTTTTCGACCCCATGGACTGCAGCCCACCAGGCTCCTCCATCCACGGGATTTTCCAGGCAAGAGCACTGGAGTGGGGTGCCATCACCTTCTCCAGTTTCCTTGACTGATGGTCTGCAATTTCAGCACAGCTGGCCGGGGTCAAGGGAGAGGTTTATGATGCACTGTGGTTGCAGAGATTTAGAAGGGCCGAGAAGAAAAGCCAGCATGCCATGCGTCACCGTTTCCGTCTGTCACTGGGACAGTTCTGGGGATGAGTAGGCTGTTGAGCTTGCCCACTGGGAAGGTCTAAATTCTTAGGGGTTCTGTCAGCCTCCAAGAAGCCTCTGCCTCCGCTGTACCTACCAGATCCAAGGGTCTGTTTTCACATGACCTAATTAAGTCAGGCTTTTAAAATTCACATCAAATAGTGGCCGGAGAGATGCGGTTAATCTAGTGGGATGTGTGAAACGGTGCCGTGTAATGGGAAATAGCTCTCGTCTCCGTTGTGGCAGACATGATGTCCTACAGCTGGCAGCACGTCCGGGTGACCCTGGGCCTCCCTACCCCGCCCCCCGTGGGGAGCGAGCGGCTTTCCCACCCGGACTCTCGCTGCTGCCTCCTCCCCGGGGCCTGCCGTCCCCGTGGTCACCCTGGACATCTGCAGAGCCTTGGGTGCTCCAACTGGGCAGCTCGTGGCCGTAGCATGGGCCGGCAGGGAGGGCAGCCTTTCATTCTTCGTTGAGAGGCCTCCGTGTCTTTTGAGAAATGGAGTGTTCCTGCCTTAGCAGTAAACCAGGATGTCACAGCCCTCAGCGACTCTGGCCCTCTGAATGTGAATTCCGGGGTCCTAAGGGCACTCGGGGAGGAGATGGATACCTGCCATCAGGCTGTGGCTGCTCTTGCAGAGAGCACTGAGGAACGCAGGATGTGAAAATCACAGGGTACTGGCCCAGACTGCTGAGTTATGGACATGAAAGGAGTGGCTTCAGTGAGCCCAGACTCTGGCGTCTTTCCACACACAGAAACATGCTGAATTCCTTAACTTGGGATACCTGATTTTCTTTAATTAGAATAATCTTTTGATGTCCAGACTACCTGCCCTTTGTTGTAAGACTTCTGTATAACCTGGCTCCACCCCTCGCCTCCTCAGAGCAGTTCTCTTAGCATCACTTGAGAGATGCTGTCTCCCAGACTTGAAGTCCTAAAAATTCCCACCGAATAAAACACATAACTCTCAACTTCTAGGTTGTGACTGGTAAGTCGGCACTCTCTGAGTGATGCTTCTCCATTTGGGGATGTTGCCAGGGCCCCTTTTGTGCCCAGAGGCCTGAATTGGCACCGTCCCCAAGGGCTTTAAGGCAGGGTGGTGTTGCAGGAAGCAGACAGACGGAGGTGTGCCATCAGCTGGACTCGAACCTGGGAGTCCCTGCTCCTTCCAAGGCTCCTTCTGTGACCCCAGAGCTGTAGGGGAGAAGCACGTGTCGTGGGAGAATTCCACCAGGAGGGGGACAGGTGTGTTCGCGAACGCTTCAGCCTCTCTTTGCTTCCGTGTGATGTTGACCACAGAAGGGATGCTGATGAAGGATGCAGGGGGCCGGGGACTGGCTCCTCCCCTTTGCCCCCGGCCTGGTCTTCACTTCCTCACTGGGGTCTTTGGGAACCGAGGGCAGCACGTCGCCTACCCCCATGCCTGGTAGAGAGGGTCCGAGAACTCCTGTAGCCGGGCATCTCCCTCTGACCTCGCCCGCTGAAGGGGCTCTGTCATCTCTGGGAGGAGCCAGAGCCGGTTGGGGTGCTCCTTCCTCCCAGGCGTGTGGGCTGAGCTCATCCCCCTCACCAGTGACCTGCGGAGAAAGCCTGTGGTTGTTTCAACGAGGCCACATTATCAGTTCAGTCTTCCTTTCCTTTCCCCTTTGTTTTTTGTTACTTCCTCTGATTAGAAGGAAAACTCATTCAGGCATAAAGGTGCAGTACGGCTTTGTGATCGTGAAGAGAACTTGGTTCATTAGAGCTTTCTGAGTCTTTGCCTGGGACTGAACCTTGCTTTCATCCTTGCAAAAGCAGAGCTAGCACTCTGTATGCTAGACCAGTCCAGTGTTCTCACTCCTGTCTGTTGCTGTTGGGTGGCAGAATCTTTTCTTAAAATTCCATTTACCTGGATTTTCTTAATTCTTAATTCCCCATATCCAAGCATGATCAGATAAAATAGGCAGTGTCTTCTCTCTAATTTTACTTCACCTTGACTAGTTACGGCTTTTTTTTTTTTTCTCTGATTCTTAATTCTCCACCTTTAACTCTTCAGCCCAGAGTCCCAGGCTGTGAAGACAAAGGAACAGGTGCATCACCTGCTCAGACCAAGGCAGCCGCTGCTTTCTGTTACTGTGCATTAGTTTTGCTGGTTCTAGAATTTCCTAAAGATGGGATCATGCAAGTCTGCCTTTTTGTGTCGCTTTGTTCACTTAGGTCCGCCTTTTGGACGGGACCATGCAAGTCTTCCTCTGTGCCTAGCTCTGTTCTCTTAGGTCCTTCTTTGAGATTCATCCGAGTTATGCAGTGGGGTAGTCTGTTTCTGCTTTTGCTAAGAAATATTCCCTTGTATGAGTACTTTGTTATTTGTGACCCGTATGTTTGTTGCTGGTTGTTGTTAGCCACATGTTTCTTATTGGTTGTTTAGCTTGTGTGCAGTTATTGGTTAATGTGAGCAGAGCTGCTGTTTTTGTGTAGACATGGGCACTAAGTTCTCCTGGGTGGATGCCTTCCAGGGGAATTCCTGGGTCAAACAGTAAATGTCTGTTCAGTTTTCTAAGAAATTGCCAGCTATTCTGTGGCATTGTACCACATGGACTCCCTGCAGAGAAGCTACAGTTCTGCTGCCAAGGCTTGCTATGAGCCGTGTTCTGAATTCTGGTCGTTCTGCTAGACGTATGAGGGCATCTTGCTGTGATTTAAATTTGCATTAACCCGATGATTAATGAGCGTATATGCAGATGCATATGAAATAAACGATTTCAGTGAGGATTTATAATCCTGTCTCTCTGATCTGTCCAGACACAATACCACACGAGTTAGTTATCATAGGTTGAACTGAGTCTTGACACTAGGTGACTTGGAGTCTCCAACACTGCTTTTTTCTCTCCAGTGTTTGGCTATTCTAATCTGTTTCCATTTTCATGCATTTTACAGTCAGCCCTGCAATACAGGTTTTCTAAAAAAAAAAAAAAAAAAGAAGCTGCTGGGATTGTGTTGAGTCTGTAGATTAATTTGGGGGCAGAACCTCTCAAACAGATGATTATAGTGTCTCTCCCTTTGCTTAGATCTTCACCAGGGTTTCTCAGCAGCACCTCACAGTTGTCAGTTTATAGGTCTCACACATGTTTTGTTAGGTTCATCCTTAAGTATTTCGTGTATTTTAATGCTATTGTGACTAGTACTGGTTTTTCTTTTTCTTTCAATTTTCAGTTGTCCCTTGCCTAGTGAGGAGTTTTCCTGTTTTACAGAGAAGTTGACAAATAAGTAGACAGGTGAGGGGCATTCCCTCTCCACTGAGTCAGGTTGGGGAAGGCTTTGCAGAGGAGGTGATGTTTGGTTGCACCTACAGAAATCTCGTTTGGAGGAGAAGATGAGTGGCAGGGCAAGGGTGTTTCAGAAAGCAGCGCTGCTGAGGGCGGGCAGAAGCACAGGCAACTCTGAAAATGAGAGGTGGCTGGATCAGGCCACACCGAAGCGCGAGGTGGGGGTGTGGCAGGTGATGAGCTTATAAGGACACTGGGGCCAGATTCACAGGGGTTACTGCTGGGCAAGGCTAGAACTATTCGATGAGCACTTGGGAGTCCTTGTGTGTTTATGAGCTTGGGAATGAGCTATTTTTTTTCATTTATGTATTAAAAGTTGTGGCAAAATATATATAACATGAAATGTGCCATTCTAGCCATTTTCAAGTTTATGGTTCAGTGGTGTTAACTGCATTCACGTAGCTGGGCAGTCATCACCACCACCATCTCCAGGACTTTCCCATTTTCCCAAACTGAAACTGCATCCGTTGAACACTAACTTTCCATCCCCCTCCCCCAGCTCAGGGCACCCACTGTCCTACTTACTGTCTCTAGGAGTCTGACTCTTCTGGGGGCCTCATCTGAGTGGAGTCCTAGGTGTTTGTCCTTTTGTGACTGGCTTATTAACTTAGCTTGGTACCCTCAAGATTCACCCCTGTCAGAAGGTCCCTCCTTTTTTTTTTTTGAGGGCTGCATGATGCATGGATTTTAGTTCCCTGACTAGGGATTGAACCTGTACCCCTTGCAGTGGGACTTGGAGTCTTCATGACTAGACCACTAGAGAAGTTCAGAAGTTCCTTTCTTTTAAAGGCTGAATCACAGTTCATTGTACGGATAGATCCCTTTTCGTTTATTCACTCATCTGTCAGTGTACACTTGTGTTCTTTCCACCTTTTGGCTGTTGTTAAAAAGCAGAGGACCCCAGACAGCAGGGATTAGGAGCAAGAGCCTTTGACCTAAAATTCTCAGTGGAAGCTTTCTTCATAGTACCCACCATAATTCCTGGCTGTTTTTATTTATTGGCATACTGTTTTTCTCTCCAGCCTGAATGTTAAGATTGTGTTTGTTTTGCTTTTCGTTGCATACTCTATAATTAGGTCCTCAAGTATTTTTGTGAGTTTTTTTAGTAAATGTTTTAAAAAATTCTTATAATAAGAGCATTTTTATAATCGTATAATCTTATGTAGAGCAAATTTAATAATGTGCATTTTTCTTAATCCATCCTTTTGCTGTCATTCTCCTTGTTCTCTTGATTGAGAACGCCTCTTCCTGCTCCAGCCTCTCACTTCGCTGTCTCATCCCTAGTGCCACTACCAGAACAGATCACCTTTCCACAGATGGAGTTTGATCAGTGGCACTTTTCCTGATGACTCGGGGCTCTGTCTTTCATAGACTGTGGTTCCATGAGTCCAGGCGTTTATCTGCTGCTCTACATTGTGATCCCGTGGGGGTCAGAGACTTGCCTTTGAAGACATCAAGTATAGTGTCTTAAACAAGGTCTCATTTAACCACTTATTACTGAATTAAATTGAACTGATGTAAGCGGAATGAAAATAAACACTCTTGATATCGTATTTAAAACTCTTCTCAGCAACCAGCTTGGTTTTTGTCAAGTCTCACACCAACTTACGAATCAGGCTTCACGAATCAGGAAATCTGGTTCCTACGGTGTTGTCAGGGTACACACATTATCACAATTAATTAAAAAACACGTCCAGAGCTAGGGTTTCTCTTTTGCTTTCTTCGAAGCAATAGCAGGATATTTTTATTAGGGCTTGCATCATCCATCCCTGTATTAATCTGACCTTTAAGAATCACATAATTTCTGGAAAGAATGTCTCCTGTGGATTATTTATTTATTTATTTATTTTTGTCCTATGGATTTTTATACTGATTCCTTAGGGGGCTTCTTGCCAGCTGTGTATAATCCAGAAGGGAAGAGTCTTAGGACTCAGAATATACATACATGCACCTCCTCCTTTAAAGACACAGCCTTTGCTTTGGAATATTGATAAATCTTTTAAAGATTCAGAATCTGTGCTGAAACTGAGCCCTCGTTGTCCTGAGTCCAGTTCAGACACCGTGACGAGCAGAGTAAGGACCTTATTTATTGACTTTGTCTTTGCAGACTCAGATTAAACTAGTACCCTCGATTGGATGTCCCTGAACTCAGAGGCCTTCCTTTATTCACAGCAGCTTCTGGAATCTCCACTGTGGCCTTGCCAACCAGCCCAGCACTGTTATTATCCCCATGTTATAGACGAGGGCACCGGGAGTCCCAGAAGCTTAGCGGTCTGTGCTCAGAGTCATCCGGTCACTCAGACAGCGGTCAGCTGGAGTTTGAGGGAATTTTAGACGTAGTCTGCCCGGGGGAAACTTTCCAGCCAGACAGCATCTAAAGTGGAGCTGCTTTTCTGAGATTTCTCAGCTCAACCTTTGGGCAGCCCATTTAGATGATCTGCAGAGGCTGTGGAAATATTTGGAAGAGTCTGTGTGAAGAGTCTCAACTGCAGCCCTATAAGGGAAAATATGCAAGTGCTCTGCTGAGCGCTGGCCCCTTGGCTTCGGTGCCACCCGTTTTTGTCCCCACCGAGTCTCCCCGCATGATCTCCTGTGGTGTCAATGCAGGTCAGCAGAGCAGACCCTGCCCAGGTGAGGACTGGGCTGTCTGAGAAGATGAGTTTGCCAGGATCGCTCTTGTCCTGCTTTCGATGTGCTTGCTCTAAGACTATTCACAGGAGATGCAGTCACAGACTGGGAGGCGGCAATCCGTGGTGTTTTTCTCTGCAACTTTCTCTTCAGAGCAAATCTTAGGAATTTTGTCTGTTATGGAGCTCTGGAAACGAGCGAGTGAATTAATCCATCAAACACGTATTGAGGGTCTTGCATTGTTCTAGCTCCCACGTCAGGCCTGTGCTCAGCATTCTAGGTGCAGAGAGAGGTCACACATGGTCCCTGACTTCAGCCTGCCTCGTGTCGGGTGGAGGGAGAGACGGATTAACTGTGGTCTCAGCATAAGGTGGGAAGAGCTTGCAGTGCAGGTGGGCGGGGGTCTCCAAGGGTAGATAGGTAAGAGGTGGCTGGTAAAAGGGGTGTGTAGTGGGTGTGTGTTTGGGAGAGGAGACAGGAACCCAGGGTTCAGGCGCAGCGCAGCAGCGTGAGCCAAGGTCCAGGGCAAAAGCAAGCCTGGTTTATGTGGGAAGTGAGTCATTCAGGAGAGCTGTGGGCCGGGGGGTGGGGAGAACTGAGTCTGGAAAAATAAGCAGGGGCTAGTTCAGATTCTGCTACAAGGTCAGGAGAAGTCACTGAAAAGAAGAATGTAGGGGGGTGGTTTCCGAGGCGCCTCCAGTGTGGCCCAGTGGTCCTTAGCGAGAGGGGAGAGATGGGACTTTGTGAAACCAGTGCTCCAGGGTCCTGACCGTGGACCCAGCCCCTGGAGACAGTGCCCGTAAAGGGCAGCTGCACGGCTGGCCGGGAGTCCTCAGCTGCCCCTGGCCCCAGGAGTTTACGGGATGCACCGTCTGTGTGAGTTCTGTGCAGGGCGGGTGGCGGAGATGAGGGCCCTAGTTCAGTCCTCACCCTGGGGGCTCAGACTTGCCTTTTCTTACAGACTCACCCGTCGGTCTTTTCTTCTACATCTGATTTTGAGTCACAGTTAGAAAATCTTTTCCCACACCAAGGTTATAAAGGAATTCGCTTGCTATTTTTTTCTGGGACTTGAATGGTTTCATATTTCATAGTTAACGATTCTAAATTATCTTTAGCCTTTTTTCTTATGTTTGATGTAAATATTTAATTTTATCTTTTTTTTCCCCCAGATGGCTACTAGTTGTCCTGACACCAGTTTTTAAGAGGTCCATTTTCCCCATTGATTTGAGATACTGTCTTTATCGTAGGCTGAGTGTCTACGTAGCCTATGATACATAGGCTATCCTATGGGTCTGTTCCTGGACCTTCTGTTCCATACTATTGATCTTATTGGGAATTTATGTATCAGTATAACACCATTTAAATGATCGCACCTTTCTGTTATGTTTTAATAGAGAATATGGCTAGCCCCTCTTCATTGGCTTAGATATCCCTTATTTTTCCCTATAAATCTTAGAATCGATTTGTCTAGTTTGAGACACACAACAAAACAACCTTTGTTATATGTGTATTGTGCTTGCATTAAATTTACCTGATAACTTGGAATGAATTGACATCTTTCTGATGTTAAGTTTTCTGTCCAAAAGCAAGGGGGTGCTTTCTGTTTGTTCAGGTTTATTCCTTTGTCTTTCAGAAGTGCTTTGAAATTTTCCTTATGTAAGTTTTACATCATTTACAAAGGTGTTTTAAGTCACCTTTTAAAATGGAATTTTCTCTTCTATTTATATCTTCTGTTTATTGTTAGGTATAAAGTATTAGTGTTGGTCTCTCAGTTGTGTCTGACTCTTTGCAACCCCATGAACTGTAGCCCGCCAAGCTCCTCTGTCCATGTGGATTCTCCAGGCAAGAATACTGGAGTGAATTGCCATTCCCTTCTCCAGAAGATCTTCCCGACCCAGGGATTGAACCACGGTCTCCTGCATTGCAGGCGGAATGCTATGCAAAAGCAATAGTTTTTGTATATCCTACTTTATTAACAATTTTTGGTCACAGTTTTACATTTTATCGTGGATTCTCTTCTGTTTTTTAGGTATGCTTTCATATCAGCTGTGCACAGAGATAATTTTATTCTTTTCTTTTCCATTCTTAAGTTTCTGATTGCATTGACTAATACTTCCAATGCAGTGTTAAAAGCGGTAGAGAAAATGGGCTTCCCTGACTTGTTCGTGACCTTACTGGGAATGCCCAGAGTTGTTCTTCATTAAGGAAGATGTAATTTTTGTTATGTGTTGATATCTTAGTCTATTTGGGATGCTGGAACAAAATACCACAAACAGGGTGACTTACAGACAACAGAAATGAGTTTCTCACAGTTCTGGAGGCTGGATGACCAAGGTCAGGGTGCCTGCCTGGTCCGATCCTGCTGAAGGGCCTTGTCTGGGTTGCAAATGGCTGACTTTTCACTGTGACCTCACATGATAGAAGTGGCAAGAGCACTTTCTTGAGTCTCTTTTGTAAGGTCACTCCTCCTGTTTGTGGCGGCTCCAACCTCATGACCCAATGACCTCCCAAAGACCCCACCTCCTAATACCATCACGTTGGGGGTTAGGTTTCAACAGAATTGGAAAGGGGGACACAAAGATTCAGCCTATGACAGTGCATATATTTTACCAAACTAAGGCAATATGTATCAATTCCCATTTTATTGACTTAAGTCAGGAATGGGTATTGAGTTTCCTCGAAGGCATTGTCATCCTCTGTGGGGAGAATCATCTGATCTTCTCATTAGCTCTGTTAATATGTGAGTGATATCAGCAGCTCTTCTATTTTTTTTTCCATTTATTTTTATTAGTTGGACGCTAATTACTTTACAATATTGTAGTGGTTTTTGTCATACATTGACATGAATCAGCCATGGAGTTACATGTATTCCCCATCCCGATCCTCCCTCCCACCTCCCTCTCCACCCGATTCCTCTGGGTCTTCCCAGTGCACCAGGCCCAAG
>JADEYB020000017.1:44213503-44323752 GCA_015832495.2 Alces alces | reverse complement strand
ATCTCATTAGAACTGATTCAAATGAATTCTTTTTAATGGCTGAGTAATATTCCATAGTGTATATGTACCACAGCTTCCTTATCCATTTGTCTGCTGATGGGCATCTAGGTTGCTTCCATGTCCTGGCTATTATAAACAGTGCTCAGCAGCTCTTCTAATGTGGAGCCATCCTTGCATTCCTGGAACGGATTTCTTCTGGTCATGTGTGCTATTAAGGTGTTGTTGATTTCTATTTGCTAATATTTTATTTAGGAGTTTTGCACTGATATTTATAAGTAAGGTTGGCCTTTAGTTTTCTTTTTGGTGCTATCTCCATCAGGTTTAAGCATCATTTTTGTACCAACTCCTAAAAAAAGAAAGGGTTGGAAATTGTTTATCTATTTCCATCCTCTGGAAAAATGTATGTAGTAATCTTGATGGTTAAGCTTTGGTACAATTCCCCTGTAAAACCATCTGGGTCTCGTGCTTTTTTGTGAGGCTAGTTCTTTGTTAACTTTCTTTGCTTCCTCTATGGAAATTGGCCTGTGTAAGCTTTCTGTAATGATTTGGTAAATTTTGTTCTGTTCTGTGAAATTGTCTGTTTCGCTTAGTTTCAGATGTATTTGCACATGTACATAGTAGTCTTTCAAGACTTTCCTTACACCGTGTGTAGGTATTTAAGGACTTCCTAGTTTTAGAAGATGGAAGTTGTGGGTTGTGTCCTCTTGCTGTGTCCATGGATCCCAAGGCTTAAAGTGAAGTTCTAATAACATGAGCATATGCTGTGATAACAGTAACAGCTACCATTTGTGAAATGCCTGCCTCTGCGTGGATATCAGTTCATTTTGTCCTCATTACAATCCTGGGATACATAATAATCATCTCATTTTAAGGATGACGTAATTTGGGGGAGTTACTCACTTTTCAAAAACAGAAATAGACTCACAGACATAGAAAGCAAACCTATGGTTACCAAAGGGGAACAGGAGGGAGGAAGGGTAAAGTAGTAGTTTGGGATTACAATGTGCACACTACTATATATAAAATAGGTCACTAATAAGGACCTGCCATGTAGCACAGGGAACTATATTCAATATCCCATAATAAACCATAATGGAAAGTAATCCAGAAAAGTACACACATACATATAAAACTGAATCAATCTGCTGAGATTAACAGCATTGTGAATCAACATTTCAATAAAATCTTCTTGTTTGTTTGTTTAAATGGCCATTGCCGCTCAGCAGGCCAGGGTTGTCTCAGAAGGTCATCCATGGCATGATTATTGTGAAATAGTCGGAGCAGGGCCTTTGTAGTCAGAGCTGCATTCAGACTTGTCCTGCTCCATTCCAGCTGGGTGGCTGTTAGCATATTGTTACCTGGAGGGGTTCAGACACTTATTTGCTTCATAACCTTAGGCAACCTCTGAGCCTCGGTTTCTTCACCTGTAAAATGGGGTGAGACCAGTTTCTGCCTCCTGGAATTGTTGGGAGCCTGCATGAAGTCATACATGTAAAGGGGCTAGAATAGTGTCCCACGCCTGTGATGGCCGTGTCGGGGAACAGGTGGGCCCTGGCCTCTGGTCCCTCTGTCTGTGGGGCCGAGTGAGTCCTCACAGCATCATTGTGAGAATTAAAGTGTCCCACGTAGACGCCGAGCACAGTGCCTTTCACGCGACAGGTTCTCAGAACATGCTCCTTCTCCAACTGTCAGTCATCTGCCCAGCAACAATTCTCATGTGCTTTCTTTGTGGCTTGTACTGCTAGGCTGCTGAAGGTGCTCGGAGTTAAGCAGAACATAAAGCCTGCTCTTACCCAGCTGACTAGCTATTTTGAGGAAAAAAACCAAATCTTAAGGTCAGTCAGCGCCTGGTTATCAGCACAGCTGGTAAGAGAGGAAAGAATTTAGTGACTTGGGAGGGATTGAGTTGGGAGGAGCTTGCTGGGGATGTTAAATTAGAGAAGGCTAGGGGAGAGGGTGTTTGAAGGGCCTGTTAAGGATAAATGGGGTTTGTTCAGTCCGTGGGAGATCCTAGATATGTGGAACTTTTCTAATGGTTTCGAGTCTGATCTGGGAATGTTTTGCATTCTGAGGTGCGAAAAAGAGCTTTGCTTTGAGACTCTTTCTGAAACTGGGTGCAGTTTCAGATGAAAAGAAAACCACACAGTAGCTTAGTAAACAATGAAATGAAAATTTATGACAAGGATGCACGTATCTCAGGCAATTCACATGCAGCCTAGGCTCACAGGTAACTGAAAAAATTCCAAGACGGTCTCAGGAATCCATCCTGCACCCTGTCTGCCTGGCGCGTTCTCTCTCTTGCCTCTAAGTATCTGCATATCCTCTCGAGGGTGTAACTTCATGCTTCCTTCCTCTGTTAATGACTTTCACTCCCCGGCACGTAGGTGCCTAAGCATGGCAGCTCCGTAGCTCCTGAGTTCACACGTCTTCAGTTCCAGAGATCACAACTGGCTAAGAGTTCGAGTCCCGGGCGAGATGTACGGAGGGAAGACTGACCAGCTTGAGCTAGGGTGGTCCAGCTCTCATGACCTGGGAGCGGGGCTGGGGGCTGGCTGCCGGGCCCGGAGGTGTAGCTGCCGCTGCTCAGAGTCTAGCTTGTAGTTGAGGGCGCTGTTCTCCGCAGGGCATGGACTGGGCAGGATCCCAGCGGCGATTCCAGGAACCCCAGCCCTGCAGTGGGTCCCCGAGGAGAGCTCCGTGAAGGCGGCACAGGGAGATGGGTTAGGGCGCGTGCTGTCTAGTCCTCTTCAGATATTTTGATGCTGCTAGACGAAACCCCAGGGAAGAATTGCAGGATAAATATGATCTGGCAAATGTGAGAGAGGCATTTTTGATAAAGGAGTATACAGATGGTGATGAAGAGTGGGTCCTGCAAGCGTAACATAGATCCATAAACCTTTTTAACATTTTTTGCTTATAGCTATTGGCAGTCCTTCAATTTCTGGGCAAGGTTGATTTTGTTTGTATTGTGGTAAAATAAACTGATACTTTGCCTACCTAATGTGAAGAGCTGACTCAACGGAAAAGACCCTGATGCTGGGAAAGATTGAGGGCAGGAGGAGAAGGGGACGACAGAGGATGAGATGGTTGGATGGCATCACCGACTCAATGGACATGGGTTTGAGCACGCTCCAGAAGACAGTGGAGGACAGGGAAGCCTGGCGTGCTGCAGTCCATGGGGTCGCAAAGAGCTGGACACGACTTAGTGACTGAACAACACATGTAGCATAAATTTTCCCATTTTAAGCCTTTTTGAGTTATAATTCAGTGTCATTACATGCATTCACAATTCTTCAACCGTGAGCACCATCCGTCACCAGCACTTTCGTCTTGTCCAACTGCAACTCTGTGCCCGTCAACACCGACTCTCCCTCCCCTCCCCCAGCACCTGGCACCCACCACTGTGCTGCTTTCCTGGTGGCTCGGTGGGAAAGAACCCGCCCACAGTGTAGGAGACGCAGGAGACATGGGTTTGATCCCTGGGTCAGGAAGATCCCCTGGAGGAGGGCATGGCAACCCACTCCAGTATTCTTTCCTGGGAAATCCCATGGACAGAGGAGCCTGGCGGGCTACAGTCCATGGGGTCCCAAAGAGTCAGACACGACTTAGCAACTAAACAACAACAACATGAGTTTGACGGCTCTGGGGACCTCACATTAGTGGGATTGTGCAGCACTTGTCTTTTCGTGACTGGCTTATCTCACTTGGCATAATGTCCTCAGAGTTCACCCATGGTGTATCATGTGTCAGACCTTCTTTCTTTTTCAGGCTGAATCATTTGTCATTGTAAGAATGGACCACATTTTATTTATCCACTCACCCACTGAAGGATGTTTGGGTTGTTTCCGCATATTTGGCTATCATGATTAATACTAGCAGCCCTTCGTTTCTGAGGTATAGATGAGATTGTTTTCTACTTAGAATCATCAGGAAATTGTCTTCCTGATGGAAAAGACCATAAAGACTAGCTTCCTCCATCCTCTTCATTTCATGGAGGGGAAATCAGGAAAAGTGAGCCACCTAGGACACACCTTGTCTGCTCTGAACTCATTTGCCATTTCCCTGCCCACTTATCTAAAGTTATGGGAACTTTAGTAGTTATAAGAAGAGTGCCCTCAGTTGGGATCTTTTTTTCTGGAGGGTGTTGTAGACCTCAGTAGATTTGAAAAGAATCCCATTGACCAGTGGTTCTTAAACTTTTTTGCTTAGGACTTTTTGGTTTCAAAATATATGTCGAGAATCCAAAAGAACTTTTTATTGGTGTGGTTATATCTGTGGATATTTATCATATTAGAATTTAAGTCTGAAAGCTTTTTGAGATATTTGTTAATATATTTATGCAAAGTAACTGTATTTACTGAAGTGCTATAGTGTGTGAAAGAGTGGCATTGTTTATGTTTCTGCAGGTATCTTCAGTATCTGGCTTAATAGAAGAAAGCTGGTTTCTTGTGTCTGTTTCTGTGTTTTGATTGTTATGAACCATTGTTTTGGTGGAAGTACATAAAGATAGTCTGGCCTCACACAGATATGTACTCGGAAAACAGCAGAATATTTTAGTGCCTTTCCAGAAAATTATGGATATTCTTTGACCCTACACTGAAACTCAGCAAGTGGTAGTTTCTTAATGGTTAGTGGCAATGTGGTCTCTGACGCTGTGTCAGAGAGCACCTACTCTCGGTTATTGCTGTTCAGTCGTTAAGTCATGTCCAACCTCTTGAGACCCCATAGACTGCAGCCCACCAGGCTTCCCTGTTCTTCACCATCTCCCGGAGTTTGCTCAGACTGATGTCCATTGAGTCGGTGATGTTTTCTCTGTTACATGAGGATGTTTTCAGCTTATTCTGCACATTACTTGGATCTTTACCGACATGTGATTTTATGACATCATGGTTTCCGAAGTTGTGTAGATCTTCCTAATGTGGATACACTGCATTATACACCAGGAGATCACGTTCCTCAGCGTCATTCCCAACCTCACTGGAAAAGTCTCTGTTGAGAGGCCATCATGCTCCTAGTGGTGGATGCATGTGTTTGAAATTCTTATTTTCACCTGGAAGCGCAAATTGTATCCTTGGCAACAAATGCTGTCGTTGTTTACCTGGACGTGATGAGGTTTGTTCATTTTTGAGGAAATGTTGGTCACATTCTCAGGTCTGGGTAATTGTGGTTCGTCTTTCATTTCTTCTTCTGCATGAAGACAGTGGCTCCCTGTAACTCACAGCTCAGACACCTGTCATGCATTCTTCCTGCTTCACCACACAGCATGTTAAAAAGGTTTCCTCCAGAGCTGAGATCTAATGAAAGTAATGATTTTTACTGCTTCATCAAAGGTGCTCTTAAGTGAAAGTAGCATTCTATAAATTGTATTTATTTATTTTTACCACTAGTGTGTAAGTGAAGAATATAGTGACCAAGAATCCAGTTGGGTGTCACTGCTTTGATTTGCACTGAGATGCCGACAGCTTGACCTCCCTTTCATTTGCACCGTTAGTGCGGAAAATAGTGAATGATGACACAGTGCCGTGAAAATAGTTTGACCTCGTGAATGCCCTGAGAGAGCGTTGGTGTCTCTCAGAGGTGCACATCGTGGGTGAAGCTCGCTGGCGTCAGCCCTGTGGTCCTGTCCTGTGGGAGTCAGAGGGAGAATCTGCTTTAACCCTCGAAGTGAAAGGCATGACGGAAGTCAGGACTTGAGCTGACACTGAGGTCCTCCCCAGCACCCTTGTTGTAACTGTAAATGCGCTCAGCCTTCCCGGGGAGGGAGCCAGCCCTGCAGACGCACAGGGTTGGATGCTAAGTTTCTGAAACCACGTCCTAGTGGTTCTCTGAAAACTATTTGGCATTTTAAACTCCCATCTATCCTTCTGGACACTGAAATTTAATATCATGCAGTTAACACCAAATGATGGTGTCAGGCTCTTGAGTCGTGACTCCATCTTTGGCAGCGTGGCATTGGAGCTCCTCCCAGCTGAATACCATTGCCTCAGAGCAGGGAGCGACTGAGGAGCACATCGGTCTAGAAGAAGATGCATGAGCCTCTGAGATGACCTGCTGTTCAGCTCACTTGCTTTTCATGTTGGAAAACCAGAGTCATCCATCAAGCTAAACCTAAAGTGCTTTGAGTAAAACTCTGCACTCATATTTTGACATTTGCAAATTGACGGGTCTCATGGTACCCTTCTCGTCTCCTTTATTTTTAGCAATGGAAGAGTTAATCGTTGAACTTCGTCTCTTTCTTGAACTCCTGGACCATGAGTATCTCACCTCAACTGTCAGGGAGAAGAAGGCAGTCATCACAGACATCCTGCTGAGGATACAGTCAACCAAAGGTACGTCTGTCTCAGACTTCTAGTCTGGTTTCTACCAGTCTCTTTTGGCCTCAAGTGCTAAGTCGCTTCAGTCATGACTGACTCTTTTGCAACCCCGTGGACTGTTACTAGGCCTGTTACCAGGCTCCTCTGTCCATGGGATTTCCCAGGCAAAGATACTGGAGTGGGTTGTCATTTCCTTCTCCAGGGGATCTTCCCAACCCAGGGATCAAACCCTCATCTCTTACATCTCCTGCATTGGCAAGTGGGTTCTTTAACACTAGTACCACCTTTTTGTCTCTAAGCCATCTTTAATTCACATCTTTCTAGAACACGTTCATGAATGAAGTAATTTATTCCTCAAGTTGTTGTCAAAGGCCTTACTATGTGCCAGGGACTGTGTGAGTCTCTGGGTTTAGAAAAATAAAGCCTTTAAGGAATTAATGGAATAGTGGATTCGTTGGGGGTCTCTAAGAGCACCCCAACATTGGGAGATTTGCTGGCACTCAGCATGGAGTTGTATTTTCTGATGGCCGGGATTCATCACAGAGGTTGTAAGGACACACAGACAGGTTATAAAGGAAAAAGCCTCCAGCCGAGTCTGGAGGGTCCACGTACAGGCTTCCTCGTGCTTCTCCTCTCACGAGGCTCACACAGATCACAGTCTGCTCAGCCACAAAAATGCAGCCACACGTGTGCCTTGTTTCTATTCAGGGAAGCTCACTGGAGACTCAGCGCCCAAGGACTTTCCTGGGGGCTGGTCACATAGGCACCCTCTGCCTGGCACATACCCAAATCCCAGACTCACAGGAAAGGAGGTTTGTTGGTCAGGGTTCCCCAGAGGAACAGAACCCACGGAGCTACAGAATGCGGTGGAGAGGAGATTTCTGATAAGGATTGGCTTGTGTGGTCTCAAGAGGCTGAGCAGTGACATGACCTGCCCTCTGCAGGCTTGAGGCCCAGGAAAGCCGGTGGTGTAATTCCCAGACTGTAACTCGATCTGAGTCTGAAGGTCTGAGAACGGGCGGTGGGGGAGGAGGGTTGCTGTCGGTGTGCGTCCTGATCAGAGAACCAGAGCACCAGTGTCTGAAGGCAGGAGAAGACGGACGTCTTGGCTCCAGCCCGGAGAGTGTGTCCACCCTTCCTCGGCCTTTCTGTTGTGTTCAGGATCTCAGCACGCTGGAGGATGTCCACTCACACTGGGGAGGACCATCCTCTTTGCTCTGTTCTCTGACTCAAATACTCATCTCTCCCAGAAACATACTCACAGAAGCCTCCAGAGATAGCGTTCTGCCAGCTCTCTGAGCACCCCTGGGCCCAGTCAGGTTGGCACACAAAATTAGCCATCACAGCAGGTGTCTGGCATTGATTGTGTTGTTTGCTCAAACAGTTTAGGCTAGGCACCAACGTTAGACCAACCATATCAATTAAGGAGTGTTGGAAACACTTCTGAAATTCATGTTCCCCAATGCCAGCCAGGGGCACAGCCTTGCCCGCAGGCCCCAGTGAAGACAGCAGACTCAGGCCTACTGTGTCCTTCCTTTGGGCACGGTGGGTAAGACAGAGTAGTGGGGAGAGAGCGTCAGTGTTAGGAGAGCGCCCGAGAGGAGGATGCCCCCAGACCCGCTTAGTGAGAGAGGGTGAGTGGGGTAGGGGCCGGGGGCAGTTCCTGGAGGGTACGGGGTTAGAATCTTGAAGGCAGGAGACAGCTGGATGAGATGTAGAGGTTTATTGTAAACAGCTTCACTGAGACATAGTTCCCATGCTGTGCACTTCAGCCATCTGAATGTGCAGTTCTTTGCTTTTTAGTATGCAAAGCCATGATTTGACAAAGTTAGATTGGCATTCCAGAAAGTTCTGCTGGTCAGTCTGGGGGGTGGGTTCAAGGATTTGGGACCAGGTGGAATGAGAGCTGCCTGAGTCCCCAAGACAGAAGTGCAGGATGAGGATGGTGTTTTGGGGTCAGTCAGATCGAAAGAACCAGTAAGATGGAGAGAGAACTCTGTGTGCTCAGTCATGCCCACTCTTTGTGGCCCCATGGATCATATAACCCGCCAGGCTCCTCTGGCTGTGGGTTTTCCCAGGCAAAAACACTGGAGTGGATTGCCATTCCCGGCTGCAGGGGAGCTTCCTGATGCAGGGATCAAACCCGTGTCGCCTGCATCCCCTGCATTTGCAGGTGGATTCTTTGCCCCTGAGCCACCTGGGAAGCCCAGAGATTCCGAGACAAAAGTAGGGATGAAAGCTCGCTTTTAAGTGATGCTGCTGCTTCCCTGTCTGGATCCTTTCACTACCTGATTGCCCATGGATGAACCCCAGGCCCCTCAGGCTGCCCACGAGGCCCTTTATGACATGTGGTATTCCTGGATCGAGAAGATCCACTGGAGAAGGGATAGGCTACCCACTCCAGTACTCTGGCCTGGAGAATTCCATGGACTGTATAGTCCATGGGGTCACAAAGAGTTGGACACGACTAAGTGACTTCCACTCACTTTCACACTTCAAAATCCCAGACTCACAGGAAAGCAGGTTTATTAATCAGACTTCCCCAGAGAAATAGAACCAATGGGATCGAGCTAAGAGAGACTGCTGGGCAGTCATGTGGACTTTGCTTTCTGTCTCTGCCCTTTACCCAGTCTGTGACCTTGAGCAAGTTTCTTGATCTGTCAATGCCCAGTCTCCTCCCCTGTGGAAAAAAGGGGTAGTGGCATCTACCTCAGAGGGATGTTGTGCAGACTGACCAGATGATATAAAACATTTCCAGACAGTGCCTGACACACCACAGATGCTGAGTACTGTTGGCTGTTATCTCCTACTCTTGCTTTTACTAGCAGAGGCAGCATTTCTCACGACCTCATCTCTGCTGTGTACACCCACGTGTCAGTCACCTGAGACCACTGGTCTGAACAGGCCACAGACTGGGCCTCCAGCCTCTGGAGCTGCTGTCTGCTCTCTCCTGGTTTCCGTTCCTTTCCTCCTCTGCCCAGTGGGTCCCAACACCCCTTCCCTCCATGCTTTGTTCTGAATGTAGCTCCTCATACCTTCCAATTCACTGATTTTCTCTTCAGCTCTTTATTTCTGCTTGAAACTCACCCACTGATTGTTTTTGCAGTAGAATTTCCATTCATCCTTTGTCTTTCTTTTCTTTCTTTCTTTCTTTTTTTTCTTTTTTACTGTTTTCAGTCCTCTGCCAAGATTCTGGTCTTCGTTGTAGCTTCTGCAGGTCAGAGACTTTGTCTTTTCCCAGCCTGTGACATCATGCTCAGCCCCTTATAGGTGATCACTGAGCAGTTATTTTTCTAGGTCTAAAAAGTTGAGCCCTTGACATGTAATGTGTACTGGGCCCAAATTAGTGTCTTCCTGTTCCCTGCTCCCCGCATCTCCTGAGAGTCCGGTGTACATTTGTTTGTCTTCCCAATGTGAATACGCTGGCTTGAAGGTGTGAGAGTCTGTCAGTCTTGTCAGCAATAAGCCAGTGTGCTAACCGCATCCAACCCCTGGATGGTGCTCAGCGCAGACTCACTAGTGCCCGGGGAAGCGTCTGCCCCCTCAGTACATGGGTAAGCACTAGCCTGGGCGGAAGTTCAGGAAAGGCTGCGCGCCTGGACAGACGGCCCGGCCTCGGGAAGAATGTCCACTTTGGTGCCAGCTCCACCATGCTTCCCGCCCGTGTTCTAGTTAAGTGCTGTAACCACCCCCCTTTCTTTTTGGTCCAGCTGTAGATCTTTCACCTGTTGAATGAGGCAGAAGAATACTTACCTTGCAGGACTGTTGTAGAGGATTAGAGAAAGTAAACATTTGTGATGTATTCAGTGTTCGGTCAAGGAGGTGGCAGCTGTTCACAACTTGCTCCTCTTCCTCATCTGGTTCAGTTCAGTTTAGTCGCTCAGTCGTGTCCAGCTCTTTGTGACCCCATGGTCTGCAGCACGCCAGGTTTCCCTGTCCATCACCAACTCCTGAGCTTGCTCAAATTCATGTCCATTGAGTCGGTGATGCCATCCAACCATCTCATCCTCTGTCGCCCCCTTCTTCCCCTGCCTTCAATCTTTCCCAGCATCAGCGTCTTTTCCAATGAATCAGTTCTTCGAGTCAGGTGGCCAAAGTGTTGGAGTTTCAGCGTCAGTATTAGTCCTTCCAATGAATATTCAGGACTGATGTCCTTTATATTGACTGGTTGGATCTCTTTGCAGTCTAAGGGACTCTCAAGAGTCTTCTCCAACACCACAGTTCAAAAGCATCAATTCTTCGGCGCTCAATTTTCTTTATAGTCCAACTCTCACATCCATATGGGCTTCCCTTCTGGGTCAGCTGGTAAAGAATCTGTCTGCAATGTGGGAGACCTGGGTTTGATCCCTGGGTTGGGAAGATCTCTTGGAGAAGGGAACGGCTACCCATGCCAGTATCCTGGGCTGGAGAATTCCGTGGACTGTATAGTCCATGGGGTCGCAAAGAGTCAGACACGACTGAATGACTTTTACTTTCTTTCACATCCATACATGACTACTGGAAAAACCATAGCTTTGACTAGATGGACTTTTGTTGGCCAAGTAACAGACGTTACTTTTTAATAATATTCTGTCTAGACTGGTCACAGCTTGTCTTCCAAGGGGCAAGCCTTCCTCATCCTCATTTGTGGTTTTGGTGCAGGTTTTGAAGTGAAGGATCATGCCACAAAGCCGGAGACCCCCAGCAGCCTGCCGGCCCCTCCACAGATGCCTTTGCCCGAGATCCCACAGCCGTGGCTGGTGAGTGCAAGACCCACCATCAACTTTTTCAGAGTCCACATGTACGCGTTAATATACAGTATCTGTTTTCCTTTTTTCTGACTTACTTCTCAGACTCTGAGTTCATCTGTGTCTCTGCAAATGACCCAGTTTCATTCGTTTTTATGGCTGAGTCATAAGCCATGGTGTCTGTATACCACACTGGTATAGACAGTGTGACATGTGAAGCAGAAATGGAGATGCAGTCTTAGAGAACACGCGTATGGACACCACGGGGGAGGAGGTGTGGGATGAACTGGGAGGCTGGCGTTGCCGTGAGCACACTGCTCTGAGAAAAGCAGGTGGCGATAAGAATCTGCTGCACGGCGCAGGGAACTCCCCTCCGTGCTCTGTGCTGACCTAAAGTGGGAGGCGATCCAGAGAAAGAGGGGATGCGTGCACACTCATGGCTGATGCACGTGGCTTGCAGTGGAAACCAACAGCGTTGCAGAGCAAGTGTGCTTCAGTGAAAATGGAAAAAAAAAAAAGCCCCACATTCAGGAAAATCGTGGACACCTGGGTTGTTTTTGGTTCCAGGGCAGGTGATAAAAGCCTGATTCTGCAAGAAAAGAGGCCTTGGTTTGCCCAAGGCATGCCTATATGAGTGTTTTGGGGAGCTAGTAACGGTTAAGTGAGAGGCTGTAGGTGTGGCCTTCCCATAGGAGGCTGCTGGTCCTCTGAAAATTGCTGGAGCTACAGGTCCATGGAAATCTATTCTTAAGTCAGATTTTAAAAAAAAAAGTCAGATGATTTATCAGCAAAACAATGGCAATAGAGTCTAGTGACATGCCCCTCTCTGCGTTAGTATGAATTTGAATACCCATAGCCTGAAACTTTAATATTCATTGTTATGCTTCTTTCTGGGATTAAATATCCTTTTTTTTCCCTCCAGAAGAAAAGTATGTACATAGTCCAGGAATGTGTATTTTATTTGATCTTCTGCATTCAAAATTTGTTTTGGAATTCTCTGGCTATTTTTGTGATGTGGGGATATTCATGTTTGTCATTCATGGCCCACTCAGCTTTTTCTGCCTTTCGCTATTTTCTAATTTGCTTTCTCAGGAAAATTAGGCTGTCATTCAAAATTACAGCAGTATCAGTTACTTAGCAACTCTCTTCCTGATGTTTGCTTTCTGTATGAATCATCTGATCGTCTGTCCGCCCGGAGAAGAGCTGCAGGGCGGCAGGGCCACCGCTTGGCCTCGTCTCTGCCTGGGTCCCAGTGCGGGGCCGGTGTCCTGTGGGCGCTCAGTGATGGTCACTGCAGAGGGGGCGGAACGGGGTCAGCGCTCACTGGGTCCCCACCACCTGTCACAGGTCAGGCTTGCTCCTTTTTCACTTACAATTTCATTTAGTCCTCACAACCTGACCTCAGAGAGCCCTGGAACACCTCTGGACACGTGAAGGCTGTGTACATCCACGTTACAGAAAAGCAAATGTGGATCCACTGGCCAAGGGCAGCCCAAGGCTGGGGGAAAGGCAAGAGCAAATTTTTGTAGCCTATTCTTTGGATTTCAAATCCAGTCTTTTCCCAACAGTACTGTCAGTATTTGTGGGGGTGAGGCAGCAAAACTGACGTGAGCACTCACAAACATTCACAGCCAGAGAAGGTTTTGTCAGGAATCCCGAGCCTGTTTCTGCATTGGGTGCTGGGGAGGCAGCAGGGTCCAGGGTGCAGTCGGGAGTGGCTGCCTGTTTCCAGACACCAGCTCTGACACTCACTGTGTGGATTCAGACTGTAGCTTTCACGTCGCTGTGTCTGAGATGCCTCATTCTGAAACGAGTGTGCTAATGACATCACCGACTCGATGGACATGACTTTGAGCAAGCTCTGGGAGTTGGTGATGGACAGGGAAGCCTGCTGCGCTGCAGTCCAGGGGTTGCAAAGAGTCGGACATGACTGAGCGACTGAACTGAACTGAACTGAATAGTACTTACTGAGTTGCTGTGAGACTGAAAAGCGGCGCTGTGCCTCACGTGCTGGGACTATCTACCTTGCATCTGTTCCGCCCTGTGAGAGAGCCGGGTGTTCCTATGTAGGGCAGTGCTTCTTAGAATTTTGGGGAACTTGTTAAAATGAGCATTCTGGGCTTCCCTGGTGGCTCAGTGGTAAAGAATCCACCTGCCAGTGCAGGAGACGTGGGTTCCATCCCTGGTCTGGGAAGATCCCACATGCTGAAAAGCAACTAAGCCCGGGTGCCGTGACTCCTGAGCCTGCACTCTAGAGCCGGGAACCACGACTCCTGAGCCTGTGCTCTAAGAGCAACAACTACTGAAGCCCTGTGCCCTGGAACTCATGCTCCACAGCACGAGTATTCTCCTGGTGGTTTTTCAGGGCATTTGTTGCTCAGCACGTAAGCCCGTCATTCCGTAAGCTGCCTTTGGTGAGTTGGCTTCTGCCCAGCTGGTCATGTGCTGTTGGCACGCTGACTTCCAGGAGATTTGGCTGGTGGTAGAGATGTGGTGGGTAGGAGTCTATGCCAGGCGGAGAGCGTATCACAAGTTAAAGCACAAGCCTGAGAAAGACCCCGAAGGACTGAAGCCCGCAGGCCCCTCTGTGTGGCTGAGTGATAGCGTTTGGGCGGCTCGTCCGTGGGTGAGGCTGGAACACACCGCAGTGGGGGTTAAACCTTGAGGGGCTGTGGGCCTGCCTGCAGACCAGATCGGACCATCCTTGGAGCAACTCTAAGTGACCGAAGGGGATTTGTTTCTAATGTAAGACTTAAGATGCTCCAACCTGGTGTTATTTCATTTATTTGAGCCACAATTGCATTTTCAACTCTTTTATGGCATGTATCAAAGGAATACTGCCTTTTATCACAGCTGTGTGTATTACGATCTCTGAGAAATGAGTCCTTTTCTGTCTTTTTAGCCCTTTCAGTGTTGAACATCGCTGTTTGCAGTCATTATCAAGTGTCTCTTGACGTCCTTTCTTCCTGGGCACTTGAGAGGCGAGGCAGGCAGGCGGGGTCACACGGGCCGCTTTTCTGAGTACGCTTAGCATCCTGTCACCCCCATTTCAGGCCTGACAGGCCCCAACTGAGGGCCCTCACCTGGCTCTGTGAGGCCCTCTTGGGCATCAGCGCTCCCCTCTGGTTGGCTGACACCTAAGTGAGCTCCACCCACCCCCCCCAGCAGAATGTGGCAGAGACCAGATGGACCTCTATGCCCCATAGTTGGTGAATTACACTCAGGTGATAGGAGTGGAAGACGGGGGAGGGTGGGATCCAGGGGACCTCTAAAATTTGTCCATTTGGAGCGATTGCGAGCGTCATGCCCGTTGATCAGCAGCGCCTCTTTGACACTCTCCTCACTGCACTAAAGTTACCCATTTGGGGCGATTGCGAGCGTTATGCCCATCGAGCAGCGCCTCTTTGACACTCTCGTCACTGCACTGGATTTTAACCTGAAGATGGCGTGTGTTCCTCCCCTTTGTGTTCCTCACGTTGCCCAGCAGAAAACGCCGGGACAACCGCTCGAGGTCAGGGCCACATCAGAAAGCCCTCCTTGTCACGCTGATGCTTCTGTACGGGAAGGGAACAGTGCACGTTTCCGTTTTGCCCTTAGAGCCCATGCGCCTGCAGCCCAGGGTCCTGGATGAGCCGGCCACCCCTTCGGTGTGGCCTGTAGGTCAGGCGGTGGGAGTGTGGGCCTGTGCTCTTCGAATTCAGAACCGCTCTCAAACCTTGAGGTCACAGGGTGGGGTGCAGTGTCTTTGAGAGCCCCTCCAGCTCCCTCGCTCTCCTGGGGAGGCTGGAGCAAGCCAAAGTATGCATATGCATCATGAAAACATTTCTGGGAAGGGCTGCGCTTTTCAACAGATTCTTGTTTTTGTTTCACACTGAGAGCTGTGCAGCTATCAAAGGCCTGGTCCTTAGTTAGCATGCAGCCGGTGCAGAGGGAGCATTTGTGAAGGAGGCCGGTTCATCCGGAAATGGGTCCCATCTGTGTTGACATTGGCCGCCTGGCCCCACCACCCAGCCCACCAGCCGGGGCTGATACAGACCACTGGGGATTGCGCTTCCTGCCCTCCCCTCCTCCGCTCCGGAGTAGCAGGGGGTCCTCGGAGGGGGAGACCTCACACCTCCCTGCTGAGTGAGGAGAGCAAGGACACTTCTCTGGGGGCTGCAGACAGTACGGATGATACCTCGTCAAGGCATTTTCCAGAAATGTTTTTATTTGCTCACTTAAGTGGTCACTCCAGTATTCTTGCCTGGAGAATTCCATGGACAGAAGAGCCTGGTGGACTACAGCCCATGGGGTTGCCATGAGTCGGACATGACTGAGTTGACTTACATGGTGTTTAGATGGGAGTGTGTGCCTGTGTGCTCAGTTGTGTCTGACTTGTTGTGACCCCATGGATTGTAGCCCATCAGACTCCTCTGTCCATGGGGTTTCCCAAGCAAGAACACTGGAGTGAATTGAAAGAGACACGTGTACCCCAGTGTTCACTGCAGCGCCGTTTACAATAGCGAGGACATGGAAGCAACCGAGATGTCCATCGGCAGATGAATGGAGAAGGAAGTTGTGGTACATCTACACAGTGGGATATTACTCAGCTGTTAAAAAAGACTGCATTTGAGTCAGTTCTAGTGAGGTCGATGAAACTGGAGCCTATTATACAGGGTGAAGTAAGCCAGAAAGAGAAACACGAATACAGTATATTAACGCTTATATATGGAATTTAGAAATACGGTGATGACAACCCTATATGCAAGACAGCAAAAGAGACACAGGTGTAAAGAACAGACTTTTGGACTATGTGGGAGAAGGTGAGGGTGGGACAATGTAAGAGAATGGCATTGAGACATGTATATTAACCATACGTAAAAGAGATGGCCAGTGCAAATCCAATGCATGAAGCAGGGCACCCAAAGCTGGTGCTCTGAGACAACCCAGAGGGATGGAGTGGGGAGGGAGTTGGGAGGGGGATTCAAGATGGGGGGACATGTGCACTCATGACTGATTCATGTCGATGTATGGCAAAAACGACAATATTGTAAAATAATTAGCCTCCGATTAAAAAAAAAAAAGACTACTGGAGTGAGTTGCTGTTTCCTCCTCCAGGGGATCTTCTTGACCCAGGGACTGAACCTGCATGTCCTGCATTGATTCTTTACTACTGAGTAGTGGATTCTTTACTACTGAGCCACTGGGAAAGCCCCATTTAGATTGGATAGAAGATAGTAATTTAGTGTTTTGATGTTCTTAGGCCAGACCCTATGTAAATATGATGAATTACTATGCCAACAGGTAATAGGTCATTTTTTTTATTATGGTAAAACATATGTAACACAGACTTTATCATTTTAATCACTGGTCAGTGTCCCGTTTAGTGATGTGAAACTTTATTTTCTTGGGCTCCCAAATCACTGCAGATGGTGACTGCAGCCATGAAATTAAAAGACACTTCCTCCTGGGAAGAAAAGCCATGACCAATCTAGACAGCATATTAAAAAAGCAGAGACATTACTTTGTCGACAAAGGTCCATCTAGTCAAAGCTATGGTTTTTCCAATAGTCATGTATGGATGTGAGAGTTGGACTATAAAGAAAGCTGAGCACCGAAGAATTGATGCTTTTAAAGAACTGTGGTGTTGGAGAAGACTCTTGAGAGTCCCTTGGACTGCAAGGAGATCCAACCAGTCCATCCTAAAAGAAATCAGTCCTGAATATTCATTGGAAGGACTGATGTTGAAGCTGAAATTCCAATACTTTTGCCACCTGATGTGAAGAACTGACTCATTGAAAAAGACCCTGATGCTGGGAAAGATTGAGGGCAGGAGGAGAAGGGGGTGAAAGAGGATGAGATGGTTGAATGGCATCACCGACTTAATGGACATGAGTTTGAGTAAGCTCCAGGAGTTGGTGATGAACAGGGAGGCCTGGCATGCTGCAGTCCATGGGGTCGCAAAGAGTCAGACACAACTGAGCGACTGAACTGAACTGAGTTTAGTTGTGTAAAGTACATACGTATTTCTGTGCAGCCCTTACCACGACCATCTCCAGAACTTTTCATCTTTCCAGACTGACACCCTGACCCTAGTGAACAGGGCTCCCCTCCGCCAGCCCCTGGAGCCAGCATTCTACTTCCTGTCTCTCAGAAGCTGAGGTTTTGGTCCCCGCCCCCACCACCTGCCTGGATGGCATTTCGTCCTTCCTAAAGTACTTTCACAGGGACTTCGTTTTCTGTGTTTGACAGATGGGATCATGAGATTCTTGGAGATTATATGACAAAATTAGGCATTTTACCAGTTGCAGAGTGGAGACTAAGCCTGAGATTTAAAACAAAATCATTTAATTCCCAGGGAAGTCAGATGTGATCCTTCTGGATGTGAACCATGCCGTTTCTTTTCTCCTTGTCTCTTGAAGACCTCAGGGTTTGGTGTCACGTCTCACCCCTGCGGCATCTTCATCATGGAACTATCCTGTGTCCTGCTGGCCTGTCCGTAGGACTCTTCCGCCTCCCTGCCTCCTGGCGGAGAAGGAACGGAAGGGAAAGTGGCTTCACGGTCTCTCATTCTTAGTTGTGTATAAATAAAACTTGAGAAAAGTTGAGAAAATATGCGTGAATGATTGCCCAGTGTTTTCTCAAGTACTGTTGGAATGCAAATTAAATAGTGATCAGAAGAGAATGGGTTGTCATTTGGATTAAAAAAAAAAAAAAGCTTTTACTTTACCAAGAAGAGTACCTGCTCAAAATTATTTTTTTAAAAAAATATTTTAAATTTGTTTGGCTCTGCTGAGCAGCACGCAGGACCTTAGTTCCCTGAGCAGGGGTTGAACCCATGCCTCCTGCAGTGGCAGCACAGAGCCTTAACCACTGGACCGCCAGGCAAGTCCCATACTCGAAATTCTTGACGTTGGGGTTGAAACCACATTTGCAGTTTAGACCTTACACTTTTGTTCCCTGTTGATAGTCAGGAAGCTTAGCTGATGCTGTGGAGTGCTGCTGCTGTCCTCACGCTGGCGGAAAAGGGTTTTGCCGACGCGTGGCAGGACTAGAGCGCGGGCCCGCTTCTCTTCTGTCAGATCCTATCTTTCGGCTGCTGCTAAAGAGTCCACCTGCCGATACAAGAGATGCAGGAGACACGAGTTCAGGCCCTGGGTCAGGAAGATCCCCTGGAGAAGGAAGTGGCAACCCCCTCCAGTATCCTTGCCTGGGAAATCCCACAGAGAGAGGAGCCTGGTGGGCTACAGTTCATTCGGGGGTCACAAAGAGTCAGATATACTGAGCCCGCACGAACTCACGCACTTGTTCTTCCTGACGTGTGTGTGCTGGGCCCATCACACCACTTCACTTTTATGATTTTAATCACCGTAACCAGAAAGACAGAATCTGGACATACCCCTGTGCGTACAGAATGAAAGTCAGAAAGAGAGTCCACATTCTCAGCTGGGGTTTTTCTCTGCTAAAGTCAGGACTTCTGGTTCACTGGCGTGTCTGGTGCAAAGGACTGAGTGATAAATTGGGGCTGGCGGAGGGGAAGGTGGTGGGGTGGGAAAGTGCAGTAGGGGAGAGGAGAACGGAGGAGTGGGAGTGGAGACAGACAGTACAGATGTGCCTTCCTCCCGAGGGGATGAGAGGACACATCCCGCTGAGCTGCAGGAGCTGGAAGCCTCAGATTGCGTCCAGTGACCCTGAAGGTTGGGAAGGTGTTTTCCCTGCATCGTATCTGGCTAAGCCACCACAGCGGTAGGTGCCCGGGCCTTGGTCCTGGCGCAGGGATGCACTCTCACTGCCGCAGTGCCCACCCAGCTCGCTCCTCCTCCTCCGCGAAGCAGCTCGGCGCAGCAGGGACACTGGGCGACATCCATCATCCCCTGAGCCTCAGTTTCCTCGTTTGCAAAATGATATTCAAAACACGAACCTCTCAGAGTTGCCTTCTGAACAAGAAAAAAGATACAGAAAGTCACCCAGAACAGTGTGTGACACATGGAAGGCAGTCTGTGAATAGTAGTTAATATTGTTATTTTGCTGAAATAATAGCAAAATGGTCATTGTATTTGTGCCGTCTTGTTGTTCAGTCGCTCAGTTCTGTCCGATTCTTTGCGACCCCATGGACTGCATGCAGCCCACCAGGCTTCCCTGTCCTTCACTGTCTCCTGGAGCTTGCTCAAACTCATCTCCATTGAGTCGATGATGCCATCCAGTCATCTCATCCTCTGTCACCCCCTTCTCCTGCTCTCAATCTTTCCCAGCATCAGGACTTTTTCCAGTGAGTTGGCTCTTCACACCAGGTGGCCAAAGTGTTGTAGCTTCAGCTTCAGCATCAGTCCTTCCAGCACATATTCAGGGTTAATTTCCTTTAGGATTGACTGGTTTCATCTCCTTGCTGTCCAAAGGACTCTCAAGAGTCTACTCCAGCAAGTCCAGTGACTTCTGACCTACTGGAAGGATCTGAAGGAAGTGTTCCCTTTGAAGGCCGTGGTGCTAAACCGTGGTCCTCGTATTCTTTTCGGTCTCTTCCCGCATCTGCCCTTTAAAAAACTGTCACCTCTGCCTGTGTCTGTAACCCCTGAGGCAGAAGTTCAAGGACAAGTGGCATTTGGGGGTGGAGTGTGAGATCCTCTTTGGAGAGGCAGGGCGCTTCTCTAGAAATATTATTTTTTGAGGTGTATAATTTCAGAATTAAAGTTTGTTTTTTCTTTTTATTTTAAAAACAGTATTATATAGAAAATTCAATGGACTTCCCTGACCAGCCAGTGGTTAAGACTGTACACTTCCAGTGCAGGGGGTCATGGGTTCGGTTCCTGGTCAGGGAACTGAGATGCCACATGCCACAAGGTACTACTTAAAAAAACAAAAGCAAGCAAACAAACAAAACACCCCAAAAGAAAATTCGAGCTCTAGGGCTGTGCATGAAACAGCCGTAACCTTGTGTTAGCATTTGGGGGAGTGATCCGTCTTTGTGTAGAGGTCCGCATGCGCGCAGGTCCGGCAGGCTAACGGGTACCTGTTTTCTCTCATGTAACAGCGTCCAGCAGAGACTTTTCAAGTAAATGACCACATGTGTGCACCGTTTTCCTTTTAAATGGCTGCACGTGGATGTGTTGGAACACCTAAACAGTCTCATCTCAGGGGATATTTTGATTGCTTTTAAATTGGAGGGAAAAGCTTTTATTGAATATCCTTATATGTTTTTGCTCATGTGACCAGTTGACCTTCTTAGCATGTATTTCTAGAAGTAGAATCGTGGCTTTAAGGGCATACAGGTGGAGAGGTTGTGTGGCGTGCGCACCAGCGGGGTCTGAAGGTCCGCTGAGAAGTCTCATTAGCTGAGCGTCAGCTCCTGCCTCACACACCTTAGCAGCTCTGGAAAGGAAGAGTGTGCTGTGCTAATTGATGAGTGTTTGTTTGATTCAGCCATTGGTAATGCTTTTCCAGAACATGAATAATTCCACTGTTTCAACACACTAAGAGGAAGTTGAAACATTCTCATTTCATCAATAAAAACACTCAGGGACTCAAACAGCCATCTACCAAAAGCACTGTGCGGAGATTTTTAACCCCGATGTTGACTTCTGTTTTGACCTGGCCCAGGGAGGATCGTGTATCAGGTTCCATTGTCAGCACCGCCCCTCAGGAGGACCTGGACATGTCCAGCATGAGACCCAGGGTGAGGGCCGGCGGGCAGCAGCCTGGGGAGGGGAGTGCAGGGGAGCCAGGGCCAGGATGCTGCCTTTGAGGATGGGGTGGAATGCTGCACAGATGACCTGGAGTGAATTATCTTTCTTCATCTCTGAGAGGAAGGAGTGGGTTGAGCCCACAGTGGCGATTAGTCATTCTCAAAGGACTTCTTCGCTTCAGGCTTGAGTTACAGGAAAAAAAGAAGGTGGAGTTTCATGTTCTATGGGTCATTGTTCTCCTTGGAAACTGAACTTGGTTGCTCTTCAGTTTGGGGCCTCTGTTCTCTTCCATTCCCAGTGACATCTTTCCTGTTTGTTTATAGGATATGGGTGGTGTGAGCTAGTTAGGAAATGGGGAAGAGAGTGAATATGAGAGAATATGAATTGAAAAAAGGTCACTGCTGGGCAGACCTGGGCTTGAAGACCCCAGCTTGTCATGAAGCAGCATCTGATGTTGAGCAGGTGTTTTTAGACGCAGAGCCTCACTTTGTGTCTGTAAAACATAAGGTGATGTAGTGTGTATAAAACATGTAGTCTGTAAATCATCAGGTGATGACCTTGAAGTGTCCCCGGATGGATGGCTGATGCAGCTTATAACCAGGGCAGAGGCTGCTCAGGGTGCTGCCCGTAGGTAGCAGGTGCTGGTGCGTGTTGGCTTTCCAGCCCTTCTGTCTCTGTTGTCCTGAGGTCCAGGAGGGAGGGATGGAACCAGCAGATCCTACACGTGTTCATGGGAGGAAGAGCTGGGTCTGCTTTAGTGTCGCCAGGGACATTTGAGAGACCGGTGCTTCAGCTGTTCTTGCTGGAATTTGGATGGACCTGCACCCATCAGCTTTCAACGTTGTGCAGTTATGGCTTCGAAACCAGCCTGCCTGTCTCAGAGTCTGTCGAGGAACTGCGATGGGACTGGGTTGAGTGATGAGCAGATTCCTTCTCCAAGAATAATGTCCAGTTTCTTTTAGAGCTGGCTCATGGGTGATTTCTTCTTCTCTTTGTAAGTTCCCCTGACACACAGAAGGAGTTTGGTGAGGCAGAGGGCACACATGCTCATCTCTTCAGTTGCCACGTAACGAGAACTGCTCTGAGATGCGCACGGGCAGGTCTGAACCGTCTCTGTGTCCCCCAGGGGTCTCTGGTGTGGAGTGTGGTCCTAGGAGGAGAAAGTCAGCCTGGGGACCTGGGAGGGTCAGTGGTGTGGGGTGAGCCGTTGGGTGGAGGGGAGGAGAGACCCCCGTCTCTGCTCTGGGGAGGGGTCTGCCAGGGCCAGTGACTGCAGCCTCTGCCTGGGTTTCTGTCTGGTGATGATGGCGTGTGGCGTGGATTGAACGGCGTGGCCAGGGCCAGGCAGAGGATGGTCGTGGGCAGGCGAGCAGCAGTGACCCTTCCAGGAGTCTTTGTCGGATGATGTTATTTTTCTGCAGAGACATTACAAAGGAGAGAGGAATATACCCATGGACACCTGTCAGGTAAAAATCCAGAATTCTCTTCTAATGCTTGTGCTCTGCTGTTTTTCTTTCCTTTGCTCAGCCACCCGACAATGGGCCGCCACCGCTCCCAACGTCCTCTCTCCCGGAAGGCTACTACGAGGAGGCCGTGCCCCTGAGTCCCGGGAAAGCTCCGGAGTACATCACCTCAAGTGAGTGGCCTCCCGTCCGGCCAGGCTGTTATGGAGCCCCCCGTTTCCTGGGGTAAAGGGCAGTTGGAGCATAGCCAGCAGCATGGAAGTTTAGAGTCAGGAGAACCCAAGGGAGGGAATATAGGAAGGGCTTTGAGAAGTCTAAGGTGTCCTCCACACACCTTGGGTAATTTCAGACGCTTGTCCTTTTTTGTGACTCAAAATTAGTGAAATCCCGTTGCCATGGGAACATGTCTCAGCTAGTGAAATGCGTTCCCTTTGGTCAGAAGGGGATGGCCTTTTCAGGCATGTGCCCATAGGGTCCCCGCCAGCTTGACCAGGGCATGCCCCTTGGAGGCTGCATTCATGGTGCCGCCAGGAGGGCGTGTCTACAAGATACATACAAAACAAGGAGACATATCATGGCTGTTTGTTTCATTTTTAAATTTATTTGTTATTCAAGTATGGTCAAATTACAATGTTGTGTTAATTACTGTGATACAGCAAAGTGACTCAGTTATATCCTTTTTTGTGTTCTTTCCCATTATGGTTTATCACAGGATATTGAATAGAGTTCCCTGCGCTGTGCAGTAGGACCTTGCTGTTTATCTTTTCCGTAAATACCAGTTTGCATCTGCTAACCCCAAACTCCCAATCCCACCCTCTCCCACCCCCACCCCCTTGGCAGCCACCAGTCTGCCCTCTGAGCCCCCGCTTCTGTTTCCGCTTCACTGAGAGGTTCATTTGTGCCATATTCTACATCCCACATGTGAGTGGTATCACATGGTCTTTGTCTTTCTCTGACTTGTTTCACTTAGTAGGATGGTCTCTGTGCCCACCCATGTTGCTGCAAATAGTGTTTTGTTCTTTCTTATGGCTGAGTAGTATTCCATTGAATATTCGTACCACAGCTGCTTCGTCCATTCACCTGTTGATCAACATTTAGGTGGTCTCCTGTTTCTTTTCTTTCCTTTCATTCATACAGGTTTTACCAAAATGTTTTTGCCTAAGTTAGGGCTATCATGACATGGCTGTTCTCTTCCTGCTGGGGACTCAGAAGTGCCCCTTTATTGGCAGCTTTCACATTCACAGAAAGAAGGACATGCTGGCTTTGAACAGCTTTTTGTAGTGACGTCTGGAATTTGTTTCTAGAGCATTGGCTTTCTTTCTCCCCCTTATACTCTTCAGCCTATATAGTCAAAGCTGTGGTTTTTCCAGTAGTCATGTATGGATGTGAGAGTCAAACCATAAAGGAGACTGAGCACCGAAGAATTGACGCTTTTGAACTGTGGTGTTGGAGAAGACTCTTGAGAGTCCCTTGGACTGCAAGGAGATCCAACCAGTCCTTCCTAAAGGGAAGCAGTCCTGGATATTCATTGGAAGAAATGATGCTAAAGCTCCAAAACTTTGGCCTCCTAATGTGAAGAACTGACTAATTTGAAGAGACCCTGATGCTGGGAAAGATTGAAGGCAGGAGGAGAAGGGATGACAGAGGATGAGATGGTCGGATGGCATCATCGACTCAATGGACATGAGTTTGAGTAAGCTCCGGGAGTTGGTGAAGGACAGGGAAGCCTGGTATGCTACAGTCCATGGGGTGCAGAGTTGGACACAACTGAGCGACTGAACAACAGCAAAAAGTACTCTGGTGGGCAGCATGCTTTGTCTTGTGATGATACAGACATGGCCTCTCTGAGTGTGCTGACTTAGGGAACCCAATTTGCCTTTCCCGTTAAACATGGATAAAATGGGAGTGAAAGACTTATTAGCTTGTGTCTTGGAGAGACTCTCCGTGCCTGTCATCCCATCTCCTCTGTTTTCAGACACACTCTCCTTCATCCTCGCCATCTGCCTGTCACCGGAAGTCTCTGCTTCATGTAGACTTGGGGTTTGCCATCTTTCTCTCCCCTGGCAGCACTCAAGCAGAGCCATTAGAGCAAAGTGGAATCTAACTTGCTTGTTAGCAGGAGATCCCCTTGGGATGTTTTGTGAACATGAAGAGAGACACACAGAAGCCAGGCGGGCTGGACTCCAAGGCCCAAGGGCCTTTCCTGCTCACTCATGCCTGCTCTCTCTGGAAACTTCCTACAGAGGCTCAGCCCAGCATCAGTAGATACTCATTGTTCTGAATGAGGTCTGAGTGAGAGAAAGGATTGTTCTCTCATGAAAGGGCTGTGAAATCTTGGGTCTTGAGAGCTGGAGATTAAATATTTTAATTACTCTTTCATTTTAGAACCATTTGGCAAAAATGCATTTAAATCATTTCTTAAGCATTAACTGCCTCAGAAGATTGTAAATTAAGTAGAAAACACACAAAAGTTAAACAGCTTGATATAATTCAAAACTTCATTGGATCCCTTTCCTTCTGAGAGCAGAGAATAAAGAACAAAAACATCTTGATGAGGGTATTTCCCAACTTTGGGAATGTTTGATCCCAGCCGTCTCCCACCTCCACTCCCCCTTCTTCCAACATGCTTTCAAAACTAGAAATTGATAGTCTTTTTGTTTCACCTGTGGGAGCCCATGGTTATTTTCGGCCCAAGAAGCCCCACCTGGCTGGGGTGTCATGTCCTGAGTTGCTCACGGGCAGGCCCCTTGGGTTGAGCTAATTCTAAGGAAAGAATCAAGGAAGGACTGCTGCTTGGGGAGATAGTGGGTTAGCAGAGCTCACACTCTGGGCTTCTTAACCCAAGCATCTGTGGCTGAACCTTGGCTGCAGGCGGGGACCCCTCCCAGGGGACCTTGTGGCAGGGCCTGAGTCCAGGTCTGGCCAGGGTCACACGCCCTTCACTTACTGTGGACTTCAGGCAACTTTGTTGAGCTCTACGTCATGTCCAGTTTGTCAGAGAAGGACCATGGTAAGTGTTGTAGTGTGAGGGGTGTGTGGTAGACACGAGACCCTGTGCAGTTGTGGGAACCCGGGAAGGTGAGTGTCATAGGGCTGGCTGTCATCGAGGAGAGCTGGGTGAATCCTGGGGGCAAGGAAGGTCGCTGGGAACCCCCTCTGCCTCTCACCTCCCCATACGGGGTCCCCGTACGATAGGCTGGACCATGGCTCCACGGAGCTGCATGCCTAGCAGTCCCTTGACCTGCCCGTGTACTGGCAGCCACTTCCTGTTTGCCTTCCAGGTCACTCACAAACTTCCTGTGTGGCCAGTCCTAACCTAGAGGCCTGCAGGAAAGGGAATTTAGGGAAATGCTGAGTTGATACAGTGTGAAAGCACCACCGTTGGTCTTGGCTTGGTTTGGCATCCACGCACCCCTCTTTACCCATAGTGAATTTCTGAACAAAGACAGGAGCACAGTCATGGTTCAGTCTAACACAGTTCAACTGTGGCTGGAAACTCCCCAGCTACCCCAGAGGATACAGTGTCCTCTGTCCACTTTGGGTGACATTGTTCTCTTGTAGCCAAGTTACACTCTCCCCCTTGAGTGACTGTAACTGTTGGGCCTGATGGAGCCCGATGGAGGTGATAGAGCCCAATGGAGATGATGCAGTTTGATGGAGACTGATGGAGATGATGGAGCCAGATGGGGATGATGGGAGCCAGATGGGGATGATGGAGCCAGATGGGGATCTGGATGGAGGTGGTGGTGATGGAGCCCAATGGAGATGATGGAGCTGGATGGAGGTGATGGAACCTGATGGAGGTGATGGAACCCAATGGAGATGATGGAGGTGATGGAACTGGATGGAGATGATGGAGCCAGATGGGGATGATGGAGCCGGATGGAGATGGTAGAGGTGATGGAGCCCAATGGAGATGATGGAGCTGGATGGAGGTAATGGAACCTGATGGAGGTGACGGAGCCCAATGGAGATGATGGAGGTGATGGAGCCGGATGGAGGTGATGGAGCCGGATGGGGACGATGGAGCCGGATGGGGACGATGGAGCCGGATGGGGACAATGGAGCCAGATGGGGACGATGGAGCCAGATGAGGATGAGCTCAATAGAGAGGCGCCTGCTCTGGTGTGATGCTGCGTGCTCCTTGGTGGGCGGGCTGACCTGGAGCTGCAGTGGGGACCTTGGGCTGGTGGGAACCTGATCAAACTTTTAGACTCTCCTGGGGTCATTTCCTGAAAATGACCTGGTTCGCATCAGAGATTGTCGAAGCTGTGCTCCAAAATCCCCCCTGGGAGAGCATGCCGAAGGCTTCTGTGTCAGTGTCTGAAACAGGGTTGGGCTGAGAAGCAGAAGCACCTCATGGTGGCCCGGGAGGTTTACTCCAGGGCCTGGCCCTCACACGATGTGGAGCTGCTGCAGGAGTCAGTGGGAGGCTGTCCCCCAGCGTGTGGAAGGAGAGCTGGACTCGGAGTGGAGGAGGTGTGGACCTCCATTGGTGACTCTCTGCCCTCCTGCCACCTCCATGTCTTTCCTCACTTTGCAGAGGGTCCTCACTACCTCCTCAGCGTATCATAAACTCCAGCACCCGCAGTGAACTCCTTGATGAGGGCCCTCTGGACTCTGCTGGGAGACGGCCCAGGAGACTGCTGTGCTGTCCTGCGTGCCCAGACTCTGACTCCCCACTGCTTGGTTTGCGAAGCGGACTGACATTCCTCTAGCAGGATTCCATCAATCCTGCTCTCTCAGAAGAAGGTGGATCGGAACTCACTGTCTTTTCAGCTGTGGACCTCAGCCCATCCTCGCCTTGATGAGAAGGGTGGCCAGGGCACCGTCTGCTCTTTCAGTTCAGAATCTGAATCAGCCAAAACCTTCTTCCTCCATCAGGATATGGTCTTGGATGAGTAACCTGCTCTCCCGGCATCATCCTTCCTTCCCTCTGAGATAAGGACACGGCGGTGCAACCCACCTCCGGGTGGCTGAGAGGACCAGCAAGGCAAGGCATGTGACTGCGGAGCCAGCCTCCTCTTCTCCCACAGAAGCTTTATCCCACAGAACACGAATACAAGTATAAAAAGTACCGCCTGGAGGCTTCCCTGGGGGCTCAGTGGTAAAGAATCCGCCTGCCAGTGCAGGAGACATGGGTTAATCTCTGATCCAGGAAGATCCCACATCCCCCAGAGCAACTAAGCCAGTGGCCACAACTACTGAGCCTATGCCCTAGAGCCTGGGAACCACGACCGCTGAAGCCCAAGCACCCTAGAGCCCGCGCTCCACAGGAGAAGCCACTGCGATGAGAAGCCTGTTTGCCACGACAGTAGGAAAGCCTGCACAGCAAGAGAGACCCAACGTGGCCAAAAATAAATCAGTAAAACTATTTAAAAAAAAACACTGCCTGACATACTGGAAGTGCTCATTGAACATTTCTTGCATGAATGAAATGAAATTTTCCCATCGCTGGCTGATTTAGTCATTCATTCTTTTGTTCATTGGTTCACTCAGTGTTTAGTGAATTTGATGTTCTAGAAAGTGAGTTAAGCGCTGAGGGGTTCATGGCCCCCCAGGCGGCTATGAGCATGGTCTTTCTAGGATAAAATAGGACTTGATCCACTGCCCGGCTGAAATCTGTCAGCAAACCTTGGCCCTCGGAGTAGCTCGTGATCTTTCACCGGTTCATGCTTTCTTCCCTGGGCCCTATGTTCCAGCCACACTAAACTTAAAAAAAAAAAACAACTTTATTATAAAATATGTTTATCAAAAAGTGCATAAAATATGAATATACACTTAATGACTTTCCATAAAATGGAACATCTAAGTGTTACCACCCGGTCAAGAAGAGAGCATTGTCAGCCCCGGAAACCCCCTCCTTCCTCCTGACAGCCTCCCCCCGGCAAGGGTCGCCCCTGACTTGGCTTCGGTGACAGTGACGTAAATACTGTTGAAAACCAGAAGGCTCGGGGCTGTTGGTACCGTGTTTTATACTTCTCATGGCTTTTGCAAACCGTGTTCCTTCTTCTAGACTCTCCCGTCTGGCTGGCACCGTCTCCTCAGCGCGGGGGTCAGTGGCTTTGTTCCGTCTTCTCCGTGTGCTGTGTGCACTGCTCTTTGACCGCCTGCCTGCCTGAGTTCTTGAAGTGTGGATCTGGAGATGGGTTTATTTAACTTTTGTTAGAATTTGAATTTAAACGGCCGCCGCGGCTGCCATGCGAACAGGGGGTGTTGGGTAGATGTAGATGCTGGCGTGTGTGGGGGGGTGAGTGTGCGCCTGCACACGTGTGTGTGTTGATGTGGGGGAAGGTGTACAGAGGAGGAGGAGAAAGGCCTTGACTCAAGCAGCACGGGAGGGAAGCCTGGACTCTTCTCTCCACGGTGGTCTGTAACCTCCATCCTTCAGGCGCTCGAATCCCCCACCCCCACACATCTCTTGGCACAGCATCCTTCCCACCATCACGGCAGACGCCTCTTAACGTCACCCAGCTTCAGCTCACTCTCCCTGCCATTGCCAGTTACCTCTGGGGTCAGTTACCCTAGTCTAGACTAGTCACCCTAGTCTCTTCTGTAAAATCCTCTCCTGACTTGTTTATTAGGATTTAAAAGTTAAACTATCAATCTCTCTATTCCCCACCCCCCTTGTTAAATAATTCTTTGCAAGGAAGTTAACATATACACATGTCTACTGATTACAGATTACAGTACAGTTTCCAGTGAGTTCTGTTCTGTAGTAGGTAGGCCAGTTCTTGTGCATCCAGTTGCTTCAGCCACAGATTCTCCTTATCTATCCTTCATTCCTCATTGAGGTGTTCACTCCTCACATGTATTATGAAAAGCAAATGTATTCCAGATGTGTCTGGAGTTGAGGCAATGCTGAGGTGAATCAGACACTGCCTCCAGGACCTTTTGATCCAGCCGGGCTGAAGCGATCAAGATCAGACAGTCGCTCGTGTTGATTCATTACTTTTAATATGCCACCCATTCTTCTGAGGGCTTTGCATTTAAGTTGAGCTAACAGTTCTCTGGATGATGATGGCAACATCGCCTCAATGGACATGAGCTTGAGCCACCTCTGGGAGATGGTGAAGGACAGAGGAGTCTGGCGTGCTACAGTCCACGGGGTTGCAAAGAGTCGGACACAGCTGAGTGACTGAACAACAAATAGCAGTTCTCCCTTCTACACAAATGTGTCACTTGCTCTGTGCCAGGTCCTTTGCGAAGCGCTGGGACAGTCACATCCAGCAAGGCAGTCTCCCTTCCTGCAGGGGACTGACAGCTTGATGTGGGACAGACAGACGGGTGACAACACAGCAGCTAAGTTATGTGCTGAGTGGTGTGGAAGCCGAGGAGAGGGTCGTCTCACCTGGCATCTGAGCTCAGGCTACTGTAACAAAACATCATCCACTGGGTGGCAAAACGATGCCTTTTATTTTCTCAGAGTTGTGTAGGCTTGAAGTCCAAGATCAGGGCTCCAACGTGCTCAGCTTGTGGTGAGCGCGGTCTTCCTGGCGTACAGACGCCGCCTACTCCCCATGTCCTCACGTGGCAGGGCGAGAGAGCTCCAGGTCTCCGTCTTCCTCCTCTTCTCAGTGGATTCGGACCCCTCACATAACCTCACTTAACCGTAATTACCTCCTAAAAGTCCTGTCTCCAAACATGGTGACGCTGGGGTTGCAGCTTCAACACGTGAATGTGGGGGCTCCCAGTTCAGTCTGTCGCCCTCAGTGCTGGTGATCCGGGGAGGACTTCCTGCAGTGGGCGCTCTGAGTTAAATCCTCCGTGACGAGCACATATCCAGGCGAGGGGAGGAGACTGGGATAAGCAGGGAGCCTGGGGGAGAGCAGCATGTACACAGACCCCGAGGGAGGGAGAACGGGCTCCAGTGGGGACCCTGCAGACACCCTGGTGTGTAAGTGTTGATGCGCTCAGGGTAGGGAGGGCGCGTGTGGACCTCTGTGACAATCCCCAGGATGGCCTGGCTGACAGGGGTGGTCTGGGTCTGGATCTTGAACCGTAAGAAGGGTTGGTGCGTGTGGTGATGCCAGGAGGGAGGAGGGCACTGCAGACTTGAAAGAACTTTAAAAATGTATTTATTTATTTGGCTTCATTAGTCTTTGGTCACTGTGCACGGACTCCCAAGTAAAAGGCGCCGGATTGCATAGGCTCAGTGGTTGTGATGCATGGGCTTGCTTGCCTCTCAGCATGTGGGATCCTAGTTCCCCAACCAGGGATCACACTCAGGTTTCCTGCATGGGAAGGTGAATCCTTAATCACTGGACCACCAGGGAAGTCCTGAAAGAACTTTCACATCAAGGGGTGGGTGGGGGTTTCCTTTGGCAAAACCTATTGTTGAGTAGGGGTCATGGCACCCAGCAAGAACGTTGGGAGGATTTAACAGTGTGGGGTCTTCAGGTGCCGAAGTGGTTTTTATAAATGCAGAATTCTTAGTCACTTCATTTGAAAACTCTTTATTGAGTTTCTACTACCCAAGTCTGAGTTATTTTCCCCCCAATTTTGCCAGTTGATGTTTTCCAAGCACCCTGAATGCAGGAACCCCCTCCTCACTTACTAATAAAATAATGGAGCTCACAGGTCATCCTCAAGATAAGGTTTTTGCAACTAGGTTTTTGCTCACCTTTCTTTCTCATCTTTAACAGATTATGACTCGGATGCGATGAGTAGCTCTTACGAATCATATGATGAGGAGGAGGAGGATGGGAAGGGGAAGAAGACGCGGCACCAGTGGCCTTCGGAGGAAGCCTCCATGGACCTGGTGAAGGACGCCAAGATCTGTGCCTTCCTGCTGCGGAAGAAGCGCTTTGGGCAGTGGACCAAGTTACTCTGCGTCATCAAAGACACCAAATTGCTGGTAAAGCCTCGCCTCTCGGTTCTATTGTGTAGAGTCGGTGAGACGCAGTGGGCCATCTAACCAGGTGGAATCTATACCCGGGCGACGTTCACATTGGTGGACACAGGCGGAGCGGTTACGCGCTGGCCTGTGCCCGGCCGTCGGCAAGCCTGGCTGAGGCTCCTGTGGCTTTAACGCCCTTTTCTCGCCAGCTCTCTAAGCACTCAGCGGGCAAAACCATCCCCGCTTTGGGCCAGCGTCTGCGGCTCGTGTCAGTGGAAATGCACGCTGCTGGGGCTTGCCAGACGTCGCAGGATGGATTTTCTCATTTGTAGTGAGTCAGTGAATTCCTCAAAGCCAGGTCATCAAAGGCAGATGGGCAGGCCAGGCGAGGTCTGGGGGACGGTGCCCGGGAAAGGAAATTCTTTTGGAAAGCTAAAGGCTGACTCTCTTTTCTTTTTTTGTAACTCAGGGAGGCAGAATAGAAAGAGTAAGTAGCAGAGGAGTGGGGGCGGAGGACGCACACCCTTTGCTGCCCGCGCCAGGCCGCCGGGGAGCCTAAAGGGGAAGCCAGGGCCTTTGAGACGCATCCTCTGTCCCTCCTCCCTCCTTCCTTCCCAGCTTCAGAAATCATGGTTGGTTGTTGGAATTAAGAATGTTAGACTGTGTTTTTGTATTTTGTTTTTCCTTCAAATGAACCTTGGGAAACAAAAAGCACTCAAGATTCTATCATTAAAACAGAACACATGAAGATATATGATTCTGTACTCACTTTTCAGTGGAGCAGATGACCTCCCTTTTAAAAAAACAATCTCATCTGTGAATTATGGGAACCTTATTTTACTAGATCCTTAGGACATAGTATGTTTTTTGATTCATGGTTTTGTTCAAAAAAACACTTTTTTTAAGCAGTGAGAGTACATGTTTTTTTCTACATGTGTGGCCTGAATTTCTCCCAAATTTAGACTATGCCAAAAAATGATGATGCCACGGGGGAATTTTAAAGTAAAGAATGAAAGAAAAAAAAGATTAAAAAGATTAATATGGTCCGTATTTACAAACTGACATAATGGCTGCAAGATGTGGATATGTTATATAAATGTTTTAAAAATACACAGTTGGCTTTTGTGTAAAGGGCTTGCCTAGTGGCTTAGCTGATAAAGAATCTGTCTGCAATGCAGGAGACCTGGGTTCGATCTCTGGGTTGAAAAAATTCCCTGGAAGAGGGAAAGGCCACCCACTCCTGTATTCTGGCCTGGAGAATTCCAGGGACTGTGTGTATAGTCCATGGAGTCACAAAGAGTCAGACACGACTGAGCGACTTTCACTTCACTTCTCATACAAAAGAAGTTTTAGAGCATGCTATGGGAAGCCTGTGGTCGGGGTACGGTCAGCAGTTGTCAGAGGTGCCGAGTCCATCCTCTGCCCCAGCCCCTTCCCTTCCTGCCTCTTCCTTCCCTCACTCCTCATCTGCTTCTCCCATCACTTAACAGGTTTCCCATCTTCCAAACTGGGATGATGATGCCATTTAGAGTAGCTATAAATATTTAAGAAGGGATGAATGGAAAGCCATGCAAAGCCACTGTCTTTGATGAAATGCAGAATCAAAGTTTTATAGTGAAACTTTGTTTCATTCAAAAATGACCTATAATCCAACTGCCCAGATTATTCCTGTTGACACTGAAAAAAAAAAAAGTTAACAGAGAGAAAAGCAAGTGCTGTCTAAGTCTCATAGAACAGAAAGCTGTAAACGGAAAACAAAACAGCAGCCTTGTCCTTAAAGGCCCCCAGTGCATCTTCCCACGGGCGCCACCATGACTAGCTTCTTTGAATGTCCTTCCAGAAACCATTTGTTTCTGCTCCCAGCAGCTCTCTGGTGGACACTGAGATGTGCCCAGACCCCTTCAGTGCCCTCCCTTGGACCCTGCACTCAACTAGAAAGCACAGCTTGGCAGACATTTCTATCTGTTACATGCTGATATGTGTACTCTTCATCAAATGATTCATCTGTGTTTCAGCAATAGAGTAGGGATGAGATAGGTAGACATGAAACGACATAAATTGTGGTGTATCCAAGGTGCTGTGTGCCCACATTGGAGCAAATCTAATATATTCATGTCACCTATAGAGGAAGCTCCACTAGAACATAAGATCCATCAGGACTTGAGTTCCCTGCTGAGTCACGTCCTGGTGCTGGCTAACTCTGCTGAGTTACGAGCAAGTGTGTTTGCACGTAGGTGAGGTGTGGGTGTACAGCAGGGCTTTGTGTGAGTCCCAGGATCTACAGGGACTTCAGTCTCTGAGCATCTCTGCTCTTCATTCAGACCTCCACGTGCTTCCCCAGTGCAGTTTTCACTGCCGTAGTTTGATCCGTAGTAAGGGACTTCCTTACACCCTTACTCTGATTTCTCCTGTCCATCACAGTGCTACAAAAGTTCCAAGGATCAGCAGCCCCAGATGGAACTGCCGCTCCAAGGTTGCAACATTACATACATCCCGAAAGACAGCAAAAAGAAGAAGCATGAGCTGAAAATCACCCAGCAGGGCACAGACCCACTTGTTCTTGCCGTCCAGAGTAAGGAGCAGGCTGAACAATGGCTAAAGGTAACTTGTTGCTTTTGTTTCTGAGCCAGTTTCTTTCCCACCTCTTCCTGAGATCTGTTTTTTATTTAATGTGCATTTTTTTTAATGCAAGCTCAGGCGAATAGTGGATTGACCTGAGTAGTTGTGTCTTTGATGTCTTGAATATTCTGATTACTTTGAGGTTAATCATTTTAAATTTTGTCTTCAAAAAGGCATTCTGCCTCCTGTTTGCAATCTACTTCTAACTTTCTCTTTTGGTTTGATTTTATTGTTTTGCTTTGTCATGTCCGAAGTGAAGTGTTAGTTGCTCAGTTGTATCTGACTCTTGTGATCCCATGAACTACTGTAGCCTGCCAGGCTCCTCTGTCCATGGAATTCTCTAGGCAAGAATACAGGAGTGGGTTGCCTTTTCCTTCTCCAGGGGATTAAACCTGGGTCTCCTGCATTGCAAGCAGATGAGCCTTTACCATATGAGCCGCCAGGGAAGCCCATCGTGTCTGGATGTAGTTTTTTTTTTTTTTTTCCTCCTCAGTTTCCCTGGGCCTTTTAAATCTGTGGATTTAAGTTTTTTCTAAGTTTTGGAAAAAGTTTTCATCCATTTCCCTTAAAATATAACTGCCCCATTCCCTTCCCTCTCCCAAATAATTTAAATATATGTTAGACTTTTTCACTATTTTCTACTTTTATCTTCTCTTTTTGTTTCTCATCCTTATTTTCCCCCTTTAGGTTCAGTAATTATTTTCTTGTTTCTTTCCAGATCACTGTTTCTGTCTTTAGCTGTATCTAATCTGCTAATAAGTTTGCTCTTGTTCACTGGGTTCTTTATTTTGTCTATGGTAGTTTTCAATTCTGGCATTTCTAGTTGTTTCCTTTTAGGAGCTTTTGTTTGGCTTTTCTCTCCATAACAAGCACGTAACAGGCACGCTTCTTTTGACTGTGGTTTCAATTGAGTTTGGACCTGGGTCTGTGACCTCCGGCTCCTTTTCTTGTGTATGTCGTTTTGTCTTCTTGCCAGGTTATCTGATGATCATACTGGTCATTATATTAACGTTTGGAAAAAAAATTATTATAGTACATTTTGATGTCAGCTCTTCTGAAGTATAATTCAAATATCCTACAGTTCATCCTTTTAAAGTATGATTCATTGGTTTTCAGTTGATTCATAGAGTTGTGCAACTGTCAACATAATCTAATTTCAGAACGTTTTCACCAGCCCAAAGAGAAACACTGTCTTTACGGTATTAGCAGTCACTTCCCCCAGTTCCAGCCCCAGCCCCAGCCAACTACTCATCCACTCTCTCTCCCTATAGATTTGCCTGTTCTCAGCATTTCCTATAAACACACTCATGCAATATGTATCCTTTTGTGACTGTCTTCTTTTAGGTAGCATAATGTTTTTAGATCCATCCACATTGTATCTGTATCAGTCTGTCATTCCTTTTTATTGCTTTTTGTGTCTTTTCTAAGAAACCATTTTTTAACCCAAGGCCTGAAAGATTTATAACTATATTTTCTTCTGATAGTTTCATAGTGTTAGCTTTTAAATTTAGTCTGTGATCCACTTTGATTTCATCTTTGGTTATACTGTGAAGTAGGGGTTTAGTCTCATTCTTTTTCTTGTGGCATCCAGGTATCCCTCTAGAAACAACTTGATTCTTAGCTCAATGGCTTCATTTTTCAGAGAGCATTTTCATTTGCCTACGGTACAAGCTTTGCTAGGCACTAGGTCTCCAAAATGGGTTTAATCTAATTTCAGAACTTGAGATTTTTCAGAGCCCTCCAGATGACCTGATGTCAGGCCACAGTCCATTAAAGGGCAGGCTTATATTTATTTTAGTCTTACTCTAGCTCCTAATCTTGAGGTCCTACTCTTAAAGGTAGGGCTTCCCAGGTGACTCAGTGGTAAAGAATCCACCTGCCAAGGCAAGAGACACAGGTTTGATCCCTGGATTGGGAAGATCTTCTGGAGAAGGAAATGGCAGTTCACTCCAGTGTTCTTGCCTAAGAAATACCAAGACAGAGGAGCCTGACAGTCCGTGGGGTCACAAAAGAGTTGGACATGACTTAACAACTAAACAACAAAAGTGTGGGGGTTTTGCCAGGGACCTTGTCTTGTCTGTGCCCTAAACCCCAACTTTTGGTTCCCATTCCTCCAGAGCTGTCAGAGTACTAACTGGCTTCTCAGCCACCTCCTCTGGGGAGTAGCAAAGGCAGTCCTAGCTCCTGGCCTGCCTCTCCATATTTCCATCTACTTCTGGATCATGGCTGGGTAATTCCACACTATGATAATAGCTGTTTTCTGCTTTTAGGAAGATGCTGTGTGTATTTCATCTTGCTTTCTTGATTGTCTTTATCAGGAGGATTGGTCCACTCCTTCTAGTCCGTCATTGCCTGACTGTACTTGCTGTGAAGAAAAAGACTGGGATGGAGTGGGAAAGCCTGACCAGACGTTCTATAATGATGGTTCTTATAATAAGATGCCAGTGTCCATTAGACCAGAGCCCCACTCCCCCCTCCTCCCCTGGAAAAGCATAGGGCCAGACTCTGCAATGACAACAGTGATCGTTTCTGTTGGGGCAGAGCACATAGATGTGGCTTTTCGCATGTCTGTAATTTGGGAGATGGAGCAGAGCGTTTGTTTTTTTTAATGGGAGTCCTGTGATCGAGGGTTCCGGCTGCTGAGTTTGCTTAGCCTTCCAGACACAGAACCTAATATGTCACATGTCAACCCCTGCTGTTACCAAAGTACTTTTCCATCGTCAACAAAGCTGCCCGAAAACCTTGTTACCATTGGCCATTTCATTTTACAGGTGAGGTACTGAGTCCCAGGTAGACACAGTGGCACACCAGTCAGCCTGTGGTGGAGCCAGAGTGGACCTCAGAATCTCCTGACTTCATTTTCAGCTTCATTCTGCGGGGCCATCTGACAGTTTGCCATTTTCTCTTTTTATTCCTTACTTCCAGGTTCTTAGCACCATTTCTTCAATAAGGAGGGAAAGAATGAGGAAATAGATGAAGAGCCTTATTTATGATTCTGTTTTCTTCACCTGGTTACCTGTGTCTGGGCTTCTGCATCTTTGTGTTTACCTGTTTCTTAGGGGAGAACCGAGAAAGGATGCTCTGAAACCTAAGCTTTCTTCTCTCTCCTCTCTAATCTCACAGTTTGTTGACTATTTAGCATGCACTGAGTCATAGGTCCCTTCTTAGTTACACCGGTCTGACTGAAATCATGTAGAGTTCACTGGGTTTTGCTGTTTCATCAGGAAATAATATTGAGCTGACCGTGCTGCTCACAAACATGCAACTGAAGACAAAACTTTTTCAAGGAGTCAGGTGCTGATGGAGTGAAACAATTTATATCTGTTTTAGCAAATGTGAAATGCAGTTCAGGGGTACTTAGCCAATTTCAGAGTGATGACTCTGTCAGTGGAAGTTGAATTGCAAGAACTTTTTAGCATTTGCTCATATTTCTTTAAAAAGAAGTAAATACCTGGTAAATTACCTTTTTCTAAAGGGTTTACCTTAATTACTCCATTTAATGTTTGTGCTTCACTCCCATTGCATATTATAATACAGGAACCTAAGAAGTCTTGATTAGAAATGGAAGTCAGATGGCAAAACTAGTTTTAATCAGATATAAAATTTTAATTTTTTAAAACCAGCAGAGATCTGGGATGTTTTAGTTTAGTTTCATCTAGATATTGTCTTTCGATTGGCTGCCTTTTCCAAATCATCTGGAATTTAAAACAGAGATTTCTAATGATTTGGTACCTAAGAATTTTTTTTTTTCTTTTTAGTTTATGTCTTTTACCCTTTTTAAGATCCCCAAAGCCACAAGGTATACTTGAAACATGCCTCCTCTATTAATTCTCTCTCTCTCTTCCAAGATAACTTTTATCTAGAATTGGGGCTTCAGTATTATTATCTAGGTATGCTTTAGAAATACTTTTTACTTACACATGTATATACTCATAAACAAGGGACAATATTATTTTTCATGTTTAAAATTTCTGTGTAAATGGCTTCAACCTGAACGTGTCTTTCAGCCAGCTTGCCTCACTCATCTGTTTGCTTGCACACCCTCACTCTCTTGAAACGTGCGTGTTCTCACGCGTGTCATGCTATCCTGGACCGTGTTTGTGCGTGTTCTCACGCATGTCGCCTAGTCTGGGTGTCCTGGTTTCTCCAGGATGGAGACCATATACTGGACTTACTGAGTTTGGCATGTGCTCATCTTCACCATTCCTAGAGCTTGACAGATTGTTTTCCAGGGTCCTTTGTATAACTGAGCTTCCTCCAGCGATGTGTGAGAGGAATCATTTTGTGTGTGCCCTTTTTTCTTTTACGTATGCAAGCAAATAGAAATGCAGATTTCAATACCCATCCTCCCACCCTCATAAAAAGGGTGTATTCTGCACATTGATTCCCCCCCCCCCCACAAATAGAGTAATTTGGAGATTTTTTTTCCCAAATTAAAGAATAGAACACTTCCTTTTTTCTCTCTTACACTACATAGCATATCACTTTATGATGAACAGAATATGCTTAAAAAAAACTGCCTCCTATTTATGGATATTGGATTGTTGTCATCTTTTGATGTGACAGAGTTATGTAATATTTGTCCTATGTCCACAGCATCTCACACTTTTGCTAGTCTGTAGCCCAAATTTCCAAAGAGAGTAATTATTTGTATGAAAGTTACAAGGGTTTGTAATTCTGAGATACAGATAAATCACTCTTCATGGGAGGTTTACCGGTTCAGCTTCCCATCAGCAGTATGTGTGTGCCTCTTTCCCCACTGTCTTGCCAGCAGAGTATGTTACCAGCCTTTGAATGTTTGCCAGCCTGGGAGGAGAAAATGATATCTCATCTAGTTTTAATCTGCATTTATCATCTTATGAATGGCATTGAGCATCTTTTCATAGAGTTTAGGAGCCTACGGCTGTGTTACTGTTTCTGTGAGCTGTCTGTTTATATCCTTGGGCCTCTTTATAGATATCCTGCTCAGAAATCTCTTTTTAAGGAAACTCCCAATTCCAGAGGCCAAGCCAGGTTTGGTAGTCACCGCTCTAGCTCAACCTGCTAATTTCCACTTGGATAGAAGTTCTCATGGAAGAAGCAGGGTTTGAGAGCACAAGTAAGCTCTCAGTCAGGTAGGCTGTGAAGGTAAATAGCATTCCAGAGCCATTTTCACTAAAGTTTTATTTGGTTCTTATAACTGCTTCTGAAATTCATCATAATAAATATAAAAAAGGCAGGAGGGAGAAGGGGGTGAGCTAGTCCTGCGTAGAGAGAGTGTCACTAGAGGGCAGACTGGAGCCCGACCCGGAGTTGTGATCTCAGCTTCAGAAGCCTCTTGCTGAATGTCTGAGATGAGCTACTTGACTTCTCAAAACATAGAGTTTTCTCATCTATGAAATGAGAGGGGTGGACAGAAGTATTTCCTTTTGGAGTTGTGGTGAGGATGCAGCCATATGAAAATGAAAGTGTTAGTCTGACTCTCTGTGACCCCATGGACTATAGCCTCTGTCCACAGAACTCTCCAGGCAAGAACACTGGAGTGGATTGCCATTCCCTTCCCCAGGTACGTGCGAGCTGCTGTTGTTGGTGGTGTTAATCAATTTACAAGCTCCTGCTGACGTCCGTTTGGAAGTCAGGATGACAGAGGATGTTTTCAGGGGCCAGAGCGACAAGCATCCACCTCCCTTCCTCCTGCCCGCCTTTGTCCAGACCCGCAGGGAGACCGGGAAGCACTGTCCTCCCGTGTACCCTCAGACAGGACACCTTGTGCCAATTATCTGCCACATCCCCTATTGCAAAATAAACTAATAAACATCCCAAACAATCCTTAAATAGTTTATACCAAAGATAATTTTTTTAAAAAAATTTGCCTACTCTGGGTGTTGGTTGCAGCGTGCAAGATCTTTTTTTAGTTGTGGCATGTGAACTCTTGACTGTGGCATGTGGGATCTAGTTCCCTGACCAAGGATGGAACCCCAGGCTCCCTGTGTTGGGAGCATGAAGTGTTAGCCACTGGACCACCAGGGAAGTCCCCAAAGAGAATGTTCAGAGGAAGTTGTCTGCACTGTAGACACCACTGCCCTTTTCTGATGAGAATCTGTGAGAGTTCTAGTGCTGACTTTGGTATAAATTTCATCCATCCCTTTCTTGCTCTTTCCCCCCACTCCCTGCTGGGCAGCATTGTCTTGTTCTTACAGCATCTCCTGATCTCAGGCTGCTTTAGAGGAATATAGTTGAGAAGAGTTTTCACCATGATTTAATGTGCTATGAGAGTATTGTGGTTTTACCAGAGTTCTCAAGGAGAATCACAAATTGGTTTGTTGTATACTTCAGCTCAGAGAACCCCATCCTGTTTGTCCTTTAATGAAGGTCTTTCAGGACTTCCTGGTTAGTCCAGTGGTTAAGACTTTATCTTCCAGTGCAATGGCTGTGGGTTCGACCCCTGGTCAGGAAGCTAAGATCCCACATGCCTTTCAATCAAAAACCCAAACAAGCAACAGAAGCAATATTGTAAGAAATTCATTTGTTGTTGTTCAGTCTCTGTGTCATATCCAACTCTTTGTGACCCCATGGACTGCAGCACACCATGCCTCCCTGTCCCTTACAATCTCCCGGAGTTTGCCCAAGTTGGTGTCCACTGAATCGGTGATGCTATCCAACCATCTCATCCTCTGCCGCCCTCTTCTTGTAATTTTAATGTTTGACTCATCTCTAGGGCCACTCGTATGGAATTTGTCTCATGAGTTTACATCCTATTTCATGTGCTTTGTGTAAAAGAACAGTAGCTGCTGCTGCTTACAAGAGATTTAAAAATACCTGTGATAGGAAGTCAAAAGAGATCATGAGAAAGGTATACAACATATGTGAAGAGATAGGGACTTTCAGGAGAAAGATGGAAGCTATTTTTTTAATAAAGAAAAATGCTAGAAATGAAAAAAGAATAATTCATTAGATGGGCTTCAAAGCACACTAGACACAGAGGAGGAAAGGACCAGTAAACTTGAGGAGAGATCAGTCTAAACATCCACCCAAACTGAATACATGGGAGAATGAAGAGAAGAGGACAGAGTACCCAAAAATCCACGGGATGTCCCAAGTGACCTAACACATACAAAAAGAGAGAAAAAAGTGAGGCGGAAAAATACTTAAGAGATATAGCCACAAACGGTGCAAAACTGTTGAAAGACATCAACCCACAAGAACAACAGCAAAGAAGCTCAAACGCTGAGAAAGATAAAACCCTATAGAGCTATACCCAGACACATCACCATCAACTGATAAAAAGCGAATATTAAACAAATCTTGAAGTCACAGAAAAAAAATGACACATCACATTCAAAGGTACAATCGATACAAGTGGTGGCTAACTTCTCACAAAGAGTTAACGTGAAATAAACACATTTCCAGTCCAAGCTGAAAGGAGTTATTCAGGAAGGTCTGCTCTGTTAGAGATAATTTTATTTTGTAATTTCTTTAGAGTGAAGGAAAATGATGACACCGCATGGAAGCCCTGCTTCAAAAAGAAATAAAGAAAAGGGAGATCCTGGGTGAACACAAAGACTTCTCTTTTTTTTTGCTACATTTTCCAACTTTTTATTTTATTTGTCATTTTTTAAAGTCTCTGTTGATGTGAACAGCTGACTTATTGGAAAAGACGCCGATGCTGGGAAAGACTGAGGGCAAAAGAAGAAGAGGGCTGCTGCTGCTGCTAAGTCGCTTCAGTCGTGTCCGACTCTGTGCGACCCCATAGACGGCAGCCCACCAGTCTCCCCCGTCCCTGGGATTCTCCAGGCAAGAACACTGGAGTGGGTTGCCATGCCCTCCTCCAGGGGATCTTCCCCATCCGAGGAAGTGGGCTGTCATTGCCTTCTCCAAAGAACAGTAGAGACGGAAGTAGATACTATTTCCTGCAGAGAAGGGCGTGTCCCTTCTCCTGTTTGCTGCTCCTGGGGCGGCTGCCCCAGTCTCACCTGCAGTTGAGGCAGATCTGGGCTGGGCTGCAGCTTTACTCTGACTCACTCTGCTACTGTGTCACATGTTTTCAGGGCTGGATCTGGAATTTTCCATCAATGTGCTCAGGTTCTAAGCTCTCGTGGGAGCCTGGAGCTCCGTGTGTGCCTCAAACACATGGCGGTTTTCCGGACCACCTTGTTTCCCTGTTTGGCGTGCTGAAGGCCAGCGCTTTGGTATGCTGGCGTCTCCTCTGTTCGCAGCTATGTCTCTGGTTCCCATGCCTTGGGAGAGATCTTCCTGTCCTGGTGTGTGTCTCGCTTTTGCAGGTTGGCTGCGCTGCACTCTGGGAAAGCCCAGGTCTCCCTGGAGGAGGGGATCGCCTTCACCGCTGCTGTGACGCAGCTGCCTTGCCCTTGGCCAGGGTCCTGTGTGTCTCGGGGCACCTCCCTGGACTCGGCTTCTTTGGCTCTAGCCTTCCCGGCTGTTCTTACACACCGAGTACAGGAGCAAGGGAAGGAAGTGGCGGGTGGGTGCAGGCTCGTTCAGTCACTGCATCTGCTTGAGTTTAAACGATCACGCCAGCCTTCATGTGGCTGCTTGAGCTTCCCTGTGGCTCAGCTGGTAAAGAATCCACCTGCAATGCAGGAGACCTGGGTTCGGTCCCTGGGTTGGGAGGATCCCCTGGAAGAGGGTATGGCAACCCACTCCAGTGTTCTGGCCTGGAGAATCCCATGGACTGTATAGGCCATGGGGTCGCAAAGAGTCGGACACGACTGAGTGACTTTCACTTCACTCCGTCATGTGGCTGCTCGAAATTTTCTGGTCCCTCCTCCACCCCTCTGTGATGGGTCCCTTCCTCCTGCCGTTCTGCCGTTTTGTGAGGCAGCTGGGGTCACTTCCTTCTTAAGAAGGACTCTCCACTTTTGAGAACTTAGCTCACTTAAGCTTCTTTGTATCCTCAATGCTTTAATGAGTTAAAAAAATGCTACAAATTTTCTTAGAAAACATCATCCACACTGTTTTGTCAAGGTGAGAGTGGCCGCCTCTGTGCCTTTCTTTGTGGCAACAAAGGTCAGGAGACCCTGTGCTGCCCTTTTTTATTCATCAGTCTTGCCAGAAGTTTATCCATTTTATTAGTTCTTTCAGAAAAACCCCCAGTTTTTCCACTGTTGATTTTTCTCTATGATACTGTTGCTTTCTATTTTATTAAGTTCTCTTCTTTCACTTTGTTTTGGCTTAATTTTCTACAGTTACCCCAGTTACCCCAGTTCTTGAATTGTATACTTAGATAATTAATTGTTAGCCTTTTGCATATATATATATATTTAAAGCTATGCATTTCCCTCTAAGCACAATTTTAGCTACATCCTCTAGTTTGATTTTGTGTGTGTTTTTATCATTTAATTTAAAATATTTTCTAATTTCTGTTGTGAGTCCCCTTTTTAGTAGTGGTTTATTTGGGAATATATTGCTGAGTTTCCAAGTATTTAGTAATTTTTTAAAAAAAATTATCTGATTCTTTTAAATTTCTAGTTTAATTCCACTCTAGTCACAGAACTTTATATGGATTCGCAAAGTAGACGTTTTGTAGACTTGACTTATTGCACAACATGTAGGCAGTTTTGGTGTACGTTCTATGTCTACTTGTAAGGGGTGTGTATTATACATTTGCTGGGTGTACTCTTCTATAGATGGCTATTCAACCACAGTCATGCATTGTCATGTGAAGATCTTCCACATCCTTACTAATTTATTTATCAGTTACTCCAAGGGAGAGATGTGGGAATATCTACTACTTTGATTAGGAATTTATCTATTTGTCTTTATTATTTCCTTCGGTTTTTGCTTAATATTTTTGAGGCTGTGTTCTTTGTTACATACAGAATTTAAATGGTTATATTTACTGGGAGTTAAAACCTGAAATGTCCCTCTTTCAGTGTTTCTTGCTTAAAGAATTACTCTCTGAATAAGCTATAGATTAATAATCTTCCCTAATGGTATATTTTTGATGAACAGAACTTGTTAAATCTGAAATCCAGAATATCAGGTCTTTACTTCTATTGTTGTTTGTTGTTTTATTTGCTAAGTCGTGTCCGACTCTTTGTCCAACTGTAACCTGCCTGACTCCTCTGTCCGTGGGATCTCCCAGGCAAGAATACTGGAGTAGGTTGCCATTTCCTTCTCCAGGGGGACCTTCCCTACCCAGGAATTGAACCTGCATCTCTTGCATCTCCTGGATTGGCAGGTGGATTCTTTACCACGAGCCACCTGGGGAATCCTTTTTTTACTGGTAGAGTCGGTGCATTTTGCATCCTGCCCCCCGAGTCTTAGCATATTCCAGGTAATCAAGATAGAGCCTGTGTTTTCTCCCAGAAGTTTCTGGCGCTGTGCATTTAGGTCTCTGTTTCATACATTTTGGCTCTCATGTACAGGATGAGCTGTGGGAGTCAAGATTCATTTTCTTACGTCTGTGTAGTCCGTCGTTTTAGAACCACTGAAATAACCAATTTCCACACTTGGAAGTGAGTCGATCGTGCTGTGTGTGAGCCCTTCCCTGGGCCCCGTGCTCTGTCCCCATGGTCTGTTTGAACAGCCACGTCAGTGCCACAGTGTCTGGATTGTTGCCTCTTTAGAGACAGCCTTGAAGGCAGCTATCATGTGGGTTCCAGCATGGTTCTCTGTTTTTCTAAATGATTAAAAACTTTGAAATTGTGTTTTTAATGTGTAAAAAGTCAGTGCTGTCATCCTGGTTTTTAATTTCTCCTTGTTAAGGCTACATCTTTGTGCTCAAAGCAGATGTTTTTTCCTTAAAAGAACTGCCATACAAGGAACAATGCTTATTAATCTTGATGACAGCCTGTTAGAATGACAGAAGAGTGAATGGAAAGTCTGGAAATCGGAGTGTATTCTAAGAATGCCTTTAACTCATTATGATATTTTCGGTCATGCAACTTTCCCATTTATCTGTCAAATGGAAGTAATACTGATCAGAATGATCAAAAAGCTAGCATGGAAAAGGTATATAAATGCTCCCTTAGAATTGTAATAAACGGTTAAAATATATGATTTATTGGTATCACCTCTTAGGATTCCTTGTGTGAAAAACTCTAAGAACTCTCTAACTTCAATTACTTTATAAAACAAATGCCAAGTTCCCTTATTAATATAAACTCCTATTCGCCCATTTGTCCTAAACCTTTCATCCCAGGCTTTCAGTATTTTGAAAGATGGCTTCAGTGCAGCAATGAAATATCTTTTTAGTACGTCATGCACACCCCTCTGTCAGGTATGAGAAGCCCGGGGCCTGTGTTTGGCCAGGACATGACTTGACAGAAACTTCTTCAAGGGTAGCTGCCAAATCTGTTTCTCTCCTTTTGGTCTGCAACTTCCATTACCAACAACTCTTGCCAAAGTTAACTCTGTGTGTGTGTGTGTGTGTGTGTGTGTGTGTGTACAGATGCTGAAAACATGAGCCATCTTGTAGGGGTCAGTCAGAAGACAAGAGCCAATATTCCCAGAAATGGAGTGGTCAGGTTTCCTACAAAAATGTGCAGAGATTGTGTTTCTGAAGATGAGGGTTCAAGTTAAAAGCAAACAAAAATACCACAGAACATATAACAATTTGTTTTTCTTTTTTTGAAGGATTTGTGATTCTGAATTTGGATCCAATTCCCTTAAATACTTATTGAACTACTCTCTGAACATGGCTCTTTCCAAAGAAGTATATTAATATAAAAACCTCCTTTGCAGCTATTAAAAAAAATAGGTCAATAAACCCTTTATTTAGAACTTCTGAATTAACTCTGCAGGGGCAGTATGGCAGTACATAGTAATCAGAGAAGAAAGTTCCATGAAGATATAACCTGAAAGAATCCGACCATTTGATGAAAGCTGTGGAAAGAAAGACTGGCTTTTGCTCGTGGATCTTTTCCGCGGGGTCTTTCTCTGTACCTGGGAGGATAGTGATGAATAATTGCTATTATTAAATCCTTTCACGATGCTGAGAGGCCACGGATAATCCCACGGAGCCCCAGGTGTGCCAGCTCTCCTCTGGTTTACCAAACCCTCCTCCATCTATTCCCTCCGCGGGGACAATTTAAGTTCAGGAAGGCGGCAACTGACGGGAGGAGAAGAGGTGAAGTTGATCTGTGTACAGATTTGTAAGCCTGCAGATTCTGGGACTGGCTTCATCAGGAAAGGCTCCCATGAGTTACCTTCGATGGCTCAGTAACCACCCCTGGCTTCAGGGGTCCAGAGAGTCCTCGGTTCCTCAAACCTCTGTTTGATGGAGACACAGGACCTGATACAGGACAGGGGTGAGCGGAGGGGACAGTCCAGGGACCGGGAGAGAGTGGGAGGGAGTTAGCGAGGCTGGGGTGTTGGCGATGCAGGCGTGGCTTCTAGTTGATGTGCTCTCTCTTTCTGTTTTTTAAAAAGCTTCCTAGCTCCCTGAGGATTTTAGGAATCTGCATTGAGGCCCGGGAAAACTCATGAGGCTTTACTTGTCTCCTGTGATGGTCTAGTCTCTTGCCTTCCATTTTTCATTCACACCTTTTTTTTTTTTCTCTCATAGAGAATTTCAAGTCCAGTTTATGTCTTCATTCCCTTCTCTTTTTTTCCTCTCATCAAACTCTTTTTTTAGTTGCTGTTACACGCTAGGCATTGGGAAAACCAGCCTGAGTGAGGTGGAGCCCCTTCTTTGAAAATGAGCCCGGCTTTAATAGAGGAAGCAGACCGGCAGGTTCAGGATGCCCGTGACCGGGCCCTGAGTGCAGCACGTGGCCACCCGTACCCGTGGAGGGACAGCTGCACCGTGTCCCACGCAGGAGGGTCCGAACGGGCTTCCTGGTCACCGGGGACCTGGGCTGCCCCAGAAGGATGAGTCCTGTTCAGCCAAGAGGGGAGCACACCTCTGCTGGGAGACGCCGGAGCACACCTCTGCTGGGAGACGCCTGAGGTCTAACTGGAGCTGTGGAGATCCTCCACCTTTGGGAAAAGAAAAAAAGAAAGAAAAAAGGAGAAAGAAAAAAAGACAGCTGTATTTTGCATAAAAGCTTTTGCCAGAGATGGATTTCTGCAGGTTATGTTTTGTGGGACTTAGCCTTTTAGTGTGAAGTGAGACCTTGAGACCCTCAGGGCGTGTGTAAGACCCTCAGGGCGTGTGTACAAATGGACGCGCGTCCGCGTTTGTACCACTCGGATGGAGGAAGAGCGCACACCAGCTGTGCCGCTGAGCTGTGGTGGCTGTCGCTTTGCACACGTTCTCAGTCGGGGGGGGCTCACGGGGTGACTCCGCCGAGCATCTGGAGCCCACGGGGTCGGGGATGGGTCGGGATTCAGCCCTGCTCCTGTGGGACTCAGGGGCCCTTTGCTTCAGTGGTGGCAGCACTGGCGACCGCAGCCCCGTCCGTGTGCACTAACACACGTGTAGGCGCCGGCTGAGCACCCAGGGTCACGTCTTCTCTTGATCCAACCGTAGGACAAGACAGGTCATCCTCCTCCAGAGGAGAGAAAAAGTCTCATCCTTAGATCGAGAGAGCTTGTTCCTTGTCAGCTGAAGGCGTGATAAGCACTAGGAGGTGGGGGACTCGATGCAAAGACAGCAGCGAAATCAGCATGGAACAGCCGAGCTGAGGGAACCTCCCCGCCGGGAGGTCGGGAGGGGCAGGTCGCCCTTGGTGAGCCTTTGCTGGTTTCACAAGGAAGCAACGGCTGCGAGCTCTCTGAGTCTCTTCTTTTTTCCTGTTTTAGTCTCCGTGTGGATTTCACTCCCGTTGCTTTTTCATAAAGCAGCTGAGCGGCGGGGTGACTGGAGATGCCGTCCCGGCCTCCCCTCAGCTCCTGGCTCCGGTCCCAACCCCAGAGCAAGTCAAGGGAATCTGAGTGTGTCTGCTGGGGTCCTGTTGCAGAGTTCCTGTACAGATAGCTGGGAGCCTGGCATTGCTGTTTTTCTTTTTTTTTTTTTTTGCTCAGAAGGCACTTGGGTTGAACTCAGATTGCATCTTAGTTCCAAAAGGAATAGAAGACATTTTGAAAGCTTTGCCTGCTAGCTCCTCATTCACAGGAATGTAAGTTGCACCAGGCCAGGAGCTTGTCTATCTTGTTTCTCGCGTGTCCTCGGTGATCAGAGCGCCTTGCAGGAGCTCAGGGAGGACGGAAGGAATGGGGGTTGGCTGCAGGGGTGGCTGTGGTCGGCAGTAGGTGCCACACAATGGTCCTCACTCCTGAGGGTTTCAGCTGGGAAGCCTTCCAGAGCTCTCAGCGGGAACGGTTCGGGTGCTGGCAGTGATGGCTGCGTTGGTGACCGCGGCCACCGTGTCTTCCTTATATTGGTACACGCGCGGGTGCTGGCTGAGGCATTTTGCATACAGGGTCACGTTTTCTCTTAATTCAACTGCAAATACAAGACAGGTCGTCTTGACACGCCTTCCTTTGCTCACGAGGACCCTGAGGTCAGAGAGGGTGTGACTCAGCCACTCCTGATGTGCTGGCCTTGCAGATGGGTCAGCAGGCGCTTTCTCAGACTCTTAGTGCATCTTGCCTGCTTATCCAGACCCTAGGCCCCTCCTGCCTCTGCAGAGCCCCTCCCAGGGGTCCCCTCCAGCCACGCCTGCCGCCCTAGTCTCTCCGCCTCTCTTACAGACACTCCTCCTCCAGGCAGCCTCTGCCGGGCTGTCCCTCTCAGCTCCCTCCCTTCCCCCTGCTCCCTGCTCCTGGGAAGTGTGCTCTGCTGGTTGGCGTCCAGCTTCCGTGTCCGCTGCAGCTGGGCTCTTGTAGCCGCTCCCCTCCGTTGGCTCCATCCCCTGTCCTGACCGTGTATCTTCCCCAAATCTCCGTCCTGCTTTGCCTCCCCAGCCCCACCCCAGATGTGCCCCCTCTAGAGCCGTGAGCATCAGCCTCGGCAGTGGCTCCCAGGTTCCCGCTGCTCTCCTGGCCCGTCTGCCCACACAGCTCTCTGGGTTTTCCATAAACTCTTCATGTCCACCCTTCACGCCTCATTCCCGCTGCCTGTAGCCCTTTCCACCGGTTCTTCCCGTGGCCACGTCCTCCGGCCTTATAGCTCAGCTCACACCTCACATGTCATCCCAGGAAGGCCTCCCTTGATCTAAATCAGCCACCCCTTCCCATTAAAGACCCTCTTCTATTCTTTGTAGCGCTGGCGACTGTCTGACATCACCTTCATTTCTTGGGCGATACTCGTTGTTTACCATGATATCTAACTTTTACTGGAGTGGAAGCCCCATGAGGGCAGGACGCTCACGTACATCATTCCCTTCTGTATCCCAGAACCTCTGTTGTTTCAGGATGGTCTAGACATTTGGCGAATGATGAGTGAATGCGTGGGGCTTCCCTGGTGATTCAGTCGATAAAGAGTCTGCCTGCCAGTGCAGGAGGCCTGGGCTCGACCCACGGGTGGGGAAGGTCCAAAGGAGAAGGGAACCACAGCCCACTCCAGTGTTCTTGCCTGGAGAATCCCATGGACAGAGCGAATGAGTGAGAGAGTGAACAAAAGAGTGCCTGGCCTCCCGAGGCTTGACTCCCGCCGCGCCTCTTGCCTCTGCTTCGACCCTCGTGTGAGCATCTCTGCCATCCTGCCCTTGCCACAGGTGATCAGAGAGATCTACAGCGGCTGCAGCGGGCCCGCCGAGCCAGAGTGTCCTCCCCCAGCAAGCTCCCCCGTGCACAAGGTGGAACTGGAGAAGGTAAGGGGCATGTTTCTTTCTAGGAATTAACCTTGCGGCTGCTTTAGGCCTTCCTGGAAGTTTTAACAGCACCTCTGAGAATATCAGCATTTCTAGTTGAAAAATAAAAAGGAAAAAGAAAAAAAAATATGATGCACCCCTGCTGCCTCTCTGCCTGCCCGGTAGGAAGCATGGCTCAGCTGTTTCACCGACCGCGTGGTTTTTATTCTTTCCAGCTGTAGATGCAAGAAAGGGGTGTGAAGGTGTCACAGGGTTTAAGGTGTTCAAGGCTGCCGGCTGTAACACAGCAGGCAGCTCTGTGTTCTTCTGGAATACGGTAGGTGCTTCCCGAGTGTTCCTTCCCAGAGGTTTATTCCCCACAGACAGGTTACAACCCGCCTTTCCTGCTCTCTTTCCCCAGTGGTGTTCTGACAACATCCCCACCACCCACAATCCCAGCTCTTCCTCTCAGCCCACATGGTGCGAAGGAAACCAGAAGTCAACCCACAGACTGGGATAAGACCTGTGCAAAAGACACCTGAGAGAGGACTTGCATTCAGAACAGATAAAGTCTCAGAAGTCCGTATGAACCAAAAATCCAATAAGAATACAGATGAAGGTTTTAATAGATGTTTCCCTAAGGATGATGACTCTTCAGAGTCCCTTGGACAGCAAGGAGACCTAACCAGTCAGTCCTAAAGGAAATCAACCCCGAATATTCATTGGAAGGAATGATGCTGAAGCTGAAGCTCTAGTACTATGATCACCTGATGGCCACAGTTTGCCCGTATGTGCAAAGATCCCGGTTCCATGGAGAGCCCCAGCTTCCTGCCCCGTGGTGTTCTGTCCGTGGCCTGTCTCCCAGGAGCATCCTGAGTCCTCCCTGTTGACCCCTGCCCCACCCGTGGACAGTTCCTTTCCGTCTACTCTTGTAGTCAGGGCTCTCTAGAGAAATAGAACCCAAGAGTCTGTGTGTGTATGTATATGTACACATATTTTATATGTATTATAAAATATAATTTAAATATAAAATAAAATTCTCCATGCAGATGAGAAACTCATTGTGAGCCACTGGCTCAGATGATTATGGACCCAGGTAAGGATGGTGTGGCTTGGTGTGGGGAATATTTATGTACTCCTAGTATTTTTTCAAAATAATTTGCAATAAAAAGTGATGTAGCATGTGTTACTGTAAGCTCAGTAAGTTTTTCCTTTGTTCTTTTGAAGTTTTTAAAGCTTTTGTGGCAAACCAACCAGATTAGTCTGTGTTAGAGCTGAGCCCTAGCCATCTCCAGATTATTGGAACGTGGCCCACGTTTTCTTTCGTTTTTGAGATAACATTTCACTGATCCATGATCCATCACTTGGCCAGTGTGGCCATGGTACGGTAACTTAATCTTTTTATCCGCACAGAAACTGTCTTCAGAGAGACCAAGTTCAGATGGTGAGGGTGTTGCAGAAAATGGAATTGCTATGTGTAATGGAAAAGAACAAGGTGAGTTCTGCTCATGCCAAAAATAGATAAACCAAAAAAAAAAACCCCAACTCCAAAACAGAAACGACATCCAGGTGTGTAAATCCTCATTATGTGAAAGTGTCCTCAGTGATTTAGTTACGCAAGTGTCGTCATCCTGTGTTAGACAGAACCCAGAGGGCTCCCTTTGGTTAGCGCTGTCTCTCTGGGTCTTCATTTTAATGCCACCAAGCCTTGGTCTAGGCTTTCTCCTTTTGTCTGGGTATGTTCCCTGTGTGAATTTATTTATTTATTTATTTATTTTTTTTGTGGAGTTGAGGGTGGACGCTGTGCCTCCTGGCTTATGGGCTCCTAGTTCCCATCTGAACCAAGATTGAGCCTGGGCCCTGGCAGTGAAAGCTCCCAAGTTCTAACCACTGGGCAGCCAGAACTCCCTGGTCCTCCTGTTTTACTGTCTGACTCACAGCAGGTTACTTCCTCACCTGATTTATCACTGGAACAGATTTGCCTCGGGGGCGGGATGCCAGCATCTCATCTCGCTGGGAGACATGATTGGGGAAGGGGGGGAACCTCATGTAAGTGGAAGAGTCTAGTGTTTGTCCTTTTGTGATTGACTAATTTCTCGTGGCATGATGTCTTCAGGGTTCATCCCCGTAGTGGCAGGTGCCAGACCCCCTTCCTTGTTAAGGTTGGAGAGCCTCCCCTTGTGTGGGTGGAGCTCGTCTCCCTCTCCATTCACTCACCAGTGGACGTTTGGGCGGCTTCCACCTTTTGGCTCTTGTCAGTAATGCTGCTGTAGGCATGGGGGTACAAATCCTGATTTTTTTTTTCCCCTAAAGTCAACTTTATAAAGGTGTAAATTACACGTTGTCATATTCAGCCTTTTTGGCATATGACAGACACATACATGTAACCTGCATCGCAGTCAAGATGTAGAACATCGCTGTCACCCCAGGATGTTCCCAGGCAACCACTGACGTGTTTGCTGCCCTGAAAGGGGAATCATACGGGTGCAACCTTCTGGGTCTGGCTTCTCACTCCATGTATTGTGATTGAGGCTGAGTCAGTTGTCCGTTCTTTTTCTAGGCTGAGAGGATTCCAGTATGGACGGACCAATTACGTATCCACTTTCTGACTGGAGCATAGCTGGCTTGTTTCTGGGTTTGAGTGGTTCATGAGTGAGGCTGTCACAGACGTCCATAAGCAGGCTTTTGTGTGAACACGTAACGTCTTCATTTCTCTAGGCTGATACCTCGGGCTGGGGCTCTGTGGCCGCTGGCACTCGCCTCCTCACCAGCCTTCTATTGTCATCTTTGTTTCATCTTGTTCTTTTTATTTTGGCCATTTTAATAAGTGCACAGTGCTGTGTAATTGTGCCTTTCAAATGCATTTTCCTGTGACCAATAGTGCTGAGCATTTTTTTTCTTGTGATTTTTTTGGCAGACATGTATCATCCTTTGTTGTTGCTGTTCACTCAGTCATGTCCATGTCTTTGCGACCCCATGGACGGCAGCACGCCAGGCTTCCCTGTATCACTCTGCATCACTCTGTATTCGTCTATATCACTCAGAGTTTGCTCACACTCATGTCCATTGAGTCGGTGATGTCACCCAACCTTCTCATCCTCTGTCATCCCCTTCTCCTCCTGCCCTCAGGCTTTCCCAGCACCAGGGTCTTTTCCAATGAGTCGGCTCTTCACATCAGGTGGCCATAGTACTAGAGCTTCAGCTTCAGCATCATTCCTTCCAATGAGTGTTCAGGGTTGATTTTCTTTAGGACTGACTCCTTGCTGTCCAAGGGACTCTGAAGAGTCATCATCCTTAGGGAAACATCTACTAAAACCTTTATCTGTATTCTGATGGGAATTTTGGTTCGTACTGACTTCTGAGAAGTCTTTATCTGTTCTGAATGCAAGTCCTCTATCAGATGTCTTTTGCACACATCTTACCCTGTGGGTTGACTTCTGGTTTCCTTCGCACCGTGTGGGCCGAGGGCAAGAGCTGATTTGTGGGTGGGGGGAATGTTTCCCCTGTGCACGGCCGGCAGCATCTCTGCTGCCCAGGTGAGCGGTTCTGCCCGCCCGGCTCGGCTCACCGCCCTCTGTCGCTGCGGCGGGGCACTGGTGCACAGACGTCTCCCGGCTCAGAAAGGAAGTCACCGTAAACGGAAGAGCAGTCCACAGCATTAAGGATCTTGGAGCCCAGGTCGTCTGGGCTGTTTTGATATGTCACGGTTTACCCCAAAAGGTCATGATCTCTGCCTCGGCCCACGAGATTTTCTAACCCTGTTGTTTCTATGTGTAATTTTAGTTCTTTCCATCGGAAGTTATTCGGTGGAGGGTATCATCTCTGTCCTCACAGGGCACATTATGTGTCATCAGGGCCAGGAAAGCTATCTTTAAGTCCTGCCCCGAAATAGGACAACGTGCAATCTCAGGGCTCCTGTTCAGACGCCAGGGTTTAGTGGGCGCTGCTGAGGCTGCTCTCTCTCCTTGTTTGCCATTCCCTCTCCTGGTGTCCCTGCAGGAAAGTGGGTTCTGCAGAATGATATCGTCTGTCTGGACCTACGGGTCAGTGCCTGTGTCCGCATCTGACGGTCTCATTCCCTTTTAACAGGACCAACCTTCTCTGCTCTGTCAAGGTGACCTTGGTTCAGACACTTCTGCCTGGCGTGGAACTTTGCATATAGTTAGACCGCCAGTGGATAGCCACTGAAGGAAGCTAATAGCTTAAGTACATCCTGACCTGCTCCCCGAGCTTTTATCCTTGCTGCACTCTCTTGGCCAATTTGTACTTGAGAAATTCCAATAAAGCCCCTTTGATCCCAGCCATGTCTCAGCTCAGACAGATTTCTCTGCTGGCTGCGTGGAGGAAATCCTGAACTCCTGCAGCTTCCCTGGAATGTTAAACTCTTAACTGAACAGGGAAACGAGCCAGACTCTGTGACCAGAGCCACAGGGAATAACTCTAAACTCGGGCATCTTCTTTCCAGGCGTCAGGCTCCAGCATGTAATGAACCAGTGCAGTGTGATTTGGGGTAAATTAGAAGAGCTGCTACTGATACTGCAGCTGACGTGAGAAGAGAATTAAGTCCTTGGGGCTGATCTGTGTGGGAGCGACGGTTGTCCCTAACTAGCCCTGCACGTTTACTGTTTAATCACGGGCTAACGAGGCTATTGGTGGACTTAGCAAGTGCTAAGACGCTTCAGTCGTGTCTGACTCTCTGCGACCCCCATGGACTGTAGCCCGCCAGGCTCTTCTGTCCATGGAATTCTCCAGGCAAGGAATACTGGCGAGGATTGCCATGCCCTCCTTAGGGTATCTTCCCAACCCAAGAATCGAACCCACATCTCCTAAGTCTCCTGCACTGGGAGATGGGTTCTTTACCGCTAGCACCACCTGGGAAGCCCCCAGGTGGCATTAGTGGTAAAGCAAGTGAATAGTCTGATGGTATTAGTTCCATGTCCCCATTCCTCCCACCTGACTAAATGTCAAAACACCTAGACTCTCATTTGTATAGGGTAACAGAAAACTGTCCGGGTTTATGACATTTATGGCTTTAAAATGCTGTGTCACTGCCCCCTCCCTGCACCCTTCCCCACCTTCACAGTGATGCTGTCTGGACTCTGTCTCTCCTCCACAAGGTCAGTGAGTTGAGAGTTCTGACTTTTTAGGTTTTTCTTCATAACTCTACTATATGAATATCATCCACATATTCTTGTTCTACCAACATATTCTCCCGTTCCTACAGCTTTGGCTTTTTCTTCCAAGGATGGCCTCCCTTCTGCTTTTGCAAAAACAAACAAACAAACAAAAATCAATCCATGGGCATTCAAAGAATTAAATGTCCTTGTTAATGTCTTTTCTTTGTAGTCAGAGTCCAGCAAGAGCTTTCCCAACAGTAGCAAGTCCTCATCAGCTTGGAAGTCAGTCTGATGACTCAGCTTTCTCACGCATCACCTAGCAGGGAATGACCGATTCACGCTCCCAGACTTTGCAGAAGGTGCCTTCTGAGCATGGAGCGCCCTCGCTGAGAGGACCTTATCAAAGCTTAGCTTGACTGGGACTGTGGTCAAAGGTTGTCTTGATGCTCTTGAGAAACCACGAAGAAGGGTCACCCATTGCCGCTTTCACTTTGGGTTTGCTTGACTGAAATCAGTGGTACGGGCATTCCAACCAGGGATTCCATGTCTGATGGCTGGGGAGGGGCTGTGCCTTCAAACTGGGAGATGGAAGCAGGTTCCTGGTGCTTTATTTTACAGGGGATTGCGTGCGGTGGGAGAGTGTAAAGAGGGATCGGAGTGATCGTTCCGTGTTCTGTGTTTCTAACATGATCTGGTACATGTGAGATAGCACGAATGTGCTTGTCTTAGCTCAGGCTGCCTGCCGTAACGAGATGCCACAGACCATGCGGCTTAAACAACAGAGATGCGTTTCTTACAGTCCCGGGGGCGGGAAGCCCAGGATCCAGGGCCCTCGGTGTTGGCTGCCGGCCATGGCTCCCTTGCTGGCTTGCAGATGGCCATCCCCTCAGGGTCCTCAAGTGGCCTTCCCCCCTGCCCCCTGAGGACGCCAATCCTGTCGGGCCAGGGCCCCATCCTTAGACCTCACCTAACTGTGCTCCCTGAGGGGCCCGTCTCCAAATACAGCCGCACAGGGGTTAGGGCTTCCCCATGTGTGAGACTTGGGGAGACGCAGGCATTGTCCATCGTGCCTTCACCCTGTAGTGAGGCTTCTTGCTTAACTGCACTGTAATGCCTCCTGCCCTCAGACGCTGTTAACTGTCCTTTCTTTCTGGAGAGGAAATCAGGGTTCAAGAACAGGGACTGACCTCAGGGACCTCCCTGAGTCAGGGGCGGGCAGCGGGGAGAAGGGACGCGGAGCCCAGAGGAGGCTGGGCCGGGCTGTTCCGCACGTGGGGCGGGTGGCAGAGTGGAACCTCGAAGAGGGGGACGCCTCTCTGCCCCACTGTGAGCAGCCGGCGTCGGGGAAGGAAGTAGTGAGTGCCTCTGCTTTTAGAGGGCGCATGCAGTAATCAGGCCGACGGTCTATGACCTCACATCCCCGAGTCCTCTTTCTCTGCTGACCCTGTGTGACTGTGTGTGCGCTGTCTCTGTGGGCAGAGGGCCGCTGAAGGAATTCTTGACTTTCGTTGCCTTTTCAAAGGGTCTGTGCCGCCCTCTGGGTTACAGATGGCGGGATGAGGGGTCTTCCTGGGGAGGACTAGGAAGGGGCTATTGGGAGGGGTCTTGGGAGTCAGTGATGGCATCTGGCCTTGATGCCCTGGGGTCCCTCTGGGGCCCTCCCAGCCCATCCACACCAGTCGAGGCTGTACCTGACCCGCCTGGAGGCCTGATATCCTGCGAGGCCCTTGGCTCCAGGGTCAGACCCGGGACAGCCCCGGTGACGGCTCACTGCCCAGAGGCACTGTCGGTCCTGGAGAATCCTCTGTGTCCACCCCGGTCTGCGCCCCGTCCCCACCCTGTGATTCTGTCGGAGGTTGTGGACCAAGCCCGCAGGGGCTGGAGAGAGCAGATGGCCGGCACAGGTCAGGCACAGGAGCAGAGCTGGCGGCCGGTGCTCTGTCTGCCGGGGGCCCGGGGCTGTGGTCAGCCAGGCACGTCGTTCCTCACGCACGGCCCCCACCCGCCATCACTTACCAATCTGTGGGTTCAGAGTGGCTAGATCTTTCAGTTTTCCAGGGGAAGCCAGAAGTCATCTTTGTGCAAAACAGTCCCGAGTTTCACGCGTACGATTGAGCCCCGCCGGCCAGACAGAACCCTCAGGACTGGGACTGGGATGCGAGCCTGACAGGTCGGCGAGGGGCTGGCTGAGTCTCCCCGAGGAAAGCCCCCTCCACCTGCCGGACCGCGCCCCGTGCCGCCCAGGATGCGGGCGCCCAGCCTGCTTTCTGTTCCTTGCGGCGTCTCAGGCTCTGCGAGAGCTGACGCCGTGCCTGCCCGGGTGGCTCTGCCCCAGGTTTCTGCGCCGACGGTGCCTTGTGTTCAGCTGCTGTGCTTCCTAACCGCGCGGCCCCTCTGCCACGGAAGCCCGCCTCAGGTCTGCAGAGGCCTTGCCGCCAGGCAGCCTCCCCCAGGGGCGTGCACGTGTGTGTGAGTGCGTGTGTGCGTGTTCAGCCCGCTCTAGAACGCACGCTTCCTGGGGCTCCTGTTTGTGTTCTGTTCTCTAGACCCATCACGGGCACAGCGCAGGTGCTTGGGGAGTAAAAATCCAGGGAAAGAAAGCTGGCCACGACACCTGCTTTATTTTGATGTCCCCCCCCCATTAAAGTATGCCGTTGAAACATGCCTTTTTGTCATCATCTTTTTCTTCACAGTTAAGAGGAAAAAAAGTTCCAAATCAGAGGCCAAGGGAACCGTGTCTAAAGTCACTGGGAAAAAAATCACCAAGATCATCGGTTTGGGAAAGAAAAAGCCGTCGACGGATGAGCAGACCTCCTCAGCAGAGGAAGACGTGCCGACATGTGGTGAGATGGGGGCATGGGGCTGTATTACCGATCTGTCCCTTCCCTGAGCACGGAGAACCTCTGTAGGTGACTTCTGTATTGCGTTTGTCGGAGTCTCATTGATTGGGATCGTGATCAGTTAAGCTGAGGGAATAGATCACACTTTACTGCTTTTTTTAAAATTAATTTCTTTTTTTTTTACTGCTTATTAATGAAGCCCTTGCAAGGGTTTGAGATGATCTCTGAGGTTCTCTCAAGGTGAAAAACAGAGTCTCTGTTTGACCCCACGAGGTTCTCCCAAATTCCTTTTTAAGCGACTTTAGAGGGAAACGTGTACGTGTAGGGTCAGCCAGCGGAGGCGTGCCAGGTATGTAAGAACGTTTACACAATCCCCAGCGGCTCCCCACTTGGCCTGAAGTCCTGCAACTCAGCTTTTAAGGAACGCTCTGCACCTCAGGCTCAGTCGGGCTGGCTGACCCCCCTCCCCTCACTGGTCTTGGTCCAGTAAGAGGTCTCTGGGCAGCCCTTGTTGTCGAGGCTGGGGAAGCACCAGGGAGGTGGTGGTGATGGCCAAGACCCCCTGCTGCCCCCACTTGGCTGGGCCAGGGCACGGGAGAGGCGTCTGCAGAGAAAAACACGTCCGGTCTAGTGGCAGAAGGTCGCCCTGAAGCAAGGAGTCACGGAGATGAGTGTGTGACGACTGACTCGTGGTCACAAACCCGGGGGGAAAACCAGGTCGGCCACGGGAGAGTCTGTCAGGGACGTGGCCTAGATGGGGCGATGTCGGGGACCACCTCCCTGCAGAGGTGAGACTGTGCGTGCTTTGCGTTTCCTAGGCAACCACACTTCTGAGAGTCGGGTGACTCTTTCAAGGAGAAAATCTTTAGAGGCTAAAAGATGGACATTCACTCTCTAAGAAAACGGAAAGTGAGTCTGCTCTTCCCGTGGACCATGGCTCGTGGGCTGCTGTCCGTCTGCGTCAGTGCTGTGACGCCTGTTTGCATGCTCCCTGTTCCACCTCTCTCTCTCTCCCCTTCTGGCCGAGCCTCTCTTCTGTCCAGGTATCAGGTTATTTGGGGATGGCAGGAGAGAAACAGCTTTTAGGTACCGCCCGTTGGTGCCTAAGTTGGGCCCCACACACACAAAGATGAGTTTATTCGGCCGATATCCCATCCCGGGGCGTGGCTTGTGCTGAGAGGGCGGCGTGAGCTCGGAGCCGTGTTGTTCAGAAGGAGTGGTCAGTCGTAGAGTGCAGGGCAGGGAGACTTGGGGTGGGGTTGCCCCCCGAGGGGAGGGCAGGGTGGGTTCACAGTTCCCCGTGGCTTTCACAGGCATGATCCTGAGAAGTCATGATACACAGGAACCCCCTGGGTCGCTGTGCAGAAGCGCGTGTGGAGCGGAAGCCAGCGGGCAGGCAGTGGTGGGGCCTCGCGGGGTGGAGGCGTCATCTCGGGGAGGCCCCTGTGAAGCGGCCACTCGTGGGTTGAGCTGGGAGGGGAGGTGGTGACCCCAAATGGAGACCAGGGGTCTGGGAGCGCCGTGCACACAGTGGTCCTGAACTTGCCCCTGGTCAGAAGTCGGGTCACAGAAGCGAGCACACTGTCCCATGTTCTTTGCACGGAGAACATCGGCCCTGCAGAAGCTAAGCCAGCGGGCAGAGCTCTTGTGGGGGGATGCGGGGAGGGGGGCATTGCTGATGCCAGGGCCCGTGGCCTCTGCCTTCATGGAGCAGCTCACAGCCCTGGTGGCTGGGCTGGTATCCTCTTCCATTCTGCCTGGAGCCACGATAGGAGTTCGGGGTAAAGGTGGAAAACGGGAATCCTCCAATGAAAGGGGATTACTATTTTAGCTTTTTTTTTTGTTCTCAAAACTGCTCGAGGTCAGTGGAGGAAAGAGAGGTTCTTTCATGAGAGACGTTCGTATGGAAGGCGACTTGGCCACTTGTGGTCCAGGCCGCTCGCTGTGCTGAGGACCCTGAGCTCAGGAAGGCTGTGGGACTCGCCCTGAGCCGCCCAGGGAGCTGGGGGCAGGACAGGGCTGGCCCGTGGGCCTGTCTTGCAGCCCAGGTCTGCTCCGCCCCCTCCTGCACCTCCCAGGGCTTGCCACCTTCGCGAGCTCTGTAAGCCGCTGGTGGGTGCATGCTGGGCAGCGCAGTCGTACTGAGGCAGAGTCGTGGGGAGGCTGTAGCCTCGTGTGGGTTTCCAGCAGGCTCTGAGTGGACACCTTTCACCGCTGCTAAGGGAGCACCCTCTGTCCACATGGTCTTAAAATGATCATCCAGTTCTTGGCTGGGCCAGGGCCCAGAAGAGGACTCTGCGGAGACACCCAGGGGGAGGGTGACTGTGTTCCTTTATGCCAGGACAGCTGCAGGTGTCAGGCAGAAGTCGCTGGATGAAGGCCCCCGCCCATCCTGCCCGTGGAGACTCCGCAGCTGCTGTCCTTGCCGGAAGGAAGGGTGGGGCCGCTCCAGGGACACGGGACACTCCCGGGGAGGGGGCAACTGGGAGCTGAATTGAGATCTCCTTCCTTCTGGGGGGCTCTGCACATCCCCTGGGGCTCCGGGTGCACCAGAGAAATGCCCGCGGGTAGGAGAGGGTTCTCTGCAGGTCCACACAGCCTGGCTGGCCGCCGCGGCCCCCGCAACCCGGCTCTGCCCGGCCCGCCCAGCTCTCACCTCCCCCTCAGCCAGTGGGTGCTATGCCAGCATCAGCCAGGCCTGCTCTACAAACAGTCCAAGACTTGCGTGCGGGCCCCTGAGCAAAGACTGCCGTGTCCTTTGTTCGCCTGTCCTCAGGGCTCGGGTCCCGGAGTCGTCACTGTGTAAACTCAGCTGTAGTTCCCAGGAGATGTGCACTTCATGTTTTTCTCTTTTCCCCACCCCGTTTCTGTCTGTGTGGGCCAGCCCCCAAGCCTCTCAGCTGTCCACCGTCTCCTCCTCTGGACGCCTGCAGGCCACCCAGTGGGAGTTTTGAAACCTTGGACTAATCGTGTCATCCTGTGCTGAGTCAGCTGAGGGCCTGACAATCTTGTCTCAGTTGGATTTTCCAGCTTTTCCAAGTAACTAGATGGAGATGCAGGTTGAATTCACCACCTCCCCCCCTAGTTTTGTCCCCAGCACTGAGCACAGAACCTGGGATACCACAGCTCAGTAAGCCCTTGTTGACTGAATGGTTACCGTAAGCAAATTGCAGCTTCTCTGAGCCTCAGGTTCCCCACCTGTGAAATGGGCTCATACTTAAAATTACTTTGTTTTCCTTAAAATTGAGGATAAAATTATGAAACATTAAGCACATTGCCTGCTTCACAATTTATGCTCAGTAAATGGCCTCTATTATTCATTTGTTCACCTGAAAAAAACCTAAGCATGCTGACATAGTCAGCCAGACAGATGGCTGACATAGATAATACCTATACTAGGAATAGAGAAACTGATGAAAGGGAAGTTCCCCAGGAGCCAGGATGTAGGGTTTCCTGGAGGCAGCATAACCTGGGCAAGTTGGAAGGACTTCCTGGTTATTTCTCGGGCCCCTCCCAGCTCTTTATGTTTGCTGACTCTATGATGTTTTCAGCAACAGAACAAGGTTTTTGGTGGATGTGCAGAAAGGTTATTGGTTCAGTTCAGTTGCTCAGTCGTGTCTGACTCTTTGCGACTCCATGGACTGCAGTACGCCAGGTCTCCCTGTCCATCACCAACTCCCAGAGCTTACTCAAGCTCCTGTCCGTCGAGTCGGTGATGCCATCCAACCATCTCATCCTCTGTCGTCCCCTTCTCCTCCCGCCTTTAATCTTTCCCAGCATCAGGTCTTTTCAAATGAGTCAGTTCTTCACATCAGGTGGCCAAAATATTGGAGTTTCAGCTCTAGCATCAGTCCTTCTAATGAACATTCAGGACTGATCTCCTCTAGGATGGACTGGTTGGATCTCCTTGCAGTCCAAGGGACTCTCAAGAGTCTTCTTCAAAACCACAGTTCAAAAGCATCAATTCTTTGGCACTCAGCTTTCCTTATAGTTCAACTCTCACATCCATACATGACTACTGGAAAAACCATACCTTTGACTAGATGTCTCAATTGTTTTAATCCAGCCACAAAAGATCAGGTGACATTCAGTTGGGGTAGGGAGGCGGGAGGCACTCTTGGCGTCTGTCACCACGTCAGGGGTGTCTGGAGCTTTTGGGCCTGTGTGCCCACTGGAGGGCACGCACTTGGGGCAGAGGGTGGGTTCTGGCGTTGGTGTCTGTGGGGCCGGGCCAGCTGTCGGCAGAGTCTGGACGTCTCATCTCCCCTCCCGCCCTCCCGCTGGCAGCCCTTGTCGCTCTCAAGTGCCCTGTTCCCCTCCGCGGGTTACAGACGGAGGCCTGCAGCAATGAGAGGAGCAGTGGAAGTCCCCACAGAAGTGTGACCGGAGCACAGAGACCCCCTTGGGCAGCACCACCCTTCCCCGTCCTAGAGAAGGCAGTGGACACTGGCCCCCCTTCAGCCAGGCCTCCCTGCCTGCCCTTCTGCAGCGGCTGGGACTCGGGAGCCGCCTGGTCCCCACACCGCGGGATGCGCGGGCGCTTGCAGCTGCCCCTTCGCCCTGAGCCTGGAGATGTGCCTGTCGGGTTGGCCTCAGGCCGTCCTCATGGAATCGTGCGCACGCTCGCCATCACGCTCTTGTAAGAAGCCTTAAAGAGTTCTTTCTTCAGGTTCGGAACAAAGATGTTCTCAAAACATCAAACGGAACTTTCCAGGTTGTTCAGATACAGTAACTTCTCATGACATGAAAAGTCATTGCCTCACGGCGGGCACCGAGGTGACCAGGGCCCCCCGCGCCCGGCCTGTCTGCCCCTTGCTGCCCCCTGCTGGCGGCCGTCTGCTCGGGCTGGCCGTCTCAGGGTGGATGGGGCCTGTGTTGGCAGCGATCCCGTCAGACTGGCCGTGTGTGTGTGTGTGTGTGTGTGTGTGTGTGTGTGTGCATGTGCTGTGTGTGTGTGTGTGTCTATGTATATCCGTGTGTGTCTGTCTGTCTATGTGTATCTCTGTGTGTGTGTGCATGTGCCGTGTGTGTGTCTGTGTGTCTATGTATATCTGTGTGTGTGTCTGTCTGTCTATGTGTATCTGTGTGTGTGTGCATGTGCCGTGTGTGTGTCTGTGTGTGCTGTGTGTGTGTGTCTGTCTGTCTGTCTGTCTATGTGTATCTGTGTGTGTATGTGTGTGTGTGGTGGAGTGGGGGGTGGCAGTGATCCCATCACAGACTGGCCGTGTGTGTGTCTATGTGTATCTGTGTGTGTGTGCATGTGCCGTGTCTGTGTGTGCCGTGTGTGTCTGTCTGTCTATGTGTATCTGTGTGTGTGTGTCTGTCTGTCTGTCTATGTGTATCTGTGTGTGTGTGTCTGTCTGTCTGTCTATGTGTACCTGTGTGTGTGTGTGTGTGTGTGTGTGTGTGTGGTGGAGTGGGGGGTGGCAGTGATCCCATCACAGACTGGCCGTGTGTGTGTGTGTGTGTGTGTCTGTGTGTGTGTCTGTCTCTGCCTCTCTGTGTGTGTGTGTGTGTGTGTGTGTGTGGTGGATGGGGGAGCGGGAAGAAGACTCCTAGGGGCCATGGGGCCTGCCCCTGGCTCCAGAGGCCTCAGATGGGCCGCCTGCCGTGTCCCTGCATGGCCTCTCCCTGCCCAGGAAGTAGGAATGTGGGCCACCTCTTCGGAGCGGCCGGTGAGCCTGGCAGGGGAAGCCACGAGCCAGATGTGGGCTCGTTTCCGTGGCGTTTGCTATTTACAGAGACAGGCCTCTTACCCGCTTTGGTTCTCATTTCTCTTTTCCCTTTTGGGCACTGTACCTAAATATGAGGAAGGCGTTAAAGTATGGTAATTGCCTGTGAAGTCATGCTCTAAATAAAGTGTGAATCTGTCCAGTGTAATCACTCCTCCTGTGACTCGCATGTTGAGAAATTCACAGCATTTGGTGACTCGGTCAGGGAAGAAAAGCTGGCGGGCCCTTTCGCCTCTCCAGGATTTGGGCCGTTCTCTTGGCTGGCCAGGCCGTGCTCAGAAGCTGTGACACACCCCACACACACCTCCCCAGCCCTGCACCGGGGGCAGGTGCGCCCACGTGGTGATTCTGAAATCCGGAAGTCCTGCGGAAGTCCAGAGGAATCCCGTCACTGCTCCTGACAAGGCAGACTTGCTTCAAGTCCTCCAGAAACATTTCAGCATCTCCTCCCTCACTGTCCCTCCCCACCATCTTCTGCGTCAAGGCCTACAGTAGCGTCTGAGCTTTCCTATGACCAGGCTCCTAGACATGCCAAGTCTTAGTTTGCCACGCTCCCCGCTTCCCCTGGCCTGAAGAGCTCCCCGCACCTCTCAAGGCCCAGGTGAGGACTTGCCCCGGGTACGCATGAGCCTCCACTCTGCCAGCCCCGGTGGTCATGCCCGCCCGTGCCCTGCACCCCAGAGCCCTTACAGACGTATGCCCAACGCAGGCTTAGGTAGTTGAGAGCCACCCCAGGCTTTGGCTTATTTCTTCTTAATCGTACAGCCTGCTCTGCTGTCCGTCGGCCGTCCTGTGTGTCCACACCCGTGTACGCACCGTGGATCCGGTTGTCAGCTGTTTCCATGTAAGTCCAAAGACAGGCCTTCAGTGTGATTGATGACTTACAGGTGACACCAAAGTCGGAGACAGTAAATAGTTCTAACAGCCATTCCTTGGATGTTCGGGTATTATATTTGACTGTATTTTTTAAGGAGAGCTTACAAAAGAATGTGTGTCAGAACTGTGACACTTACAAATACTGTTTCCCAAATGAAAACCGCAGCTCTTTCTCTGCCATCTTTTGCTCTCTGAAGAACTTCAGGTGGGTCTTTGCTGGGAGGCCGTGAATAGGGCTCATGGATCAGGGCGTGACCTCCCTCCTCGCCTTTGTGAACTTGGCTTCCCCAGCCTGTCTTCACGCCCCTTCAGTGTGTGAAATACAGGGGACTTGCTTCTCCATTTTCTCTGTAATTTTACAGATACGGCAGCCTGTGTCGCAAAACTGAGGTTTCAGTTCCAGGTGCCCTTTAGGGTGATATATTGGGAGAACTGACATCACATTCAGGAACGTGAGCATTCAAGTTCTGTGTTTGCCTAGTAAGCTCTTTGAGCAATTATTTATAGTCATATTCATACGGAAAAGAGGAAGCACCATTCTGGGCCCTGAAAATACGTTTGGTCTTTTAATTTTCATTTGGTTTTTGCCTTTATAGTGTCGATCCATTGCTAACAAAGTGTGTGAAGGGTCAAAGAGAAAAGAAGCAAAAAGCAGGGTCCAAATTGCCTTTAGGAAGATGTTAAAAAAAACCAGGGGTCAGAACGGATGTGTTTGTTTAAAATCTCCTTGTTTGTGTATTTGGCTGCGCTCGGCCTTCATTGCTTTGTGCAGGTTCTCTGGTTACGGCGGGCAGGGACTGCCCGTCATTGCGCATGGGCTTCTCGTGGCGGTGTTGCGTGAGAACACCGCCTCCTGTTGCAGAGCACGGGCTCTGGGCGCTCAGGTTTCGGTAGTTGCAGCACGTGGTCTCACCAGTTGCGGTTTGCAGGCTCAGCGTTCATGGCACACGGGTTCAGCCGCTCTGGGGCCCGTGGAGTCTTCCTGGACCAGGGAATGAACCCAAGTCCCCTGCACTGGCAGGCAGATTCTTAACCCCTGTGCCACTAAGGAAGGAGCCTCTTTTTTGAACTGCACGTGTGTGTGATTGTGCATGTGTGTTTGTGTGTGTGCACATGTGTATGTGTGTGTATGAGTCGAAAGAGCAGCTGGATGACCTAAGGAACCCTTGATTCTCTTCTTCCTCCTGACCTGCCTTCCACATGCTGCTCCCCTCGCTGCCTCCCTCTCGCCAGTGCAGTCTTTTGCTGGCCCTGTGGATGAGTTAGAAGTCATAGCCACCCGGTGATATCTGTTTTTCATTCCTTGTTACTTGTAGAAAAATGCACTGTATGTTTGTGGCAAATGAAAATGATCAGTTACTAGTATTTGAGGAGATTAAAACATGACGACAGCTCTTCTTGTAATTCCACCACATTCCATCTGTGCTACGCTGATGCAGCACAGCCCCAGAGATGTGGATGGCGGGTTTCCACGTGCGTCAGACCCAGGCCTTCAGACCTCAGCAGATCCTCCCATCAGAGGGCCGAGGAAGGGCATGTCTGTTCTCTGGGCAGGAGTCTCATCCTGAAGACCTGCCGTCATTTGCTGGAATCCTTCCAGCAGTGGGGAGCTCACCACATCCCCAGGCTGCCTGTTTATTGGAAAGCTTCCCTTTGCAGATAGTTTCATTCCTCATGGGAAGCCAGAATCAGCCACCCGGGGGCTTTTGCCCTAGCTGTGTCCTTTGCAGCCGCTTGGAATGAACCCGGGCCCTTTCCTGGGTGAGGCCCCTTCAGCTTTTTGAGGGCAGCTGTGCGTCCTCATCCCCTCTCTCCTTCCACCCACCAATGCCTCAGCGAGCTGTCAGATGCCCGGTCGAGCTCCGGGGTCCTGTAGGTGTTTCCGGGAGCTAGTGCTCGGCCACATCACGCAGTGCGGAGCGTCAGGCTCCGGGGAGGTCTGAGCTGTCCCGGCCCCCAGAGCTGATGGGAGCAGTCAACTCGTTGTGGCGGCTCCTCTCGTCCCCAGGAGCCTGCACTTAGCTGTGCTGCGTGCGGGGTTCGTTCCCACCTCGTGGCCGCCTCGGGCGCGTCCCTTCCTGGGGGCTGACGGCCACTCTCGTTGCAGGCCGCCTGGTTCGTTCCCTCCTCGGGCACGTCCCTCCTGGCGGGCTGACGGCCGCTCTCATTGCAGGCCGCCTGGTTCAGTCCCTCCTGTCGGGCTGACGGCCGCTCTCATTGCAGGCCGCCTGGTTCGTTCCCTCCTCGGGCGCGTCCCTCCTGTCCGGCTGACGGCCGCTCTCGTTGGTTGCAGGCTACCTGAACGTGCTCTCCAACAGCCGCTGGCGGGAGCGCTGGTGCCGAGTCAAGGACAACAAGCTCATCCTGCATAAGGACAGGGCCGACCTGAAGACGCACATCGCCTCCATCCCGCTACGCGGCTGCGAGGTCATCCCGGGGCTGGACTCCAAGCACCCCCTGACCTTCCGGCTGCTTCGCAACGGCCAGGAGGTGGCCGTGCTGGAGGTAGGGGCCACTTGCAGGGAAAGGCAGTTAAAACTAATTTTTTCACTACACCCTGAAAGCTTTCACTTTTAAAATTTAAAATTTTTGTTAATGGGCTATTATTATTGATTTATTTTCTGCTTCTCTATTAATTCAAACCTTTTTCTGCTTTGTCTTTTTTTTTCCACTTAGCATTATCATGAGTAAGCTACAAAGATACACCTATGTATACATATGTATACACACATATACATATGGACACACATATATGTATACTTAAATAGAGTATAGAATTTTCCAGTGTACATGTAAGTATGTTTATGTTGTACAGTTGATAGAAATCAGGATATTTTGGATTTGGTAAAATGGTCAACATGTGGTCTAAATTTATCAGCCTGTGTGTGTTAGTTGCTCAGTCGTGTCCAGCTCCTTTTGACCCCGTGGACCATTGCCCACCAGGCACCTCTGTCTGTGGAATTCTCCAGGCAGGAATACTGGAATGGGTTGCCATTCCCTTCTCCAGGGGATCTTCCCAACCAAGGAATCAAACCCAGGTCTCCTGAATTGCAGGCAGATTCTTTACCGTCTGAACCACCAGGGAAGCTCAGTCAGATCCAAAGCCAGATTCTAAATGACCGCAGTTGTTGGTCCTTTAATGGACCAGAACCTGGTGGTCCGGAGTCGACGATGAGAAAGTGAAAGAAGGAAAGAGGCTAATATTCCCTGGGTCACGCAGCCGGCTTTCACACTCCAGGGAATCAGCCAGAAATAGAGGGATAAAGAGAAAGAGAGGAAGAGAAAGAAAGACAGACAGGGGGACCAAGACTCTGATGGAGCAAAGGTGTTTTAATCAACATGGCATGGGCATATATACTGTAGTTATTCTCAGCAAAGATAAAGATTAAAATTCCAGACTTACAAAACACAAGGCGATCCCTATTAAAGAGAGAAGAGGGTACTTATCACCATAATGAGAAACTAACAAAGGAAATACCTGGATTCCTCAGCCCCGGGAAAGGCGTGCTTCTCCTCTTAATTTCTGAATATTCAGGAATTAATAAGGGCCAAAGGTTTCCTGACAGATCCATAACAGCACACGGGAAGCCTCCTACTGAATGCTTCCTGACACTCAGTGATGCTGACCAGTGGAGGAAATGGCCAGTTAGCCCACCTAGAAGGAAGGTCCTGGTAGGAGATAGGAGTTTGTTTCAGAGACTGCTTTTTTTTTTGTTCTGGTGAGGACAAAAAATGATTAACGTCATAGTTCTTCCTCCCACGAGCTTCTCGCCCAATGGCTTGGATGCTTTGAGGTCACAGGTCAAAGGTCCGAGCCCGCCCTGGTGGCTGACCTTACAGATGAGAAGCAGGCCTGGCTGGGGCTGGGGTGTCTGGGCCCCCGTCTTGGTTCTGTTGCAGACTTTGATCACAACCCAATCTGTTTTTCTCTCTCGGCTTCTTTATTTGTCTGTGAAACAGAGCACCGGGCCAGGGTCGGTGTGCTTGGTAAGCATTTATGCGGGCTGAACGCTGCGGGGCAGATGGCAGTGGAAAAAGCTGAAAGCGTAAATGAGGAAGCTGTACTCTTGGTGTGGAATGCAGGTGTCGCCTGAGAGGCCTGGCAGCAGGTCTGATGGGGGTGCGAGGGCAGGAAGGCGTGGGCTGGCACGCGCTGGGTTCAGGGGTGGAAAGGGCGTCTCTGGCCTGGATGCCGGGTGGAGACAGGAGACCCCATGGGCAGGGGCAGGGAGGGGCTGGGTGAGCAGGACCCTGTCCTGTCTCTACTGCCCGCCCTGTAGGTGCAGCCTCATGTTCCCGAAAGATGGTGGTTGTGTTTCATTGTTTTTCCCTATTCCAGTTGTGGAATCAAATGCACACACTCAGAAAACTAACCACGCTCAGCGTTCCAGCATAAGCAGAGTCTGCCTGAACCAGTTAAGGAAATTCAGTGATGCGGGCAGTAAAATTATATTCTGTACACTTGCTAAGATCATTTTATCCTAACTTTTGAGATAACTTGAGAATTACAGAAGAGTTGCGAACACAGTACACATAATTCCACATAGCCTTTACCCACATCCCCCAAATACTAACAAGGTACCACATTTGGTATCTCTTGCATGGTCTCTCCCGCCTCTTTTTTCTCTCTGTATGTTTTTTTCAGGAAAAAACAGACATGTTGCCCCTCTCTCCCTAAACACTTCAGGGTGAATTTATTAAAGAACGAGAGCATTCCCTTACCAAAACCACTCCATAATCATCAAAACCAGGGAATTCAATTATCTGACTCTCAGATTTTAATCAGACTCTCCCAGTTACCCCAGGAATGCCCCTTGTAAGCAGAAGGAAACCCTAGGTGATATGTTGCCTTGGGCTGCAGTCTCATTGGCTCTCCCGGTCTGGTTGCATGACGCTGATACGGGGCGTGGTACAGAGCAGTTTATCATGTAGAGGACCCCTCAGTCTGGGGGTATCTGCTCTTTTCCCGGAAAGCCGCACCTGGGGTCAGCATGCTTGGCAGGGCCCGTGGGCAGCGGTGTGGTGTGCGGTGCGTCACGTCAGCCAGTACAGCCGCCAGTCTGCCCACGACTGGCGGTGTTACCCTGACCCTGTGGGTGGGGCGTCTGCACGGCTTCCCCACTGCGGAGTCACCGTGTTTCCTGTTTGTCTTTAATAAGCTTCAGGTGGGAAGATTCTCTGAGATATCCTACCATTCACAGTTTTACCCACTGACTTTTAGCATTCATGAATGAGTCTTGCCTGAAACAGTTGCTGAATGACGACTTCCTAATTCCATTATTCCCTCCATATTTGTTAGTTGGTATCTACTGTCAGGGAGATTTCCCTTCCTCCCATTTAATTGGTTAGTCATTCATTCATTCATGTATGTTTGTATATCAGCAGGGGTTCAGAGATTATCGTTTTAATCAATGAGTACAATCCTGTGTTGTCAGGATTTATCCTGGTCAGATTAACCGCGTTGGTCAGCGGAAAGCCCTTAAGCTCTGTGACCTCTGCTCTGTCCCAGAATAAAGACACCGCAGTCGCCACTGTTCTGTGAGCTCTCTCCTCACCTTACGACGCACCAAGCTAGCCCAGGCTCATCTTGGACTTTGCCCTGCCCCAGGCCTGCTGGAATCAGCCATGGTCCAGAGAGCTCTAGAGGACTTCCGTGGACGGTGGTGCTCGGAAGCCGGGATCTGGGTGGCAGGTGTGCTCTAGGTGACTGGGGTGGCATAGGAAATGGTGTGTGTGTATGTGCTTATACATACACATGTTCAGGCATGTTTCTCGTGCATATTACACACATGGACATGCATATGTACATGTATAGCAGTAGTAGTAGTGCTAGCCGCTCAGTCGTGTCCGACTCTCTGTGACCCCATGGACTGCAGCCCGCCAGACTCCTCTGTCCATGGGATTTTCCAGGCAAGAATACTAGAGTGGGTTGCCATTTCCTTCTCCAGGGGATCTTCCTGACCCAGGGATCGAACCCAGGTCTCCTGCATTGCAGGCAGATTCTTTACCGTCTGAGCTACCAGGGAAGCCCATACATGTATACACTCGCATCTCAACCCGAAAGTGAAAGTGAAAGTCGCAGGTCTCTTGCATTGCAGGCAGATTCTTTATCAGCTGAGCCACCAGGAAAGCCCAATCTCTACCTATTTATCTACTAAAAGCCACAAGATTGTAATTAATATTCTAAATTCAGTATAACACCACTGAGATAGTTGTTAAAAGTCTGAGGAAATTTCTGAACAATGAGGAAAATAGTTAAGAGTGTAAGAGTATCCACAACATCTTAGATAGTGTGTTAAAATGCTTTTAAGAATGCTTAGATTAAATAATGATGAATGCATGGCTAGAGGATCAGTCACAGATACATTCTTGACATGGGTTTTTGTTTGGGGAAGGGCAGAAGACCAGTGAAGAGAACCTATTTGTGATTTTTTTCTAGTATCCAGGTGTTCATTAACTTGGCAAACGTTGGTTACGTTCCTGCTCTCTGTGAGGCGCACAGTTGGGACCCCTTCCCTCTGTCAAGTGGCCCCATGCGACACTGGCCAGGCACGGTCTGTCGCTTATACAGTATTGCTGATCAGTTCTATCAGCGCACAGAAAGCAACTTCTCCCCCCTCAACCGCTCTTCCTCCCAAGAGGTTTTGTGCCTACCACCAGGTATTTATGCTTAGTTGTACTCTGGTCCATGTTCAACTCGTCCAGGTTACAGTGTTGAAAGCCCAGTTTTCTTTAAGGGTTTAGGCTCAACTCATACATCTTTCTTTATGTAAAAATTTTGTAACTTCTACAAAAACTTTAAAAATTAATTGTTTTTTTTTACATTCAGGTACCTCATAACTCTGTTTTCCGTACACTTTAAGCATTACTCACATATTTGAATACCGAAAGTATTTAGGCATTTGAAATGCTATTATGAGTAATGTAATTGACCTTCTGAATCACATAACAGGGACAGCTTAGAATTTTAATGCACTGAATCTTAAAGATCTATTTCAGACTTGTAAGTCGGGCAGATGACATTTGGGGAGCATTTGAAACTTCCTAAAGAGATGGCACGCACAAGGCAGCCCAGTGCTTGTCAATACAACAACAACCGTATCCACACAACTTCTAGGAAAACGGAAGTGGGTTGATTTACTGTGCCATCTAGTCAGGGCAATAAAATTGCTATTGCAAGCCCACGTCAGAGACCACAACAAGGGCTCCTGGCCAGCAAAATTGGTGCCCACAGTGGCCGAGACCTGACGCGCTGGCCAGGTTAGGCACCTGTGGTTGGAGGGGCTCCTCCTGCTGCCCAGATTTTATTTGCCAAAGTAAGGGGGCTTTCTAAACAGCTTCCTGTGGCTGAGATTTAAATAATCCCATTAGCTTCCACGTCTTACACCCTAGTGCCTTTCCCCAGAATAACTGGGAGGCATTTAGTACCTCTGGTTTTTCTCTCGTGGGGCATGGTCACTGTGCAGCTTCTGCAGTAAGGCTTAGCGTGAACGTGGTGTTGATCCCGTGACGCAGGCAGTGACTGCATCCTCGTCGTCCACATCTGCACGTGCCCGTGCTACCGTGCCTTTCCTGTCGTGGTGTCTCTTTACTGACACGTCTATGAAAATGTGAAAACCGTACTGTTACTTACATAACATGCTCTTTCCGCCTCTTCCCTCACCAGTCATCTTCTTCTGAAGACATGGGCAGATGGATTGGGATTTTGCTGGCCGAGACGGGGTCCTCGACAGACCCCGGGGCCTTGCACTACGACTACATAGATGTGGAGATGTCAGCGAATGTCATCCAGACGGCCAAGCAAACCTTCTGGTAAGATCCTCTGCCGTGAGGAACGGCACTGAAGTTAAATGGCTTCATTTTTTTCCGTAATTTCTTCCCTTTTATGTAAGTGTATAGCCTTAAAGGGGGAAGAAAAGAAAAACTTACTAAAGACTCTCCTTTTTTGTATTAGTGCAGATTCTGGTGAAATATTTGTCATTTCAACCATCTGTGTTTTGTATTAGAACAGGGGTTGGCAAGCTTTTTGTGCAAAAGGCATGACAGTAATATTTTTGGCTTTGCAGACCAAATGTTCCCTGTTAAAACTGCTCAGCTCTGCCACTAGGGTCACACACATAAATGAATGGATATGGCCGTGTGCCAATAAAACTTTATTTGCACACACAGGCAGTGGGCCATATCTGACCCGTGTCTGCTGACCCCTGTATTAGGGAAAGTTCTATAAAGCAGAAATAATTCTCCTTATTGTATAACTGAGGACTGCATTTTCAAAGCCATCAATCATATCCTTTTAAAACTTCAATATGATTTTTTAAAGGGCTGTTATGTATAAAAACATTTAAACAATGAGTATTTCTTTCACATAATCATGGCCAGGATAATTAATGCAGCAATTCTCAAAGTATGGTCCACAGACCCCTGTGGGTATTCAAAACTCTTTTTAGGCAGTCCCAAAGGTCAAAACTGTTCCCATAATGATGCTAAGAAATTATTGTTGTTCTTTGCATTTGCATCAGTGATGCAGAAGGAACCAGGGACGAGGGGTAAATTGGCAGGTACCTTAGTGCCATCTTAAGTGGTTGCTTAGCACAGCGCTGCGACCACGGTCACCACCATGCCTCTGTAGCAAAAGAGGGTGCTGGGTTCACTTGAGACGTCCATGGTCAAGCATTGAAATTGTTCCTTTTTCTGTGAAGGGCCAGATGGTGGATCTTTTTTATTAACTCTCGAGTCCATGTCTTTTTGACATTTATGAGACGTAGGGGGCAGGACACTCAAAGCTCTTTATTGCCTGAACTGTCGTGTTGTCGTGAGGAAATGCTCTTATGTGACTGAGTTGCTAACTCAACTAGCTCCTCCCCATCCCACTACTGTTTTTTTTTTTTCATTTTTACCGGAAAGAACAATTCACAGATGAACTGTCGTTATTCAGACGTAGGCATTTGCAGACACTTGTTAAAAAATGAACCGAGTGAGCCTCTCGTCTCGAGGAAGATGGGCAGCAGTGTTTGTTGCCTGTGATGGAGTTGAACTTTCATTGAGAATTGAGAATTCTGGGAGCATTCTATCTTCCACTCCGAGCTGATGTCTTCCCGGTACTCAGACTTTTGTGAGAACATCGGTGGTGATGTTAAGTGTGATTTTTGATATTGTGTAATGAAGTGTGTGCATTTGGAAGGTCTGCATCAGTCATGCACAGGTAAAAGATCCCTCCCACAAGCCATATAAATGAATGGGTATTCATGTCAAAGCGGGCAAGCAAGTTCATTGATACAGTTTCAGATTCTACATGGCAACTAATCATTAAGAAATTACCACTCGTTGAGTTTTGGTGTAGTATCAAAGAATATCTTCCATGACCTGGAAAAGCTGTTAAAATACACCTCACTTTTCCAACTAAATATCTGTAGGAGGCTGGATTTTCTTCACCTACTTCAACCAAAACAACATATTACAACTGATTGAATGCAGAAGCAAGTTTGATAATCCATTGTCTTCTACTGAGCCAGACACGGAATAGATTTACAAGCATATCAAACAGTACCATTTTTCTCATTTTTAAAAAATTTTAAAAAGGTATCATTAACATTGATAAAAATATGTTGAAATACAGTGGATTTACTCCTGTTGTTTTTGAACGAATAAAGGTGAACACATTCCTGAGTTTCAGTTGCAAGTACTGTCAGCCTCGATAGTGAACACCCACACAAACCAAAGCTCTTCGGCGTCTTCAGTAACTCTGCAGGGCGTAGAGATGCAAAGCTCGGGAGGCCTTCTCGTCTGCCGGAACGCGTCTGTGAAATGGAAACACAGCTGGTTTCTGTTTCGTGCCGTGTGCTGTGAGGAGCAGGGGTTGGGCGCCCTTTTCTGTGGAGGGCAAGTCAGCGGGCACTTTCAGCTTTGCAGAGCATGCGTCCCCCAGCGCGACCTCCCTCCTTTGTCACCATGCTCAGCTCTCCGTGGCCAGGCAAAAGCAGCAGCACAGTCCTGGAACCAGTGGACGTGGCCACGCCCGGCCGGCGTTGTCTGGGTCCTTTGCGTAAAGTAACGCCTGTGAGGTTACGACGGAAGGCGCGCTGGGCCAGGAGGAAGGGACCTGGGTTCTGTCCTGCTGCAGCAGGTGCTAAACGGAAAGGTTTGGGACGTGTCCCTCCTAACCTCTCAGTGTCCACCTTCTTTTTGTAGAACATAGAGTTTAGGTAACGTGATATCTGAAACTTCAGTCTGTTAGAGCTCTGATCCCCGGATTCCCGCTTCTGTCTCTCTCATCCTCGGAGAATCTGGACTGGGGCTCAAGGGAGGCAGATTGAAACAGAGCAGGTGATGGAGTTGTATGATCAGCAAGTGACGATGAACATACCAACAACTGTTGACAAGCCCACCCGGGCCCTTGAAGACTCTGAAATCCTTTGATAAACTCAGAGATAAACTCAGATGTTTGCACTAGTTCTGTTTAACATCCACACCACCATCTAGCTTCTCCACACAAGTGGTGTTTGTGGGGGACTGGAGCAGTTCTGAATGGGGTTGCGGGATGAATGTTAACTTAATGCTTGGCTAGGGAGAAGGCAATGGCACCCCACTCCAGTATTCTTGCCTGGAAAATCCCATGGACTGAGGAGCCTGGTAGGCTGCAGTCCACGGGGTTGCTAAGAGTCGGATACGACTGAGTGACTTTACTTTCACTTTTCACTTTTATGCACTGGAGAAGGAAATGGCAACCCACTCCAGTGTTCTTGCCTGGAGAATCCCAGGGAAGGCGGAGCCTGGTGGGCTGCCGTCTATGGGGTCGCACAGAGCCGGACACAACTGAAGCGATGTAGCAGCAGCAGCAGCAGGAGACCCAGCAGAGTAAAGATAACGTCGGCCTGGTTTAGGAATCGGGCTTCCCTGGTGGCTCCCTGGTAGAGAATCTGCCTGCGATGCAGAAGACCTGAGTTTGATCTCTGGGTCACGGAGATCCTCTGGAGAAGGAAATGGCAACCCACTCCAGCATCCTTGCCTGGAGAATTCCGTGGAGAGAGGAGCCTGGCGGGCTACAGACTGTGGGGTCACAAAGCATTGGACACGACTGAGCGATTGAGCGTGCACATGTTAGGAATCAAGCCACCATATTCCACCCAACAAAGGTAAATGGCCTTGACAAAGTGAGGCCATCTTATGCAGCTTTACCAGACCATCTCCAGGAACGTTAGAGGGTTTCTGAGGTACAGACTGCCTGTACGCTCTCACTTCTGTTGTTTGGAAACCAGGGTGACAGTGATCACGTGCTCACTGTTCTGTTCATTCTTGTTATTTTTTCCCATAAGAAGATTCTGTCTAATTAGGGAAGTGTAAGTAAACTACAGTGAGTCTCCTAATTGTATAGTAAATAAAGCACATTAAAGGAGCTTTTTAAGAAGTATAATATCCTTAAGTCCAGTTTTGCAAAATCTTCACATCTACAGTGACATAAAAGGAAGGAGTTCATGGTTGTTAACTGTACTGTTTGGACAGTAACTGTACTGTACTGTACAGTTATTAGTTTCTAAAAGCCTCTCCTAAGTCTACATATAACTTCAACAATAATAAGCAAACTGGTAACAACATTTAAGAGAAATCTTGACCAAAAATATTTCCCCTAGGACCCAGATGAGTGGAATATTCATCTGAACCAAATATGAGAAGGTCACATTTTCGAAAAAGGAGCATAGATTGCAATTTTGAAAATTGATTTATTAAAAATATGCACAAATTTATAGCTACGAGAATCTTTGCCGCACCATTAAAATCTTTATTGGAGATGTCACTTAGCAATAAAGTTTATTCTTATTTATTAGTTTTCTGTTAAACCTTCTATAACAATTAAGAGAGAAGAGATTTAACAAGGAAGCAGTGTTCAAAATATAAAATATGGTAGCCTGCCAGTGTAATATATAATCTAAGATTAATTTCTGCCTTTATGTAACTGGCAGCTAGTTAACCAATCTTTTCGAGGTCATTAGGGGAATTTTCTGTGCATTGATTATGTCTGAAGGAGAAGGGCAATGATATATTTTGGGACGAGGACGCCAGAAGAAAGAATAGGAGTCTCAGGTCTCCTAGAAAAAGCGGTCTGTTTAAGAGTGTTAGTAACAGTAAAGAGTCAAAGCATGCTTTCCCGTGGCCTGTTTTTAAATAACACTCGATATATACGATATATTACATGGCAGATGTTCTGAAAGTTTCTTCTGGAACTCCTTTCAAGTCACGCTGGGTAGGAGCCCTTAAGCGAGCTGTGACAGCGCTGATGACGATGAAAGCTGTAGATCGGTGTGGACGCAGAGTGGGGGCAGGCAGACAGGCGGGAAGCTGTCCCCTCCAGCCACCCTCTCATCTGAGTCCCCAGGAGATCTTACTCTAAGATGCGGTTCCTGAAAACACAGGGGAACCTTTGAAAGTGTTACGTTGTTGTGAGAAGCGGATGCGTTCTGGAGATGGGTGGTGGTGCGGGCTGTGCCACAAGCTGATGTGCCTCGGGCCCAGAACTGGGCCCTGAAAAGTGGTTAAGGTGGTGGCATTCTGTTATGTGCATTTTACATATATATATATATATATATATATATATCTCCTGGGTGGCCCTAGTGGTAAAGAACCTGCCTGCAAATGCAGGAGACATGGGTTCAATCCCTGGGTCAGGAAGATCCCTGGAGGAGGGCATGGCAACCCCCTCCAGGATTCTCGCCTGCAGAATCCCCAGGGACAGAGGAGCCTGACGGGCTACAGTCCGTGGGGTCACAAAGAGTTGGACGCAACGGAAGCGACTGAGCATGCACGTATATTTCTGTATCTTCTGTTTTGGGTTTAACAAGTGGCATGTGGCCTCTTATCTCATTTCTGTGTTTCCATGGGGCTAAGAACTGACTGCAGGAAGAGTGTCTGGCCAAAAGGCGAGGGACCTCGTATTTGGTCTTAGATCCCAGAGACCTAGCCGGGGGGCCCAGGTCCCTCCCTGAGAGATGACGGGCAGCCTGGCTGGTGGCCGAGATCTCTTCCAGCTGGGACAGGACGTCCTGAGTGTCTGTGACCTCCCGTTAGGTCCTGTGGTGCAGAGCGACCTGCTGGTGTCTGTTCCTAGTGAGTGAGCTTCTGCCCCACCCCCCTCATGGTCCTCGCTCCCTCCTGGCATCTGTGCCCAGGGGGCCCACGCAGGGGCTGGAACCTGGGGACCCAGACCAGGCAGGAGACAGCCCCGGGCAGAGCGTCTGTCTCAGAGCAAGGGACAGCCCTGGTGTCAGTGCCCATGGGCATTGGCGCATATCGGGCCACAGGCAACCCGTGGGGCTGGGGTGGTCATCCCATGGCCTGCCTCTCATCACCAAACCTTCACCCCAAAGTACCCCCAAGTGGGGTATTCAAGCCAGAAAACCTTACATGTGTATCTGAAAGCACATCAAATCTGTCTTTCTTGTATTCTTTTTTTCCTATACGTTGCTGTTATTTCATCGCCAAGTCGTGTCTGCCTCTTTTGCGATCCCATGGACTGTAGCCTGCCAGATTCCTATGTCCACGGGATTTCCAGAATACTGGAGTGGGTTGCCATTTCCTTCTCCAAGGGATCTTTCTGACCCAGGGCTTGAACCCATGTCTCCGGCATCTTTTCCTAAATATATGTTAAAGTATCCGAAGTACAGAGCAGTCATATGCGTTTTTGCATCAGGAGAAGAGTTACTGTGTGATACCTGTGTGTCCCGGGTGGGCCGCGCGCTGCGTTCTGTGTGCTCCCAGCAGGGGGCAGCACTGCACCCGAGCCGCCTTCGCGAGCTCGGCAGGGTGGGTGGGAAACGCAGCTTTATCCCCAGGGCGGATCGGTACAGCCCCTTCCTCATTCTCAGGAGCCAGGAATCCCAGGGCAGCTTTGTCGCAAGTGTCTGAGAGGCCGGTCTCCCCTTCCCACTTCCTGCCCGCAGATTTGCTCATTTGCCGTTTTTTTAAATTCATCTAGTTACCATAGAAATGTAAGATCCCAAGAAAAAGCAAAATTTGGGGAAAAAAATTTTTTTTGGTTTTAAATTTCAGGCTATCTTAGTTTTTCCAGTTGGGGAAATTGGAAAATCTCTAGGGTAATTCTTCCCCAGGCCTTGAGGTTTTTCACTTGGACCATGAGCAGACCGTTCGCACGTTCCTTCCTTCCCTGCTTCCTTCATTCGTGCGGGTCGTACTTGTTGAGCAGCTCTTACCGGCTGGCTGTCACCCCGGCACACGATGAGTGGAGCTGGCAGAGGCCATCGTGTCCTCCTGAAGCTGAGGTGCCTGTGGGGAAGGCGGACATCACTGTGTCACGTGTCAGGGGGTGATTAGTGGTAGGAAGGAGCAGGGGACAGCAGAGGGGGAAGGGGGCGCTGTTTACTTGGGGTGATCGGGAAGGAGGGGTCTCAGAGCTGCAGGCAGAGAGCCTCTGGGAGCCTGGGGTGCAGAGCAGGAGGGGTGGAGGGGTGAGGGGAGTGGGCTCGGCACTCGGAGCCTCGCAGGTCACCAGCACTCGTGTGGTGATGTGGCCTGCCCTGCCTCCCGAGGGCTGGGGGTGGCCGCCCTCAGGCTCCCAGAAGTTCAGGGCTTGGAGGGCGGAGGGGAGGGAACAAAAACCCAGAGCTCAAGAAAGGCTGTGGGATGGACGTTCTAAGGTGCTTATAGAACAAGGTCCATGAACTTGCCCTGAGAAGAGCCGGAGATACTTTGGTTTTGCAGGCCAGGTGGTCTCTGCCTTCCAGAATTACCAGGCTCATGAAAAAGGCATGTGGAAAAAAAGGAGGTACAGACAGTTTATCAGTGAAGGGTCCAGGTAAAGGTGTTCCGGTGGAGTTTTATTGGCAGAAGCAGGCTGAGCCCCTGCTATAAATGCTGAACGCCGGGTTTGTGGCACACCAGGCGTGTGCGGGGCCACTCTCCGAGTCCCCTGCAGGATCGTCCCGGGTCTGTGCTGCAGTCCCAGGAGCAGGTGACGTCCTGTCCTGCAGGTGAGGATCCACCCTGATGGCTGTGGAACACCCGATCCTGTCCGGGTCCCGACGTTTCTCCACCCGCAGCTGGGCAGAGCCCAAGCACCCGTTGGCACTCCCAGAAGGCTCGGTGATCCACCGGAGGTCATAACCCGCTTCCTCTCTTTCAGCTTCATGAACCGGCGTGTTCTGTCCACTAACCCCTACGTGGGAAGCACCTCCAATGGCTATGCGCACCCCAGCGGGACGGCCCTTCACTATGATGATGTCCCCTGCATCAGCGGCTCGGTGAGTGTGGCGGGCAGAGCGGGGGGTCGGCTGTGCTGGAAGGCGGGCGCCCGCGGGTCCCTGTGACTTCCCCTCCTTTCGGCCTAAACGAGAGAGGCAGGATGAAAACCACACCCCACCTCTCTAGTGTTTGACACCCCGTTCGCCTTAATTGACGCGTGAACACGAGGGTCATCGGCACCAGGAGCCAGTTTGTCATTCGCGTAAACGCCATTAGCCAAACACTGTCAGAAATCTCCATCAGAAGGGAGACGTTGCCGCAGGGTAACGACCACCTCCGGACACACTCCCGCGTCCTCAGGGTAGCTGGGACTCCGTGTCACTGGGACTCCTGTCGGTGGAGGAGAAGCCGGCCTGCCGGCCTGGCCTGCAAGGCCGTGTTCGAGTGCAGATTGAGATGAAAGGGGCTCCATGTTAGGTCGTGGGTGTCAGGGTGCGGGCAGGCTTGGAGATCCTGTCCCAGCTGTAGAGCCCAGCAGTAGGGAGTCTGGCCTGAGTCCGGGGTGGCCTGGGGTGGGCGGGACACAAGTCCTGTCCCACCCATCAGGCCTGGCCATTCTCCCTCTTGCCCCCCATCCCCACTCCACCTTCAGCTGGGGTCTCCAGGACTGGAGGGGCTCTGGTGCGCGCTGTGGCCGTAGCCGCCCGCTCTACAGAGCAGGAGCCAGGAGCCCGGGGAAAGCCCATGATGGCCCCGACAGGAGCAGGTTCCAGGCCAGGCACTGGGCCCTTTCCTAGGCGGCCCGGCTCTCGGGGTCTGCTTGCTAGTCTTGGGGGCGCCTCCCCTGCCATCATAGACCCAATCGCGCCTCATCCGTGCGGGACATTCTGCTCCTCTGAGCCTTTGGCCTCAGCCCCAGCTGTTTTGAGAACACACAGCACTGCCCATCTCACTGCCCGAAGGCCCCCTTGTGAACCTTGCCCCCCCCAGAGGGGTTTCTCCCAGGGCACGTGGTGGGCGGAGCGGTGTAAAGAAAGCCAGGCCTTCACAGATGCCCATCTGTGCCCATCGGTCCAGTTAATGCCATGCAGGTTCGGGTACCCCAGGAATGGGCTTTTTTTAGGGCACACACAGCTCCCGCTGGCCTGGAGCTGAGAAGCTGCCGGCTCCAGACTCCGCACCGAGGAGGCATTTCTGCATGTGCGTCGCTGGGTGGGCAGCGTGAGGGATGCAGCCGCAGCGCCCCGCACGCAGGGCTTCTGACTCCCTTGCTTGCTAAGGGCTTCCTTGGAGCTCAGGCCTCTCTTCAGACTGTCGCTCACCTTCCTGGGCTCCGTGACCCGGCCCTCTGTTTCGGAGGAGCCTTCACTCCTCAGCTTGACAAAGTTCATACTTTTGAGCCACAATCCCTGACATTTTAGCAGTGTTTCAACTTCAGTAATTCTTTCCCTTCACGTTCTCCCTGAGGCCTAGATGAAAGTGCATCTCGAAAACGATCTTCTGACAGGCGCACATGCACTTTTAACCTGCAGCTGCTGTGGAGTTTGTTTTCCAAGTTTCCCATGTGACCTAATCCTTTGGTATTTTAGGAAGAGGATGGTCCCGTCTAGACCATCTTAATAACCCGGGACAAATATGTGCTAGGTTGTCATTATGAAACGCTCACATCCACGTTTATCTGCATGTACTATTATTTTTAGATTATAGATGTGTCCCCAGCACACAAAAATAGACGCACTGAAGTGACTACAGCGGAACAAAAACACTCCTACAGTGAAATTTTAAGCCTTTTCTATTTTTATAACAAAAGGCCGTAATTGCATTCTGGCAGAAAGAAACTCTGCCAGGATATAAAAATAGACTAAAATAAGTATAGTACATGAATTAATATTTTCTCTCTCTCTCTTTTTTTTTTAAACTGCAAAGCAATTTATAAAGACCTTTAAAACTTAAAAGAATCTGGCCATGGTTGTGAGTTTGGGTTTTAATTTATACTTTAATGTCCATGTTCTAAAGTGGCTTGTAGCTATTTTAATCCTTTGTTTAAAGGTTTTCCACTGAAGTAATGCCATTGTATCAATTATAGTTTGAAGCGTCCTATTTTCTATGATGATTTGACTTCTTTCTTGTAACAGCCTGTGATTTTGGCTGCTGTGCTTTCTTCAGGCCTAACCAAGTGTGGGACGCAGGTGATGCTGGCAGTCATGTGACCCACAGAGCCCACACCCCCGAAGCCCGCATGGCAGGCTTGGAAGGGTCGGCTGGTGGTCTGCACCCAGCCCCTCCTGGCCTGGGGGAGCCTGAGGTGCAGACGCTGAGGGCTGTGTAGTTAAGGGCACGGCTCTCAACTCCGGCTCTGCTTGATACAGCTCCTCCTGAGCCCGTGCCTTAGTTTCCCTTCCTCTGTAAGACTCCTGGCAGAATTCCCTGCATCGTGCATCAGTTTTATTGTGAAATAAGATAAAGTGCTTCGCTGGGATCTTAAACTCATTATTGACCAGGGGATTTTTTTTCAGAAACCAATGCCTGTCACCCGTAATCTGTTGTGTGCGTGAATATTGATATGTCTCCCCTCAGCAATGCTCGGGCGATGAAGAACGTATTAACACGTCTCTGATCAAGAAGTTAACATGTTTTCTCAGGAGAACCGGAGCCCCTGATCTCTGGATGGACCCCAGTTCAGCATCCTTTTCCTTAAATCACGTTGTTTCTGCTTCCTGGGTCAGGAGGACTTCCAAAATCTGGTTCTTTAAAGACATGTCGGGTTCCCCCCTCCCCCACTTTAACAAATAAAACAGCAAAACAAAAATATCATTAGCCAATGACCCTGGGAACAGTTTAAGAAAAAAAGATATCTTAAGACCCCAAAGGTAGAAAGGCTGTTCGGAGTTGGTTCACTTAGTCGTGTGTGTGTGTGTTACTAACAACAGCATGGGGCGTGCATACGTGTTCTGGGGTGCTTGCTAATAACATCTCAATGTGCTCTGCTTCCTGCGGCCGGGGCGCCCACTAACGACGCGCTGTGTGTGTTCCAGTGGGGCCCCGACGACGACGTTCCCGCCCTCCGCGGCCGAGGCCTGGGAGAAGAGGTGCTCTATGATAACGCCGTCCTGTACGATAACTTGCCGTCTCCGAAAATCTTTGCTCGCTACCCTCCCGCTGACAGGAAGGCTGCTAGGCCGTCTCCTGACAGGCTGTCCTGTAACCACTACAAACACCCCGCCTCCTCCGGCCCGCCCTCCTCCCCGTCTGTCACTAACACCTCTTCTGTGGGGAGGGCGTCTCTCGGGCTCAGCTCACAGGTACAGCACCCCCGTTCTGTCATCTTCCAGAATCTCTGTCACGCTTCTCCTGCAGAGCCTGGCAGCGACAAGAGTGTCCGCCAGCTCGCGGGCAGTGAGCCCCGTCATGGGTAGAGCGCAGTCTTCCCCTCAACTAGGGTATGATCTGCAAATGCACTCGGCGTCTGGCCACCCAGGGATGGGTTACAAGAAACGCAGAGCGTGACCGTATTACGTACCAGCCCGACAGTTCAGGGGGCTGCCCTGGTGACTCAGAGGTCAAGCATCTGCCTGCGATGCAGGGACCTGGGTTCAATCTCTGGGTCGGGAAGATCCCCCTGGAGAAGGAAATGGCAACCAACTCCAAGTATTCTTGCCTGGAGAATCCCATGGACAGAGGAGCCTGGCGGGCTACAGTCCATGGGGTCGCAAAGAGTCGGATACAACTTACTGACTAATCAACAACTACTGGCCCAGGGTTGCGTTCTGTTTGTCTTCTGTCTCTGCCCACCTTTCTCTCCATCCTTGTGATGTTCCCCAGTGAATTTTGTGAGTTATGGTGATTAAAGGCAAAGTATTAAAGAGCATGGGGTGGTAAGTTTTCAGACGACTTCTGAGCTGCGAGTTCCTTTCCTATGTTTTCGTTGCATGTACTTGAGGAAGGGTGGGCTCCACTGGCCATTGCTTCCAGACCTTTAAGCAGGATTAGTCCAAGGATTACAGTATTCTCCCGTCATGAGTGTAGGAGTATACTCCCTAAAATGGAGTGGATAATACGGCTCTTGGATTATCACTGAATGGTCAGTAAACTTGATATTGAGTGATTGTCCATCCCACACCTCTTCTTTGTGGCACACCGTGAAGTTTCAGTGTAAATATTAATTTTGTGTTTGCACGCATTTAAACTAAGATTTAAGCGGTACCTGGAAGAATACTCTACAAACATAAAGCACAGGACGACATTTTAAATTATTTTCTTTTCCCTCCAGTTTTTGGGGTAATCTTGAGGAAATGATAAATGCCAAGTAAGATCCTAGAATTTCAGAGTGTGATAGTTTATAGTGGTTCTTCCAAACCTGCTCTTTTTCTCAAAGTCACGTAGGAAGATTTTTGTGTCTTATTTCTAAAAACAGCTGGAGATGGTGATTCAGTGAGTCTGAGGACCCAGACCAGTGTATCTTCAAACATAAGTACTTACATAGAAAGTTTTTTGATGAGTGAAAGTGACGTGAAAGTCACTCAGCCGTGTCCGACTCTTTGCGACCCCATGGCCTGTACAGTCCATGGAATTCTCCAGGCCAGAATACTGGAGTGGGTAGCCTTTCCCTTCTCCAGGGGATCTTCCCAACCCTGGGATCGAACCCAGGTCTCCCACATTGCAGGCAGATTCTTTACCAGCTGAGCCACCAGGGAAGCCCCTGATACTTATTTATGAGCACTTACATAAAAAGTCTCACAGGTCACATGCTTCCCTTACTAGGTGAAGGTATTGACCTGTCTTTTTATTGGTATTGGAGTTCACTTTGGTAAAAATGAGGGGACAAAATATCCTGTCATATCCATTTGGAGCATCCCGATTAGTTTGGAATCACTTGACATGTGGTTCGTTTGTGTTTCGTTTTTGTTCATGTTACTTTCAAGTGGGAAGCACTTTTTCAGGTCGCTTACCTTCTGTTTCCATGTCCTCATTTGGCCATTTAGTGGGGACCCGCTACACTTAATACACACCTGCCGTATGTGCGCCCTAGATGTGGGCACTGTGTCATTTAAGCTTTTTAGGAGCCCTATGGGTGACATCAGTGTGTTTACATTTTCAAATGAGCATGCAGCCTCAGAAAGCATTAATGAAGTGCTCAACACCTCCTAAATGGTGGAGTGGGAATTTGAAGCTCCCACCCCGACCCCCCACAAACCCAGGCCGGTGTCTACCAAACACCTGTGCTTTTTTTCTGTCTGTGCCACATTTGAAAGAGTCAGACTGAACCGTTGACTGCAAAAAAAAAACAAAAAACAGGTGTTTGCCTGCTTGTCTTTCATTCTCCCACATGTTTGTTTCCACAGTCGAAGGGTAAGAAGCCCCCTGTGGCCTCCAATGGCGTTATGGGCAAAGGCAAGGCTCCGAGCGGGCAGCAGAAAAAGGCTGACTCGGCGGCGGGCGTGAAGCGGACGCCTTCCAGTAAGTCGAGCCCTCCGTCTCCCGTGTTCTGGCTTTGGATGCGGTGTGCAGAGCTGGGGCCGCGTGGCCGTCTCCCTTCCCACCTGGGGAGGTGGAGCATGCCATGTGGGGGGTGGGGGATGGAGGCGGTGGGCAGTTGGAGAGAGAGATCCTTTCACACCCGGATCCTTCCTTGCGTGCTGGGTTGCGGAATGGCCGAGACGGTCAACCTGGCGCTTCGGTTGCAGCATACCCGAGCAGACAGAGCCGGTTCAGCTGCAGACTTGCTCACGCGTGTTTACCCGTGAGGCGGTTCTGGGTTCAGGGGTGGTGCTGACCCTCGATCGGTGGGTCGGGCTCCTCTGTCTGTGTCCCCGGTCTTCCAAGTGAGCTGCTTGGGTTGAGTTGCATAGGCTGTCTGAACTCAGCCTCTGTGTGTGGGAGGCGCAGACGGGGTCAGCTGGGGCCTCTGGCCCTAACAGTTGGGGCATCGCGTGTCCCTCAGAGCGCGGGAGCCTCTCCGGGTCTGTAAGGAGTCCTGAGCCCCCCACCCCACCGTGCTGTTTCCTGCCGTGTCACCCCCCAGCCCCTACCCCGGATCGGGGCGGTGTCCATCCCGCCCCGCTGTGTGAGTGGAGACGCAGGCTCGGGGAGTTGGTGAGGCTCCCCGAGGTCTCCCCGAACCCTGCGCGGACAGGGTTTCCAGGCTGCAGACCCGGCAGGGGCCGGGCTGAGCTGAGGAGCCCGCCTGCGCCCAGCGTCCTTCGTGACCCACAGACACATGCCTCCGGGGGCTCGGTCAGTGTGAGTCTTTGTATCTGCTTCAGCCCCGGCTGTGTTGGATCTCTCTTCACCTGGTCAGTCGGGCAGGGGCTGCAGCTGGAAGACCAGGCAGCGGTGCCCAGGGGTGTGTCCACGAGGGTCCCGCAGGCAGACAGGTGCTCCAGACGGGCCCCAGCGCAGGCTCTCAGCGGGCCCGGGAGCTCCTCGCCGAGTGTGGGCCTGTCGGGGAACTTTCCCAGGGAGGAAGGTGGGAGTTAGGAGCTCCGTGTGACGCGACCACCTGGGAAGCCGAGCTGACACGTTCTGAGCTGGGATCGGCGTAGCCCCGACCCCAGGTGACTGGGCGCCTGGCTGCCGACCACGCTGCGTGCCGGCGGCTTGATTTCAGGGTCCGGGAGCACGCGGCAGGTGAGACAGGGCTTGGTCCGGGGCCTCGGGTGTGCACAGGCCCGCTGTCGTCCCGGGGGCTCGCGGCGCCTGCCCTGGGAAGCGCGGGCCTCCTGACATCAGCTGCCCGGCTCTGCCCTTCTCCTCAGACACGGTCTCACTCCCCCGTTGGGCCTCATCGTCATCACTTGTTCAACGTGCTCTTTCTGACCTCATCTCTCGGGCAGATGTTGTTTCCCTCGTGCAGTCGGGGGTGCTTACAGTTCCTTGGGTGCACCTGGGCAGGGGCCTGGGCCACAGGAAGCCTGCCTCCATCGTCTCTCGGCACCTGCTCCTGTTGTGTTTCCTAGATGATTGCTCTCCTTATTTCATAAGGCCTTCGGTAGGGAATCCTTGATACCTTTGGTGACATCCAGTGATGAAAAAAGAGAAATTGCAGTCTGTGTTTTTGCCACGTTCAGCCTGTTGCACGGCATCCCGAATGGCGTTTATTTCACGGGGACCAGATGAGGCGGGAGGCGGTAGGTGACTGTACACAGCTTTGTCAGGAAACGGCTTAGACTGGAGATGAGCAGGCCGTTTGGACTGCGCTCTATTTGTAGGATACGCGGTATCCACGCCCCCGAGAGCAGTGCTTTTCTTTCAAGCCTTTTTAAGATTTCTCTGTTTGATGTGGGCCATTTTAAAGTCTATATTGAGATCCTTACAATATCGCTCTGTTTTATGTTGTGGTTTTCTGACCCTGAGATACGTGAGATCTTTGCTCCCCAGCCAGGGATTGAAGGGCCCCACATTGGAAGGTGAAACCGCCTTAACCACTGGACCTCCAGGGGAGTCCCTTGCGTTTCAGGTTGTTGATTTGGTCATTCTCATGCTGTGGTCCTTTTAATAGCATTCTTTGCGGGGGGTGGGGGGCGTTGGTGGGTTTTTAGTGAGGAGAAGATTGATGGCTGTGTACCTGCTTCCGCAAATGCAGTTTCATGCAGTCACCATGGTTTGCCTTGCAAAAACTGATGAATCCTGGGTTTAGGAGAGGCGCTAGAAGTGGCTGGAAAGGGCTCACTGTTGGCTGGGAGGGTGGACAGGGCTCCAGGGGCTGCGTTATCGCTGACTGGGATGAGAGCTGCCAGGGAGTGTCCACACGGCCCGGGCGTCACGTGGTCCCGTCAGAGGGACGGGTTTTAGCACAGGCATCGACTGTTTTTTTCAGCCCACAAGGTGGGATTTAGCACTTCTGCTTTCTGGGGGGTGACGCTGAGTCTCCAGGAGATTAATTGCTGTCCCACAGTCATGGCCTCTTCCCTGGTTCGCTGCCTTCATATTGACCATGACCCCCTCTCCCCACCACAGCTTCTCCCCAGAAGTCATTTCCAATCTAGTAACAGTGTCACACATGCAAATAAACCACTGTGGTGTCTCAATGGGACGTGAGCTCCCAAGGGCAGGGGTGCAGAAGGCCTTGAGTCGTGGTCAGGTGTGAGCAGTTAGCTTCAGGGGCATCGGGAGACCCTAGGAGCTGCAGAATTGTTGTTCCATCACTCAGCCATGTTCAACTCTGTGACCCCATGGACTGCAGCACACCAGGCTCCACCATCTCCTGGACTGCTGAAACTCATGTGCATTGAGTTGGTGATGCCATCCAACCACCTCATCCTTTCTTCTTCTGCCTTCAATCTTTTCCAACATCAGGGTCTTTTCCAGTGAGTTGGCCCTTCACATCAGGTGGCCAAAGTATTGGAGTGTCAGCTTCAGCGTCAGTCCTTCCAATGAACATTCAGGGCTGAGTTCCTTTAGGATTGACTGGTTTGATCTCCTTGCTGTCCAAGGGACTCTCAAGAGTCTTCTCACAAAATTGTGAGCCCTGATTATTCTGGAAAGGCCAGCACAATTAGAGGATAAGAGCACAGGCTCAGGGTTTAACGCGATGTTAGCTAGTGGTGTGATGTTGGCCAAACCTCTCAACTGTCCTTAAGGCTAGTTTCCTCTTTGTTCATTCATCCACACTCTACGTTTATGAGCATTTACCTGGTGCTCATTCTGTGCTTGCTCAGAGTTCTGATGAGTGTTAATTCAACCCTCACAACAACCCTGTGAGGGAGTCTGGGGGGGTTCAGCGGTGAAGAATCCACCTCACAAGGCAGCAGACATAGGAGACTCCAATTCCATCCCTGGGTCAGGAAGATCCCCTGGGGGAGGAAATGGCAACCCACTCCAGTACTCTTGCCTGGGGATTCCCATGGACCCAAGGAGCCTGCGGGCTACAGTCCATGGGGTCGTAGAGTCAGACACGACGGGGCGACTATACACAATCACATGTGAACTGCCCGCTCTCGTTCCCCCCGTTGCGCAGGTGAGGACACCAAGGCACAGCAACGCGGAGCCTTGTTGGAGGCCACGCAGCGCGGGAGGCACGCTGGGACCCCCGCCCAGGCAGTGGGGCTCCAGACGCGGCCCTGGGCGCCCCTCCACTTTCTCACGTGTCCCCTGACTCCGCAGGGTCCTGCTGTGAGCTCTGTGCACACCAGGGGTGGAGGGGGCATAGCTGCCGTCAGAGTCAGCAGGAGAGTCCACAGCACCGCTGTGGGGGTCACACATGATGGCAAGAGGGCTGCGCGCATCGAGATTATTCCCGGCACTGCTAGACCCCGCTTCTCGGACTGCAGGACGCTTTATTCACTCTCGACCTTACTGAAGAGTATACATGGCATCCTGCCTCAATGGGAGGAGTTAAAGAAATTTCCTAATATTCTTTTTTTTTTTTTTTGCCTTTTCATACCGTCCCTGGGGTTGCAAAGAGTTCGACATGACTGAGTGACTGCATTGAACTGAACATTCTGTTTTCATCTTTGAAATTCATTTCAAAGAATATCAGATCATCAGAACCAGTCACTTTTCTGCTTGGTTCAAACTTGTCCTGTTCTTTTTCCTCGTTGGATTAGCAAAGTAACTCGCTTTGAGTTTATTTTACGGAGTTGTCGGATTAAACAGGCTTTATGAATTAGCCCATCATTTGCTTGGTTAAACTTAATTTCCTACCGATGCTTTCTTTTTTGAAAGATGCTGACCAGTACAAATATGGCAAGAACCGGGTGGAAGCAGACGCCAAGCGGCTGCAGGCCAAAGAGGAGGAGCTGCTGAAGAGGCGGGAGGGCCTTCGAGACAGGCTGGCCCAGCTGCGCAAGGAGAGGAAGGGGCTGAGGGCCGCCATCGAAGTGAACAGCGGTACGCGGGCGCCCCCTCCTGCGGGGCCAGCGCCTCTGCCCAGGGGCTGAGCCTCACCGGCTCTGCTTCCACGCGGTGCTTCTCGCAGTCTGGAAGCCTTGCTGGAACCCCGGGGCGGGGGCCTCGGTGTGGACTAAGGACCTGGCAGGAGGAGGCCCCCCGGCTGGGCCCGGGATGCCGGGAGCTGTCCCAGCCTCGGGTGCTGACGGCCGGGTGGTCGGAGCACGAGCCCCAGGGCTCCGGATCTCTGGTCCCTGGCTGTGATGGAGGTCTCGGGGGAGGACGCGTCATCCGCAGAAGCCTAGGTGGGAGGCCCCCCGTGGGGCTGGAAGGAGCCCCCCTTTCCCTGCAGAGGGACCAGCGAGAGCGGGGTGATGGCGGACTAGTGGATGGAATCTGGGAAGAGCCCAGGGGGGACGGGAGCAACCCCAGAAGTGGGGGGAGGAGGGGACCCCGGTGTGGACTACAGCCCGTCTGTCTCTAGGTCAGGCCTGTCTGCCAGGCCTCCTGTAGGTCAGGCCTTCTCCCTGGGAGAGCTGGGCGAGCAGTCCCTGGCTCTGGGGTTGGCACCGCAAAAACATCTCTCTGCGCCACTCAGGGCTGAGTCTGACTCTGGGGCGAGGATGACTCTGTCGATTGTAATCCTTTGGCCTTGGGTCGGGGGTAGGGGTGAGGAAGAGGGACCCAGAGAGTAGGACGGTTCAGGAAGGAAGCCCCTGCTTTCCATCGGCATCTGCGCCGGAGGAGCTGGTGAATGTGCAGCAGTTATCCGGCAGCTCCGGCCATCCCTGACTGTGCCTAGGTGATTTTTTAAGAAGGAAAGCCCTTTTGAAGCGTGAAGGATGGGAGGCGGGTGTGCGCTGGTCTGAGACAGCCTGTAGGAGGGGCAGGAGGAGGTGGCATCTCCCGTGAGCCCCCCCAGCCAGGGACAGGGAAAGGGGATCAGAGGCTCGGGCAGAGACCTAGATGGGAGCCCCCAGGTCAGCAGGACGGGAGGAGAGTGCTTCCCTCCGTGTTTCCAGTTGGCAGGGTAGTGAAGATGCAGACAGATTAGACCAGCTTCAGGCCTGGAAAAAGAGAACTCCCATGTGCTGCCAGGCACCAGGCTGGGGCCAGGACCACTGGTCAGTTAACCCTCAGGATCAGTTTCCTTATCTGTCCAGTGGGCACATTGCCTGCCTTCCTGTGTCACTGTGACACATTTCAGATAAGATAAATAAAGCACATGTGCCGTGTTCTATGGAGATGTGAGCTGTATTATATTTTGATCACAGGGACAAATAAGATGACTCAAGAGTAGAAAAAAATGAGAATAGGAAAATACTCAGTTGTTTCAAGTCAGCGGCAGCTTTGGAAGCCACCTAGTCTAGATTGCTCATTTTAAAATGAGGGTGTTGAAACCCAGACCCCAAACTCCTGCCGTTTGTGAGGATCAGGGTCTTCTGCTTCCTGGTCCGTATTCTCCCAGCTGCACGAAGCAGGGCAGCTGGGAAGGGACCCTGCTCCTTTCAGGAACCGCAGGATTGGAGTTTGGTGGGACGGACTCTAGTTGCAGGGAGCGAGACCCCCAGGGTTGGGCCGAGCACCTCCCAGGGTGCCCCAAACGTCCGTCCTCGGATGCTTGGAAGTATTTGCCTTCAGCTGGAGCAGTAGTGTTCCTCTGGGATTTCAGGCAGGAAGACCCAGGTGGTCCTGGAGGAGAAGCTGAAGAGACTGGAGGAGGAGTGTAAGCAGAAGGAAACGGAGCGCGTCAACCTGGAGCTGGAGCTGACGGAGGTCAAGGAGAGCCTCAAGAAGGCGCTGGCCGGCGGCATCACCCTGGGGCTGGCCATCGAGCCCCGCTCAGGGACGTCCAGCCCGCAGGTACAGTCCGCCCGCTCCCCGGGAGAGGGATGGGGCGTGCTCTCCCAGGTCGAGACTCATCCCCGTCCCCCAGCACCAGCCTCGCCAGGACACAGCTCACGTGTCCGCCCGAAATGCTTTCCGTGGCCGTGTTTCAAGGTCACAGACCCTGAATTTTTTTTCTCTGTCTCACTGAACATTTTTTCAAAGGTGGTGGAAACCCCGAGTCTGTTTTCTTCCCTTTGGCAAAATCTGAGTATATTTTGGGTTGGTCAGAAAGCTCGTTCAGGTTTTTCCCATCTGATGCCGTGTCTCCGGGCACCGATCGCTGCTCTGGGGTGACCCGGGGCCCTCCCTTCCTCTCGAGGCTCTCCCACTCAGCCGCTCTTGTCAGCTCTCCTTCCCTGTGCCCTGCCTCAGGTCTGCTCCTCTCCCTGGAGGGCCCCTCCTGGGGCCCCAGAGGCTCTCTGCCTTGTCCCCACCCCGATCCAGCCTGGGAACAGCGCTGCCATGAGGCACTCCTGTCCGGGGAGGGCACGGGCTGCCCCCCTCAGAGCTCAGCTCGGCTCCCTCCTCCCCACCCCTCAGCCAGAGTGGCCTTGGAAGGCCTTTCCAAGTGAAGGGAAACGTGGGGCAAGCTGGCTGCAGCCCCCAGGGTTCTCAGCCACCCTCGGAATGGTCACTGAAGCCCTGTTCTCCTGAAACAGCGTTCTGCGCGACCTCTCCCGTGTTTACATCACACGTGACGCAGCGAGCGCAGGGCGCTCAGTCCTCGAGGCCTCGTTTGGGGAAGGACAGCAAATTACAGGAGCAGTTTGCGATCTCACTGGGGCCCGGGCGACCACGGGTCCACTCTGCTCTGTCTCAGGACTTGCTCTGACCCGCGGAGACCGTGCTGTAAGCGGCCAGTTAGCCTGCGGATTGGCCCGTGGCCACTGCCGGGAGCCGCACCCCGCGGCTGCGGCATCAGTCCTTCCAGTAAAGGTTCAGGGTTGATTTCCTTTAGGATTGACTGCATTGAGCTCTTTGCAGTCCCGAGACTCCCAAGAGTCTTCTCCAGCACCACCGCACGAAAGCATCCATTCTTCAGTTGTCATTTTTGCCTATTTCCCAAGCCCGTTTTCTTCATTAAACATTTTCCTCATGGAAAATACAGCTGACCTGGAACCCACACCTCACCCAGTGCCTCCTCTTTCTGTTAACAGTCTCCAGTTTTCAGGCATCGCACTCTGGAGAACTCGCCCATGTCCAGCTGTGAGACCAGCGACGCAGAGGGCCCGGTGCCCGTGAACAGTGCAGCCGTCCTGAAGAAGAGCCAGCCGGCCTCCGGCAACTCCCCGTGCCGGGGCCACGTGCTGCGGAAAGCCAAGGTGAGCGCCCGCCCTGCCTGCTGGGGGAGCGGCAGTGCTAAAGGGGAGCAGGTATCCTGGGGGGCTGTGAGTCCAGCGCCGAGGCAGGCCGGAGGGGTGGGGGCACTTGAGCGCAGAGCTTGTTGGGGACGGTGAGCCAGCTGAGGAGCTAGGCGTGGCCTCCCGATCTGATTCTACGGCTTCTGTGTATCTCCCGCGTTGTAGGCAGACGCTTTACTGTCTGAGCCACCAGGGAAGTCCCTATATGTTAGATACTGTTCCACAAGTACCTACCCAGTTCTTTTCTAAAGTCAGACCCTCCTTCAGGAACCATCCTTTCCGAGTCAGGAACGGCGAAGATCTGGTCTCTAGGCCCGCACCATCTGCTGTCAGGAAAGCCTGCAGCTCTGGTTCTGTCTCCTGGCTTCTTCTGACTTGTGTCTTCATTGATGGAGCGGAGATTGGCCAGGTGACCGATGGGACCCTTTAAAATAAAAAAGGAAAAAGGCGAGGCACGAACTCTTCTCCAGCCCCTCCCCTGGCCTCCCCACCATCATCCCGCAAACCTGTGCCTGCGGGGCCGTCCCGGCGTGCCTTTCAGTCTTTCGCTGGCACTGCCCGCTGAAAATTTTTGATGCCAAACTTAAAATCTCAGAAAATTAAAGGAAAAAAAAGGCTATAGATTATCAAAGGAAGCAGTTCTGAATGGTGTAGCTGGCCGTGTGTGCTGTGGGAGCATCCTACTTGGTCCACTCACCCGACTTCATCCAGAGGAGTTTCGCTTGTCCTGACGAGCGTGGGGGTCGGCCGCCCTCCCCGCTCTCCCTCTGGGACCCTCTGTATGCTGCCATTATCCTTGTTCTCTGGCGGTTTTGGAGCCCAGTGCAGGTTGACTGGGGAGATACTGTTTTCTGGAAAGCAGACCTGGTGTTCGATCAGATCAGGAGTAAAGCGCTGGCCACACGCTGCCGTGTTCACGGGCGGGTCCCTGACGGTGGCAGCTATAAACAGCATCCGCAGTGTCTGCCTTCACAGCACATGCGTTTGACCAAGCCTGTGTGTATTGGTAAATTTGGGGAAAAGAACGATTGTGCGCCATTGGTTACTTTACTTCAGTTCAGTCGCTCAGTCATGTCCGACTCTTTGCGACCTCATGAATCGCAGCACGCCAGGCCTCCCTGTCTATCACCAACTCCCAGAGCTTACTCAAACTCACGTCCATCGAGTCAGTGATGCCATCCATCCATCTCATCCTCTGTCATCCCCTTCTCCTCCTCTGTCATCCCCTTCTCCTCCCACCTTCCATCTTTCATTAGCATCCATTAAGTATTCTTAGTTTGCAGAGGAATATGTTTTGCTTGAAAGATATTTAAAATCGAGCTGTCCCATAAAGTCCCTCTAATTATTTGCAGAAGGGAAATGCAATAACAATATTCCCTTTTTTTCTTTACTGTCAAAAAAACCAGTTTACGGTTCTGTAACCGCAGCCTCTGGAAGGCTCCATCTCGCAGGCCTGCCCTGGCCATGCAGAGGCGCGTGCTCTGTGCGTCCCCCTCTGATAAATGCAAACTGTGTGGTTTTGGCCATAGTGGATTCACAGCTGGCCACTCAGACCAGCCCAGGGCCTCCCTGACAGAGTGGGGTTGAGCAGGGTTTCCCGGGACTCCCGAGCATAGTGACAGGGAGCCACGGCTGGAGGAAAGGGGTGGTGGCCTGGCCTGGCCCCTGGGAGCGTCCGTCCACCTGTGAGTGCATCGCACGTGTGGTCTCTGCTCCCACCGCAGCCTTTCTTCCCAGGGACCCCTCTGACTCATCCTGGGTTCTCACTGAGAACCATCATCCCAGGCACTGTTCCTAGGGTAATGCCCGACTCCAGAAGAGGGCTGCTCAGAGTGTGGGAGGGTGTGCCCCCGAAAGCTGGGGAGTGGCAGGCCCCCCGTCTTGGGGTTTCCCAGTGTGAGCAGGGCTGATGGGCCCCGACGCCTGGCTCCGGGCAGCCGCCTCCTCCTTGTCTGGGCCCTGGCACGTGCGGGAGGTGGCCTGGACTGCCCCCGCCCCAGGCATGCCCTGTGGACCTGTACATGCTCCCTCTTACCTCGCTTGGCAGGAGTGGGAGCTGAAGAACGGGACATAGAGCCGGAGGACGCCCGGCTCTCTCAGCGTCGAGTGACCGCCCCACGACTGCGCTCCGTGTCGGGACCCAGGCCCGCCGCGCGCATCCTCTCTACTGTATAATGGTTCCTTTAAAGAGATTTACTTGTAACGCTTTGGCTTCCAACTTCATTTGTGAAAAGACAGCAAGGGGCAGAAGGCGGGGAGCCTCCCCCTGCCCCTGTCGGTGGATGAAGAAGCCATAGCTTCCCGCCCAGGTAGATGGCGGCTTCCACCCATGCCTGTACCCCCCAGACCGAAGACCTGCAGGGACCTCGACGCGGACACCCTCTGCATGCTGGGTGAGGTGTGGGCCTCCAGCTGCCCGCTGCTCTGCCGGGCCCCCCGGGGATGCCCCACCCAACCCCCGAGTCTCACCAGCGCCTCCCCCACGCCCGGTAAAGTCACCACAAAGCTACGCTGTGAAGCAGTTTCTGTTTTTACAAACATTTTCTGAACACATGCTTTTGTCACCAGGACATGAAAAGCTGCCACTCTTCTATAAACCTTAAGAAAGTGTCCTCCCTTTATCCTGGGTTGCACTTAGCTCCCAGGGTTTTCCAGCGCTTCTGGATCATATTTTATTGAGGATTTGCCCCACTTGGGAAAGGCAGCAGAGGGTTTTCGGTGCTTCACGTTGTGTGTGTCCTTTCCTGCTTTTTCCAGCATCCACACCCTCTCCGACACTCTCAGAGCCGGCGGGGTGGTCTCAGCCCTGGGCGGCCTCGGGGTGACTGTCACATTCATTCCCCAGGGGCCTGGCTGCCAGGGCAGGGCCTCTTGGAGTGTCCCTGCGGCCTCCTGCAGGATGTTTCTGGAGCCTGAGACGTGATGGGGACAGGCCCGTCCACAGGCAGAGGCCATCTGGGTCTGAGGGCCAGGCCAGCCCTCCGTCTGCAGAGGGACCTCTCAGGAATACTCCCTGTGGGAAGCACGGCCATGCGCAGCACAGCCATCAGTCACCCCAGAGTCCCCTGCATGCTGACCGAAGGACCAGTCACACGCGTGGACCGGCTCTCTGCCTGCTGTCGGAGCAGGCCTGGCATCCGCTGCCCTGCGGGTGTTTCTCATCAAATACAGGAGCAGGAAGCGAGCAGGCAGCGTCCTGTGACCACATCCTGGTGCTCACATTTTCTGCAGGCCACGCCGGTCGGGGTGGCCCCCGAGGCCAGCACGGGCCGTGGCTGGCTCTACCGACCAGAGCAGGGTGGTAGGCTCGGTGCCCAGAACTTTGCAGCAGAACCAGAAGCTGTCTGCATGGACCATGTGAAGTCGCTCAGTCGTGTCTGACTCTGCGATCCCATGGACTGTAACCTACCAGGCTCCTCTGTCCACGGGATTTTACAGGCAAGAGTACTGGAGTGGGTTGCCATTCCCTTCTCTGGGGGATCTTCCCGACCCAGGGATTGAACCTGGGTCTCCCGCATTGCAGGCAGACTTTTTACCCTCTGAGCCACCAGGGAAGCCTGCTTACCTGGAGCCCACCTGAAAAGCCTGGCTTTCTCGCAAAGCCGCTGTCTGGTCTGCGAGCTGCCACCTGGCGTCCAGCGCTCAGGTTCGCCCTCCGTAGTTGATGCAACAGGTCGGGGGCGCGTCTCACCCACACCTATGACCCCGACCCCAGGAAGTGCAGGTAGGAAGTGGGGAGCTCGTCTTCCCAGTCCTGTTCGCCCTGGCCTCCCACCCACGTAGGAGGCTGGGCCACTTGGCATCATATGAAGCTGATTTTCCGTAAGGGAGAAAACTGTGATCTGCTATAGAGTCTCACTGCCTTGCGGTCAAACGAATGCTCTCCGGGTATGGCTCTCCAACTGCTCTGATTGGTAGCCAGCTTTGTCTAAGACGCGGCCAGGCCTCGATTGTTACTGGGAAGGGACCACGTGACCGTAGGCAGCACAGGTGGGCAGGGTCAGCCAGCAGCGGGCTGGTTGGCAGAGGTTGCCGCGGCCATCTCTGTGGACCACAGCCGAGGATGGCGGTTGGCACCGGAACCAGGATTTGGGCCCTGGTCTCCAGATTCCCGGTGTACGTGTTTCCTGCCTAAAAAGCCCACGCTTCTAAATTCACTTTCACAACCATAAGCCTTTTAAAGAGAACGGAGGAGTCGATCCTGTCTCGTTCCCCGAAGCCACATACAACCGGCCCCGCGGGGGTCGAGGCTGCCGGCATCGGGCTCTGCGATGTCGTGTGTTTCCCTCGACGTCTCAGATTTGATCAGAAAGTTAAAGTGTTTGCTTCAAAATAAGTTATTTATTTGTATATGTTCAGTAAGTATAGTTTTTAATTTATATCTGTACATATTAGACACACCGTGGACATCCTGTAAGAATCCTGGCAGCGACAGCGATCTCTAGCCCGCCCGAAACGTGCCCCAGGGGGCTGCCCCCTCGCCCTGGGGCGGGGGAGGCCAGGAGGCAGCGGTGCTGGAGCCAGGCTCGGGGGAGAGGCAGCTGGCCGGGACCCCTGCTCCGGGGTGCGGGCCCATCCCTCCGAAAGGCGGTCGTGGTCACAGAGTGCTGGCCAAATGGGATCCTGACCGAAATGAGATGAACGTGGTGGCCGGACCAGAGCCCTGGCGTTAGACGGTCCCCTCCCTGGCGTCTCAAGGCCCTTCCCTTAGGACGGGACGACCGTCAGTCTCTCAGGGGCTTCTGCTCCTGGCTCTGTTTTGGCAAGGGGTCATCAATCTTGAAAATCCCCTCATTTTCACATTTTTATGAAGTGAAGCGAAAGTTGCTCAGTTGTGTCTGACTCTTTGCGAGCCCATGGACTATACAGTCCATGGGATTCTCCAGGCCAGAATACTGGAGTGGGTAGCCTTTCCCTTCTCCAGGAGATCTTCCCAACCCAGGGATGGAACCCAGGTCTCCCACATTGCAGGCGGATTCTTTACCAGCTGAGCTACTGGGGAAGCCCAAGATTACTGGAGTGGGTAGCCCATATTACATTTTTATAGTGTTTTTCATTCATTCACCAACTTTTTGCACAGACATGGTCAGAGGGCATGCCATGTCACCTTGACGTGGGCTCAGGAGGTGGAGATGACCGCCCCCCCCCCCCGCCCCGGCCCCCGAGGGTCAAGCAGGGCCAGTCTGTGTGTCCGAGGAGCCAGCAGCGCCCCCGCCTCCAGACAAGCCGTCTGCAAGAGCCCGATGGGGCTGGGGCACCTGCACATGCGTCTCCCCAGGCTCTCCTCCTGGGGACGTGTAGAACCAGTCATGGCCCCTCGATTCGCACACTTTGGCTTTGTCCAGCTGGACTGTCCCCTTGTCCATCTCGCCGGTCCCTGAGCTAGTTTGGGGTGTTTTCCTGAAAACCCAGGATCACCCTGATGGGCTGGAGACGTGCCCACTTGGAAACGTCTGTCACAGAAAGTAAAAGGCGTGTGTCCTGGCCCTGGAGGCCGGCCCCCCAGCAAGAGGTTTCGGTTCCTGTCCACTGAGACAGCGGTGCTGGGTTTGTGCTGCCCAGGGGAGGGCGCAGGGCTGGAGCTGGGCTGGGCCTGAGGGTTGTGGACAGAACGCTGCTGTCTGAGGCCCCAGCCTTTCTTTCCCGAAGAATGAGTGTCAGCACCGTGTTTGGAAGGAAATGTAAATTGTGCCCACAGGCAGCCTTCTCTGATTCTTCACCAGCGTCTGTCCTGGGACTGGAGTCTTCTTGGCCTGCCCCAGGGACAGGCACTCGGGCAGGGCCTGCCCCGCGTGTCTGTGTCCCCCCCCCCGCGTGTCTGTGTCCTCCCCCGCGTGTCTGTGTCCGGCCCGGCCACTCCGCCCAGCGACGCCTCCTCTAGGAGCCAGCAGGACACCCGGGCGTCTCCACCTCCGCTCAGCAACACTTCAGTATTAAACTATTGCCTTCCTCTTTTTTTTTCCTAAATTAAAGTTTTTTAATGGAGAAATAATAATTTCAGACCATGGCATAGTTTTAAAGAGGGTATTTTGTTGTTCTTGGTGTCCTTACTGTCTTATTATTCTCCCCATAAGGGACTGGGTTGATACTGTGAAATAAACTAGAAATAAATTAACATTTTTATGTCCACAACCACCACCCCCCCTACAACACACACACACGCATACTACACACGGCTCAGCATCCCAGAAAAAGAGGCAGCCTCTCGGTGGCCCCCGAGCCCTAGCAGGACTGCCTGTCTGTGTGTGTGCTTGATGAAGATGAGAGAGCTTCACGCCCAGGGAATGTTGGCCTCACGTGCACCCCATCTTTTGTGAAGTAATCCAGTTCTGTCCTTCCAGATAAACCCAGCTTGACAGCGGACAAGTATCACCAGGTGTTTCTATTCGTTGCCATAGAAGAAATGCTCCAGATGGAATCATCAGATCATGTTTCTTAGGGACCAAAGGTGTTTTTAATAAGATAATCTTTGATTTTTTTTTTTCTAAAAAGAAAAGAAACACTAACTTTACACTTTAGCATCAACTTTTAAATTATACGTGTTCAGCGTTAATTGACCATGGCTGTGAGTTGTAAAATGTTTTCATATTAAGAATGTAATTATTTCCTTATTGTATTTTTTAAAAGCTAAAGTCATATTTAAAATTCTCTTTGAAACAGGCAAGAAATGGGAAAGGTTTTTTTAATTAAATATGTTGGCAATGTCCATTTTAAATAACTGTAAATATATTTTCACTGTTTCACCATGTATTTAATTCATAAAGTAAAAAAAAAAAAAATTACCAGAAGAGACCTGCATTGGAAATACTCATTTTCAGTCCATTTGCCCGATTTTGTAGTAGCTTCACTTGACTTTTCTGCTTCGCTATGGATTTTCTACAGTTTTCACGGTGTAGCCCACAGACTGGCGCCCCTGGGCGTGCCATCTTTGTGTATTGCTAATAAACTCGACTCTCCCAATCCAGCCTCCGTGTCTTGACTGACTGGGTTTGTGGGCAGACGGGAAGGACTTTCCAGTGGATGGAGTTTTACCAACAAGGCATTTAGCTTTCCAGGGCTTCCCTGGTGGCTCGGACAGTAAAGAAACTGCCTGCAATGCAGGAGACCCATGTTCGATCCCTGGGTCGGGAAGATCCCCCGGAGAAGGACATGGCAACCCACTCCAGTATTCTTGCCTGGAGAATCCCCATGGACAGAGGAGCCTGGTAGGCTACAGTCCCTGGGGTTGCGAAGAGTTGGACACGACTAAGACTAACGCTTTCATTTTGCTGGCCGCGTTGAGAAGGGGTATAAGGAGGGGTCAAGGTGGGGCACATGTTTTGTTTCTCTGGCAAAAATCTTTCATGAAAGAAGCATAGTGCTTTTAGTAGCTTTTAGCCCAAGGATCCAAACACCCGGTTCAGGGAGCATCTGTGTCCCTTCTGAGTGCAGCTCTGTGCCCAGCGCTGGAAACAGGGCCGATGGGAAGTGACTGTTCTCAGGGCGCCTGCTCCAGCCAGGGAGACAGACATGTCCACTGTATGGAAGGTTCCAGAACCACAGGAGAAGGTGCAGCGGCCTTTGAGGCTGCTGCTTTTGGTGGTGGGGTTTGCAGGGCTTCCCTTGCAGCTCAGCTGGTAAAGAATCCGCCTGCAACGCAGGAGACCTGGGTTTGATCCCTGGGTTGGGAACATCCCCTGGAGAAGGGATACGCTACCCCACTCCAGCATTCTGACCTGGAGAATCCCATGGACTGTATAGTCCATGGGTCACAAAGAGTTGGACACGACTGAGTGACTTTCACTTTTGCAGGGTGGGTATTTGAGCTGGGTCTTAGTGTTTAAATAGGAGTTCAGCAGGGGGAGAAGGGCACCACAGGAGACAGTGGTGACGGGTGAGAGCAGGTCCAGAGAGCGGGCAGGATCCCGTGGGCCTCCTGTCTGCACATCGGGGGTTGGGGCGGGGCCTCTGTGGAGAGTAGTCAAGGCTTTTGGTGTGTGTGTGTGGGGCGTGGAGTGCGGGGATGGCCAGGTTTCTGGTTTTAGAAAGACCACTGCCAGTGGGAGGAGAGGGAGTCGGTGACACGCGGGCAGGCGTGTGTGGTGCCCTGACCTCAGCCAGGAGCAGAAAGGCCACTGCGTGTGCACAACCCACTGAGGGCTGATGGCAGTCAGACGGAGGAGCCCCGAGGGGCTGGCCAGCCTGCCGCCTGACACGGGACCCAGGGGAACAGAGCTTGGCCAGAGCGGCAAAAATAAGGTGTTGGCTTGGGCTCTGCAGGATGCCTGGGTCACCAAGGAGGGGTGGCCTGTGTCTGTGTGTGACTTGGGGACTCAAGTCATCACCCACTAGGACCCAACCTTTCAGGACTCTTTTTTTCTTTTGGCCGGGCCATGCAGCATACGGAATCCTAGTTTCCTGACCAGGGATTGAACCCATGCCCCCTGCATTGGAAATGTGGCATCAAAACCACTGTACCACCAGTGAAGTCCCTGGACCCACCTTTCAGAGGTCAAGGACCAGGTGACCCAGGGGGCCTCCTTCACCCCCTACTCTCCTCTCCCTGGCACTAGGATGGGTGTTGGCTGGTTGTGCCCCTGATAATGGGCACCCTTCCTTTGCTAGAATGAAGCAACCGCCCTGAGTCAGGTAGGCTTGCTTCTCCAGACCCCCTTAGACGACAGGAGAATGATGGTTCGCATGCTCTCAGCTGGCCGCAGTGCCCTGCAAGCTGTCCACCAGGGCAGTCCTCTGCCCGCCTTTCACTGTCCAACAGCGGGTTGTTCTGCTTGGCAAGGGACCCGGTTAAGCTTCATTAGAACCGAATTTAATTGATGCTTTTTCTTCCGGCTTGCACGTGGGTCACGTCTGTGAGGCTGCGCCATGACAGGCAGCCTAGATTAGGAGTAGGCCTGGTTTTCCAGGGTAACATGATTATCAGGCCACCTGGAGCCAGCCAATCAACATGTGCCTAGTAAGAAAAAGGGAACCTATCAGGGGAAAGCTGAAAAGCCCGCGAATGCCCGTTTGAAAAAAAGCCTGCGAAGGTTTGGGCCAATAAGATTACTTTGCAAACATGTAACCAATCTGCTTAAGCCAACTGCTTATGCACACCTTATAAATTGGGAAACAGCTTGGGCTCAGCGCTCTCTGACCCCGTACCACTGCGTTGGACGCGCGGCAGGAGCCCTGACTCGAGTCAGCAATAAACTTCCCTTTTATGTGAGTTGCATTGTCCTGGAAGCCTTCTTTCTTCCCGCTCAGGGATTCGGACATCGGGCATAACAACGTCCTGGCGGGCTTGCAAACGAGAATGAAGTGCCTCTTTCATTTCTTTTGAAACTCAGCAGAAGGGACACCAGAGTTCTTGGTTTTGCTTTCTACAACCACGGAGACAAATTTGGGGATAGTCATCCCTCCAGCTATAATTTGGGGAGCAGGCGACACAAAGCCCTGATAGGCATAAATCAGGAGCCCGGCCCTTTAAGGGGAGGCAGGGAAAACGTGAGCTGCTGTCTGTGACCCAGAAACTTTTATGATGGGGGCTTCATCAATTTGATGATGCTGTTAAAAATGGCTATCTTTTCAGGGACCAGTTAGCCAGAAAACAGAGGAGGAGGCACGGTAGGGATGATGAAGTGGGTCAGGTGGACTCACCTCCAGGCCTGGGGGCCTGGTCCTGGACATGGAGAAGTTGGTCTGGCCTGGGACAGCCCGGGCAGAGGGCAGAGCATTGGTGCATCACCTTGTTCTGACACTTTGATACCTGGGGCCTTGCGGACCCTGGAGGCACGGCCCTTCCCAGGACCACCCAGTTCCTAGAGACATCTCCTGCAAACACCGCTTTCATGTGTGAAGCGACCTGTCTGGAGTCCACACCCCAGCCACCTCCTTGATGAGGTTCTTATCAAAGGGACCACTGTCTCCTGACCTAGTCACCTACCCCCCCCCCCCCCCCCCCCCCCCCAGGTACCACCCCTGGTTCCGGGGTCTGCCGAGAATACTCAGACCAGCCCAACCTAAACCAGCTTGCCCAGCCTCGCCCTTTCCTTCCTGGAAAACTGCAATAAATCAAGGCTCTTGTCCTCATCTCCCCCTCCCTCTGCCTCCTGACTGGCCCCGGGTGCTTCCGTGTGAGGCCTGGCCTGGCCTGATGTGGTGTGGCCTTCCGGGAACGGGGACTGTGACAGACTTACCTCCTGATCAGCCCCGTCCCCCCCACCCATACTGGGCGATGATAAAACCTACGGTTTGAACACCCCATTCTGTGGGAAAGCCATGCTGGGTATCGTGTGATGGGAGACGACCCATCCGTGAAACGTCCTACAGCATCCGTAAGACTCTGGTCGAAAGGAAATGCTTTCCTCTGTGGGTTCTCTCTTCAGCAGGATAAACACTGTCATTTACTTCAACTGATCATGCATTCATTTATTCATTCGGGGACGGCTTATTGAAACCTCTACTGCGCCCGGGGCCCTGGAGACACAGACTCTATAAACGTGACTGTTGGCACCAGCTCCTCACCACAGCAGGTGACGGACGTGCGTGTGACCCAGGCGCCCTCGCTGATAAACACGTAATTATAAATCGTGAAATGCCATGAAGACACTCCCTGTCTTCTGGTGGTGACAGATTCCAGCCAACCCTCTGTGGGACGCACCGAGGACCCATCCCCACCCCTCTGCATCAGGGGACTCAGGGGTCCCCGGGGACACTCCCGCACCGACCCCGGGAGGATGGGGGGGTCTCCGGCACAGGGGGTGTTTCTTGAAAAGCTCTGTGTTGGCCGCTAAGAACAGGAGCTGCCTCCCCTGAACCCGGGCCGGATGAAGGTGACTCTGGAGGAGGAGAGCCCAGGAGATGTTCAGGTTGACTCGCTGATCCCGGTGTCCCTAGGTTTGGGGTCACGGACATCCCACTAAGTTCCCATCCTGACCTCTGCAGATCAAGCCATAAACACACACTGGGCCTGGCGGTTCAAGACCGACTTGAGTCACTGGGACAGTGGGGAGAATTGTTGTCCCCTCCTGGACCTGGACGGTCACATACCTGGAGCCCCCGGAGTCCAGGGGCTTGCAGCCCGTGAGGGCTGATTCCTGCGAGTCTGTAAGGTGCTTCACCCCCACCCTCCCCGCAGGTGCGCGCACAGCACGCGGACAGAGACTGCGCTGGGGGCGGGCAGGGAGCCCGCACACTCTGGGGTGGCGGACGCTGGCTCCCAGCCCAGGCAGGTGGACCCTGGGGATCCCCAGTGCCTTGGAGGCCCCCCTGCTAGAGCCGGGCTTGGGGGGTTGAGATCTTTGGTGAAGCTTCGGCCTCTGCCTGCGTCAGAGGGGTTCTGCTGTGAGGCTCCCCCTGGTTCCTGAAAGTTTTGGGGATACAGCCCGGGCCACAGGAAGCATCTCCTCCTGGTTTCCAGACCCAGCAGGCTCCCGGGGCAGGGACTGCCCCCCACTCCATCAAAAGCCCTCTTCCTCCTAAGACAGTAAACAAAGCAACCTTGGGGCGCTAGAGGAACTGCAGGCCTTCCTGCCTCCAGGACCTGGGAGTCGCAGGGCGGGGACTCCGCCCACGGCCCCCCCAGTTCTCCTGAGGTTTCCCGCGTGAGAGGCGGGGTGAGCACCCTGCCGCTGGTGCAGCTGCGCCACTTTCTATGGAACACGCGTGGCTCCCAGCCTCTTAGGAAGCAGAGACGTCACTTTGTCCATAAAGGTCCATCTAGTCAAGGCTATGGTTTTTCCAGTGGTCATGTATGGATGTGAGCGTTGGACTATAAAGAAAGCTAAGCACCAAAGAATTGATTCTTTTGAACTGTGGTGTTGGAGGAAACTCTTGAGAGTCCCTTGGACTGCAAGGAGGTCCAACCAGTCCATCCTAAAGGAGGTCAGTCCTGGGTGTTCATTGGTAGGACTGACCCTAAAGCTGAAACTCCAATACTTTGGCCACCTCATGCAAAGAGCTGACTCATTGGAAAAGACCCTGATGCTGGGAAAGATTGAGGGCAGGAGAAGGGGATGACAGAGGATGAGATGGCTGGATGGCATTACCGACTCAATGGGCATGAGTTTGAACAAACTCAGGGAGACAGTGAAGGACAGGAAAGCCTGGCGTGCTGCAGTCCATGTGGTCACAAAGAACTGGACAGCTTCCTGGTGGCTCAGCTGGTTAACACTCTGCCTGCGATGCAGGAGACGTGGGTTCGATCCCTGGGTTGGGAAGACCCCCTGGAGGGGGAAATGGCAACCCACTCCAGTATTCCTGCCTGGAGAATTCCATGGACAGAGGAGCCTGGTGGGCTACAGTCCATGGAGTCACAAAGAGTTAGACACGACTGAGTGACTAACCTTCATTTTTTTCATTTCATTTAGCGACTGAACCACCCAGTACCTGGGAGGCAGGCGACCCTTTCCAGTTCATGCCTGTTGGTGACGTTGCGCCCACCTGGCGGGAAGCAGCTGCCCTCACAGGTCTAGGCAAATGCTCCAGCTCTTTCTAAGCAGCCAGGGAGGCTGGCTTCTCCTCCAGAGCACCAGCACCTTCAACCATGCTGGTCAGGTCTGGTGGGGAGAAAACAGCAGGTCCTCCCCACACCTGGTGGGACGCAGGTGACCAGCTGCCCTGGACGCTGCGCACACAGAGGGTTTCGGAAAGGGCGCCAGAGGCGTGTGTGATCATGGTACGGGCCGGTGACGAGCAAGTCGGGAACCATCTTTGAGACGCCTCGGTCTTTGGCACGAAAGCGGGCAGCTCTGCAGAACTTGACCAGAAGCTGCTTGAATCTCAGGAACTGCTTGAAAGTTCCCAGCAACCGCCCGAGTCTATGGCAGCAAAGCAAAACGCTTCCAACCTCGTGTCCATCCACACGGCTACCCGTGGCCACCTCCCCAGAGGACGGAGCCCAAATCTGTCTGAATCCACACCCCTGCCTCTTCTTGGCCAGATTGCACCTCTGCCCCAGCTTCTCAGGAGACCTTCCACGGGGACGTGAGTGGCGCCAGGGGATGGGTGGATGACAGTCAGGCACGTGGGACGGCGGAACAAAGACAGTGATGCCACATCATCCCGGGGGTCACTCCCGTCTCGACACCAAAAACAGAAGGCGCAGAGCCAATCTAAGCACCAAATCTCACTCCGCAATTGTCCTTAAGCCCACACCAAGCCTCGGGTCTCAGGGAGTTCACAGGAATCTTGTGGCTTCTTGCTCTCTTCTGTCTTCACGTCTGTTACAGTGAATACTGTTACCTGGTCTGGAGGTGGCCGCCAGCCCCGCCTGCCTCCCAAAGCTCCCAGCAGGAGGTGCTGGCTTTTGAACCACCCTTTCAGCTCTGTTCAGTTCAGTTCAGTTCAGTCGCTCAGTCGTGTCCGACTCTTTGCGACCCCATGGACTACAGCACGCCAGGCTTCCCTGTCCATCACCAACTCCCGGAGTTTGCTCAGACTCATGTCCATCGAGTCGGTGATGCCATCCAACCATCTCATCCTGCTGTCCCCTTCTCCTCCTGCCTGCAATCTTTCCCAGCATCAGGGTCTTTTCCAATGAGTCGGTTCTTCACACTGGGTGGCCAAGTACCCCTTGGTTGATAGAAAGATGTTTTGGGGGCTATTTTTCCTTTGAAACGTGCCCAGATCTTACAGCTTTGAACACTTTCAAATCTCCGTGAACCCTTCTACTTTCCATACAAATGAGTAACGCCCAGACCGAGCGCAGTCAACACAGCCCCTCTACTTACCTCCTAGGCTCAATCCTGCCCAGCCCCCTCCTGGTGAGTATTCCGTGTATGCTGTTCAGACTTTGTAAGACTTTCTAATCTTTATGGTTCAATTCCCGACCTTCTTACAGGATGGACTTTGTCCTGAAACTGCATAGGCCTTTTGACCTGCAGGTTCAGACTTCCTCCGCCTTGGCTCGTGTCCCTGATTCCCGAGGAAGCCTGTGTTGAATGGGAGCGCTCTCTCCATCTCCTACAAGGCTTTTATTGACTCTATTCCTTGTTCCTTTGTTATTTTTAGAGATAGGTAATCTGCTCTTCAGCCTTCTGCTCTTTATTACTTTCAATGCAAATAGATGCTAATTCCTTCCGCTCCTGCCTTTTCACCCTCTTGCCTCACCTCCCTCCTGTGGCGTCCCCTCCTCCTCAGCCTGTATCTCTTCCGTCTGGTCTCAAAAAGGCCACAGCTTCTGATATTTCGCTTCGAGACCCGACACATACAATCTCTAAAATTCCCTCCAGCTTCCTTTAATAAGCTCTTCTGCACCAACCATGCTTCTCTCTGAACCTGCAGGGCAGCCCTCCAACAGTCTCAGATGCGGGATTGTTCTCCAGGCCCCTTGAGGCTGTGGTTGTATTTCTTTCTGGTTAAGAAGAGCACTCCCTCCAGACCAAGTGTTTTCTGGTTCAGGAGCCTGTGTCTCCCCTCACTGCGTTCTCAGCTGCTGGGGTAATCTTCCTTTTGCACATTAATCCTGAAGGCAGCGTGATGTTGCCTCAGGCAAATCATGAGCATCTAGCAGACCATTACCGTTATGTGCACCTCTGGAATTGACCTCCATCTGAGGTTAGGACTGCAGGCTGAGCATTTAGTTTGGCATCATCATCAGCTCTCTGTGATGGTTCTGTCCCAAATGCAGGGATGTGTGGTGACCCCACCTCCTGCTTGGGACTTGTGGTGACCTGACCTCCTGCTTGAAAGTGGAGTAGCATGTGGCTGAGGATTAAGACCATTAGCTACATCGGGGTTCCTCCTGGGATGTCCACGTGACCTGACCAGAGCATCTAGACTTTATGAGAGGAAGGTGTCCAGGCTGGAGCTGCTGCAGCCATTCTGTAGCCTGAGGACACCTTGGTGGCTCTGTTCCCGAGCAGTGGGCTGTGGCTTGGAGTCACAGCCGCACCAGAAGGTCTCCACGGAATGCTGTGACGCAGACCTCCCATGAGACCTCCACCCTGCCGGTGATTTCAACAACTTCCTTAGCCAATCTACTTTCTCCCGGTGAAATTTCACACCTTCTCCTGTTTCCCTGGCTCCCTTCCCTCTTCTCACTTTTGGGGATGACCTCACTTGTAACTTCCCTGAGAACATGAAGCAGCTGGAAGAGAAGCTCCCAACCCAGGTGCTTCTGAGCCCTTCTGTTCCCCAGGGTCAGGGGTCCCCACTCCCACCTGATCTGACCCTCTGTTCACACTCAGCCTCCGGGCCCCTCACCCCTCAAGGCCTTGCTGCCCCGAAGTCCTGCTCTCCCTCCTGCATTTCCTGTCTCTCCAGGTCTATTAACTCATTCCTGTCCATACAATGCCTTAGCTGCTTCCCTGGTTCTCTGCCCTTGAGTTGCCAGGCAATTCCAGAATGTGTTATTCCGTTCTTTGACTGTCTAGTGCCTCGCGTCCTGTGATTCCCTCGACTGGCTCCCAGGAGGCCTCTGTCCTCACGCCCGCCTGCGATCTGTCCCCGTGACTCACCCTCGGCAGTCTCTGCACAGCTGACCCAGCCCCACTCCGAAGCACCCTTCACGGAGGACGCAGTGGCCTCCCCCTGCCTGCCGAAGCGCTGTGGTCAGCAGAGGGCCTGGGCTGCCCGGTGATGTCGGGCTGAATCCTAACTCTAGATTGCTTTATGCCTTGCTGCCCTCGACTCTGGGGCGGGGGTGTCGGCACCTGTCTCCGGGCTTGCTGCCAGCCCAGTTCACGGCCGTGTGTGGGAAGCACCTGCCTTGGACCCAATACACGGCAGAGACTGCGTGGGAGCCGCCGTCACCCCTGTGGTCACCTTGGCTCGTGGTTCTGATGGCGGCGCGGGTGGACCCTGCTGGACCGCCAACAGGGCCAAGCGCCTGGGCGGTAATCTGTGAGCTGCAAACCACAGGCGTGGTCCCATGTCCCCGCGCAGAGCCAGGGCGGAGTTTGCAGTAAAGTGCCGTCTGCTGAGCTAGCACTGTCGGAGATTAACAATCTCATAACATCACAGCAGTGCCAGGGGGTTATGGGCACGGGCCATTAAGATGCCTGGGCTGGTGCGGTTAGTGCCTGCAATTGGCATCTCTGAGCTCCATGAGCTGCAATGGGAATGAGGCCATGGGGGGATGGGTCATGCGCGGCCAGGAGAGGGAGTGGCTGGGCCCACCCTGGTCACCACGTCCGTTGGAAACAGCAGCACAGGGTGATCACTCCCACAGCCCAAGGCTTGTGTGAAGGTTTCATGCCTAATAGAATCAGATGAGCAGGGGTCGGGGCAACTGCCCAAGACCCCCGCCCCCCACCCTGGCCCCCACCACATTAGCAGGCTGGGCGTGTCTGGCCGCTTCTTTGCCTCTGAGCTCAGAGGTGGCGGGGTTTGCTCCTCCGGCTGGTCCTACTGAATCGACAGCAACTGCCTGCAGAGGCTGCTCTCCGCCCCCAGGGCACCCCCTGCCCCTTCAGGATGGAGGGAGCTACTGAGGGCCCGGCTGTGGCTGGACCCAGCGGGGGGCACTGTGATCAGGCAGCTCAGCGATCAGGTCTGGAAGTGGGGCTCACGTGGGAGCCGCGGTGGGTGGGGGCGCCGCCCCCGGGCTCAGCCTGGAGACCCGAGGTCAGCACCGGCTGGTCCGTGTTCAGCTGTGATCGCGACCGCTCTCAGCTCCGTGGCTGAGGCCTGGTCTGCCAGTGGTGACACTGTCTGTGTCGGACGCGGGAGGGAAGGGGAGGGGAGGGGGGGAGGGGAGGAGAGGGGAGGGGGGGGGCCCACTCTGCAGCGTGCGCCCGGCTGGGGCCAGGGGCCGGGGCCACTCTGCCCTCTCTCAGCTCGGTGGGGTCCTTCTCGAAGGGGTTCTGACCCTGACTTCCCACCAGAGTGGGTGTTGGTCTTGAGAGCAGCCTCCGTGCCTTCCAGGGGATGTGTCACCACGTCCTGGGGTGTCTTCTGCGGGGGTCCTGGGGCCTCGTAGCTGAGGAAAGAGGTGACCATCCCTTCTCGGGGATCCCACTTGGGTAGGGCCTTCTCCTCCAGCCTCTGAGTCACTTGCTGGCCCTGCGGCTGCACCCCCCTCCACCCCTTGCCCCCTGGTCAGGAAGGAGGCCTCCAAGTCCTTGGAAGTGAAACTCTGCTGTTGACGAAGCAAAACTGGCTGGGTTTCCGTGGGGACCAGCCGTCTGTCTCACTGACAGAACCAGAGGGACGAGCACGGCAGATCCTCGAGGAGGTATTTTTCCTCCTCTGATTCTGATTTTTTGATGACGCTGCATGTTTCCATCTGTCCCTCTGAGGTTCGGGAATACCTGGTGACTCCGGACACCAGACTCGGTGTCTTGGGTGAAAGTCAACTCGAGTCCACCTGGAATTTGGGGCTTCGCTGGAGCGCTAGAGCAGCGCCTCTTATTTGGGCTAAAATTAACTTTCTCCGCCAGCACCTCCGTCTCCCCGTCTGTGAACAGCGGACACGCGGACCTGCACGGCCACAGGAGCTCGGGTGTGGCCACAGCACCTGTGCCTCGTAGCCGCCACGTGGCGCGTTTCTGTCCTTGTGGTCCGAGGAGGAGGCCGACCCTGGCTGCGCCCTGGGCTGTCCCGGGGGCCGTGGCCCCAGCATGACCCCCCTGCACCCCAGCCTGGCCCTCCATTCAGGAAGGGGCTCCAGATGGATCGACATGGGAGCAGCACACTCTTGTCACCCCCGACAGAGCCCCGCACGCCCAGAGCGGGGGATCGCGATCGGCCAGCCGGGCGGGGAGGGTTCTCACTCCCCCAGGCCTGGCACGTACACACGGAGAAGACCTGCTCGTGCGCCGTGGGTGCCAGCCCTCGAGTCCTCTCTGTCCCTCCTTGCACAGCGCACATCACACACAGGCCCGGGCCACACACAGACGCAAATACAGGCACAGACACACACATGCATAGACACAGGCGCAAAGAAGGGCAAACACAAACACACACATAAATATATACACACAGACACACATATAGGCACAGACAGACATTCTCAGGCATAGGCACACACACACTCACACACACACACTCACATACACACTCATGCATCCTCACACACACTCACACCCACCCATGCATCCTCACACACACACTCACACATCCACCCATGCATCCTCACACACACTCACACACACACCCATGCATCCTTGCATGCACACACACACACATGCATCCTCACACACACACACACATGCATCCTTGCATGCACACACACACACCCATGCATCCTCACACACAC
>JADEYB020000017.1:44190491-44212669 GCA_015832495.2 Alces alces | reverse complement strand
CACACACACACCCATGCATCCTCACACACACACACACACCCATGCAGCCTCACACACACACTCACACATAGTCACACACACACCTGTGCATCCTCACACATTCACACACACACCCATGCATCCTCACACACATACACACCCATGCATCCTCACACACACACTCACACACACCCATGCATCCTTGCACACACATACACACACACCCATGCACCCTCACACACACACAGTCATACACACACCCATGCATCCTCACACACACACACTTACTCACACACACAGTCCTCTCCAGCCTCACCACAATCCCCACCCTGGATGGCCCCAGCTCTGGCCTTGTAAACACACACACACAAATACAGGCATATACAGACATTCACATGCATAGACACACACATACTCTCACACACACACACACACACACACACACAGAGGCACACATACACACCATCCTCTCGACCTCCCCACAGTATGCTTGCCCTGGATAGCCCCAGCTCTGGCCTTGCAAACACACATGCACACACACACTCACATGCACACATGCGCACACACATACACATACACACATACACAGAGTCCTCTCGGCCTCCCCCGCCTTGGATGGTTCCGGCCCTAGCCTGCAAACACACACACACACTCTCACACACACGCACACACACTCCTCTCGGCCTCCCCCGCCCCGCATGGCCCCGGCTCTGGCCTGCTTCCCACGCATCTTCCCCTTGCTCATCCTGGAGACCTGGTTCCCACAGGGCCCCCGGCCCTCCCCCCCGGTTGGGTCCTGCAATCATCAGCAGCACCCCCACAGGCCTGGGGTCTCCCTTTGGGCCCCAGGGGCATGTCCTGTTCACTCAGGGCTCCAGCCTGGGGTTCGGGCCTGGTCCCAGGGGGCACGAGATCTGGCCAGAAGGCTTTGAGGATGTTGACAATACTGAACTCCACGTACTGTGGTCCAGAGAAGGAAGGGGGTGTGTCTGTGAGTCTGCGTGAAAGCTATGAGTGTGTGTTGTGTGTCTCTCTGTGTGTGCAAGTATATAAATGTGTGTCTGTGTGAGTGTGCGTGTGAGTGTGCATGTGCACGGAGGTGGTGACGTGACCACATCAGGGCTTCCTCTACCCACTCCTGGCTCCTCGGTCTCCTCAAAGACAAGCGGGAGGCATTTCAGGGACAAGGGGCTTCCGTTCAGCCGGGGTGCACCTCCAGGCCCTGCGCCTCCCCGGGCAAGCGGAGTGGGCTCCAGGGCCCCTCGGCTGGCCACTGGCGAGAAGTCAGGAGACCCGTGTGAGGCCGTGGTGGCATCACTGCTCTGCAGGAGTCATGTCTGGGTGCAGTGACCGAGACGGCCACCGTCATGGCACCCTCCCCCCAAACTGCAGGGACCCCTGGCCCGCCCCAGCCTCTGTGACGCCACAGTTCTGGGGCCCTGGGTGTGTGTTTAGGGAAACATTGACAAATAGCTTCATAACAAGGCAGACGCCGATCGTACTCATCTAATCTTTGTTAAAAGCATCACAAATGATTTATTGATTTTTAAAAAGGAAAAATAAGAAAGAATTTATCGCATCTCTGTTATGTGCATATAGAAGTGTGGGCTCGATCCAGCTGAATGAGACGTTAGCGGTCCAAGCCCAGCCCGCTTTTCCCGGGGGCCCGCGCGTACCTGTACGTCAAAGATGCAGGACCTCAAAACGTAGAACCAGATAAACCCAGACCTACGTGTCGATCTACACGGTTATGGGGATGGAACGTATTCGGTTATAGATGCCAACTTATTCCCAGGCTCTTGGGTCCGCACACCCAAAACGCTCTTCATAGAAACGATGACAGAAAATATGAGAAGAACAGAAATAGCTGAAGGGAAACCCTATCCCATCAGCCAGAGAATGCAGCTGAGGGTCAGGAGGTCATGGGGGTGTCACCCACTGGCACTGCTGAGCTGCGCCCGGGGGACTCCTTGCTGACCTTGACCTGGGACGGGGCCAGCGCTGACAGGTGTCTGACCTGGGAATGAGGCTCACAGGCCGGGCTGGGGTGGACGGCAGGACGCGGGGCTCCCAAGGGGTCTTTGGAGAGGGCAGGCAGGCTGGTGGAGGCAGACGCCCCGAGAACCCAGCCTCTCTCCACAGTGCCCCGCAGCTCCTGGGCTTCCCCGAGGAGGGTCTGGAGGACGCTCTGCGGGGCCGCAAGGAGGGGATGGGGGACGCCTCTGCCGCCCTCCCCGTGACCTGCAGTGACCCCTTCTGAGCTGGTCTCAGACCCCATTTGTGACACGTGGGGCTGGACGCCAGGGCCCCCCCTCCCACGCGCGGGAGCTGCTCTGGGGGTGCGGATGACCCCTCGCAGCCTGAGTTTCTTTTCTGTGGAAGCGAGCTAAGGCTTCCCACTGCCCCGAGCTTCATCCTGGACTCCTAGCAGCGGCGGGTCCTAGCCTAGGCTCTAGGATGTCCCCACCTCTGGGGGGAGGCTCTGGCCACCCAAGAGCCCAGGGAGGGGGCGGGGCGGGGCCGCCGATTTCCAGTTTCAAGGCAAAAGGTGAAACCCCGCCCCCAGATTCTCCCCGCATCCCTGATTCTAGGTTTCGGTGAGCGAGGGGGTCGAACTGTGTGGGAAGCAGGGGCTGGCTCCTGGGGCACCTCCACGGTCCCGTGCTGTGTGTGACCCAGGGGCAGCCGCTCCCTCTCTGGGCCTCAGCGGCTCTGTTTTCAAGACAAGGCGGGCACTCCCTGTCTGCCCTTCAGGCTCTGCCTTTCCAACCTCTCCTGCTTCCTGGGTTTCTGCGCTGCTCTCTCAAGCATGGAGGGAGCGCAAAACACTGGGCATCTGTCTCCCTCCCGGGAGGGAAGCCGCCCATGGAGGGTGGAGCTGGGGGAAGCTTTGCTTTTGGTGGGGGGTCCCCAGGAAAGAAGGCTGCCGGGGGGAGCGGGGTGGAGGAGCATTTCTGGGCGTTCGGCAAACGGGGTTCCCAAGAACGGGGGCTACTGCCTGGCAATAAAAAGAGAACCACCTCTCCCCCCAGAAACCGCAAATGGCTACCTAGAGAGGTATTTACATCTTCTCTGCAGGTTAAAAAGAGGAAGGGGAGCCCAGAGGGAGGCCTGGAGGGTGTCGTAGGGCGGGGGCCGCAGCAGGCTTTCCGGATTCTGGAGGGTGTGCACGACCCCCCGCAGAGGGACGGCCGTGTGAGCGGTGGGAGCTGCCTTCCTGGGGGTTCCGAGGAAGAAAGCAGGGCTCCGCGTTCCTCCGGGGGACAAGAGCCCACGGTGCAGGTGATGGGAGGCGGGGGGTGGGGGGATCTGCGCTTCTGAGAGTCCGGCAGGCTCACCCGCTAGTCTCAGGGGGCCCGGTCTCGCCTATGAGAAGTCAGGCCTCCTCGCCGGAGTGACGGGGTGTGGGCTGCAAGTTGGGGGCCGGGGCGGGGAGGGCTCGAGCTGGACGGGTCGGGAGCAGCTGTTGGCTGTCGTGGACGCGGCGGGAGGAGGAGGAGGCTTTCCCGAGGTCTCCGCGGGGGTGCGGGTCCCACCCCGAGCCAGGGGGCGGCGGTGTGGTCCTGGGCCCTCCGCGGGGGATGACGCGGCGGAGAGGAGAGCGTTCCGGGCGCGGCCTCCTCCGCGGCCTCAGCTCACCAGGTAGTTGCGCATCTCCCGGGAGCTGACGCTCAGGACCACGCCCGAGTGATTCCCTGGAGGAGAGGCCCGGTGTGAGCGCGCGGCCGGCCCGGCGGCGCGCGGGCGCGGTGCGTGCGGCCTCCGCCGACGTGGGGGCATCCCGAGCTTCCTCCCCATCGTCGTGCTGGTCGTGCCTGGACGCGGGGTGCGGAGGCGGTGGGGTGGGCGGGTGACTGAGGGCGGGTCTCCCGGTGCCGGCACAAGCAGTGGACCCAGGGGGCCTCGGGGTGAGGCCGCGCCCGCCACCCGCCCCCACCGCACCCACTGACCTGCAGGGGGGCCGGCCCCGGCATCGGCAGCAGGGGGAGGTAGGCGGGGCTCTGTACCCCCCGGGCCGGGGGCACTGCAGGGCGGCCCGGCGAGGCCCCGGGCGGCGAGGGGGGAGAGAAGGGCACAGGGACCGTCAGAAATGCAGGGGTCCGCCAGGGTCCCAGATGGGGCCGCGTTCTGAGACCCCTGGGGAGCAGAGGCGTGGCCGCTGGCTGCCTGGAGCCCCCACCTCCCGGGTGCATCGAGACGGAGCGGCGGAGAGGTTCCAGCCGGCCGTGGGGACCACGGGGTCGTGAGCTGGCCCGGGGCTTTGGGTCCAAGGTCAGCCACCTGTCCACTGGGCCGCCTGGGTGGGCGACGTCACCTCTCTGAACCTCACTTCTAGCCGTTTAAAAGGTGGGGACCGCGACTCCACCTCCCACAGTCCCAGGGACACGGCAGATACGGGTTCAGGGGATAAAAGGGCAGAGATGACACCGCCCCCCCCCCCCAGGTGACAGCTTGCCGGCGCGTCCTCGGGCCCCACTGGGGACGTCACCGCACCCCAGGGCCGGGGCGTGCAAGGCAGGTGGGGTGCAGAGCGACTGTTAAGGGTCGGGGGAGCAGGGGCCCCAGGGGCTGGACTCCAGCCCCTTCCCCACCAGCTGTGTGGCCCTGGCCCGGGGCCAGTCCAGGTCTCAGCTCTGAAAAGGAGCGCCCCTGCTGGGCTGTGGAGGAAGCCATGCCGGCTAGAGCACTCAGCGCCCGCGCGGCCCGGAGCACCCGGCGCCCGCGCGGCCCGGAGCACTCGGTGCTCACGGCCGGGTGGGCAGCTCCAGCGGGACTCAGGGCTTCCGGGCCTCAGTCTCCCCACGGGTTGAGGAGGGAGTGGAGATGGGGCCTGCTGTCCCATCAGAGTGTGTGTCCCCCTCAAAGATGGACAGATCGTGGTCACCTCAACCACAGAGTCAGAACCAAGGGCCAGCGGTGACGGCCAGGAGAGGTGGAGCAGCTGCCAGGCTGTCCCCTCCCTGGTCTCTGCCGCACAGAGGCCGCGGGGGCGCAGGGTGGACAGTGCAGCGGGCTGAGCCGGCTGCGGCGTTATTGCCAGCAGAAGCTTCGAGGTGGTGGGGCTCAGCCCGCGAACACCCGCTCATGAGAGGCCCTGAGAGAGAACTGGAGGTCAACACAGACCTCCACCCCCAGAGGAGGCCGCTGAGTGGGCAGCCGCTCCATCTTCCCTGCTGGCCGTGGGCGGGGGGCAATGGGGTCATGGAACAGAGACGTTGTGAAAACTGTAAAGGGCTGTGCACACGTTACGTCCATGTGCGCACGGCCCAGGGCCTCGTCCTCCCAGTGACGGGAGGGATGCCAGGAGCGCGGAGGGGGTGACTGCTGAGAGGCCCCCGGGACCCCCCAGAACACAGCAGCTTCGCTGTGGAAGCCAGCTGTCTGCCCCACCCCTCGGGGGGCTGTGGGGATGGGCGTCCGGGGTCCCGGTCCACAGGCAGCCCCAGGGGACTCCTGCCATCACCTGTCAGGAGGGGACCCAGGGTAGGGCCCGCCCGGCCCCAGGCCTGGTGGTGGAGGAGGGGTTCCCGGGGAGGGGGTGTTGGGGACAGGCGTTACCTAGAGTCTGTGGGTGGAGCTCGTCCTCTATGAACTCCTCACCCTGGATGGCGCTCTGCACGCCCTGGCTGTGGCTCACAGGGCTCGTCATTTCCTGCTCCTTCTCATTGTGCATCTGGGCATACACGGTCCTGCCGGGGCGTTTCCTGCAAGGCGGCGGGTGGTGGGGAGGGAGATCAGGGCTCTGCCTGGGATGCCTGTCCCTGGAGGCCCCCAGCCCACCTCTCTGTGCGGTGCTCTCATTGCTCCTGGGTCTGCCTCCTGTGCCACCTCTGTGCCAAGCCACCTCCTCCAGGAAGCCCTCCTGTGCCACCTCCTCCAGGAAGCCCTCCTGCACCACCTCTGGGCCAAGCCACCTCCTCCAGGAAGCCCTCCTGCGCCACCTCTGCGCCAAGCCACCTCGTCCAGGAAGCCCTCCGTCCCGTGAGCTCTCACAGCCCTGGCAAGCACTGTCCGTCTGTCTCCCCTGAGGCGTGCTGCAGGGAGAGCATGCTTCTTTGTCTCTTTCAGGTTCCTGTCACCCATCACCCCCGGGTTCTGATCATGTCAGCAGGTGTGTTTCCGCAAGGCATGCGATGCTGACAGGCTCTGAGAGGGTTTGCTGAGCCCTGCCCAGGTGCTGGGGCGTCCTCTAGTGCCCGTCCCCTTCAGGGCAGAGGGAAAGGAGATGGAGGGCACAGCCCCCCTCTGTTTCAGCTGGGACCGGGCTCAGGGCTCTGGGCCACACTCCTTCATGTGCGACGCCCACTTGGTTGGAGCAAAACTCCAGAGGGCACCTGGTTCCACTTTACAGATGAGGAAACTGAGGCTCAGTGGGAGGGTGGGCTTCCTCGGAGCCACCATCAGCAGTTCGCTGACACAGGCAGTTCTCTGGAAATACTGAGATGGCGGAATGCACATTCAGGCCCCCGGGGTGGGCTGGGTCATGACGGGCCCTAGGGAACTAGAGCACTCCGTGGCTGAGAGGCTCTGAGACTTAGGAGCTGCTTGTTACGCAGGCAGGCCCAGCCCAGGCTGACGGCTGCACCAGCCTGGAAACCCCAGCTCTCCACAAAGCTAAAGCCTCCGGACAAACGGGGCATTTCTCTCCATATTCTCTGATGGCCAGTCTTCTAGCTGGGCACACTCACTCCCAGAACTGTGCTTTGCCCCCAGTTTCCATGGTAACTGCCCTCCCATGATTAATTCACTAGGTGAGCCCAGTGGTCACACCTGCCTGCCTCTTCTTCTTCTTCCCTCTTCCCCGCCTCCCTCCTCATTAGGCCCCTTTTACAGATGAGGAAACTGAGGCCCACAGGGAGGGGAAGAGACTGGCTGGAGCCGCAGAGCTGGTCAGCAGCAGGCAGGATGGCAAGCTGGTCTGGGAGGCTGGCCCAGCCCTGCTGCAGTCTGGGCTGTGCTGCAGGTTGGGAAGGGGAGTTGCCCAGCGTGAGTGGTCCTGGAGGACAGAGACCCAGCAGAGTCCCAGGCTGCAGGAGGGACTCTCAGCCTCCAAGGAGCAGGAGCCAGAGGGTCAGGGTCTCCAGACTGTTCCCAACGGTGACCCTGAGCGGGGAGACCCCGAGGCCACTGGAGCCGAACCAGCAGGATGGGGTGAGACGCGGGGCTCGGATCTCACAGCTGCATTTGCAGAGCATAAGCCTGGCGACACTATCTGGCCTCTGTGTCCATCCCCGGACCCTGTATCAGGGTCAGATCAGATTGTCCAGCCCCTCCAAGTGTGCCCATGAATAATCCTGGCACTGCGGGCTTATTAAACCCATTTTACAGATGAGGATCAAGGTCAGAGGGGAGGAGGCACCATAGCCCCTCTGATGACCGCACGCTGAGCTTGCCACCCACCCAGCCTCATCCTGAGCCCCTGCTGCTCCACCCTGGGTGTCACTACCCCACCCTGACTCCTCCCCGAATGAAGCTGGAGCCCCCCTGGCCGGGGGGGGGGGCCTGGCACAGGGCAGCTCTGGCTCACGCTTGTGGAGGGAGGGGTGGGTGAGCACTGGGGGAACGTGGGTGGTGGAGGGCACAGCCTGGGGTCAGGTCCTCACTCCTCAGCTGTGTGGCCCTGGGACAGTCGCTTAACCTCTCTGAGCCTGGGTTTCCTCATCTGTAAAATGGGTGCATGGAGCAGAGGGGAGGATCGGGTGGGAGACACTCCCTGGCTTGTGAGTGGCCAGCTGCCCTCGGGGACCGAGATAACTCAGGACCAGTGTGCGGGTCCAGGCGAGGCCCCCTCCCTGTCCCGCGGCCCATCAAGGGCACAGTCCCAGCCCTCTGTGGCCTTGGGCCCCACCCACATGCCCGGTGAGCCCAGGGAGGCCAGGCCTTGCCTTTTGAACTTGTACAGGATGAAGGCCCCGACTGCGAAGAGCCCGCTGACGAAGAGGATTGCCACCGCCCAGTAGCCGCCTCCGCCTCCCAGGCTTGGGGAATCTGTGGGCAAAACAGCCTGTGAGCACTCAGAGTGGGCAGCGGCCACCCCCGGAACCTGGGACCCCACCGTGTAAATCCCGGCCCTGGTCCTTCCCCCCTAGAAAGTGGACACAGCTCCGTCCAGACCGATGCTGGCGTGGACACGCGTCTTCATGGAGCAGAAAGCTGCCCTTCGGCTCCTGCCAAGATTCTTGCCCCAAAGCGGGGAGGACAGTCCATGGTGGGCGTGGGGGCAGAGTGCATCTGAGACCCTATGTGTGTGCTCGGTCGTGTCTGACTCTGTGACCCCATGGAGCCCGCCAGGCTCCTCTGTCCAAAGGATTCTCCAGGCAAGAATACTGGAGTGGGTTGCCATGCCCTCCTCCAGGTGACCTTCCTGACTCAGGGATCGAACCCAGGTCTCTTATGCCTCCTGCTCTGGCAGATGGGTTCATTACCACTGGCACCGCCTGAGAAGCCCAATCTGAGACCCTAAGTGACGTAAATTAAAGCAAGAGCTCCGTGCGTGTCCACGGGGAAGGGTAGCAAGGCTGACCAGGATTTACCTGACGACCACCGGGCCAGGAGGGACATGTGGTCGGCAGAGGGGCCCAGTGTACACAGTAGCCAGCATCATCTGAGGGGCCTGGATGCCCGCCCATCCCACACTGCAGAGGTGAGCCTAGCCAGGGCCCTCACCTGTGTCCACGTCCCTCATGGCCACCACGACCCGGACCCCGCCACGCAGGAGGAAGCTGATCTTCTGTGCATTCAGCACCTGCTGGATGGCCGTGAGCCTCTGAAAGCACAGAGCGGGGAAGACGGAGGGGGTCTTCAGGGTCCCAGCAGGGGGAGTGGGAGAGCTGGGCAGATGTCCGCCCTGACCCTCTGGGGTCAGGGGGCTGGGGGAGGGCCCTGCGCCTCTCTGGGCCTCAGTCACCCCATATGTAAAATGGGACTGCTAACCACCAACCAGCTCTCACCAAGAACCTCTGATGGGACACAAGGTGATCCAAGTGTGGCCCTGTGCTCAGAGAGCTCTGGTTTTAGTTGGCACCACGGAGTGTAGTAATCCAGGGATGTCCAGGAGGCCCCTGACCCCAGAAGTAATCAGGGGAAGCTTCTCGGAGGTGGAAGACCAAGAAGAGGACAAGACAGTGACCCAGGCAGGCGAGCGTCCCCGCACCTGAGGCAGAGAGCTCCCAGGGGTGGTACTGCAGGATCGTGGGGTGGAGGAGGGGTAGTGGGCCTCTGGGGCACCCTGTTGGTTTGGGAATTCACAAATGGGGAGTTTCTGGGGTTCAGAAGGGAGTCAGCCAGCCCACACGGGTGTCAGGGGTCACCCGTCTGCACAGGTGGTGCAGAGGTGCTGGGGAAGGAGGCCCCCAGGGATGGGGGTCCCATGCCTCCGCTCCCGGGGCCTCTGGGAGGGGGGCATTCCCTGGGGACTCTGGCCGAGCCTCCCTGGGCAGCCTTTTGGCATCTGGGACTCGGTTTCTGTTCACAGAATGAGGGTGCTGGGCTGGCCTGTCGCTTACACAGTTCCCCACCTGGAGGATCTGGGAGGCACCTGCTTCTGCCCCTTGAACTGAGAACAGAGAGGTGCCAACACAGGAGTGGCTGCCAGGGGCTGGAGGGGAGCAAGGGGTGACTGCTGGTGGGGGCCGGGTTTCCTCTGGGACGATGAAAAGACTCCTTTGGGAGGACTTAAATGGTAGTAGTGGTCGCATGGCTGTGAATATACTAAAAACCACCGACTGGTACACTTTACAAAAGTAAATGTTATCTCAAAACAAAAGAAGAATCAGAACCACAGCCGAGCTCTTGACTAGTCGTGGACATTGATGCCCACGCAGACGTTCTGGAGAGAGTGGCCAGCGCTGAGGCGGGGCTGTGGGTGGGTGGTAGCGCCCGTTTTACAGACGAGGTTGGTCATCAGTTTCCTTCCAAGGAGTAAGCGTCTTTTAATTTCACGGCTGCAGTCACCATCCGCAGTGATTTTGGAGCCCCCCCACATAAAGTTTTACACTGTATCCACTGTTTCCCCAACTATTTCCCATGAAGTGATGGGTCCAGATGCCATGATCTTAGTTTTCTGAATGTTGAGCTTTAAGCCAACTTTTTCACTCTCCTTTTTCATCAAGCGGCTCTTTAGTCCTTCTTCACTTTCTGCCATAAGGGTGGTGTCATCTGCATATCTAAGGTTACTGATATTTCTCCTGGTAATTTTGATTCCAGCTTGTGCTTCATCCAGCCCAGCGTTTCTCATGATGTACTCTGCATATAAGTTAAATAAGCAGGGTGATGATATACAGCCTTGATGGACTCCTTTCCCGATTTGGAACCAGTCTGTTGCTCCATGTCCAGTTCTAACTGTTGCTTCCTGACCTGCACACAGGTTTCTCAGGAGAGAGTGGGGGGAGCGCCTCGCGGTTTATGTTGAGCACGCACGACAGTGGGGGGCGTGTCCCCCCTCCTTTCCTTCCAACCCTCCCTCTGAAGCGCCCCCAGTGGGTGCAGCCTCCAAGCCTGGTGCTGGCAGCCGGGACCCCTGCACTCTTCCCCAACCTTCACCCAGCCTCTACTCTCAGATCCTCATCTGAGAAACGGGTCAATGATTTTCAACTGGCCGCTGACTAACCTCCAGAGACACCCATCATCAGCACTGAAGCTTGGCTGGGAGCCCCGGGTTCAGACGTGGCTGCCCTCTGGGCTGGGCTGTGGGTCAGGCCGGCACCATCTCAGGTCCACCTGGAGGCCGCCCAGGCGTGCCTCGAGCATGGCTCTGCAGCCAGAGTGGGGGTGGGGCATGGAGCCCGCGCTGTGCTTCCTGGCAGGGGTCTCACTGAGCCTCGCTTCCCTTGTCTGTAAAACGGGCGCTACCACCCACCCACAGGGCTCCTGCAGGCTGTGCTGCAGCCTCGCCTCAGCGCTGGCCACTCTCTCCAGAACGTCTGCGTGGCATCAGTGTCCATGACTAGTTGAGAGCTCGGCTGTGGTTCTGATTCTTCTTTTGTTTTGAGATAACGTTTACTTTTGTAAAGTGTACCAGTCGGTGGTTTTTAGTATATTCACAGCCATGAGATCGCTATTACCATTTAACTCCTCTCAAAGAAACCTTTTCATCCTCCCAAAGGAAACCCGGCCCCCACCAGCAGTCACCTCCCTCTCCCAGACCCTGGCAACTACTCCTGTGTTGTCTCTCTGGATTGGCCGATTTGGACATTTCATATAAATGGAATCACCCAATCAGTGGCTTTTTGTGACCATCTTCTTTCACTTTGCAGCATGTTTCCAAGGTTCACCCACGTTGCAGCCTGGACCAGAATGTCACTCCTGTTCATGGCTGAGTAATATTCTTCTGTGTGTATGAACCACCTTCTCCTCACCCAGTCATCTGCGGGTGGACATTTGAGTTGTCTCCACTTCAGGGTTATGAAAACCCATGCATGTAGGTAGACACACATCTTCAGTTCTCTTTGGTTCATCCCCGGGGTTGAAGCTGCCGTGTTATATGGTAACTTTGTGCTTGAAGATCTGCCAGACAGTTTGTATGGCGGCTGCAGCATTTCCCGTTCCATCTCAGCAGTGAACAAGGGGGCAAATTTCTCCATGTTCTCGTCCACACTCATCACTGTCTGCTTGTTGTGGAATTACAGCTGCCCTGGAAGGTGTGAAGGGCTTTCCGCTCACCTTTCGGTCCCAATCCTAGTTGGATGTCCTGAAACCAGGTCCCGGAGTCCCCTGGATGGTGCTCACCCCTCAAGTGAGGCTGGGGTGGTGCGGCCAGGTCCAGCCAAAGAAACGGGAGTGAAATTGGTGCATGCCCTTTGGGGGGCTGGTGCAGCCAGGTGCCCCTCACTCCTCCACCACCGTGACCCTGGGGTAGCCACGAGGGGGAGGAGGGACAGTGATTGGTGAGAGATATGCCTTTCCGTGATGAAGAGTGACTAAGGTCCCTGTGCTTGTTGAGTATCACCATCGGACCCTATGCTGTGCAGTGGGGACCAGGCCTCCGGCCCCGGCCCCCGACCCCCGACCCAGCAGCTGTGGGAGGTACCTTGTCACTGGTGAGACTCCTCTTCCTCGTGGGCCTGGGAGGGGGCAGGAGCACGTGCAGGTCGGCCAAGGTAGGCAGCCCTGGCTTTACCACCGTTACCATCAGCTCCTCGGGGATGCTGGTCTCCTGCGGGGACACAGAGAGCCACGCTGATGCACCCGCGCGCCTCCTCTGCCCCCGCTGTGCTCCAGGCCCCCAGGATCACACCCCCTCCCCGTGTGACCTGTCCGAGTCTTGGCCGTTCTAGACCCTGGCCCGGCACGGCATGGCCCCCGCATCCTTTGGCTCCATCGTCCACCTCCCGCATCCCTGCCCTTCTGGTGCCTTGGCCTTCTGCCCCCACCACGGCCTCCGCTTCCCAGGGCTGCCCCTCTTCAGCTCAATTCTCCCACCGCCGCCAGGGGAGGAGGCCCCTCCCTCACTTACTGTCTCCTAGGTGTCAGGGCTCCTGACCACGCAGCTCCCTCAACCCACAAAACTCTGCTTCCTGGAAGTCCCACTCCATGCACATTCATCTGGCAAACTCCTATTCACCCTTCAGCGCCCAGGACAATACTACCCAAATTCTTAACGGGCCAAAGGGAGGCATGGCCGTGGTGAGCGTCAGGCTGGGACAACTGTGGATGACTCTAGGGGGCTGAGCTTTCTCCCCTGGGGGGTCAGGGGCCTCGAGTGCCCCGTGCCCACCCTGCCTTTGCCTTCCGTGAGCTCCCTGATGGTAGCCATTGCAGAGACTTGTCTGTCTCCCGTATCCAGCAGTGAGTAAATGAGAATCACTTTAAAGAGATTCTGGACCGTCAGAGGAGGGCAGCTGCGTCTCGTGCAAACAGCTGGTGCTCACTAGATGTGCATGGAGCATGCAGCCTGCCCCTGCTCCATAAGACGACGCTCCAACCCCGTGTCCCCCAGGGCCAGGTGAAAGGATCCCAAGTGGCTTCCAAGCACCGTTGTCGGTGGACCCAGAGGACAGACAATTAGGATGCAGGGCAGCCTGCCCACTCCCACCCCCATCCCCTGCCCTGAGGACTCCGGCCCCCTTCCCCCCACTTCACCGGGGGTACCCACAACCCATAAGGGGGGGCGGCTCTGCCACGGGTGGGCCAGGTACCTTGGAGAGGAGCCGGGACACCACGAGGCCAACGTCTTCCCTCCACTCGGGGGTGTTGGGGTTGTGAGCGTCCAGGTCCTTGGAAAACTGCAGAGGCACCACTTCAAACTGATCTGGAAAGAGGCGGAGATGGGAGAGTGTCGCCGCCCTGTCCCTTCACAGCCGGTGGCCACACCCCCTGGATGGCCCACGGCGGGCCCTGGGGGTGGACCTGCAGCCCACCTGCAGAAAACAAGATCCCCCCGCCCCGTCTGTGTGCCAGCAGCTGTCCCGGCGGGGCCCACTACACCGCTGCCATTTAATAATAATAACAACAAAGGTGACAGCGATGAGGACCGCGGAGCTGACCTGGGAGGGAAGCCAAGCCTGCTCTGTGACTTCCCCATCAACCCTCGAGGACAGACAAGCTTGGTCTTCTGTCTCCCAGGGATCCATGGAGTTTGACCGGGCTGTCCCCCCACCAGAATAAGAGTCCCTGGAGAGCAGAGTCCACTCCCCTCCCCCGCCTTCTCTTTCTCTCAAATTCCCCAGGGTCCATGACTCAGACACCTCTTCTAAACCAATAAGCAGCAGGTGGTGAAAAAAAAAAACCCAGCCCTGGGAGCCTCAGAGTGAACTGTCCTCTCTCCATTTAGCTCCTGAGCCTTGGATTCTTCATTTGTAAAGTGGGAGGGGCTCTGCCAGGGTGAGCAGTCAAAGGGACAAGTGCCTCGTGAACACGCAGGGCGGGTGGAGGTGAGGGTTGCAAGGTTCTGGGCTCGGGGTGCAGTGCCCACAGGCTCGGGAGTGAGCAATGGCCAAGGGCTGTCCCCTGAATACTTAAGTGATGGCTGCTGTCCACGGCAGATGCTGTTCTTAGAACAAAATGAGGTTTTTATTGGGGTGATAAAGAGGGGAACGTGGCTCTGGGTGGTGGGACGCTTCCATTCTGAGGACTAATTTTCCGTTGTGACTGTCTCCTGGGGCCAAGGCTCAGACCACCCTCCCGGGGCGGGGGAACAGATAAATGGGACACAGATTCAGAGCAGGACTCCCACCAAAGTCCAGATCCCATGTCCTCTTTCAGACATAATCACGTGAGAGTCCTCAGATGCCAGGATGCTGAGGACAGGTGCCTGGGGGGGGGCGAGGGAGGGAGACCCGGTGGCCAATCCCAGCCCTGCCCCCCGATGCGTGACTCGCCAAGCCCCTCAGCTGCATCCTCACTGTGTCGTGTGGGGCCCGTGAGTGCCCTGTGCACAGGAGGTGTCAGTGTTTATTTTACAGATGGGGAAACCGAGGCCGGGGAGTCCGGAGGTGTTGGAGCCGTGCTGGGCCATCCCTCCGTCCAGCCGGGGCCGCCCCGGGGTGACCGGCGCCTCGGTGGGAACCCCCCCCCGCTGGCCTGACCCTGAGCTCCTGGGAAGGAGAAGCGGTGCTGCCTGCCGCGGTGGAGGAGAGGGCACTCACCCAGCACGCGGACCACCTTGGAGTCCTGCAGCACGGAGGTCCCACAGGCGGCCTGCACCGTCACCCGCACGTCCCCCGGGTCCCCAAACCGCGTCGTCACAGAGTTCTCCAGGGACAGGCGGGGCTGCGGGCACAAGCAGGGGTCAGGATCGGGCCGGAGAGCTGGCCCCACGGGAGCCTTGCTGAGAGTGCCTGGGGGGCGTGGGCAGGTACCCCCCACTCCAGAGACGCCTGGACCTGAGAGCTCCCCAGCTCAGACACGAGTCTCCCAGGGCCCCCTGCCCTCCAGAGGTGCCGAGACACCCTGTACTGACGCCCAGAGTGGCTGCTAGGCTGGGCGTCCCTGTCACCTTCCTGACCCGCCCCAAGCTCAGCTGGGCTGTAGCACCTTCACGCTTGGCCCCAGGGCCCGGCTCAGCACCCACCCCATGGGGTGGGGCACCCACATCGATCATGGGGTCCGCACTATGGCCTCAGGCCTTGCAGATGGGGGGACAGAGGTTCCGGGAGGCACAGCGACTCTCCAAGAGCTTAGCTAGAGGTGGCTGACTTGCCGGTTGAACCCGGAGCCCGAGCACCATCCTCACCCATCCCCACGCCCCGGAACGACAGTCCTGAGCTTGAGCCCCTCCCAGGCTGGGCCCTCAGCTGCTGTCTGCTGAATGACTGAAGGATCCCCTTTGGATCTTAGGGTCCCTTCCCCCAGGCTAAGGGGGGCAGCCTCGTCCACAAAGGTCCTCAGGACCTCCCATCAGGCATCTGTCCTCGGCTCCCCACGGCTCGCAGGACACAACCCATGACCCTGGGTGATGCTTCTCAGGTCGGGCTTAGCCCAGGGAACCCCTCCTCCAAGAAGCCCTCCCTGATAACCTCCACACTCAAACTAGAAATGACCTGATCTGTGCTGGAGCTCCCAGACACATCACCTGTCCCTTTCCTGCGACACTTGTCACACCGTAACTCAGGTCACCTACTCTGTTCACACATCTTCCCCAGGAAAAAGCATGGTCTCGTCTGATCCGATTCACCACGTGTCCACCACACTCAGACACAGCTGGACCCCGAAGAGATGGTCAGGGTGGAGGGAGGGTTGGTGTGCGCCCGCCTCACCTCCACGGTGTCACATGCTCCGTCCTGCCCAGTACGGAGGGTGGGATCTGCCCCACTCCACCCCAGATGGGAGCCTGTGGGGAGCAGGGGCCTCCAGGGGCCCCGGGCCTGTGTACCTGCAGGCTGTGGCCGATCCACCAGTAGAAGACGGTGAGGTTGGGGTTCAGGGGCAGCAGCACGGCTGTGAGGTTCACCTCCTGGCTGACGCCGATGACAGGAACCACTTCCAGGTAGAGGGCCTGCAGGGGGGCTGCAGGGGCCACACAAAGGTTAGGGGTCAGAGGGCATCAGGGCACTGGCCATGCAACAGGTTGCTATTGGTCACTGTCACCATCAGCCTCATCACCACCGCCAACACCTCTACCTCCATCATCACCGCCTCCGTCACCATCAGCCCCACCAGAAACACTAGCACCATCATCGCCAGCATCACCATCACCACCATCATCAGCTCTATCATCACCATGATCACCACCAAATCATGGTCAAGACCATGACCATCAATACCATCACCACCATCACCACCACCATCACCATCACCACCATCACCATCATCACCGCCATCACCTCTATCATCAGCTCCATCATCACCACCATTATCATCTTCACCTCATCACCACCACCATCATCATGTCTATCATGACCACCATCATCACCACCATCATCACCACCGTCATCACCATCACCACCATCACCATCACCATCATCACCATCACCACCACCATCAGCTCTATCATCACCATTATCACCACCAAATCATGGTCAAGACCATGACCATCAATACCATCACCATCATCACTACCACCATCATCACCGCCATCACCATAACCACCATCACCATCACCACCATCACCATCACCACCATCACCATCATCGCCATCACCGCCATCACCATCATCGCCATCACCACCATCATCAGCTCTATCATCACCATGATCACCACCAAGTCATGGTCAAGACCATGACCATCAATACCATCACCACCATCACCACCATCACCATCACCACCATCATCACCACCATCACCATCATCACCACCATCACCACCATCACCATCACCACCATCACCTCTATCATCAACTCCATCATCACCACCATTATCATCTTCACCTCATCACCACCACCATCATCATGTCTATCATGACCATCATCACCACCACCATCATCACCACCAACCCCACCGTTGCACAGACCACCGAGGGTGTGGACTCAAGCCCAGCCTGCATGGGTTCCCTGTGTTTCCCCAAGGACCAGGTCTCTCTGTCACGGGGAGTCACCCTTGGCCTCGAAGGGGTGATGGACTTACAGTTGACCTGGACAAACAGCACTGCCTCGTCATGCCCCGCCATGTTCTCCGCCCTGACGGACACGCGGTAGACGCCGGGGCTCTCGTAGCGGTGCCGGATGGGCTCCCCGGTCAATGTGAGGTTCACGTACATGGCCTTGAAGCCATCCCCCAGGTCCACCTGGTACTTGGTGGTCAGGACATCACCCTGTAAGACACACCAGGGGACGACTTAGGACCTGGCGCAGAGCTGGGGGCCAGCGATGGGCCATTCACTAGCTCACTCACCTATTCATTCACCCACTCATTCATTCATTCCCTCACTCCTTTTTTCCTCAAAGCAAGGTCCCTGGGGACTCCAGGGAACCAGGTCTGTTCTATCCTTGCCCCCCACCCCGCCCCAGCCTGGAGGGCAGGGCTGAGACCAATAGGAGAGGATGGAAGTAGTAGCCAGGGCCAGGTTTGCATTTCAGAAAGATGACCCAACGGCTGGGAGGGAGAGGAGTCAGCACAGATGAGCTCAGGGAGGCCTGCACCAGGGACCGGGAGGGCAGCAAGAGGCCTCACACCTGCTGGATAGTTTAAGTAATGGGGATGTGCATGCATGAAAACTCTTAGTCCCCTAGGAAATTAAAACATTGTTTTCTCCTCTGATGCTGCGATTCCTGCATTTTCTTTATCTTCTCACTCTACGTGGTGCAGGAGTGACGCTCGGGTGCATGGGCTCTCTGCAGGGAGGGGGGTCCCACGACTGTCACCCTTTTTCAGCATCTCCTCACCCACACGAGCCGTCTAATCGCCCGTATAATCCCCACCACGAATATCGTCCTTCCAAAAACCATGTTTTCCTCATGGAGTCTTGGGAAAGGAAATTGAGGAAGCAAACAGGAACTTTTTCAACTTCGTGGCAAGAGCGAGTTCTTCAATTACTTCATGTCCTCTCTCCCCATCATCTCCCTATCATATCTTCCTGACCTCTGCCTGCTGGGGGAACACCCAGGAAACCATGTCCTAGAGGTCAGGAATGAAACATAACCATCATTAATCCTTTAGCGATCCTCTTGGTTTACACCTGCCAAACCTTAGAACTTGACAGAGTACTTTTATATAAATTATGTTCTTTCACCTTTCTTCACAAATACAATGTAAAAGGTGGGATCATGCCCAGTCCCTCCCCCATCCACACCCACTCGGAACCTCAGAACGTGACCTTATTTGGAAATAGGGTCTTTGCAGATGTGATTAGTTAACTTAAGGTCACACTGAATTAGAGCAGGATCTAAGTTCAATGGCTGGGTCTTTAGCAGAGAGAGGAGGGGCTCTGAGACACAGAAAGGAAGCCAGGTGAAGACAGAGGCTGGACCAGGGATGCCCGCAGCCCCCAGAAACTGAGAGACAAGGGAGAACCCTCCTTCCAGAGGGAGCACAGCTCTGCTGACACTTTGATTTTGGACTTCCAGCCTCCAGAACTCTTAAGAGGAAAAATCTCTGTTATTTCAAGGCACCCAGTTTGTGGCCACTGTCGTGATGGCCTCAGGGACCTTACACAAGTATGTTCTATGATTCCCGTTTTATAGATTGAAGGACTGAGGCTCTGTGAGTCCAGAACCCGCAGGCCGGCTTGTGGTCAGGGCTCTCTCTGTTTAAAGGCAGCCTCGTAGATGGGAGTGGTCTCAAGGTCAACTTGCTCTGGGAGGGAGGGGTCTCCGTGCAGCTTCCTGGGGGAAGAAGGGGTTTCTGGCTGAATCGGGATGTGTGGCTTTGATGGGCAGGAGCCACACCGCCTGGGGATGCTGTGTCCTGCCTGCGAGCAGTTAAGAGTGTGTGCCTTTAACTCCTGAAACACTTCCCTTGGTTAAAACACTTCATCACAAGGATTTCCTTGGCGGTCCAGTGGTTAGGACTCTGCACCTCCACCACAGGGACCATAGGCTTGATCCCTGGTTGGGGAACTAAGATCCCATGTGCCATGTATGGGCAAAAAATAAACAAATAAAATTTAAAAACCCCCACCTTGAGCCTGAGCATCTCAACGAGAGAGCAGCCCCTGCTTGCCTCAACTAAAAAAAGCCTTTGCAGCAACGAAGACCCAGCACAGCCAAAATAAATAAAATTATATTAAAAAAAATAAAAACCTTGTCATAATCAGGAAGGTAATAGTGGCAATGTAAGAAAATACAAAAAGGCAGAAAAGCAGCTAGAAAGGAAAAATGGTAGCATCACCACAACACCCACCACCCACAGCGAAGTGTTTCCATGCAGATTTGCATGTATGTGTGTGCTTATTCCTGAGTGCTTCAAAAACACTGGGAAGTCTCACGCTGAGCCAACTGCCAATTCACGTGTAATTGTCAAGGATATAACACAGAGAGACCCATGTTCGCGGTACCCATTTCTCCCCATGCAAACATCTTGAAGAACACATCACAGCTTGGAATCCACAGTGACTCAGCCACGATTCAGTCACCCCTGGGGTCCCTACGGCTACCCTTTCACACCCAGACGTGCCTCTCCATCACATCCCTGACTTCATGGGATTAGAACCTTTAACTTGTTCTCCATTGCTATAATTTCATTATTTGGGCAATATCCTCTAAATAGAATCGCTGGGATTAGCTTTCTCACTCAGTATAATTCTCTGCAGATTCACCCAAGCTGTGATGTAGACCCTGTTCCTTCTTATTTCAGAGTACCACCCGTGGGATGGACGTACCAGCTCACCGTGGGTTTATCCACTCGCCCGTCGAGGACATCTGGCTGTCTCTGGGTCCTGGCTCTTATGAATAAAGCTGCTGTAAACCTTGATGTACACAGGTTTTCCCATGAACCTCCTTGTTTTTCTCAGATAAAGGCCCAGGAGTGTAACTGCCTGTGGTTGCTGTATGCTTAGTTTTTAAGGAAATGACCAACTTTTCCAGAACGGCTGTACTATTTCACATCCGCGTCAGCCATGTAGGAGGGACCCAGTGTCTCTGCGTCCTCACCAGGGTTTGGTGGGACCACTGTCTTTCATGCTGGCCATTCCCGTAGGTGTGCAGGGATGCCTCTTTACGTTGCATTTCCCTGATGGCTAATGATGCTGAACGTGGTTCCCTGCGCTTATTCGCCATTCACTTCAACGACAGGTTTCTCCATGGTTTCTGCTCATCTTCTAATTGGCTTGCTTGTCTTCTTATGGTTGGGTTCTGAGTAATCTTTTTATATTCTGGGTACTAGTCCTTGTTGGATATGATCTGTAATTATTTTCTCTGTGGCAGTCTTTTCACCTTCCTCGGCTCTGTCCCAGATCAAACATGTCGCATTCTGATGAAGGCCAGTTTATCACATTTCCTTCATGGGTGGTGCGTAGGGTGTCAACGCTAAGAACTCTCTGTCTGGCCCTACAGCGCAGGTATTGTCCCCTGTCTTTTTTCTACAAGCTTCACAGGTTTCCATTTAAGGCTGTGATTCACTCTGAGTCGACTGCCTCAGGCATGGGGTTTGTTTTCACCGGCTCCTTCTTTGTTGATGCCCATCCTTCCCCCGCTGAAATGCTTTGGCTCCTCGGCCAGAATCATCCGGACCTGTCCGTGCGGGTCTGTTTCTGGGTCCCCCATCAGATCTTGTTTTCAGTTCTGAGATCTTCACAGAACTTGGATTCCCCTAAATCCAGGGCTGTTTCCACACCTGGACTGGGTGCGTGTGTCTGTGGCTATGTACGAATGCAAGTGCGTGGTCACGGGTGAACACGTGTAAATGTCCGTGTGTGTGTGAGAACAGGAGTGTACACCAGTGTGTGTACCCACTCCAACCTTGTACCCACTCCTTCCCAAGGCTTCGATGCAGGAGCCAGTGGCCTCTTCCGGACAGTGGAGGGCAAAGGACTCTCTTTCAAGAGCAGCTTTCTGCCATCCCCTCACCCCCACCCTCCAAGCGAGGCGCCCAGCCTGCTGGGATGGTGGGCTGCCAGGCGTGTCCTGTCCTGGGTCTGGATGGAGCGCCCCGGCTGTGACCAGCTGCTGGGATTCCGGGCTCTAGAGGGCAGCAGGTGGCCATGTTTCCTGCAAGTCAGTCCTGGAGCTCCGGGCGGCAGCTGGGTCCCCTCTGAGGGTCCAGGTGGTCCCAGGCTGGGCAGGGGGCTGCACCCCCCTCTGCAGTGAACAGAGCCTCCCCCCTGCCCCCGCACACACACACACCGCCCCAGGGTTGCCCGAGGCTGGAGCGTGACTCTCAGGGCCAGGCTCAATCATCACGGGGCCAGCAGGTTGATGCACCTTCGGCTCAGGTCTGGGGGCTGCAAACCAGGAGGTGTCCACACGGAGCCCCCAGGCCTGGACCCAATGCCAGCTCTGCGCGGCCCCAGGTGGGTGCTTCCCCTGTCTGAGCCTCAGCATCCCCAGCTATAAAGCCAGCTGGCGGGAGCACAGCCCGTGGGTGGGGGAGGACGGAGGGGAACATGCCCATGGGGCGCCCGCACATCCAGTTCTTCAACACGGGACCAGAGCCCCCGCTTTCCAACATCAGAGGCCGCGTCGGCGTTCCCCAGTCCCACTAGGCAGGAATGGAAGGACGTCTTCTACATGAAGCCCCACTCGGTTCCCCCAACACGTTTGTTAACTGAAGCCTCCGATGCCCAAGAGCCGTGAGCCGGGGGAGGCTGGGGCCCCGGGTGGGAAAAGGGGGTTCTGCACCCGCTTTGTGCTTTCCTGTCATTATGAATTTCCTGTCTGCTTGTGAGTTTTTTTAACTTCTATTTTTGAATTTTCTACCATGAACGTTTGTTACATCTACAATCAGAAAAATAAGCACGCTGCATATTAGTTTAAATAGACTAGAAGGGAATAAATTAACAGTGATCACCTTGAGAGAATAAGATTTTGGGTGACATTTATATCCTTATGTTTTTAATGTGTTTCCCCAGTGTTCTACAATGAGTATATACTGTTCTTAAAATCAGGAAAAAAAGTAATACTTGTGCTAAAAAGAGAAAGAAATACTAGGAGACAGGGAGGAATTTATATGTTTATGTGTGTGTGTGTGTTAGTCGCTAAGTCATGTCCAACTCTTTGCAATCCATGGACTGTAGCCCACTAGGCTCATCTGTCCATGGGATTCTCCAGGCAAGAATACTGGTGTGGGTTGTCATTCCTTTCTCCAGGGGATCTTCCTGTCCCAGGAATCGAACCCAGGTCTGCCATACTGCAAGCAGTATCTGAGCCACCTGGGAAGCCCCATATATG
>JADEYB020000017.1:44176998-44189401 GCA_015832495.2 Alces alces | reverse complement strand
AATCACTGCAGATGGTGACTGCAGCCATGAAATTAAAAGATGCTTGCTCCTTGGAAGGGAAGCGATGATCAACCTAGACAGCATGTTAAAAAGCAGAGATATTACTTTGCCGGCAAACGTTCGTCTAGTCAAAGCTATGGTTTTCCAATAGTCATGTATGGATGCGAGAGTTGGACCATACAGAAAGCTGAAGCGTTTGAACTGTGGTGTTGGGGAGGACTCTCGAGAGTCCCTTGGACTGCAAGAAGATCCAACCAGTCCATCTTAAAGGAAATCAGTCCTGAATTCATTGGAAGGACTGATGCTGATGCTGAAGCTCCAGTACTTTGGCCACCTAATGCAAAGAACTGACCCTGATGCTGGGAAAGATTGAAGGCAGGAGGAGAAAGGGATGACAGAGGATGAGATGGTTGGATGGTATCACCGACTGGATGGACATGAGTTTGAGCAAGCTCCAGGAGTTGGCGATGAACAGGGAAGCCTGGCGTACTGCAGTCCGTGGGGTCGCAAAGAGTCGGACATGACTGAATGAGTAAACTCAACTGATTTATCTATCTATCATCTATTACAGAATTTGTGTTGGCTATCAGATTATAAAGTAATAATTTTTTTTAAACTGCCTGTTTTTCTTAAGATTCCAAATTAGCTAGATCAGTATAACGAGAGGTTTAAAACATTCTATTGCCGCCCACGGGAATGACATCACCATGAGGTAAACACCCCTGCAGACGTGTTTGAAGCCGTCTCTCCGGAACCTGAGCTGGCGCTCGCTGCGCCATCGCCCCCTGCCCTCCACTCTCTCCTGAGTTTTCCATTTCATTGCTTTAATGCTGGTTTGGACCTGGGCAGGGGTCTCCAGGGCACTGTTACCTCCCGCAGTTTGGAAAAGGCTGGTCCAGATGACTCCGCACCCCAGGACTCCGAGGGGGAGAGGACGCCGCCCACCGCCCCGTGCGCCCGGCGGAAGCGGCCCCTCACCTGCTCCTGCCGCACCACGAACAGGACGTCCTCGCCGGGCCGCACGGCCACCGCCTCGCCGCGGATGCTGACCTGCAGGCCCCGGGGCGGCAGGAGCGGGCACTGCAGCCGCACCGGGCTCTGCCGCGGGTCCACGCCGCCCTCGCACACGTTGGACACCAGCTTCCGGTACCTGCGGCCAGAAGGCGGGTCAGGGGCTGGCGCGGGGCAGGGCCTCCTGGCGTGTGACCCCCACGCGTCAACCCCCCTCCCTCTTCCTGACTCATGTTTGCTCTTTCTGCCCATTTTGGAGCTGGGGAAACTGAGGCTCAGAGAAGGGAATGAGCACTAGTGGCAGGACCCGCGTCCCTCACCGGGCCCAGCGTGTTCTCACAACGATGGTGAGGGCTGTTGTTGCTAGGGAGACGACTGAAGGAGCCAGAATGGATACTGCGACTTTGCTGGGAAACGTGGTCCTGGGAAGCCAGAGTGCCCCGGCGGGGCGGGGGGGAACGTCCCGCTGACTCGCCATGTGGCCGTGGGCAAACAGTCCCACGGGAGGCCTCCTCCTCTTACACCAAGGGACTGGGGCCAGATGACACCCGATTCACCAGCTTATTCACGCAACGTGAATTGCCTGAGCATCTGCTATGTGCCAGGTGGGGGGGGTCGAGGTCATCCCTCGCAGCCCGTGCCTTTTCACGGAGGGCTGTCCAGCAGGAACGCCGCCCTCACCAAACCACCCCACACATCAAGGCAACATCACGACCCTGAGAGTGTGGGGAAGGGGCTGCACCTGGGGATCTGGTCCCCAAGAAAGGGGCTTTCAGCAGAGAGCAGGAGGTGAGCAGGAGAGTGAAGTGTGTCCTGGGCAGTGGAAACAGTGTGTGCAAAGGCCCTGTGGTGGTGGGGGGCAGGTGTGAGGTGAGGGTGGGGAGAGGCTGGCAGGGAGAGCCTAATGCGCTCTAGTAAACTGTTGGGGCTTCCCTAGTGGCTCAATGGTAAAGAATCCACCTGCCAATGTAGGAGACATGGGTTCAATCCCTGGATCAGGAAGAGCCCCTGGAGGAGGAAATGGCAACCCACTCTTGTATTCTTGCCTGGAGAATCCCAGGGGCAGAGGACCCTGGCAGGCTATAGTCCATGGTGTTGCAAAAAGTCAGACACGACTCAGCAACTAAACAATAACAACAAACTTTTAGGAGACGCTAGGAAGACCCTGCTAGGGTGGCATCAGCTGAATTGTTATCATGCAAAGATGCATGTGGTTAGTTGGGAAGAAAATACCCTCCCTAAGAGCTACCCAGCCACAGCCCCTTGGAATCCAGAGTGTGCAGATGGTGTGAAATGAAACCCTTTGCCCTTGATATGGGTCCTGACTCTGACATTTCAGACAAGAGTCCCTGCTTGCTAAGCCCTGGAGCAGCTGCTATGGCTCCTTGATGGAGGGAGGGATGGATGATAGATGGATGATGGATGAATTACTGGAGGGATGGGAGGATGAACGGATGGTGGGTGAGTGGGTGGAAGAATAAAGAGATGGATGGTTGGATGGACAGATGGATGATGGATGTCTGGGTGGACAGATGGGTAGATGGATGAATGGATGAAAGATGGATGGGGAATACACAGATAGATGATTGGATGATTGGATGGATAGAGGGATGATGGATGGATGGATGGGTGGATGGATGGGTGATGGATGGATGGGAAATACACAAGTAGATGACTGATGATTGGATAGATAGATGGATGATGGGTGGATGGATGGATGATGGATGGATGATGGATGATGGATGGGTGGAGAATACACAGATAGATGATTGGATGATTGGATGGATAGAGGGATGATGGATGGATGGATGGGTGGATGGATGGGTGATGGATGGATGGGAAATACACAAGTAGATGACTGATGATTGGATAGATAGATGGATGATGGGTGGATGGATGGATGATGGATGGATGATGGATGATGGATGGGTGGAGAATACACAGATAGATGATTGGATGGATGGGTGGATAGGTGGATGATGGACAGATGGGTGGATGGATGAATGGATGATGGATGGATGAGGAATACATGGATAGATGATTGGATGATTAGCTGGACAGATGATGGGATTTATGCCACTGAGGTCCAAGCCTGCAATCTCTGGCCCTACTTTTTGCTTCTTCAGGCTCTGTCTTGCCCCATCCCCAGGGGCAGCAACCTGGCTTGTCTAATAAGTCCATAGGCAGTTCACTCCCTCTCAGAACTTCCCCGCAGGGACACAGAGACCTTTAGATGAGGCTTGTGTAGGGCCTGTGGAGCCGCGGGCTCCCGGCTGTTACACACAGAACGCTGTTATAGTTTGATCCCTGAGACGCAGCACGCTCAGCCTCTGCGGGAGGGAGGAGGTCACACCTGCGGAGCACTTCCCTCCCCCTCACACACAGCGTGTGTCCATCACACCACACACTGAGGGACACGCCATGTGTCGGAAAGCTTAGCCCAGTCCAGGGGACAGCTGGGTGAGTGTGACAATAACTGGGGATGTTCCATTCCCACAGAGTAAGCTCGGGGCCCAGGGTGAGTCAGGGAAGGCTTCCTGCAGGAGGTGCCATTCAAACTGAGACCTAAAGGGAGTGTGAATATCTCTGGCCCAGCTCAGGCCTGGCTCTCTTGGGGTGGGTAAATGGGGAGGGGCTTTGGCACTGCAGGACTCAGAGGGGCCAGGGAGGCGGGTTCCTTCAGCGCCAAGGCCAGGGACCTTCTCTGCCTGTTGCTCTCTGTTCGGAGCCGGCTCAAGGCATCTCTTCTCCCCGACGCTGACCCACCTGGGCTCCGAATGGAGAGCCCTGGGTGGGGGGCAGAGTCTGGGTGGCTTGTAGGAGCCCCAGCGCAAAGGGCAGTCAGCCCTGATTTCTCTCTCCCTCGCTCCACGCGAGCAGCTGTGGGCACCAGGCGGGAACAGCAGGGGTGACCATGGTTCTGTCCCGTGCGACTCACCCGAGACTGCTGGTGTAGGTCTGGCCCAGGACACAGTCGTCAGGGGGCGACAGGGGGTTAAACCAGAAGTTGGCAAAGCACTTGTTGGCATCGGACTCCGAGGAGGGGGCGCGCTCAAATCCATAGTCACTGGGAGGAGGAAGACACAGCGGTCAGGAGACAGGCAGTGGTGGGGATGCGAGCCAGCCCAGGGTAGGTGCCCCACACCAAGGACACACAGAGGCAGATCCACAGGCCCCGTCCCAGAGGGGAGAAGGACTGAACGCCGATGGTACATTCCGGGTGAGAAGGGTTGCAAAGGGGATTCTGGGAAATTACAGCGGAGTGCTGAGTCCAGCCTGGGCATCCTGGAGGGCTGCCTGGAGGAGGTAGGCTGACTCTCAATGGAAGATCAAGACATAACCAGGGGAACGGGGGAAGGGCACTGCAGGTGCAGACCAGCCCCTTCAGCGCCGGAGCCAGCCGGGAGATGCAGGTAGAGATGGCAGGATGAGGAAGGGCAAGGATGGCTGGGGAGGGAGCCAGCTTCCAAAACTCGGACATTCTCCTGTGGGTGGTGGGCCAGCACAGGAGTTCTTGAGCGGGGCGGGGGTGGGGCAGGTGGCCAGGGGGCTTCCAGACGGGTCTCTGGACGGTGGAGGAGGGGCTGGCTGGCCCACAGGTTGCCCTCCGTCTTCCTCCGTGTCCCCGCCCACCTGGGAGCAGGCCACCCCGTGCCGGCTTGGGAAGGATGCCCATGGATTCTTGAACGTGGGCTGGACCAGGTGGCTGGGTGCTCGGGCTCAGGATAAGGGGGCCGTGCTGGAGCGTGGCTCTCAGGTCATCCGCGGGGGCGGCGGCCGCGGGGTCTGTCGGGCAGCACTGCCCCCTCCCCAGGGCTGGGGCACAGCGGGACCCTCACCAGAGGAAGTCTGAGGCCCGGCAGGGGCACACGCGGGCCGTGAGTGCTGCCGTGAAGCTGCGGCCTGTGACGCACCAGGACGCGGGCTTTCTCCTGCGGAAGCTTCTCTGCTGGCCCATGACGCAGCGGTCACCCTGCGGGAGAACACGGGGTGAGGGGCCACCCCGCTGCGGCCCCCACTGCCGGTCTGGCCCATTCCTCATCCCCCCGGCCCGGGCGGTCTTCGGGGCAGGAAACTGGGGCCCGGGGGAGAGCTGTGTGTGTACCTGAAGCCGCCCTGGGGCAGCACGGCCCCTGTCCATCTCCACCCCGGCCCCCAGCACTCGCTGGGTGTGCTGTGTGCCTGGCCTTGCTGGGCCCTGAGGGGGTCTCAGGCCCCGGAAGAGAGGCCCCACGCAGTCCTCAGGCCCGAGGGTTTCAGGTGGGCCCTGTGAGGCTGGGGTGAGCCACGGCCTCCAGGCCTCAGGGAACACGCAGCAGATGCTCAGCCAGCAATCCAAACCGGACATACCGGTGTGAACAGGCACCAGGGCAGGCACAGCGGAGGGCCCACCCTGCCCCCGGAAACTCTGGGCTGCTCCACTCTAAAATCCTGACCACCCAGCCCGAACTGCAGCGGAAGACCACTTCTGGTCCTCACGCACTCCCCTCCACGTGAATAGTCCTCATTTTGCTGTAGGAACAGTTTTGTGTGTCTGACATTATGGCGTGAGGGCTGCCCCAGACCATTGATGTTACCTAATGACCAACCTAGACAGCATATTAAAAAGCAGAAACATTACTTAGTCAACAAAGGTCTGTCTCGTCAAGGCTATGGTTTTTCCAGTAGTCATGTATGGATGTGAGAGTTGGACTATAAAAAAAGCTGAGCGCCGAAGAATATGATGCTTTTGAACTGTGGTGTTGGAGAAGACTCTTGAGAGTCCCTTGGACTGCAAGGAGATCCAACTAGTCCATCCTAAAGGAAATCAGTCCTGGGTGTTCATTGGAAGGACTGATGTTGAAGCTGAAACTCCAATACTTTGGCCACCTGATGTGAAGAGCTGACTCATTTCAAAAGACCCTGATTCTGGGAAAGATTGAGGGCAGGAGGAGAAGGGGACGACAGAGGATGAGATGGTTAATGGCATCACCGACTCAATGGACATGGGTTTGGGTAGGCTCCGGGAGTTGGTGATGGACAGGGAGGCCAGGCGTGCTGCAGTCCATGAGGTCGCAAAGAGTCAGACACAACTGAGCGACTGAACTGAACTGAATGTATGATACTCGCGCCCTGTTACCTTCCCTCGATCCCACAAATCCGGGAGCCTGAGCACAGCTGGCTTCGGGCTGGGTCATGCCCCTGTGCCCCTGGGTGTACCCACAGACCCTGGCCCAGGCCGCCCAGAAGGGCCAGCAGGCCCAGCAGGAGGACCCACATCCGGGGAGGCCGGCAGCCTGGCAGGATGGGGGTTTTGCGGGCAGAGGGGATGCCCTTCATGGTGCCCGGCCCACCTGCGGGTTGGCGAGGTCCCAGGAGCTATAGTCATCCTCGCTGCACCGCCTGGAGAACCAGGGCCGGAAGTCCACCTTGACCAGCTCCCAGTCCGAGCGGAAGCTGATGTGGCCGAAGACGCTGGGGAGGGAAGGAGGGGGCAGGAAACAGCCTTAGTCTGGCCCGCCCCCCAGGCGCCCACCGGTCCCCTCCGGGCCTCCACCCACACCTGGCCGGTGGGTCCAGCGGTCTCTCTCCTGCCCCCGCTGGGCAGCCCCAAGACGGACCCTGTGCAGGGCCGGGCAGGCCGCAGGCCTTTGGGCATCAGCGTCAAGCGTTCCCACCACCATTGCCCGTTATCTACGGCTCGCGGGTGGCGCTGCTGTGGGTCATCCCAGGTGCCCCCCACAGGCGAGGACGCGGGCACAGGGGTCAGGAGCCCGGCCCGCCCTCAGTGGCCAGGCTGGTCCTGGCAGAACTGTTTCGCAGGATGACTCATGGTCAAGCTGTCTGTGTCCTGTGCTGGCTGGCTTCTCCCCACCTGCGTCCCCGCCTCTGTTGGCCTGTCCATACTGGGGGTTGGGGTGGCCCGTGCTATAGAAACCCAGCTCCCTCTGCATAGCTGGGCCACAGAATTTTCCCCCCAAGCAGACTGGATAATCCATGGAGAGGTAGGGAGTCATCCCCTGGCTCAGAGCGGGCTGGGAGCGCTGTGTTTGTATGCTGCTTGGTCTAAATCCTCACCACAGCCCACTTTACAGAAAGGAAAACTGAGGCAGAGAGAGGGTGAGTAACTTGCTTAAGGTCACACAGCATGTTTGTGCCACTTCTTCGCCCACGGCTATCATGTGTTGAGTGCCTATCATACGATGCCCAGATCCCTTGCTCTCCAAGAAGGCTGCTGCTTAACGGGTTGCCACCTGATCCTCCCAGCACCTCACACTTGGGCTCCAGGAGCCCAGCCTGCACTTCTCTGGTCCTTCTCCAGTTCTCCCTGTAGGACCTCGGCCATATTACCAGAGGTTGAGCGCCTGGATGGAGGAGGTGATATACTCACTCCAGCCTTGGTCCCCATTCCAGGCTGACAGATGGGAGCTGGATACTTGGGGAAATCAGTCGTGGTCTAAAGGGCACAAACCCCAGTCTAGGAGAGTAGTTGAGAAGGGCCTCGGAGTGTTTTCTCGGGGACATGATGGCTGGCTCCGCATGCCTGAGGCTGACACCGGAAGAGGAGGTCTGGCTCCAAAGGGCACCTTGGAGCCAGACAAGCCTGGGTGACACCTGTTTACTTGTCTGTGACCTTCGGCATGTCCGTTCCTCTCTGTACCTCCTTTTCCTTTAAAATGGGGACAACGACACTGGCCTTTTGGGATCCATGGTGGATTAGCGATGGTTTGTGTAGGACACGTGGGACACTGTAGGAGGTTTACAGACACACATGCACACGCACACTCGCTCTTACACGTACACCCCCGACATACACGCACACACATTACCTCCACTGCCCCGAACAGCCCCCAGAGGCAGACTGCAATCCTTACTTCACAGACGAGACCCTGAGCGTCTACAGGGGCCTCTTCTAGTCCTTGCAGCCTCCCTCTGCCTTGGCCTGGCTCCCCCCGCTGTGGTCCACCTTCCCATCCTTGGCTCTGAGAGGCCCGATCGCTCTCCACTGGCTCCTGCCCTCCTTGCCTGCCTGCCCATGGGCAGCCCTGGTGTCTGGAGACACCCTGCCGTCCTCCTTCCAGCCCAGCCTCTCACCCAATCGTGTTCAGCTGCCATAGACCACCCTGCTTTTCTGCTGCCCAAGGCGTGAGCCAGAACCCCCGTCACCCCAGTCTGGCCCTCTCCTGCTGCAGGCGGACATGGCCCAGCAAGGCCCACATGGCCTGTTTCTCCTCCGCCTGGTCCAGCAGCTCTCAGAGGGGCTCCCGACAGAGAGGTCGTGGGGGGCCTGGATGGGGGTGGTGACGGTGGTCGTGGAGGTGTCCCGCTGGTCCGCTGTCCCGACTCCCGTCCTGATGGGGACAGTCCCCTCCCTGGGAGTCTCACCACATGGGACTGTCTTTGCCACGGCGACCCCTTCTCCCAGGCAAAGCCAGCTGGGTTGTTACTCAAATGGGGCATGAGGGTCTTAGCTCATTGAAGGGACGTCCTTAAGGGACATCTTCACACCAGTATTCCAGCCTGGAGAATTCCATGGACTGTACAGTCCACGGGGTCGCAAAGAGCCGGACAGGACTGAGCGACTTTCACTCACTCACTCACGCCAGGTCCTCCACAGCCCAAGCCTGTCTCCGCTCTTCTGGACGCCGTGTTACGACAGAGGTGACAGCAGCGGCAACTGCTGGTGGGTGCCCTGCCCCTGCCAGACTCCCGCCTCCCACATCCACTCCTCCTCACCACCCCAGGGGGCGTGCTGTGAATATTCCCACCTTACTGACAAGGAGACTGAGGCCAGGGGCCCCTCAGGATGGCACGGCTGTGGCCCAGCTCCTGGGGAGTGGGATCGGTCTACTGGCTGGTGACTTTGGGGCTCTGATGCCCGGCCCAGGAAACACACGCTGGCCTGAGCTTGACCACCATGCAAACTCCTGGGTGGGCTGCACAGGCCCCACCAGGGAAGTCTCTGAAAAGAGGCTGGTTCACTTGATCTAACTAATCCCCTCTGTGTCTCTGAAGTCCTGCCTTTTATGAAGCCTAAATGTTCAGCTGATTCTTTGAGAAATAGCTGGCATCTGGCTAACTCTGAGTTTTCGGAAGTCAGTGCCTTTAATGTGTGTGTGTGAAAGTGAAAGCATCAATCGCTCAGTGTCTGAGAGTAGGTACCTATTCCCTTCTCCAGGGGCTCTTTCTGACCCAGGGATCAGACTGGGGTCTCCCACGTCACAGGCAGATTCTTTACTATTGGAACCACCTTCTGAAAGTCGGAAAGTGAAAGTCACTCAGGTGTGTCCGACTCTCTGTGACCCCGTGGACTATACAGTCCATGGAATTCTCCAGGCCAGAATACTGGAGTGGGTAGCCTAGCCCTTCTCCAGCGGGTCTTCCTAATTCATCACCTTCACCATCATCACCACCATCATCACCATCACCATCATCCTCATCTTCACCATCAACAGTATCACAATCTCAAAGGGCCAAATGGGCAGTGATCCAGGGCTGACCCCTGACTCTTGAGTCCCACCCCTCAGCAGCCGGGTGATCCTGGGCAGATGACAGATGTCCTTGGTTAGGGACGAGTGGCCGCCTTCCAGTGGCAGAGGATGGTGAGAGACGGGGAGGCAGGTGTGAAGATGGAGGTGAGAGTGAGGAGGATGGGAGGGAGGCGGGGGGTCAGTGTTGAACCCGCCTAGAGCGGCAGGGCCTGAGGTGGCCCTCCGCCACAGCCCGCCTGGGGTTCGGCTCTGACCTGCCTGCCCACCTCCCGTGGGCACTCACGTCATGACCAGCGTCTCGTCGCCGGGCTCACTCAGCAGCCCATCCACAAACACGGAAGTGCTGGTGAAGTTGTGCGTGCTCCAGGTGAGGCCCTCGTCCACGCTGAACCTGCCAAGAGAAGGGGCGGCTGGGGACAGTCTGCCTCCAGGGCCAGCTGCCTTGCCAGACCCAGACCAGCCCACGCCCAGGGGCCAGAGCTGTCAGCTGAGGCGGCTGGGCGGACAGGCGGGGCAGCGGCCAGCCCAGCATCCCCACCACAACTGGACCCCATCCTCACACCCTCGTAGGAGGTCACGGCAGCCCCCTGCCAGCGCCAGGTGGCATCCACGTCTGCTCAGGGACACCACAGTCAAGGAGCCCTGGGGCTGTGGCCTGAGATCCCCTGGACTGCAGTTATCCAGGTCTTAGAAACATCCAGGTCAGCCCTGCCCAGTGCCCAAGCCCAGCCCAGGGTCTGCCAGGTCACGCGTGGGAGCTCACTGCCTCCCAGTGTGGCATATCAGTGTTGCCAGCTGCCGTGCGGAAAGATCTTTTTCAGACTAAAGTGATACTGGCGTCCTGACAGCTCCCCTGGCTCTGCCTTCCAAGTCCAGAGTTCACACCTGACCTCACATCCCCACAACAGCCCGTCACACGTCTGAAGCTGATGCCAAACCCACTCTCGCCTGGGCACACGCAGCTGGCTTCCCTGTCCTTCACCTATCTAATTCAGGTCCATCTGGAAAAGTCACCTCCTCTGGGAAGCCTCCCTGCTCTCTCAGGATGGGGGGGAGGGGGCTGGTAGGGGCATCCTCACAGCCCCAGGCCTCCCTCTGGCCCACCCGATCATGCTGGGTCATCATTCCCCACCCCCTTGTCTCCCCAGGCCTGGCAAGGAGCAGCTATTAGCAGCATGGGTGGGGGTGGGGGTGGGTGTGGCTGGTGAGGGGGCCGGGTGGTGGTGGGTGCTGGGGAGTGGGGTGCGGGTGGTGGGAGGTGGGAGGCGGGGTGGGGGTGGTTGGTGGGGAGTGGACACTGTGCAGAGCCTGGCATTAACCCCCTTGGCCGAGTCTGGTGCCTTCGTCCTGGGGTCCTGCGGGGGGCCATCCTGGGGAATGCTCCGAGGAGTTCCACTGGAGAGGACCAGCCCCTGCCACACTCCCTGCCGGGCGCCCGGGGTCTTACTTGAGGATCTTCAGGGGGATGGAGGTGTCCTTGATGGCCACGATCACGCCGCCGTGGTCCAGGTAGAGGATGTGGTGTTCCTCCTCGAATACCTGCGGGAGACCGCGGGCGGGGCTCTGAGGGCAGGACCCGGGGAGGGCGGGGAGGGCTGGGAGGGCTCTCAGGCGCGGGGGTCGCTCTCCCCGGGACAGAACTGCCCACACGCTGGCTGGGGGGCTGCAGCAGAGTCCAGCTCCCTGATGCAGGGCTGGTCAGAGGGCTCCTGGTGTCCCCAGGCCATCCTCTCCCTCCCCCAACCACCCAGACTCAGTACAAGTGGGATGAACGGCATGAATGCACGCTGATGGCAATTTCTAGACCACTGACCAGAGAGAAAAAATGCAAATAAACCCTGCAGGTGGCCCTGCCTATAGGAAAAACTCAGGCAGCAAAAAGGCCAGCAATGTGAGATCAGAAAGAAATCGTAGAATTCAGGAAAGCATTTAGGATAAGCATCCACTAGGAAAAGCAAACCTCTCTTTAACATTGATTCAGTTCATGTGCCACCTCCTGCAGGAAGCCCTCCCAGATGCCACGCTGGGTGGGTGTGGGGCATCTCTGGGCCCCCTGTCCCAGGACTTACTGCATGAATTTTTCATTGTTTTCTCCAGCCAGGGAGCTCCTCAAAGGCCCAGTCTGCCTCTGAGTCCTCTCTGTGGCCCAGTACCAGCTCAGCTCATGACTGGAGGTGCCAGGGCTCAGGAAGTGTGTGTGGGATAAATGAATAAATGAGTGAATGAATGAATCCCCACCAAGTCCTTAGGGGACAAAAGGTTGAGAAACTTGGACAGGGCTCTCACAGGAGGAAATACCTCTGGTGGTCAGCTGGGCATAGCCCCAAATGTGCTCACAACCCTCACATGTGGTCAGACGCCCCATCTTGACACTCTCCTCCCACAAGGACAAGCAGGGGGCATTTGCCCTGTCTACCCACTGGGGAGACGGTGCCTCCCAGTCTCCCCATGGGTGCCCCACAGGCAATTTCACCCTCATTAGCTGGGGCCTTGGAAATCAGGCAGCTCCAACCCCCATGCAGCCATGAAATTAAAAGATGCTTGCTCCTTGGAAGGAAAACTGTGACCAACCTAGTGAAGTGAAATCGCTCAGTCGTGTCCGACTCTTTGCGACCCCATGGACTGCAGCCTACCAGGCTCCTCCATCTGTGGGCTCCAGGCAAGAATACTGGAGTGGGTTGCCACCTCCTTCTCCAAGGGATTCTCCCAACCCAGGGATCGAACCCGGGTCTCCCGCACTACAGGCAGATGCTTTACCATCTGAGCCACCAGGGAAGCTCAAGCAAAAACATCTCTTTGCCAACAAAGGTCCGTCTAGTCAAAGCCATGGTTTTTCCAGTGGTCATGTATGGATGTGAGAGTTGGACTATAAAGAAAGCTGAGCGCCGAAGAATTGATGCTTTTGAACTGTGGTGTTGGAG
>JADEYB020000017.1:44151658-44175778 GCA_015832495.2 Alces alces | reverse complement strand
GGGTTGCCATTTCCTTCTCCAATGCATGAAAGTGAAAAGTGAAAGTGAAGTCGCTCAGTCGTGTCCGACTCTTCGTGACCCCATGGACTGCAGCCCACCAGGCTCCTCTGTCCATGGGATTTTCCAGGCAAGAGCACTGGAGTGGGCTGCCATCACCTTCTCCGCTTTAACAGTGTACACACTGTCATTTGTAATTTACATTCCCAGAGTTTTGCAGTAGAGATATCTCATGGCATCCTTGACAAGCCAGCCTGAGCTCTCCAGGTCTTCCTGCCTTTGTCCCACCCTGACCTCTGCCTCCTGCTTGCCCCCCACCCCAGTAAACCCCTGCCTCTGACACAGGGGCACCCCCCACTCTGCCAGGCACCTGGGCACTCCTGCACCCTCCCATACCCTCCTCCCATCACCGCAGCTCAGCCCTGAACCGACTTTCTCCCACTTAATTCTGACAAGTTCCCAAATTCGAAGCCTAAGCAAACGGCTTGCCAACAGTGGCCACTCTGAATACCTTATGGTCAGTTTCTACAAAATACATCTCTCTGTTTCACCAGGTCTATTAAATCTAATAAGCTGGGGCCGAGGGTGGGGGTGGTCTCTGTAATAAATGGACAGGTGGTGACCTTTAAGAGAGTTTAGACATATCTCACTAGTTTTAGTGAAACAGAAATATTACAACACAATAAATCTCTTTTGCCCTTTTCAAAATTCCTGGTTTCTTGCATATTATTAAAAAAAAAAAAAAGCCAGGATTTTAGACCAGGGAGCAGGTGAGTTCTGCACTTTGAGGATTAATGTCTTTGTCCAGAGCAGTAGCTGGGAGGGGTCTGTTGAGTGGGGGGCTCAGAGGTGCAAAAGTCGACCTGAAAATAGAGCTTCTTCCATCCTCAGGAAGGGGAGACACAGACAAAAATTTAGTGCATTTTCTTAAGCGTGTAAGGTAGAAATTGCCACTCCACGAAGTTGGCAGACCACATGAGGCTTTTTTTTTTTTTCCTGGAAAGAAAGAAACAGCAAGTGCAGAGGGGGTCCGAGCCTCTCCCGGGGTGGGGCACTTGTGTTTCACTGGACCGCCCAGGGGTTGGGCCGTCAGCCACCCTGCTCCGTGGGACGCCCTTCGGACGGCAGCCCCCACTCCTCTAGTCTGGGACTCCGAGTCGCGTGTTGGGGTAGCGCTGACGGTAGCCCTCGCAGTGTGACGCCCTCAGCCCAGGGGGCCATTTCCTGCATAACTGCTGTCTCCTGCTTCTTGTCATCTTCCTGTTTTACTTTCCTCAGGCCGCACTGAACATCAGATCATCACCCCATGGATGTGCCCGAGGCACCCCTCGCCGCACTCACCGTGCCCCCCCAAACCTGCTCCTCCCCAGTTTCTCCTTTCTCTCCCAAGTCTCTGCCATGCACCCAGCAGCTGTCCCCTGCAGGACCCCAGGGCTGCTCTGCGGCCCCCACATCCTGCACTCGGGGAGTCTGCATGAGGCTTCCTGCAGGGACAGCGCCTCCACCCCATCCCTGGCGGTTATTCCGTTTGGGTTGACGTTCAGGGTAATCTGACTGCAGGGAGACGTGTCAGACCACGAATCCTCCAGCAGTGGCTGCTGCAAGAATAGCAGGAGGTGGGGGCCGGCCGGGCCTGGGCCCTCTTCCCTGATGGCGATGTAACTCCTAAAGGGAGCAGTGTCCGGTCGTTCAGGCCGGGGCAGACACAGCAGCGTGTCTCAGAGCTCCTCTGGGAGGGACGGGGCGAGACCAGACCCGTCTCTGGGGGTCCCGGTGCAGTGAGCCCCACCCTGCTACTTTACCTGCCGCCAGGTGTGGCCGCAGTCCGAGGTGATATACATTTCCTCTTTGTATTCCACCAGCTGGGAGCCCAGGTTACCTGGTCCGGAAGAGAAGGGATGGAGCTGCTCTTAGGACCGGCCATGCTCCCCCTGACCGAGCACAGCCAGGGCCCCGAACCGGGGCGGGTGGTGGATGGGCCCTGGGTCTACACCACCAAAGTCACCAGGGGATGCACCTTCCGCCCTCCGGTACTGACAGGCCTGCTGTCACCACACGGGCCCTCGTCTGCGTGGTCAAGGCTTAGCTTTGCCCGAAGAAAGCAGGCCTCAGGCAGCTCCGGCAGAGCCCAGGTGCAGGCAGAGCGTCCGGGTCTCAGGAGACACACGGGTGAGGAGCAGGGTTCGGGAACAAGCAGCGTGGCTGGGGACCACGCGGGCCAGGTGAGCGGCGTGAGGACCCGGCAGCCCATGATGGGCTTTAAAGTGGGGCGGGACACGGCTGGCTTTGCGTTTGGAGGTAGCCCCCTGGGGGATGGGTAGAGAGGAGGCCAGAGGCAGCTCTGGGGCAGCGTGGGGCCGTCCAGGTGTGAGGCTGGGCAAGCCCATAGTAGGCGCTCACTAAGTGCCCGTCGAGGGGCCGTTTGGAGGACGGGAAAGTGGGCACCAAGCCAGCTGGGCAGCCAAGAGGCTCCTCCTGGGTCCGGGTTCACACGACCCTGCACCAGGCGGGCGGGTGCGTCACCAGCCTTGACGGGGCCACTCTGCGGGGCTAGGACTTAATCTGGGGGTGCTGGCAGAGGGAGGAGGAACCCCCACTTAGAATCCAAGGTGACTCCAGTTTGAAGACGAGGAGGCTTGGCTGAGTGGAATCCAACAGGAAGAACGTCAGTCTCCTAGAGGACACAGCTCCAGGACCGTCTTGGAGGCCTCGGAGCTGGGCTGGGTGACCCCAAACAGCCTCCTGGGAAGGGGCTCGGACAGCAGAATTTTCTGACATGTCAGATTTCACAGGCTTCTGCTGTGACCACATGGTGATAGCGGGGGAACCAGGGACCTGAGCTTCCTTCCAGGATGAAGGGGCCCTGCTTTGAGGACACGGTAACCCTTCCGGATTCTTCCTGGAGCCCCAGAGGCCCCTGACCTCTGGCGCCTAATTCACGTGGTGCCCTCAGGAGCACCTCCTCCAGAGCCAAGTGTAGATGTCACTGGAAAGTCCCAAGGGAGAGGGATTGTTCTCAAAAAGACGAGGCAAAGCCAGTTCAAGCAGAGTGGCTGAGGACTTGTGTGCCTGCCTTTTTCTTTTGAGGTCCAACCAACAACCAAATCATCCATCCACCCTTCATCAATTTATTATCCATCTGCCCTTCATTAATTTATTATCCATCCATCCATCTTTCATCAGTTTATTATCCATCCACCCTTCATTAATTTATTATCCATCCATCCATCCTTTATCAATTTATTATTCATCCATCCTTCATTAATTTCTCATCCATCCATCCATCATCAATTTATTATCCATCCAGCCTTCATTAATTTATCACCCATCCATCATCCTTCCATCCCCTCATCTCTTCATCAATTCCACCCCCTCCCCCTCCCCCTGCACTTATCCATCAGCATCTGCTCTCTCCCCAGCCTTGTGCTAAGCTGTAGGGGGTGCCAGCTGGGCAACCACAGCCCTGGCTCCCAGTGACCTCTCCGCCTAGCCAGGGAAGAAGGATGCCCTGAAAACGGGGCAGGGCCGAAGATGCCTGGAATCCCAGGGAACCGTGAAAGCAGAGAGGGGAAACCTCACGGACCTACAAAGCAGGGGAATCCAGGAGAGATTCCTGCAGGAAGTGACCTCTGCCCCTTGCCTCGAAAGACAAATGCCACTGGCCAAGGGAAAGGGGCAGGTGTGCCAGGCAGTGGGCTGGGCCTTGGCGACGGCAGTGAGGTGGGAGGGGAGGTTGGTCAGGGGAGTGGGGCAGAGGGGCAGCTGCCGAGCTGGGTTCCCTTCTACCCGCCCGGCCACTGTAAGGCGTTAAGGAGAAGCTGCTGAACGCAGTCAGAGGGGTAACCGAAGGAAGGCAACAGCTGGGGGTGGGGGGTGGGCAGAGGAAGGAAGGGGCGCCCTTTATCTCCACTCCACCCTGTCCTTCCAGACACCAACAGAGACGCCAGGACCTGTGCGTCCAATACCGAAGCCATGCAGCCAAGGCCGCGGCGTCAGCACAACCTCGCAGGCAAATTTGCCGTCCGTGGTTTTGGGGGAGTGATGTCTGTCTTTTAAGCGATGCGATCTGTTTTCCTTGTTTCGTCTACCAAGACTGTCAGGCTGCCACTCACCTGACAGGCACCGGGGGTGGGGGGAAATCAGGGGACATTCAGAGAACACATCCACAGGCTGTCAGAGCAGAGGGCTCTGCAGGAGCTTGGAGGCCAGGGCCCTCACGTTAGGGAGGGGAAACTGAGGCCCAGGGGACATCCCCGGTGCTGTGTCTCCTCCTGGCTGCTCTGGGCTCTTCTTGGGCCTCCTCCCCCAACAGCCCGGCCCCTCTGCGCTGTGTCCATGCTCCCGGAGTCTGGTATACAGTAAGCGCTCCCTGAATGCGCATTTCCTTTCTGACCTTCCTTGGCCCGCAGCTTGCAGAGTGGCCAAGACCTCAGGGCCCGAACAGAGCAGAAGAGTAATACAAGACCCACCCTAGTCCCCTCCTGGCTGAGGAGGAGGGTGACCTGGACGCCCCGTGTGGCCTGCCCCTCGATGTGGCAGAACAAGGCCTGCCAGCCGCTGAGACGAGGCTGGGCTAGGGGCCAGGGGGCCGCCCCGCTGGTCCTCCGCTCGCTGCCAGGGGCCCGGCTCCAGGGGGGCCGGGTGACCCCCTCCAGCCTGGCTGGTGGGGCTCAGGTCAGTTCTCGACCTGCTCCTGATGTCGGGACACCACCCGGAGGTTGATGGACCTCCGGCCGGCTGAGTCCCCGAGGAAGGGGCTGCAGGAGGACTGGGGAGACAGGGCTCCTACTGGGAGCCCTGGGGGCCTCTTCCCGGCACAGAGAAGGTGGAGGTTCTCCAAGCCCCTCGTCATGGCCCCTCAGGGTTTTCCTGGCCACAGGACTTCCCCGGAGCTGTGTCCAGGAGGCGTCTGCAGACTTTACTCTGCGTGGCCCTGAGGATTCACCCCTGAATGCGGAGCTGGAAGCAGCGTGTGCTGTGTGGGGGGCCCGGGACCCGGCAGGGCGGCTCCGGGAGGCGTGGTGCCTGCCCTACAGCAAGAACTCGGGAAGGGCCAAGTCCGAACCGGACCGGTGCCCTCAGTCCAGACCACGCATCTGTGGTTTCCTGCGTCCTTAGAAGCTCGTCTCCTTGACGCGGCCCAGCCAGGACAGAACGTCCCAGCTGGCACCCTGGCCTGCTGGGTTTATTTCTGGGTTCACCCTCTGAGGCTGCTTCTTGACTCTGGTGGTTAGAAGCCAGCATTCCCATCTTTGGGAATTCTCCTTTCCTGACCTCACTGGAGTCACCGCTGTGGGTCTGGCCTCTCGTCCATGGGCCCGGAAGACAGGGTCCCAGCAGAAGGCGCCTGGCATGGAGCCCGGCACAAGGGCGGTGGTGCCCAGGTGCCGTCTGAGTGATAGGGAGAGCTGCGGAAACACGCCTGGCATCTGCCGAACGCTGGAGAGGTCATTCTCTCTTTCTGCAGATGAGCTGAGGTTCGGAGGCACCGGTGATGCCCAGAGCCCAGCACCTCGAGGCGGCAGAAGCGGGGGCATGTGGCACCCCTACCTGTCCCAGGATGAGGGGTGAGTGATGGGAGATCTGCCCAGAGGCGCCCTGGAAGCAGACAGCCATCACCCCCCGGCTGCCTCGGGCGGCTCAGCCCAGACGGGGCCCTCATTTGGACCCACTGCTCCTGCCACGTTGCCTAGCCCACGGGGGGGTAACCAGTGGGAAGCTGGTCCCTGCTCAGTGGTGGCGGCAGGGCCTGAGGGAGCCCAGCTCACTCCACCTTCCCTCTCTGGTCCTCTGTTCCCAGCAGACACCCAGGGCTGGATGGAGGATGTAAAACAATTCACACCTCGGTTGGCCCACATTGTACGGATGACTCCACCTCCATCTCAGGAAAGCCATGGCAAGGTTAAAAAGCCTCGGAAGGAAGTAGCAAAGCAGCATCCTGCCCCTGGGGCGGGGGGCAGTGAGGGGAAGGATGGAGGGGCAGAGGGAGGCGCCACCCACACCCTGCGCTCCCCCTTCTGTGACTCACACATGGTGAAGCGAAGCTCCTGCAGATCCTTGCAGCTTCCCTGGGGGCTGGAACACTTGTCCTGAGCTTTCAAAGACTTTGAGTGCTGGGAACATTTGAAACTGTGCCTTTTGCACCTTTGGTCAAGAATTTGAGGTTTCAAGCCTTCATGGACGTGCATTTTAAATACACCGTTGCCTTTGGGTCCAGGGATCTGAGTCCACAAGGCCTAGGGTGCCTGATACACGTGGCCTGACCCCCTCTCTGAGTGGGAGCTGGCGCCCCACGAGCAGCATTGAAATCGAGGCTGATGCGCATTCTTCCCATTGACACTCTTCCCTTGTGGAAGCAAGTGGATCCCGCCCCAGTGGCAGCCATTGACTAAGATCCCTGGGGCACAGATGGGCAGAAGGAGGCCCAGGAGCTGGAGCTTTTCCTTGCCATCATCTGTCTGGTTGTGTCACTTACCCCCCACTGGAACGTCCCCCTCTCCAGGATAACGTGAGATGCCTGCCCTGACCGCCAAGGCCTCCTGCCTTCTGAGGTGCACACGCCCACGGGATCTCGCCTCCCAGCCTCCTTGTGGCTCTGATCGGGTCATTCTGAGAAGCATAGTCTCTCCTCTGTCCGGAAGGACGGCCCTGCCGCCTCCACATGGCCACTCACTCATTCATTGGCTCACTCACTCATTCATTCACTCTCATTCACTCTCATTCACTCACTCACTGACTCACTATCCATTCATTTACTCACTCATTCCTTCACTTACTCAGCCACTCATTCATCACCTCACTCATTCATTCACTCACTCACTCATTCATTTACTCACTCAGTTATTCATTCATTTACTCACTCACTCATTAACTTACTCACTCCTTCATTTACTCATTCACTTATTCATCCATTTACTCACTCATTCACTCATTCATTACCTCACTCACTCATTCATTCACTCACTCATTCACTATTCATTCATTTACTCACTCATTCATTCACTTATTCATTCACTCACTCATTCACTTACTCATCATTTACTCATTTGCTCACTCTCATTCCTTCACTCATTCATCACTTACTCATTCACTCACTCATTAGCTTACTCACTCATTCATTCACTCACACACAGCCAGGCTGGGATACATCTGCCGAAGGGTCAGATGCGTCATCCAGCTCAGGGTCTGGGGTCCAAATTCTCCAGGCTGCAGCTGGTGCTGGAGCAGAAACAGGAAAAGAGCCCCGGGTTCAGGCAGCCATGAGCCCTGGCCCGGGCCTTGGCGGTTCCTGCTCTGTGACGGGGCAGAGACACTCTCTCTGACTGCCACACGCCCCATCCACACTTGGGTGTGCACAGCCCCAGCCTGGCCCTTCCGCCCCCAGGACCAGTGGCCGGCTGGTGGGCCCACCCCAGAGTCTTGCTCTCTGCAGTTTCAAGGGACACAGCAGTCCTCCCAGGGCAGGGGACTTCCTTTCCCAGAGGAGCCTGGGGTGGGTCTCAAGCTTCAGGAGGACACCTTGCAAGTTGCAAGCAAGTCTTCCCTCTCCCTGTGTTCGTTACCTCCTCTGTAAAGGGAGGGTGCTGACCTCTCAGGGTTATCATTATTTTGAGAAGAGTTCAGGGCCTGGCAGGGGAGAAACGGCCACCACAGTGGACAGTGTCAGGGCTGAGCTGCTGAGAGCTGGTGAGGCTGTCCCCTCTCTGAAGGGTAAAAGGGAAGCCAGACGCCAGCTGCTGCCTGGCAGTGGACTTTTAAAACATGTGATTTTATTTGCAATGATTCTTCTAACTCATATAAACCTTATTTTAGAGTTTTATTCGATCGGCACACATTTAGTGACCCCTGAAGAAGTTTCTAGTTTAATGGGGTAGACAGACACAATCACAACATGTTTTTTTTTCCCCTTGTGCCAGTTGTATATGTGTCTCTCTCTCTCCCCACTAGAAACTTCTTTAGGGACCAATCACTGTCAGCCATGATACAGATTATCATTCCATCCATTCACCCATCCATCCTTCCATGTATTTATTCATCATTTTGTTTTACATCCTTCCATTGGGCCATCTGACTATTATTCTTTTAACTATTCAAGTATCCTTTGACCCATCCTGCCACCCATTCATCCTTCCGTCCATCTACCCATCCATCCATCCATCCATCCATTCTTCCATCAGTCCATCCATTCATCGATCCACCCATTCTTCCATTGGTCATCCATCTATCAATCCATTCATCCATCCATCTATCCATCCATCCTTCCATCCATCCATCCATCCATTCTTCCATTAGTCATCCATCCATCTATCCATCTTTCCATCCATCTATCCACCCATCCTTCCATCCATCCATTATTCCATTGGTCATTCATCCATCCATCTATCCATCCACCCTTCCATTCATCCATCCCCCCATTCTTCCATTGGTCATCTACCCATCAATCCATCCATCCACCCATTCTTCCATTAGTCATCCATCCTTCCATCCATCCATCCTTTCTTTCATCCACTCATCCATCCGTCCATCCATCCATTCATTTAGTTAACACCTATCACGTGCCCACTCTGGACCACACAGACATCCCTCGGGGGGAGGTGCCAGGAGACCTGGGCTTCCTGGGGATGCTCTGGCACTGGCCCAGTGGACACAGTGTGGCCCCAGGCCTGTGACCGTCAAGTCCCCCCCTGAACTGGAGCTCTGCGCGGGCGGTGCGGCTCCTGCGGCCTCCTACCTGCGCCCATGATGAGGCCGGGCGCGCTGTCCTTCGTGTGCACGGTACCCGACACATAGGGGTTGTCCGCCCAGCGCAGGTGCAGGTGCAGGTGGCAGTCCGGCTGCAGGGGAGAGAGGGGGCCGCGGTCAGCGCCTGGGAGGGAGCAGCGACCCGAGAAAAAGCAGGACCAAGGCGGAGCACAGCCCCGTGGCTTCTGGGTGGGAAGGCAGGGCCAGGGTGTTTTAGAGGAGAGGGAGGAGGGTGGGGAGGAGGCTTGGAGGCTGACCCCTGGGTGCAGGCCTCAGGTCAGGGCCAGGTGGGTTTCTCCAGGGGAGGGGCCTCCTGGCCTGGGTGCTGAAGGGCGGGTTCCCCAAACAGGCTCCTGAGCGCAGAGCTGGGCCACAGAATGGAACTCCAGGAGCCTGCATAGCCTGTGGCCACATTCATTCATTCATCCACCCAGAACCTTTACTGGGGGCCTCTGAGGTGACCATGGGCATCAGGGGACAGCTGTGGGCAGCCTGTAAACTGCGTCCTCTGGGAGAGGCAGGCGGTACGGTGGGTGTCTTAGCGCCCAGTTTACTCTCGAACGTCGGCAGGACCTTGACACAGCCTGGCCGGTGCCCTGGCCTGGGGGCGGAAACACTGGCTGTTGGAAGAATTCCAGTGCCCCTCACGTTGCTTGGTGGCTACGTCTGGGCCGGCCCCGAGCAGCTTCCCACAGCTGGGGCTGGGGCCACAGCTGGGGCTGCCTGGTTCCAAAGTCCACAGTGTGAGCCCTGCGGGGGGGACGGGGGTGGTCTGGCACTTCCAGGCCGGCAGCCCCCAGAACGAGGAAACACCAGCTGTTTCTTGTCCGGCGTCATCAGACTGCCCATCTGTCTTTGCCCCAGCTGCCTGCCCCCCGCCCCCACTACTCTGCTGAGATGGGAGAGGCCAAGCCAGCTCCCTGGGGTGGGACTGGGGGCCCCAGGGGTGTAGACGAGCTAAAAGGATGTATCCTCTGGACTGACCCTCCTGAGTCTCCCCAGGCCTCAGTGACTCAAGCCCACAAGCCCCACCACCCGCAGGGCCCTCAGCACCTGCACATATGATGGGAGGGGATGCACGGAGCGCCAGGCTGCTCTCGGGGTGCAGAGTCAGACATGGCGGGGTCCTCCAGGGCCACCGAGGGCACGGGTGGGAAGACCTCAAGGGCAGGCGGGTGGCAGGGCAGAGTGGGCCTGGGTACCTGCCGGGCCTGGGTGGGTGTGACAGGCTGAGGGGGCAGGACCACGCTGCCCCAAGGCTCTCCTTTCTTGGCCCCTCCACATGCGGGAGCTGGCTGGTGCGCTAAAGGAGTGTCCATCAGAGACTGTCGGCTGGCGGGAAGGCCACGCTGTTGGCCGCTGTGAGCGAGGGGACCTGTCCCTCTATGTACCCCACCGCTCAGCTCAGCCCAGTGTCTGAGAAGAGTGGCCACGGACAGCAAAACGAACAGGTTTTCATTCTGAGTCCAAAGGTCAAGAGAGGTAAAGCTACCTCCAAGGGCAACTGATCATCCTAAAACAGGTCTGATTCATGCCCGTCTATTAACAAGTCCCCTTCAGAATTTGCTGTTGGGCTCAAGAAACTCACACGGGGCTCTCTATCAACCTAGAGGGGTGGGATGGGGCGGGAGGCTCAGCAGGGAGCGGGTATATGTACACCTATGGCTGATTCCTGTTGAGGTTTGCCAGGAAACAGCGAAGTTCTGTAAAGCAGTTATCCTTCAGTTAAAAAATAAATTAAAAAAAAAAAAAAAGCACTCTTCATTTCCCCGACAAGAGAAGGCGATCTTCCCAGTCAGAGAGCTTGTCGTATGACCCAGGAAAATCTTTCTGACCCAGAGTCAAAAGAAAAGCAGATGACTCAGAAATCCCACATGTCGGGAGCCCCAACGGGGCTTTTTAACGTGCCTATAAGCAAAGGAGCGAAAGAAAAATGTCTGACGCTGTCACTTCTGAGCGACGCAGTTGCAGGTGTAACTTATCCCCCTTTCTATACATTTCTGCATTTTCCAGGTATTCTGCAATAAGCAGGGGTCACTTGTCCGATGAGAAGTTAAACCTTAAGTGTAGCCTGCACTGTGCATTGAGGGTTTGCGCGGCTGAGTGAAGGACACATTCAGAGGAGACCCAGGAGGAGGGCAGCGCTGACGCCGCCCCGCACGCCCCACGGGGCCCTGCCCCGGCCGCCAGGGCTGCATATGCAGGGGACGGGCCGGGGAGCCGAGGCCGCGGCTTCTGCCTTTCATGCCCAGCTGGGCATCCTGACGCTTGTCCTCTCTCCGCTGCGCTCATCGGGCTCTTGGCCTGACTGCCTGTGGCCACGTGCTTACTAGCTGGCTCCCATTTTTATTATTTTAAGGCCAGGGCATAAATCTCGAAAGGTTATCTCCTTACTGAGCTGCATAATTGCAGACAAGAATCTATTCTTAGCGAAAACTTGCTTTGACAGATTAATATGGCTTAACTTTGTCGACAATGATACAAAAATTAGCCCTTTCACAGCAATTCTGTTCTCAGAAGTGCTTTTACAAGTGGCAGGTAATTAATTCTCCCCGTAGGTCGACAGGTGCTATTATCCCTTGCTGCTAGCAGGAGGGGGGCTTGTGCAGAGGCCGAGCGTAGCCCCCTAGTTGGTGAGGTCAGGGGGCGAGGACCTGAGGCTCTTCCCGGAAGGCACAGAGCCCCACCCTGGTCCTGGGGGGTGGTCACTGGATGGTCAGGTGGGGTGCCTACCATCTTGACGGGCCCTGCAGAGATGCAGGCAGGTCCCAAGAGGGCAGAATTGCTTGCTGTTTTGTGTATTGATGTACTCCCAACACCCAGAAGAGTGCCTTTCCATAGTAGGTCCTGGTACATGTTTGCTGAATGAATATTCCTGTAATATAGGCACCATCGCACTTTCTGTTTACAGAGGCACAGCAATGGATGGGGACCCCTGGCTGTGAGGAGCTTCCAGTCGAGGCCAGTGGGAAACAGAAGCATGTGTGCCCAGTGAAGGCTTCTCTGTAGAGGGGACATGTGGACAGGGTTTTCAGGTGTCAATAGGAGTTCACTGAATGAAGAGGAAAAGCCTTCTCCACCCCTAAGGCAGACAAGACCCGGGGGCAGCCTCACTCATATTCATGTAGGAAGGCACTCTTGGAAGATCAGGGTCAGCTTGGAGCTCATGAGATTTGGACCATGTCCTTGCCCCGTCACTTATCCAGCCCCCGACCCCTACTTCCACAGGCAGAGTGTACTGCTTGACCCGTGTCACTGGCCAACAGGACTTAGCAAGTGCAGCTCAAGCAAGCTACAAGCTTGCAACATTGTTGCAATGTTTCTGCGCCCTCCTGCACGTCTGCTGTTGCCAGAGAGTGTCCTGGGCTGGTCCCAGGAGGAGGATGCCGGATCCCTTCCTAAATCATAACCCCTAGGTGTGTGAGCGAGCCCAGCCTCTCACAGATCTGGAAACGAGTGACTGCTGTTTGGGGTGGTTTGTTACACAGCACTGTTGTGACCAGAGCTGACCGATACACTCCCCTCTCTGACCTCTTCAGTAAAGCAGGGAGTTTCTTACTGCCTTCTCCACCACACCCAGAGAAATAGGTGGTTCATGGCTCTCAGATGGCCCTTCTCAGATGTCAGCATCTCTGACCCCTGGATCTTGCAGTTACGTCCGGCGCCCGCCCCAGGGAAGGTGTGTGCAGCGAGCCGGACACTTACAGGCTTGCAGTTGGTTGGTTTCCCATTCATGTCTGTGCTGGGAGGCCTCAGATAATCCCAGTCTCGACCCTTGTTGTAGGTGATGAGCGTCACCACCTTCCCGCTGACTTTCTGGTTCGCCAGGAAGACTCCTTTCACCCCTCGGACCTGGGACAGAAGCATAAGAAGGATGGTAAACGCCTGCCCAGCCCCTTGTGAGGGCTCTGTGTGCCGGGCCTCATTTGGCCCTGACCACAGCCCTGAGCCGAGGCTGACTGTACACCCTGGAGGTGAGTGGGGCTCTGGGCACAAGGGAGCAGAGATGCAGTCTGAGCTCTGGCTTGGAGATGGCTCTGTCTGACCCCACTTGCCAAGTGCATTTCACGACACCGAGCTGTCCTCCCAGGTCCAGCCGCTGTCAGACAGCGAGCAGAGCCTTGGTCCTTAACTTGCATGTGCATCCTGGTCACCCCATCTTTAGCCGGGGCTCCTGACTCAGTCCCAGTCCCCCGCCTCCTTCCCAGGGGACCCACAGGGCCTGGGCCAGTGGAGTTGCTCTGGGCTTCCCTCTGGGGACTTTGTCAGCTCAGCCCCATAGGAGGTTGCCACAGGAGGTTGAGGATGGGGTCCATGCTGGTCCCAGCCTGCCCTGGACGAGGGTCAAAGTTCCCGGCTCTCTTTCTCAGGGTTCCTGGGGGGCCCCAGGGAGGTGACCCCCACACACGCCATAGTCAGTCACTGAGTCGGCTCATAAGAAATGGTCAAGCATCAGCAGTTCCCAGTTGTTCAACCTCCTGGTTCTACAGAGAGGAGTTTTTCTGGCAAGTTCCTCGGGCGTGGAGGCCTGGGACCCAGTAACTGAGGCCTGTTGGTGTGGCCTGAGTTCCTTGGAGCCCCCGTGGGCCCGAAGCAGCCTTTCCTGCTCTATAAATAGCATGAACCCAGGGCAACTGAAGCACGGAGTTACAAGATTTATCTGGAGTTCCCTGACCAGAGGTGACGCTCAGGCAACGGTGATATTCACAGTAAGTGCCTTCTACATGGCACCCAAGGGGGTTAATAAAGCACCACTGCATTAAATTCTCAGACTCCACGAGGTCGGTGCTTTCCTAGGCCTCCATGGCAAGGGCCCGACAGCTGGGGAGCAGGCCGGGGAGGAACCCAAAGACTTTGATGCAGAGTGAATGGAGTATGTGTTTCCTGTGGCCTCTGCAACAGGTGACAGACAGATGGGGCTTAAACTACACAAGATCGTGTGACAGCTCTGGGGGCCGAAGCCCAACAGGAGTGGGTCCCACAGGCTGAAAGCAAGGTGTCGGGGGCCGGTTCGTCCTGGAGGCTCCTGGGAGGCGCTGGGTCCTTGCCTTTCCCAGCGTCTAGAGGCACCCAAGGGGCTTGGCTTGCTGCCCTTCCTCCATCTTCAGAGCCAGTCGTGCAGCAGCTCCCTGGCCATTCCTCCATGATTTCGTGTGTTTTTCTGATTCCTTCTGCTCCTTCCACTCGCGAGGACCCCTGAGATTGCAGTGGGCCTCATGGAAAATGCTGGAAACTCTTCCCATCTTCTGACTGCCAACTCCATCCCCCTTTGCCTGCGTCTTCTGCTAGGAGGCTGCTGTCTGGGGTGGGGATGGGGGTCTGGCCCTCACTCCACAGATGATGTTTCGGGGTGGTCTTTCTGGGGCACGACCGAGGGGCAGGAGGACCACGGCCCCTCCTCTCTCACTCGTGGTGATGTCACTCTGTCTCAGGCCCATCTGAGCATCACTGGAGGCAGGCACCCGGCTTGCCCCGTGCTGGGTCCAGATGCCTTCCCTGAAGCCCCAGGGGCAGATTCGACGCTGATTTGCCTGGTGATGGCTTGACGGAAAGCGCTCTTTTATATCCCAGCTGGTCTCCATGAAAACACTCAGCAGTAAATAACCAGACCCTCCTGTTCCAGAGAGGTAGGAGCAGGCCGAGTCTCCCCGGGGTGGGTCTGATCAGCTGAGCGCCAGCTTCCAAAGCTGACATGCCCGCTTCACGTGCCCACCCTCCTCATGGCTGTGCTCGCTTCCAGGGGCTGACGTGACAAAGTATCACAAAGTGGGAGGCGGGGTGGGGCTCCAACAACAGAAATTTTGTTTCTTCACAGTCAGGCAGCCAGAGGTCCAGGATCAAGGGCTGGCAGGGCGGTCCTCCCTCTGAAGTTTCTCGGGGAGGATGCTTCCTCATCTCCTCCAGCTTCAGTGGTCTCCAGGTCTCCAGGGTCTCCGCTCCGTCTGCACAGACCCTCCTCCCTGTGTCCGTGTCTCTCTTCTGCTCCTTACAAGGACACTTATCATGGGTTTAGGACCCAACACAAGCTCATCTCAAGACCCTTCACTTAGTGACGCTGCAAAGATCCTTTTCCCAAAGAAGCTCAAGGTCATAGCTTCGATGTGGTTTTACTTTTTTTTGGTGGGGGGGGGGTCCCATTCAGGCCATTACAACGGCTGTCTCCTAGCTGTGGTCAGGACTTCTCAGCATCAGGGTACAGGACTGGGAGAACCCATGAAAATGTTAGTCGCTCAGTCATGTCCAACTCTCTGCGACCCCATGGACTGCAGCCCACCAGGCTCCTCAGTCCATGGGATTCTCCAGGTGAGAATACTGGAGTGGGTTGCCATTGCCTTCTCCAGGGGATCTTCCCAACTTAGGGATCAAACCTAGGTCTGCTGCATTGCAGGCAGATTCTTTACCATCTTGCGCCACTAGCGAAGTCCCCATATCCCCCTTCCTAACCCAAGCTTCAACACAAGGGGGCCCCCAGAGAAGGGCTGTCATCTGGTCTAGAACCAGGACACCCACCCCCTCACCCTGAGGAGAGGTGTGAGTTCATGGCCCCTGAAAGTCCAGGCCTCTCGGGGCAGTGTTTGCCTGTGATGTCTCGGACAAGACATTTTTCCTGGATTGGCCATTAGATGAATGATAACCGTGACGATAATGGAACAGGCACACATGTAGAATCTCTAGGCCAGTCCCTCCCCACACACAATCTTAAATCCCCAGAAAGGGCCACGGCTGTGAAAACTGTCGAGAGCTCGCTGAGTACTGGGCTGCTGTAAGTAAGTGTTCAGTGGAAACAGAGGCCTCCGGTTGGCACAACAACCCTCTGAGGAAGGTAGTGCTGTCACCCTTGTTTCACTACGAGGGAGCTGAGCAGAGAGAGGTTAGCTAACCTCCCCGAGGTCACACAGCAAACACATATCGGAACTGGATTTGAGCCCAGGCAGCGGGGCTCCAGAGCTTTGCTTGTAACCACCGCCCGAGACCCACCTTAGGTGGATTTCAGGGAAGCCAAGTCACTTACGAGGAGGCCCAGCTTTGGGCCTGTGAGCTCCCTGCAGTCCCCATGGCCTTTCACTGCCTGGTCTTTGGCATGGATTGCTGTTTCCTGGTTCCTCACGCCTGGCTAACTTCAGCTTGGCCTTAAATCCGTCTGCATCTCTTCCTCCAGGAAGCACTCCCTGACTCCCATCTCGGATTGGTTAGCTGCCACTCATGGTGTCCTCTAGACGCTGACTCACCAGGTGGAAACCATTGGTGGGGGCTGGTCTTCCTGTAGGGTCTGGAATTCTGTGAGAGGTGGTCTACCCCTCCGTGCATCCAGGGGGTGGGGCCTGGAGCCAGGCGCATGCCACAGGCAATACGGATACCCGCAGAGGGCCAGGCTGTCCCTGTCTGCAGTGCCCTCATCCCGAGTCAGTGACACGCCCATTTTGCATGTAACTTTTAGCAAATGGCCCTAAGCCATGGACTGTGTCCAACTCGAGTAGTAAACCCACAAATGGGTTCTCATTGTAAACCAATGGTTACATTCATCACTTCCTTGGAGAAAGCAGTTCCACGCTGCTGTTGACAACTCGGAGATGGAGGCTGCAGCCCCGGCTCTGTCTGGGAGGCCTGCTCCCACCCCGACTGACCCGCTCTGTCCGATCAAGGCTCGTCTGGCCACCCACGGGACACTCTCCCCAGCCCGGCAGGGACGGCAGAGTCTGGCAGGCCCACCACCGGCATCTACCATGAGGACACACTGGCCAGGGCTCCCCAAAGGAGGAGCTTAATGGTGGACGACCGAGCGAGGGGGTGCTGGCCAGGAGGGTGGACAGAGCTTGGGTCGACAGACCTGGGCTGGCCCTGGTTTTCTCACTTTCTCCCCATCTACCTGGGCAGGTTGTCTGCCCTGTCTGAGCCTCTGGTTCCTTACCTGTAAAGCGGCTGAGGGAGCCCCTCCCCAGCTCTGATGTGGACAGGGATACAAGAGGTGGCCTTGAAAGGCGGGTTCCAGGTTGGGCCGTTGTGGGTGTGGGGCTGACATTTATGGAATCCAAGTGCATGGGAGTCAGGAGCCCCAGTTCAGAGCCTCTGATCTGATCAGATCAGCCCTTCAGCATCATGTGACAAGAGCATATGGAAGCTTAAATGGGACACAGACGGGGTGGGGCCCCCCAGGGAGGGCACTGGGGGCCTGGGAACTGCAGGCGGGGAGCCCCCAACCCCCGACCTCAGACAAGAGCTGCAGGGCCAGGGGAGACACAAGGAACTAGAGAGAGCCCGGCAGAGGTGAAATACACAAAAAGGGGCAGAGACCAGCCCTGGGTGGGGGGAGACAGAGAGGCCAGCAATGGGAGGGATCCCATCCTCTGTCCCTCAGCCTGTTTTCGTGCAGCGGCGTTCAAGGCATACATGGCTTTGCAGATGACAGCTGACGAGTAAGTTGATGGTGGGGACCGCTAACCTGAACCCCAACTTAGCAAGATATCATCCCCACAAAAGAATTCCATTCTTCTCATGAGCAGAGTTACACAATGATCCTTTCCTGGATTTTAAATCTCACCAGAAAGTGAGTTTTCTCTCTTGCTCTGAAGATACCTGCATGGTATCCTCTAGATCGACAAAGAAAGCCTAAATTAAGGCATTTTTACAGGGTGGGAGGAGCCAGGGCGGGAGTGGGAGGAGCCGGGGCAGGAGTGGGAGGGGCGGGGAGGGAGTGGAAGGGACTGGGGAGGGAGTGGGAGGAGCCGGTGAGGGAGTGGGAGGGACTGGGGAGGGAGTGGGAGGGACTGGGGAGGGAGTGGGAGGGACTGGGGAGGGAGTGGGAGGAGCCGGGGCGGGAGTGGGAGGGGCCGGGGCGGGAGGGGGAGGAGCTGGGTGGGAGTGGGAGGAGCCGGTGAGGGAGTGGGAGGGACTAGGGAGGGAGTGGGAGGGACTAGGGAGGGAGTAGGAGGGACTAGGGAGGGAGTGGGAGGGGCCGGGGCTGGGGGAGAGGCCCGCCCCCCTGCAGCCCACGCTAGGGGCCCCAGACACCCCTCAGGTCCCACCTCCAGGATGTCGATGACCACGCTCTCCTCCGCCTGCCGCGAGCTGCGCACATCCTCCAGCACCAGCGAGTAGCGCACGCCGCGCGTGTCCGACTGGTACAGGTTGTAGGTGTCGGTCTGGTACCACTCCTGCACCGCCACGAACACCTGGCTCTCGTCCGTGCTGATGACCTGCAGATCCTGGGGGCGCGGGGGAGCGGCGTCAGTGCGGGCTGGGGGCTGGTGCAGAGGACAGAAGCTGGCCTGGGGGTGGGGCGTAGAGGGGATAGAGCAGGCCCAGGGGAGGGATGGGCAGGCCTCAGACCTGGTGGGATTGCGGGGATTGGCCACAGCCCTCTTCGCGTCAGGCTGACCTAAATTTTTCACCCCGGCTCTGCTCGCAGCGCTCTGTGGCCTTAGACAAGTTACCTCTCTGGGCCTCCGTTCTCCCAGCTTCAAAACGGGGGTCATGTTCCCACCCTCCACATTGGGTGGGGGGAGGGTTGCCCAGGCACTGCGTGGGGCGCAGTGATACTTCTCCCCACCCCCGGCCTGCTGCCATGCCGTCTGCCTGCTTGTCCCTGCAGTTAGGAGGAGGCTGAGACTCCTGCACCCCAGACCATCTCCCCTGGGAGGTGGGGACGGGGCTCCTTCCAGGCCCCTCCCCGACCCCATCCTGGACCTGTGGGTCCACTCACTCAGCATGTGTTCCCTATGTGCCTGCTGTGTGCCAGGCGCTATGCCAGGCCCCAGGCCCCACCGGGCACCCACACTGATCTCTGCCCTCCGGGCTGCACCCTGGGGAGGCGGGCTGGATTAATTCGCTTCAGCCTCACGCCCAGGGCCTCCTCGATGGCCTGCTACGGGGAGCTGCCCTTTGCCCACAGTTCCTCCAGGCCAGGACACCCTGCCCTTGCCCACGGCCCCTACCCTTGCCGGGCGCACAGCCACCAAGGCCCGTGCAGGGCGGTGGGCGGCTCCGGGCCTGGCGGGAGCTGAGGGCAGGCACCTGGCCAGCAGGCGGTCGGGAGGCCTGCCCTGAGAAGGTCAGTGGCCGAGGCCAAAGCCCACCTGGAGCAGGACGCCTGGCAGCTCTTGAGGGGGCCAGGCACCCCGTCTCAGGATTTGTTCCGGATTTGACAATTCAGAATAAAAAATAAAAAAAATCCACAGTCGAATAAAAAGGAAGAAGAAGAAACCCAGGGCTAAGCTGAGTTTCTTGTTTTCCTTTTCGCTCCCAGCCAGCGCCAAACGCTGCGTGGGAGCCACATGAAAAGGCATCTGAACAGGCCTGTTTCAAAGCCGTAACGAGCTTTTATGCTGCAGCCTCTCCAGCTTGCCTTCTATCACACCTAGACTTTTATTGCCCCTCTGGCTGCGGAGCTTCCAAGATCCAGGGGCGGAGGACAGATGGCGGAGGAGGCGGGGCAACGCTGGTCACGCCGCCAGTGCGCCCACCACGGCCAGTGTAGTTCGGGGTTCTCTTCCCGTTATAGACCCTCAACCCGGTAGAGGCCGGTGATGGCGCCTCCCCTCCTGCCTGCTCCCACCCCCACCTCCTGGGGCTGTGCAGCCATAAAAAAGGGCTTTGCACAGAAGAGGGGGGCAGTGCTGTGAAACGCCTGCGATGCACCTCCCTCCCAGGGACAGCGACCTGCGGACGTGGGTGGACCCAGGCAACTCACAGCCAGGGAAGGGTTACAGATTCAGGGTCGCAGGCCTGTCGGCTCCCCCTGTGAGATGGGACAGCAGGGTGATGGGGAGTCGGAGGGCTGGCCTGAAGCCTGGGAAGTGGGGCATCTCTGCTCCTCTCACCCACCTCCCCTCTCCTATTTCTCCTTGCTAAGCCGCGGTGTCCCGGGTATCGCTAATCCTGCAGCCCGGCACAAGGAAACCTCCCATCGGCCCGAGGTTCCGAGCTCACGCAGTGCCCAGCACCAGTCACACGGGGACTGATCAGTGTTTACCGCTATTACCTTCATTCTGACTTGGTCTCCCCCACATCCAGGTAAATGTTCACTAGAATTTGGGAAACAAAGGAAAATGTGCGAAGGGGGTACAAGTCGCCTGCAGTGCTGCCGAGAGACCCGATACTAACGTTTAAAATGTTTGCTTCTGGGCTTGTTCCCGAATGTGATTCAGATACTTTCTCAAGTGTGGTTTGTAGCTTGCTCTTGTGTGTTGTATGAGGAGCATGTTTCTCTGTTGTTACAATTATTTATAAACACCACTTTTAGTGACTGCATGATATTCCCTTTTGTGGATGTACCATATTTCACTGAATATTTCCCCACCGGTGAGCTTTTTAGCATCTCCAGCACGATGTGCAAAACAGTCATAAACATTCCCAGACATACATCTCTGTGTTCTCTGTGGTTCCACAACATAAATCTAAAAAGGGAAATTGCTGCATCTGAGAGAAGGAACATTTTTAAAGTTCTTGTTACATTAGGTTCCTTTCCACCAAGCAGAGCTAGAGGGTGCTAGTTTCTCTCCATGCACTGAGACCAGTCTTTCAGAAATCCTTAGTGTTTAGAGAGTGATAAATAATATACAATTTTTCCCTTAAATTATTCATATTCTTCTTCTTTTAAAAGGAAAGTTAGAAGTAGAGACATCTGTTGACCCCATTTCTAAACAAAAGACATTAAAATATCACACATATGTATATGTGTTTCCATGTGTGTATATACTTATATGGGCTTCCCAGGTGGCTCAGTGGTAAAGGGTCTGTCTGCCAATGCATGAGATGCAGGAGAGATCCCTGGGTGGGGAAGATCCCCTGGAGGAGGAAATGGCAACCCACTCCAGTATTCTTGCCTGGAAAATCCCATAGACAGAGGAGCCTGGCCAAGTACAGTCCATGGAGTCACAAAGAGTCTATGGGGTCACAAAGGACATGACTGAGAGACTGATCGTGCACACACACACACACACACACACACACACACACACACCTATATGTCTGGAGAAATATGTGGAAACATCAGAGTTGCCAATGTTTGTTATCAGGTAGAATTAGGTTTGATTATAAGTAACAGAAACTGCCCAAAAAAGTGATTCAAATGCGATAGAAACTCACTTTTCCCCAAATGTAAAAGGATTCCAGAGGCAGACATTCCAGTGTAGAAGCTGGGATCACCAGGGACAGAGTCACAAGAACAGAGGCTCCTTCTGAGTCACGATTCCACCGCCCCTTTCTACCCCATGCTACTGATGGTCTGAGATGATTGCTGGACCTCCAGCCAGCCATCTCATCAACATGCAAGGCAAAAGGCGGGAGAGAGGAAAGAGGAGGGAAAGGCTAGTCTTCAAAATAGGGCTCTGAGAATTCTCCCGGACCTGATGATTCCACTTAATCTCACTGGCCAGATTTCAGAAATGACCACATGTAGCTGCAAGGGAAGCTGTAAAATTTAGTCCCAGCTGGGAAGCAAGGCACCAGCTAATATTTAGGGTTTGTTAAACTAAGATGAAGAATAAGAATGAATATACAATGAACAAAGTTAGTGGAGGTGATGGAGTTCCAGCTGAGCTATTTAAGATCCCTAAAAGATGATGCTGTTAAAGTGCTGCACTCAACAGGTCAGCAAATTTGGAAAACTCAGCAGTGTCTATAGGACTGGAAAAGGTCAGTTTTCATTCCAATCCCAAAGGTAGGCAATGCCAAAGAATGTTCAAATTACCATACAGTTGCGCTCATTTCACATGCTAGTAAGGTAATGCTCAAAACCCTTCAAGCTAGGCTTCAGCAGTATATGAACTGAGAACTTCCAAATGTACAAGCTGGATTTAGAAAAGGCAGAGGAACCAGAGATAAAATTGCCAACATCCATTGGATCAGAAAGAAAGCAAGGGAATTACAGAAAAATACTTACGTCTGCTTCACTGACTACACTAAAGCCTTTGACTGTGTGGATCACAACAAACTGTGGAAAGTTTTTAAAGAGATGAGAATACCAGACCACCTTACCTGTCTCCTGAGAAACCTGTTTGTGGGTCAAGAAGCAATGTTAGAACCAGACATGGAACAATATACTGGTTAAAAATTGGGAAAGGGGTATATCAAAGCTGTATACTGTCACCCTGTTTATTTAATTTCTCTGCAGAGTATATCATGTGAAATGCCAGGCTGGATGAATCACAGCTGGAATCAAGATTGCTGGGAGAAATGTCAACAACCGTAAATATGGAGATGATACTGCTCTAAGGGCAGAAAGCAAAGAGGAACTAAAGAGCCTCTTGATGAAGGTGAAAGAGGAGAGTGAAAAAGTTGACTTAAAACTCAACATTCAAAAAACGAAGATCATGGCATCTGGTCCCATTACTTCATGGCAAATAGATGGGGGAAAAAGTGGAAGCAGTGACAGATTTTATTTTCTTGGGCTCCAAAATCACTGTGGATGGTGACTTCAGCCATGAAATTAAAAGATGCTTGCTCCTTGGAAGGAAAGGTATGACAAAACTAGACAACATATTAAAAAGCAGAGACATCCCTTTGCCAACAAAGGTCTGTATAGTCAAAGCTATGGTTTTCCCAGTAGTCATATACTGATATGACAGCTGGACCACAAAGAAGGCTGAGCATGAAAGAATTAATGCTTTCAAACTGTGGTGTTGGAGAAGACTCTTAAGAGTCCCTTGGACTGCAAGGAGATCCAACCAGTCCATCCTAAAGGAAACCAACCTTGAATATTCATTGGAAGGACTGATGCTGAAGCTGAAAACTCCAATACTTTGGCTACCTGATGTGAAGAGCTGACATTTGAAGAGACCCTGATTCTGGGAAAGATTGAGGGCAGGAGGAGAAGGGGTGACAGAGGCTGAGGTTGTTGGATGGCATCACTGGCTCCATGGACATGAGTCTGAGCAAATTCCAGGACATAGTGGAGGATAGGGAAGCCTGGTGACTGCAGTCCATGGGGTTGCAAGGAGTTGGACACAAATAAGCGACTGAACAACAGCAGAGTTCCTACAATAGTTGACTTGAGGAATGAAGTGAGATTGTCATGGAAAGGAGTAACGGAGTGGTAAACAGGTAGAGATGGTATATATATTTGCATTATTCCATTAGTTGTGGTGAAAATATTTTAAAGAAGTACTTTTGGGAAGCTTAAAAACTTAGTAAGAATGACAGGGGAAATTTCCTCATAGATTTTTACATAAAATTTAAGGAACAGCTGAAGGAACCAACATCTTCACCAAATTCTTTCAGCTCTTTGCATATTGTAACTCACTGCTTTCTGGCCTCCAAGGTTTCTGATAACAAATCTGCCTATAATCTTACTGATGATCCCTGTATGTGATGAGTAACTTGTCTCTTGCCGCTTTCAGGATTCTTTCTTTGTGTTTCACAGTTTGACTATAATGTGTCTTGGTGTGGAACTCTTAGTGTTCATGCAGCTTGGAGCTCACCAAGGTTTTAAAGATCTTTATAGTTAATGTCTTTCATCAGTTTTAAGAAAGTTTCGGGCTTTCAGATAATTTCTCTGCCCCTTTCTCTCTCTCTCCTTCTCCTGGGACTTCCATAGTTCGTATGTTGACTCATTTGATGATGGCCCACAGGTCTCTTAGATGGTGTCCACTTTTCTTCAATTTTTTTCTTTCTCTCCCTCAGGTTTTATCATTTCAATTGTCCTATCTTCAAAGTTCTCTGTTTCTTTCTTCTATTTGCTCACATCTGTTTTTGAATCTCTCTAGTGGATTCTCCATTTCAATTATCAGTCCTTTTAGCTTCGGAATTCCATTTTGGTTCCATTTATGTGTTCTATTTTTTGGTACAGGGACACTTTAGAGATACTGTGGGTTCAGTTCCAGACCACCACAACAAATCAAACAATAAAGTGAGTCACACAGATTTCTTTGGTTTCTTAGTGTAAATAAAAGTTACTTTCACACTATACTGTAATCTATTAAGTGTGCAATAGCATTGTGTTTTACGAAATGTATATACCTTAACTAAAAAGTATTTTATTGTTAAAAAATGGGTAACCACCATCTGAGATTTCAGTGAGTCATAATCTTTTGCTGGTGGAGCTCAGTTCAGTTCAGTTCAGTCGCTCAGTCATGTCTGACTCTTTGCGACCCCATGAATCACGGCACGCCAGGCCTCCCTGTCCATCACCAACTCTCAGAGTTTACCCAAATTCATGTCCATCAAGTCGGTGATGCCATCCAGCCATCTCATCCTCTGTCGTCCCCTTCTCCTCCTGCCCCCAATCCCTCCCAGCATCAGGGTCTTTTCCAGTGAGTCACCTCTTCACATGAGGTGGCCAAAGTATTGGAGTTTCAGCTTCAGCATCAGTCCTTCCAATGAACACCCAGGACTGGTCTCCTTTAGGATGGACTGGTTGGATCTCCTTGCAGTCCAAGGGACTCT
>JADEYB020000017.1:44135827-44151473 GCA_015832495.2 Alces alces | reverse complement strand
GTAGCCTTGACTAGACAGACCTTTGTAGGCAAAGTAATGTCCCTGCTTTTTAATATGCTATCTAGGTTGGTCATAACTTTCCTTCCAAGGAGTAAGTGTCTTTTAATTTCATGGCTGCAGTCACCATCTGCAGTGATTTCTGAGGTCAGGGGTGGCGGCCCAGAAGAGCTACCCCACGTCCGAGGTCAGGGGCTCTGGCTGAGAGGAGCTACTCCACGTTCAAGGTCAGGAGGGGTGACCTTGTCCAAGGTAAGGAGCAGCAGCTGCGCTTTGCTGGAGCAGCCGTGAAGAGATAACTCACGTCGAAGGTAAGAGAAACCCGAGTAAGATGGTAGGTGTTGTGAGAAGGCATCAGAGGGCAGACACAGTGAAACCATAATCACAGAAAACGAGCCAATCTGATCACACGGACCACAGCCTTGCTGCTGGAGAGTCTGAACTAGATGCTGACGGCTGCCGTGTGATCCGGGTGGTGGATGTGGCAACTTCTTAAAATAAGACAAGAATGAACAATGCTGCACCTATTCACTCTTCCTTTTTTGAATAATTTCTCTGTAGCACACAATGCTGTCTGATAGCATTTACCCACAATAGACTTCTTTCAAAACTGGTATCAATCCTCTCAAACTCTGCCACTGCCCCATCAACTAAGCTTGTGTAACATCTAAATCCTTTGGTGTAATTTCAGCAATCTTCACAGCATCATCACCAGGAGTAAATTCCATCTCAAGAAACTCCTTTCTTCGCTCATCCATGAGGAGCACCTCCTCATTCCTTGAAGTTCTATCGCGAGCTTGCAGAAATTCAGTCACATGTTCAGGCTCCACGTCTAATTCTGGTTCTCTCGCTGGTTCCACCGCATCTGTAGTTACTTCCTCCTTTGAACTCTTGACCCCTTCAAAGTCACCCATGAGGGCTGGACTCCACTTCTTCCACACTCCTACTGATGTTGATGCTTTGACCTCTTCTCATGAATCCCAAATGTTCTTAATGGCATCTAGAATGGCAGATCCTTTCTAGAAGGTTTTGATTGACTTTGCCCAGATCCATCAGAGGAATCACTGTCTATATCAGTTATAGCCTTGTGAGCTGTACTTGTTAAACATTAAGACTTGAAAGTTGGAATCACTCCTAGATCCATGAGCTGCAGAATGCACAGTGCGCCAGCAGGCATGAAAACAACATGCTGACATCAATCTCACTGCACAGCCCGTCAGAGCTCCTGGTGGGGCCAGGTGCGTTGTCATATGAGTGGCGATATTTTGAAAGGAATCTTTTTTTTCTGAGCACTAGGTTGCAAGAGTGGGCCTAAAGCAGGCAGGGCACCATACTGTAAATAGATATGCTGTCATTCACGCTTCATAGTACAGAGGCAGTGTAGATTTAGCGTGATCCATAAGGGCCCTAACATTTTCGGAATGGTAAATGAGCACAGGCTTCAGCTTCAAGTCATCGGCTGCATTAGCCCCTACCAAGAGCATCAGCCTATCCTTTGAAGCTTTGGTGCCAAGCATTGACTTCTCCTCTCTACCTATGAAAGTCCTAGATGGCACCGTCTTCCAGCAGAGGCTGTAAGCCTACAATGAAAATTGATTGTTTACTGTAGCCACCTTCGTTAATGATCTTAGTTGTATCTGGATAACTTGTGGCAGCTTCTATCAATACATCAGCACTTGCTGCTTCACTTTGCACTATGATGTTATGGAGATGGCTTCTTTCCTTAAACCTCATGAACCGATCTCTGACAGCCTCAAACTTTTCTTCTGCAGCTTCCGCACCTCTCAGCCTTCATAGAATCGAGGAGAGTTGGCACGCTGCTTGGGCCCCCCTGGGGGCTCAGGTGGTACAATGATCCGCCTACAGTGTGGGAGGCCTGGGTTTGATCCCTGGGTTGGGAAGATCCCCTGGAAGAGGGCGGAGCAATGCACCTCAGTATTCTTACCTGGCGAATCCCCATGGACAGAGGAACCTGGGGTTGCAAAGAGTCGGACATGACTGAACACCCTAGCGCAGTGCAGCGCTTTGCTCTGGGTTCAGGCTTTGTTTAATGGGATGTGTGGTTGGTGTGATCTTATCCAGATGATTCAGACTTTCTCCATATCAGTGATAAGGCTGTTTGTTCATGTGTTCATAGGAGTAGCGCTTTTAATTTCCTTCAAGAACTTTTCCTTTCAATTCACAACCTGGCTGTTTGCTGAAAAAGTCCTGACTTTCAGCCTATGTTGGATTTCGACATGTCTTCCTCACTAAGGGTAATCATTTCTAGGTTTTAATTTAAAGTGAAAGAAGCTTGACTCTTCCTTTCATGAGAACACTTAGAGACCATTGTAATGTCAATTTTGTTGTGTCTGAGGGAACAGGGAGGTCAGAGGAGAAGGACAAAGATGGGGGAATGGCTGCTCAGGGGAGCAGTCAAAACACACATAATGTGTATCAATTAGGTTGGCTCCAAGCAGTTACAGCCGTCACATCTAAAGTCAGTGATCATAATGATATGGTAATAATGAAAAGGTTTGAAATATTGTGAGATTTACCAAAATGTGACACAAAGAGAAAAAGTAAATGCTGTTGGAAAAATGGCCCAATAGACTGGCTCCATGCAGGGTTGTTACAAACTTACAATTTGTTAAAAAGAAAATGCAATATCTGCTAGGTGCAATAAAACAAGGTATGCTTGTAATTCTAACTCATGAGTACATTGTTTTCTTGACTTCCTCCCCATTTCTTTTATTTCTTTGAGCATCTTGTAGACAATTATATTAAAGTCTTTGTCTAGTAAATCTGCCATCTGGCCTTTCTCAGAGACAACTTCTGTTGGTGTTTCCCCCTTTGAATGGATGGTCCTTGCTTTGTTTGCCTTGTAGTTTCTTTGATGTTGAAAACTGGATGTTGGAATCTAATAATGCAGTAACTCTGGAAATCAGATTTTCTCCCCTCCCTAGGGTTTGCTGGATATTTTATTTTTTTTATTAGCTGCAGGCTGTGTGTCAGGAATCAGCCTGAGGGGTAAACTGAAGTTCTCCTCAAGTCTTATCTGAGTGTGAGCTTTTTCCTGGGCACGCTTGATGACTTTTTAAATCCCTCCATATGGCAGTTGCTTCTGAATGTCCTCACCCTTAAACTGTTGCTGTTAAGTCGTGTCTGAATCTTTGTGACCCCATGGACTGCAGCACGCCAGGCTTCCCTGTCCTTCACTATCTCCTGGAGCTTGCTCAAATTCATGTCCATTGCGGGGATGCCATCCGATCATCTCATCCTCTGTCCTTAAATGTTGGCTTCCAAAAGGGAAAAGAAGGAAAATAAATGTGGGGATGGGGTGGAAACAGGCTCTGGCTGTAAGAACAGCAAGACCCCACGGGGCCACCCCAGGTCAGACCCTTCCCCCATATCCTCTGCTTTCGCTCCTATCTGAAGGACCTAGATAATAGTATCTGGTGTACATTTCCTGAGTTGCTTTACAGATGCTAAAACAACCTCCAAGTGGAAGAAACTAAGTACTTCATGATCATGAGCATATAGTCCCAGACCTACTGGTGCCCAAGGATTAGCATCATGAGTCCTGTAAGTTGTGTGTCCACTGTTCCAGGAACATGTGCACGGATGCTACCCTGTTACTGAGGGGGGAGTCAGGAGAGACAGGTAGCTGCTACCTTGGGAAAAGCCAAAACTGTGGAAATCGATGACTTACCCTGCAAGCCTTCCTCTGGAAGCTGCAAGCCTTGGAACAGACCAGGAGTTCCAAAATCGTTACATCAGGAGGGTTGTGCTAGTCTGATTGTTGTCTAAGTGAGAAGACAGACTGCGTGCTTCCACCCCACCCTCTTCCCTGATGTCACTTTCTCCTTTATTCCTACACTGTATGGATTTTATTTTATGTGAACATATTACAGATAAAAGACTATTTCACTTTAAAGTAAATTTGCATTCACTTTATGCTTATGAATGTTTTTATAGACTCAGTAGTCATTTGGATTTTTCCTCTCTTTTGTCTGTTTATAGCCTTTGCCTGCTTTTTTTTTTTTCTCTTAGGGAACATGAGTATTTTTTTTTAAATCTCTACAAATAAACAATTTAAGCAAAGAATGCTGACAAATATAATGAAAACTGTTTACCCATTTTAGTTTTCAGAGATAGGTGAATTAAAATGGCAGAATGAGGCCATTTATACCATTTTAAGTAGAAGGAAAATAGAATTGATACAACGCAAAAATCTGGCAAAGCTATGTTCAACCAGGCTTATTCTAACTTTGCTGGTGGCAAGGTGGAACCCTTTTAGAAAGCAACTAAGCTCCACAAATATTTATATCCTTGGTCCAGAAATTTTTCCTAGACTAACTTGTGAAAATAAAAAAAGAAATGCCTGTGGGCACAAATATATTCCTATCAGCACTGTTTATACTTATGAAATATGGAAACAACCCAAATGTCTAAACAACAGGAGTCTGGCTTAGCTAAACAAGGTACGGTCTCCCAAGTTGAAAGTTCTGCGGTCATTTAAAGGGGATGTCATGTATCACTCGGGGAAAATTCTCCAAGACATTGCCACGTGAAAGCCAGGCTGCCGACGGAGTGACTGCGATGATGCAGCTGCAGAACCCGCTTTGGCTTGGGGCCAGGGACGAGGGGCACGCCATCGGGCTGGGGGAGGGGAGGGAGGGAAGGAGGTGGGGGGCCTTGGTGAGTTCCCCTTGGCTCTGATTCCTGTTGTTTCCATGATGTTACTTGGGCCATTAATGATAAAAAAAAAAAAAAAGATGGAAATGGTTTAAGTGGAGGAAAGAGGCAAGAGTCACAAATTCACCGCATAACAACAAAATCTGATTAGGAAATTCAGTTAGCTAGCTCTCCACGTTGTTGGTGGGAACACAGGATCTGGCTGCTCTCCTGAATTTGGTGGAGAGGGAGCAGCTTGCTGCCTGGATGGGCAGTGTGCTCATGAGACCGTACGTGGTCTTGGGACAGCCACCCTGGGCTTGGGGTCGGGGGATGATGCCTGAGAGCAGCCTGAGTTGTGCATATCTCCCACCCTGGCTCATCATTGGTCCTGGGCTGGACCCCCGAGTGAGAATACTTAGCACCAATATGAAAGCCACCCATATCAGCAGGTCCTCGGTCATCCTTTGGAGCTGGGTGATAGGAAGGACTGCCTTCTCTCACCTGGCCCCCACCCTCTGCCCTCCAGCCAGGTTTCTCTGGCCCCAGGGCCTTTGCACCTGCAACATCCTACACCTGAACGGCTTTCCCCCAGCCTTCAGGCTTCAGAGCAAACACCCCGCTCAGGGACGCTCCCCCCACCCTCTGTCACTCTCTGGCTCGGCCTCTTATCCACTTTACAGCACACACCACAGCCAGCAATGATTTCACACATTTGTCTGCCTGATTTTCTGCCTGTTTCCTCTGAACACCCAGCCAGGGCAGGAATTTGGGGTGTCTGACTCACAGCTGTAGAGTCAGTTCCCAGCTTATAAGTGATGCTCAGTAAGTGTGTGGGTGGGGAAAGGCAGCTTCTGCTGTGTTTCTAAATTATGCACATGGAGTGGAAACCATCCTCTAGAGGGGGATGTGGCCGGAGGCTGGTCTCAGACCACCGCACCCCGGACCTCAGTGTGATACGTGCTTCGGCTTCTTACCAGCTGTGTGACTTCAGGCAGGATACTTGGCCTCTCTGATCTTCAGTCACTTCCTTTGTAAAATTGGAATACCATACCAGCAGGGAGGGGACTGTGGAGTTCACTCTGAGACAGGGCGGGGGCAGGGTCTGGGAAGCCTCCATGTTCCCCCTTCTTTGGTTGCCAGGACTTCCCTGGTGGCTCAGATGATAAAGAATCTGACTGCAACGCAGGAGACCCGGGTTCGATCCCTGGGGCGGGGAGATCCCCTGGAGAAGGGAATGGCAACCCAGTCCAGTATTCTTGTCTGGAGAATCCCATGGACAGAGGAGTCTGGCAGGCTACAGTCCATGGGGTTGCAAAGAGTCAGAAACGACTGACCAACTCATACACACATATACACAAGGGGAAGGAAGTAGCATTAATTGAGCACCTAGTGCATACAAGGCACCCTAGTAGACAGCAGGAATGCAGTGGTGAATAAAACAGAAACTGCGCCTCAGCCCCAGAAACTCCAGATGACATCAGGAGACGGACACAGGGCCTTCCGCACAGCCTGACTGTCAGGGAAGAGACGGGTAAGGTGTGAGCAGGACCAGCCTGGAGGGTCAATGGGAGGAGATGTTGCTCTGAAACATCACATGTGCAGGAGTCTGGGGAAAAGGAAAAACAGGCAGAGGAAGGAGAATCGCGGAGCCCCTAGGACAGGATGAAGCTGGGCGCACGCAGGGATGGAGTGGCGGGGGAGGGGCGTCATTGGAGGAAGCACGGCCGCCTTGCTCTTGTCCACCCTGACCCGGCCATCGCCAAGCACCTGCAGGCCCCCGAGTCAGTGCAGGCTCAGGACGCAGCTCGGGGCCAGGAGGAACAGGGAACCCACTCTTACCTTCGGCAATGCATACTTTGGCAGCTTCATCAGGACAAATTCATTGCGACGGTAAGAGATGTAGTATTTGGTCTGGTTTGTTGTGGTTGCCTAACAGGAGGGGAAAAATACTTTTTTAAGGGGCTCGGTTTCCAGTTAAGCCAGATCTTCACGAATGAAAAACTACACATTGTATTTCAGCGGGTGAAAATGCCCTTTCAAGTTGTTTACATGTGTTTTGCCTGAACTAGATAGACTCCTATTCATCCTCCAGAGCCCCATACCAAATGCCCCAGCTCTGGGAAGTCTTCCTCCACCTCCCTCAGTTAGAACTAATCTCCTTCCCTCTTTCAGCACATTGCTTCCCTATATCTGAGTCACAGTACAAGGGAAAGAAAATTCTGTTCTCCAGAACTTCTCTTAGTGAGGATGCTTGGTGGGCCACCGAGTGGAGTAAGAGGCAGGACAAAGGCGAGTTCAAGTCACACAAGGCGCCACCGAAACACAAGGTCAGAGAAGCAAAACGACAGGCAAGGCTCCTGAGACTGCCACGTGTAGGACGTAAGACAGCGCATCCGCATCCAAACCAGCACCTCCACGAGCTGCGGTCACTTCCACGTAACGGCCCGGAGTTGGAGTCACTTGTCTCCCATGGGAGACAACAGAAGAGCCAGGAAAAGGGCGGCATTTGCTTCTTTGGGGGAAGGGACAAGTGGAGAGGAAGCAGAGGGGAAGAGGAGCAAGGGTGCAACAGGTGATGGGAGACGGACTGGGCCAGGAGCTGGAGGCCTGTGGCCCCTGACCTAAGCCCCTAGCCAGGCACACACCTCCCCAGTCTGATGCAGACAGTGTCACCAGTGGCAGACCAGGCCTCTGCGACAGAGCTGAGAGCGGTCATGATCACGCCTGAGCACCGCCAAGGCTGAGCTCAGGGATGGCTCCTTCACCCACCGCAGCTCAGCTTCTTGAGCCCTGACTTCTAGACCTGGTCCTTGAGCTGCCCGATCACAGCGGCCCCTGCTTCCTTACAGCACCCCAGTCCTCCCTGAGCCCCCTCCCATGGCCCACCCTCGGCCTGGCCAGCCTTCCCAGCACCTCTAACCAAGCCCCCACCCCCATCCAGGGCCCCCTGCTGCACAAGGACCAGACCAGCCCGTTCGGCCACAGCTGTGCCCCCAGGATCTCAGGCTGGGGTGCTGGCAGACCAAGCAAAGTGTTTTGAAAACACTCCACGTGGGATTGATTGTCAGAGAAGCTGATGCCATTGTCGCTCCAACACTCAGCAGATGTTTGAGAAATGCGGTGGGAGGTGCTGAGTATAGACCTGGAGCACACTCTCCCTGCAGACTGCAGGGTCCACGGTAAGCAGTAAAGAATGCCAGTGTGGCCTGGGCTGCAGTGAAGGAAGGGAGAGAGCTAGGAGCGCTCCAAGGAGGCAACCAGCGGGCCTGAAGTAGACAGAAGTCAAGGAAGGCTTCCTGGAGGAGGGGGTACATGACAGAGTATTGGAAGAGGAGGTGGAGAAGGGGCCATGAGCACTCCAAGCCCAGGGAAGAGCATATGCAAACACAGAAGAGATGGGAAGCCCAGGGGCGTCAGCAGTGTGTGAAGGAGGATGAGAGCAGGGCTGGGAGTCAGGGCTGGTGGTGGCAGGAGCCTCTTACTGACTGCTCTAACGGGGGCCATGACACACCCTGCCAGTTCCAGCCCCAGCTCAACAGGAGGTGTTGGTCCACTCTGCTGGGGCGATGAAGTGTCTCTGAGATGGGGGAGCCTTCAGTGGAGAGAGCACCCAGCCAGTGCCCTTAGGGACTGTCTCCATTAGAGCCTGTGGTATTATCTCCTGGGATCCTAGGGGGCAGAACAGGGGCCAATGGATGAGAGTCGAGGAAACACTTTATCTCACTGCTGTAATGACATTTCCAAAGATCTGAGTTGTCTTAGAGTGGGTGGGTTGTTTTGAAAGGAGCGAGTTCCTCATCAGTGGAAGTAATCAAGAAGTGGTATGACCAGCTGCTCCCTGGAGTTTCTGAACAGTCAGATCACACGGTTTTGGAGGGTGGTCCCAACTGTGGTCTGAGTACCAGGGAGCAGGACTTGGTCCCTGGGCTGTGGACGGCTGATGCCCAGTAGCCAAGAATAATGACCAGGACAACCCATATCAACTCAAAACCACCAGAACCAGACGGAGCAACACGGGTTCAGGCTTGGGGGCCCTGAGCTGTGGGGGGGGGGGGGTCCTGGTGGGCAGAAGGGAGAAGGAGCAGATGGCAGCCCATTGCCAGTGCTCTGGCTTTGTGGGGTTCTCGGGGGGTGCCTCATCACAGGGGCAGGAGGAACTGAAGTAAGTAGCACTTGGAAGTAAAATAGCCATTTTATGGCTTCCTGTTGGAGTGATTCCATTTTCCCCAGAGTGGCTTATATTCCACATCACCTCCTGCCAATTTCCAGGAGCCCCGGAAGCAAGCTTACCTTAACGAACACGTAATCATCCTGCACGGTCAGAGAGCCGTGGTCGATAAGGCCTGCGAACGGCATCATCTGCGTGTTATTGGAGCAGTTGTGGATCTGGCAGGTGACGTAGCGAAAACCTGCAGGAGAGAAGAGGCAGCCAGGCGGGGCATGAAATCTCTAAATACCCAGACGCTAGTTGAAGGAGTCAGACGCAGCCCCAGACATGACGAAGCGCGGAGCCTTCTAGGCTCCTTCTGTGTCCTGAAACCACCGCTGCGGATGTTGTTTGTGGGTGTGAATTCTGAAGGGTTGGCCCTGTGATTACTACAGCTGCTGCTTAGTGGGGGGTGGCTCTGGGCCCAGAGCTCTCCTGGGCGGAGCTCTCTGAATCGTTAGGACCATCCTCTGGTTGGGGGGGGGGTCCCATCTTCCAGATGCAGAAACTGAGGCTGAGCGGAGTTAGAGAGTCGTCTGCTCAAGGCCACCCGGACGGCCCCCAGGCTTTTCCCAAAGAAAGGCTCATTGGAACACAGCTGTGTCTGCTGCTTGACGCATCACACACAGCGCCTTCACACCACTATGGCGGTCATGGCAGCACAGGCCACACGGGCAGACAAGCTGAAACGTTTAGCAGCGGGCCTTGATGGGAAGCGTCTGCTGAGCCTGGGCTAAAGTCATGCAGGAAAGCACAGCTCTGTGAGCGCAGGACTCGGCCCACGTTCTGCCCCGTGCACCCTCTGCCCCTGCGGACACAACACCTGCACATCCCCAGGCACCTGGACCCCCCTCTGGGAGACGGACCGCAGAGCGACCCCCAGAGATGGTGGGCAGGAGATCCCCACACAACCCCCCGCCCACTGGCCTTCCCCGGGCCCAGCGGTGTGGTCACCCAGGGAAGGGACATCCAGGGCCACAGTGCCTGTCACGGCTGGGACCCCTCCCGCCCTCCAGACGTCTCTCCGCTCACATCCAATCAACAGGTGGGTGTGAGCGGGACTCAGGGGTTCTTTCCCCTTTAGATTTAGGCAAACCCTTTCATCCTTTTTGAAATTTCTATGGTTGAGCAAATTGAATACCAGCTTTGCCTGGTGACTCCCATTTCCATCAGGCCCTGTTTCTGGGATGGGGGGCCCCTGGGGAATTGCCTGGAGCCTCTTCCCTGGGGACTCTTCTCTTCCATATGTGGGCAGGAGCAGAATTAACCACAGGGACCAAATGGAGCCCAGCCAGGTGCTCAGAGACATCAGCACCTTTGGGGGCATATCGTGCCCATGGCCTGGGGTAGTTGGGCAGGATAGAGAGTGCCAGGGGGCTGGGCTGGGGGCCGAAAGACGTGCCCTAACTCACCGGCAGGGTCCCCTGAAATAGTGTGCACAGTAGGATTGCAATCAGCCCTGAAAATTGTGCGCACAGTAGGCTTGCAACCAGCCCTGAAACAACACGCACAGTAGGCTCACAACCAGCCCTGAAAACAGCATGCACAGTAGGCTTGAAATCAGCCCCTGAAACTGTGCACAGTAGGCTCACAATCAGCCCTGAAAACAGTGCACACAGTAGGCTCACAATCACCCCTGAAACAGCACGCACAGTAGGCTCACAATCATCCCTGAAAACAGCGCACAGTAGGCTCACAATCAGCCCTGAAAACAGCGTGCACAGTAGGCTCACAATCAACCCCTGAAACTGCGCACAGTAGGCTCGCAAATCAGCCCTGAAAACAGTGCGCACAGTAGGCTCACAATCAACCCCTGAAACTGCGCACAGTAGGCTCACAATCAGCCCTGAAAACAGTGCACACAGTAGGCTTGCAATCAGCCATGGCTGTGCCACAGCCCGTTCCCTCTAGAACCACGTCCATCTCCCCTCTAAACAGGCCAGTCACTCCCTGTGGTCAACACTCAATGTCCTGTCGTGGGTTTACCTGGCTGGGCATGCTGTGGAGTCTAACCCAGGCCAGCCTCAGTGGACCTCAGTCTGCTCACTCACCCACTCGCTCATTCGTTCACTCACTTGCCCACTCACTCACGCATGCATTCCTCCGCTCGTTCGCTCACTCACGTCACGATGGTCAGGTCCTCCTTGTTCCAGCTCTACTGCCAGCAAGAGAGACAAAGACCCCCTCTCATGGTGCTGACGGGCTGCGCAGTGGGAAAGGGGCTGATCCATAGCCCGCGCTAACCTCTGTGGCATAAACCACTCTCTGGAGCCACTCCGGCTGCCGAGGGGAAGTTTCTGACCGCGGGGCTGAGAAGGGAGGTGGACGCTTGGCTCTCATGAGCAAGCTCCAGTGTGACAGGAGTGGCCGTCCTCCTGTCCACAGCCTGCAGTGTCACCGCAGCCTCCTTCCGGGGACAGGGGCCCAGCCTTCCCGCGGAGGCAGTGACAGGGGCAGGGTGACCTTGGGGAAAGGTCAGTAGCTCAGGCTGGCTGGAGGGTGGGTGGGGGTGGCCAGCGCAGTGGGTCCTAAAGGCCAGGATTCTGTGCCACCAAGCTCGGCTGGACTGGGTTCTAGCAGGACTCCCAGACCGGGGTGGCTGGGAGCAGGGGGGTGATTTGGGATTTTTGCATGGAGGGTGGCAGGGTTGGGGTCTGCACCGGCTCCAGACCCCATGACTGAGCCCAAGAAGTGAAGCAGAAGCAACAGTAACACTGCCCTGCTCCCTGCAGGTGGGGGCTGCGGGCGTCCAGGGAAGAGCCGAGGGTTTGGAGGTGGTAAGGGGATCCCCCCTGCCCACTTGATGACCCACGCCACCCCAGGCTGAGCACTTCGCGTGGGACCCCTTCCACAGAGAAGGATGCTGAGTGCGGGGAGCTGAGGTCACTTCCAGGGTCACCCGGCTGCCACGGAGAGGGCTGGGAGCTACCTCCAGAGCTTCAGTCACTGACCAGGACGCTGGTGCCTGGCACTGAGCCCGCCCTCCATGCAGCATGTGCCCCCACCGGGGACAGCAGCTTGCACTCGTCAGCACCCACTGGAGGTTAAGCATGGCCCTGCCCGGGTCTGCCCTCCAGTAGAAACCAAGGAGGTCCTGCCAGGCAAGGGGCAGGGCTGTATTCTGTCCACCTGTGGGTCCTCAGGAGGGTCAGCCCTGGGCCTGGCCCGCAGGGGGCTCAGCCAGTGTTTGTTGAGTGAAGGCACAACCTACAGGTCCTACTGGCTGTGGTGTTCTAGAACACTGCATGGCTCTGTCGGGAGAGGACCTTCCTCATAGCTTGTGTGGCCCCTGGGCTCATCGGCCAGGAAGGCCCCTCTCCCCCCGGAGGCGAGGGGAGCCCTCGGAGTCCCTGCCCCACCTCAGCACTCAGCAAGTGCAGGGGAGGGATCGGGGCTGAGAGATGGGGAACCACTCAGTGCTCAGGGGCCAGAACAAATCGCCCTCTTAATAGACTTTTCCACTGGAGCGGAGCTCCTTGACTTCAATTTATCCCTGGCTGGAAAACAAGCACATTTAAAATTATGCCACATGGTAACACAGCGAGGTCAGCTGTTCAGGGCCAGTCGCCAAGGACAAGGGCGGCCGAGCCTGCCGTGGGGTGAGCACTCGGGGTGCCCGGCTCCTACATCCTCCCCGCTTACCTCCTCCAAGGTCCTGGGCCTCCACGTGGACCAAGTCAGGGTCAGCATCCACCCCAGACACAGCCCTGGAAAAGAACGGCAGAGGTTGGCTTTGGAAACGAAGCCCCCAAGCCCTTCCTGCCGGGCCTGCCTGATGCCAGAACCCCTGGGAGCCTCATGGCCTCCTGGGTCCCAGGCTCAGAGGACACGTCCCTCCCCCAGAGCCCACCTGCTCTTGGGAGGCCGATGAAGCCCCCACCTTTGCCTTGCTGGGCGTTCTTCCATTTACAGTAGTTTAGAGAAGACTTGTACGCCCATGTCTGTACATGTGTGTATGCACGTGCGTGTGCGTCTGTGTGTTAATGATCGAAACAATCTTATGAGGCCTGAGAGGTCTGGAAATATCATTCTAATTTGGGGGCTTCCCTGGCAGCTCTTGGTGAAGAATCCGCCTGCAATGAGGAGACCCTGGTTTGATTTCTGGGTCGAGAAGATCTGCTGGAGAAGGGATAGGCTACCCACTCCAGTATTCTTGGGCTTCTCTTGCGGCTCAGCTGGTAAAGAATCCATCTGCAATGCGGGAGACCTGGGTTCGACCCCTGGGTTGGGAAGATCCTCTGGAGAAGGGAAAGGCTACCCACTCCAGTATTCTGGCCTGGAGAATTCCAAGGACTATACAGTCCAGGGGGTCGCAAAGAGTCAGACATGACTGGTCCAGGGGTTCAGGCATCAGAGGGACACTGTGGGGACCGTGGCTGAGGACAACAGAGTGCTCAACGAGGGCTGAGAAGAACGGGAGGATGACGCGTCCTGAGGGCACGGGGGCTGGGGCTACGTCCTCCACGGGGGGCACGGACAATGCTGACCCCTGCCCGCCCAGAACGGGGCAGCCAGGAGGTGGAGTGCAGGTTTTTCACGTGAAAGGACACTTCAGGAGGATGTGATGTGGTCCAGGGTTTCCCAGATTTTACTGGTTCCACATGTCAACTGGATGGTCACCTTCTGTCTGTCCACTCCCTTTAGAACCTTCTGTGTACTTCAGCCATCTCTTAAGCGAGAACACCCAGGAGGTTGTGGGTGTGATGAGCTGACTGCATTTGTTACAATGTACATTCCAGCCAATATGACTATTCAAGAGGCGTCCACCAGGCTGACCGTCTCACGGACACTGACCTGGCTGGTGCAGCACATTTACTTTGCCAAAGAGCAGACTGAGAATCTGATGCAGAGTCTCACTGCATCAGAGTGAGGGTCATCAGAGGCGCCACTCAGCGCCCAGGACAGGCATCCCCACGGCCCCTCCAGGCCAGTGAGACGTCCCCGCAGAGCACTCAGCTCCCACTGCTGACAGCCCCTGGCCCGGAGCCGACCCCCCAGTTCTCAACTTGCCACCCAGCAGCTTGGCACCAGGGTCCCTGTGTGCCTCGTCTCCTCCAGGGACCAGGTGGTCGCAGCTGGACACGGGAAATCCACAGAAGCTCCGGGTGGTGGGAAGTGCAGTCAGGGCATTTCAGTGTGGGAAGCCAGCATCAATCACTCTGACCCTCCAGACAGTCTTGAGAGGAAGGTGAAGTGTTGATTTAGGTTTGGTGAATAGGCTATCTGTAAGCTCCTTGGAAGGAGGTCTCCTGCCTGACATTTTCCTCTCTTTTCTGAATAAAGTCAGACATTGTTCCCTTTACCAGGAGCACTGACGGGTCCTCGGCTCAGCAGGGGAAGTTTAGTTTAATCATCCATCATCTGTGAATGGGGTGATGACACCTGACCTATGGCTTGCTCACATTCACTTGCTCACTCACTTTCTCATGCACTCACTCATTCATTCACTCATTCATTTATTTCACTTTTCATTCATCCATTCATTCCCTCTCTCTCCATCAGTCTCTCTCCTGCCACTTCCCAGCAGGCCCACACACCAGGCCCAGCAACAGGCTGGGAGCACGGTGAGCCTGAGGTCCCTGCCCCTAGAAACCCTAGACCGCGGGTCTTGAAAGACCTCGTGAACCTCTGCACTTACACAGCTCAGATGGAGCCTGGCTCCCTGCGGGAAGGGACAAGCGTTGCCCCCTAGACCTTCCTGTTTGTCAAGGTCCCCAAAGCTGGTGTCTGGGGAAGGCCCTCGGTCTGCTGTTTGGAAGCAGCAGTCGCTTGAGAAGACCTGTGCCTGAGCAAGCTGTTGGAAAAGCCCAGAGTTCTGGGATCCTGGGGAGCTGACAGTTACTAAGGGAAGCTCTGATGCAAACAATCCCGCTAAACCCTCAAAGACGCCCACCACCCCCTCCAGGGCTGCAGCAGTCACCCCCTCACCTCCCTTCAGGACAGAGGCTTGCCCCTTGCCCCCACCCGGCAGGCACTGGCGCTCACGTTAGAGGAAGGCTGAGGCTTTACGGGTGGACCCGGGCTGGAGTGCCAAGGCCGACTTGGAAATGCCTGGGGAATGCGGGAGAGCAGACTGCCTGGCAGAGCAGCCAGGGGCAGGGCCACCGGCCACAGGCAGAAGCAGCCGTGGCCTGGGGCTGCTGCTTCCAGGCGGGGTGACTGAGGACGTGTGCCCCGGCCTCTCCCCACGTCCCCTCCGTATCATGAAGGGGAGACAGTCGGGGCTGTCATGTGGATTTCATAAGATGATGCACTTGGACCCGCAGTGGGGGCCTGGTGGACGGTCAGTGTTCACAACGCGGCTGCCGCTGGGAGGCCGTCATGATTCTGCCCCAGTGCCGTTGAGAGACCAGCAGGGAGGTGACGAGCCAGCGTCATCACGGGCCCACAGTAGGTCTCCCCGTCCCTGGCCGTGGCCCCAGGAGGTCAATCTAGTGAGTTCACTTGCTTAAGCTTCTCAAAACACGACGGGCTCAGACAGAACACGGGGCTTTGGCAATTCCCGCTGTCATTTCAACGACGGAAACTTGGGGAAAAAATGACTTGATTTGCCCGAGATAACAACGTGTCTCCATGAGTCCCAGCTCTGCTTTCAGTGTCTGTGGGCCGCTTCTCTCCGCGGCCCCAGGGGTCTCCCCGGGACTGGACGCATCAGTGCAGCTGCCAGCTCTGCTAATCTCCTAGGGCACCAGCTCAGAGACCGCCCCGCCCCGCCCCTCCCCTGACCCCGCCCCGCCCCTCCCCTGACCCCGCCCACCTCCTAGCCCCTCCCCTTCTCCTAAC
>JADEYB020000017.1:44111244-44135280 GCA_015832495.2 Alces alces | reverse complement strand
ACCCCTCCCCTCCCCTAGCCCCTCCCCTCATCCTGATCCCTCCCACCTTCTAGCCCTTCCCCTTCTCCTAATCCTTCCCACCTCCTAGCCCCTCCCCTCCTTCTAACCCCTCCCCCTCCTGACCCCTCCCCACTAGCTTGAACCCACATTGACAGGAAGGACAAGGCCTGAGACTGGTGCCCTAGTTTCTGAGGAAGACCCGGGCCCTCCGGAGGGCAGCCATGTGGTGGAAGGCGCCCGGACAGGCCATTGTTCCAGGGGAGAGACCAAGGCTTCCCTCCTGCGGCCTGTGGCCCTGTGTCAGCCCGCTAGTTCCAGGTCCTGACGGGCATGAAGACACTGAAGAGGTAGGCGGGTGGCAGGGAGCTGTCTCTACATGTCCGTCCTGCGGAGACAGGACTGTGGCCTGGTGGGAGTCCATGCGTTAGTGTGTGGCCCGAACGAGATGCGAAGCAGAGAACACGAGTGTGTGTGCGCACACGTCCACACTCAGGAATCACAACTTGGTAGAGAGCTTGTCTCTCTGTGCACCTCTAGATGCTGCGGGAATTCCACGCTCGGCGGCTTCCCCTTCCTCTGCCCGCGGACCTCGGCCAAGTCTCATCCTCCGTGGGCCTCACTCGCTTGCTCATCCAACAGGCATTTCCTGAGCACCGGAGCCCCCTAACTGGGGCAGTGATACTAGAGTCCTACCTACGCAGATCGATTTTGATCAGCTCCCAAGAGATGCCAGAAATGGGGAGGGGGCCGGGGCTGCACGCCAGGCAGTGAGTCAGAGGCTGAGTCAGGACCAGGCCAGGGGGAGGGAGGGGGAGAGGGGAGAAGGGGGAGTCAGGGGAGGCAGTGGGAGGGGGCAGGGGGGAAGAGGGAGGGGGAAAGGGGAGGAGGGAGAGTCAGGGGAGGCAGTGGGAAGGGGCAGAGGGGAGGAGGGAGGGGGCAGGGGCCTGCCGTGCGTGGGGACTGTGCCAGCGTTATGGGCATTAGCGCCCCGGTCTACTGTCGAGGAAGCGGAGGTCGGGAGAGGGAGACTCACACGGAAACAAACACACGTGGCCTGGGGAGGCGGAGCCCCAGCCCGCAGCCGTTTCTGACGCCGCCCAGCAGAGCACAGAGCGTGCCCTGGAGGCCCGCCTCGGGTGAGGGGGCAGGCCTGGGGCCCAGGGCGCGGACTTGGCCTCTCGGGGTGGGGGCTCCCCAGGTCCCGCGGGGGCGCGCTCACCAGAACACGTGGTCTTTGGTCACTCGCTCCTGCAGAAGGGTCCACTTCCTCCCCAGGTCGGACGACGCGTAGAGCTTTAGGGCAGAAGGAGCAGAGAGGAAGGTCTGGTTATGACGGAGCAGCGAGCCTCCTCCCAGAGGCCCGTCTGCCCTGGACACCGAACGCCCGGGGGAGGTGGGTCTTGCTCAGCCCGGCGGAGGAGCGGGAGGGCAGGCCCTGCGCTCTAGGTGGCTCAGACCAGCCTCCAAGAGGTCGAAGGTCAGGTGGGAACGCCACACAGAGCCGTTCTTGACCCCAGGCCGGCTGGGAGGACCCTAGAGATGGCCGGTGGGGGGGTGTGTGTGGCAGGGGTCCTGGGCGCGGTGTGTCCCGAGTGTGGGAGGGACCTGAACGTCCCTTAAGCTCTCGTGGCGGGTGGGCGCTGGGGAGGAGGGGCGGGAAGGGAGAGCCGGAGCGCAGGAAACAGCCGCGCCCCCTCTGCAGGCTGGCTGGGGCCTTGACCGCTGCAGTGACCCGGGGCCTGCGCTTAGGGTTCAGTGCTCTGCAATCTCGGACTCGAAAGACCTCATCCTTTCACCTTTGAACTTGAGTTTCCTGAGTGAAGCCAGGTGGAACAATGAGCTGACGTGGGGCTCGGGGTCCCTGGGGGGAGTGTTGGGCCCCCCATTCTCCTGGACAGAGCTGCCCAGGGCGAGGCGGAGACCACAGGAGGGAGCTCCCCACTCCCGCCTGGTCTCGATCGCGATCCGTCCTGGGTCCGCCCACACTGTCAGCCTGGGTGTCTGGACCTCCTCGCCCCCTTGCCAACAATAGCCCTGAACACTGCAGGTCCCACAACTGCCTGGGGGAGAAACTTCCGGAAAACATCCCCTCTATCTTCCCCGCAGCCACAGAAGAGCAGACAAGCTCCTGCAAAAGTGTTTCCTCCTTGCCAAGAGCATCTCCGAACCTCCTAACCCCGGGGACTTGTGAGAAGACGCCCCACTTCAGGGTGGCCGTCCCCGCTGTGAACATCACCAAGAACCTCTAGAGAGTCACTCCGAACGGTCGTCTGACGGACACGCTGTGACCCTGGCGACAATCATGAACACTTATTCCTTTTTTTTTTTTAAAGATTGACTACTTCAGTTATTTTTCAACTGTCTTTAAGTTTTTAGTACATTTAAAAAAATAATTTTATTTATTTATTTTTGGCTGGGCCTTCGTTGCTGCCTGGACGTTTATTTAGTTGCAGCGAGCAGGGGCCACTCTCCAGGTGAGACGCGGGGCTTCTCTAGCTGCGGAGCACAGGCTCTCGCATGCAGGGCCTTCAGTGGTTGTGGCGCGTGAGCTCTGCAGTCTCGGTTCCTGGTCTCTGGAGCACAAGCTCAACAGGTGTGGTGTGCAGGCTTAGTCCTCATGGCACGTGGGGTCTTCCCTGACCAGGGATTGAACCTGGGTCCCCTGCACTGGCAAGTGGCTTCTCTACCACGGAGCCACCAGGGAAGCCTGGTCCTTTTTCATAAACAAAACTTGGAGCTGCTCAGCTACTCTGCCCTGCTCTCCCCTGCAGGGAGAGAACGCCCGGTCTGCGAGGTCTTCTTACCCGAAGAGGCTGAGAGTCTGCATCTTGGTCTGTCTCCCACTTGGTGCCTGTCCAGCTGCCCCTCCGGGGCTTCCCAGCTCTGGGCCACCTAGAACCAGAGGCCCTTTCACAACTTCCTCCACAGGCTCCCATTGTGATCAACCCTCGCTCTTTGCTGGGTCTATCTCTTTCCTCTCTCTTGCCTCCAGGCCTTCACACATGCTGTTCCCTCCACCTGGACCAGCCCTCCTCCCCTCTCCCGCCCCTGGGCTGACTCCTCTCCCTGAGGGCAGTCTCCCTTAACCCATCTGCAAATTGAGAGAGCTTGGCTCAGATCCTCAGGCGGTGTCAGTTCAGTTCAGTTCAGTCGCTCAGTTGTGTCTGACTCTTTGCGACCCCATGAACCGCAGCACGCCAGGCCTCCGGGTCCATCACCAACTCCCAGAGTCTACCCAAACCCATGTCCATTGAGTCAGTGATGCCATCCAACCATCTCATCCTCTTGTCCCCTTCTCCTCCTACCCCCAATCCTTCCCAGCATCAGGGTCTTTTCCATGGGTCAGCTCTTCGCATGAGGTGGCCAAAGTATTGGAGTTTCAGCTTCAACATCAGTCCTTCCAATGAACACCGAGGACTGATCTCCTTTAGGGTGGACTGGTTGGATCTCCCTGCAGTCAAAGTGTAAGTGAGTGAAAAAGGAGATGGTAGTCGTCAGCTTCTGGCTGCAGGTTATGACACCCCCAGCTTAATGGATGGTGGGCTTGTTTCCATCGCTGCCGATGCTTCTGTGTTTACGACACCCGCCTGGAACTTCCTGAAGCCTTTCCAGTTTGCTCCCTGGGAGGTGATTTCATAGTGCACAACCAGTCGCTGCAGAAATGGAACATTTCTGCTGAGTGAAAGGCCAAGTGACTCCACAAGAGTAAAGACATCAGGGACGGCCTAGTCACCACAGCTAACACCTGCATGGTCGCATCCTGGGCGCGAGCGGGCCTGCTCCAGACGGATGCTCCACAGGGGGAGTGCGATGGTGTGCCGCCGCACGCGTGCTACTCTGGTGTAGAGATAGACCCACCAGAGTCAGGCCGAGGGAGAGACAGAGGAGGAGGAGGGAAGGTGCGTCCATGGACACGTGTGCCAGGGGGTCCCACGCAATTCTCAGAAGCACGGCAATTCCACCCGGCGTTCAGTGGCAGGTTGGACCTACGGTTGGAACTCCGCATCCTTTTCTCCCTTGCCGTAGGGCGCCTGGTCACGCCGCAGAGGCTGCAGAGCTGAAATCCCGCGTCACTCAGACTCCCTCGGAGCTAGAATTCTGGGTCAGACAGACGCACTCGTGCGAGGCTTGGAAGGCCAAAGTGCCATGGAATCAGTTCCCTGCAGCCTTGGCCATCCATTTATTGAAACTGATGTACAATGTCATGTTCGTGTCAGGTGTACAATGCAGTAATTTATATATATATGTATATAATTTGTTTATAAATAACGTATATAATTTTTTATAACATTCCCTTTCCCTTCTCCAGGGGATCTTCCCAACCCAGGGAATCAAACCCAGGTCTCTCACATTGCAGGCAGATTTGTTACCAGCTGAGCCACCAGGGAAGCCCAATGTATATAATAATATATAATAAATAATATATATATGATATAGATATATATGTCCTTTACTTTTCAGGTTCTTTTCCTTATAAGTTATTACAAAATGCTGAGTATAGTTCCCTGTACTATACAGTAGTTAGTATACAGTAGTTAGTATAGTTAGAAACTATACAGTCATTTCTTCTTGTGTATTTTATATATAGTAATGTATAGATGTTAGGCTTCCCAGGTGGCACTAGTGGTAAAGAACCCAGCTGCCAATGCAGGAAGCGTAAGAGACATGGGTTTGATCCCTGGGCAAGGAAGATCCCATGGAGATGGGCATGGCAACCCACTCCAGTATTCTTGCCTGGAGAACCCCATGGACAGAGGAACCTGGTGGGCTACAGTCTATAGGGTCACAAAGAGTCGGGCACGACTGAAGCGACTCTGCACGCATGCATGCAGTATCTATATGTTAATCCCAACCTCCTAATTTATTCTTCCTCCTTCAGTAACCGTAAGTTTCTTTTCTATGTCTGTGGGTCTATTTCTGCTTTGTAAATAGGCTTATTCGTATCTTCATTTTTAGATTCCACATATAAGTGCTGTCATATGGTATTTGTCTTTGTCTGGCTTACTTCGTATGATAATCTCTAGATCCATCCATGTTTTTGCAAATGGCATTATGTCATTCTCTTTTATTGCTGAGTAAGATTCTACTGTACACATAGACCACCTCTCCTCCATCCATTCCTCTGTTGATGGACATTTAGGTCATTTTTGTGTCCTGGCTACTGTAAACAGTCCTGTAGGGAGCATTGGGGTGCATGTGTCTTTTCAAATTATGGTGTTCTCTGGATATATGCCCAGGGAGTGGGATTGCTGGATCACGTGGTAACTCTGTTTTGCTGGCCAACCAGGTCACGGGGGACGTGCTTGGCATCCATCCTCCAGTTCTGGGGGCTGGAGGGGCAGTTGTGGTGGAGGCAGCCGCAGGACCAATCACTGGCTTTGTGGACATTCCCAGGCAGTGTGGGCTGCAGCAGTGATGATTTCAGATGCCTCGACCCCAGCATCAGTTGCGTGTTCTTGACCTTGGTGACCCCAGCAGAGCTCCTGGTCCCCCACCTTCCCCTGCTGGTCCAGATCCTCAGGCTTCTGGGAGAATCCTCGGAAGTCTGGTCTGAAGCCCCGCTTCCAGCCTCCTGGCAGTTTAGAGAGGACCCAATCGTCCCAAATCCTAAATCCTTTTTCTACTTAAAATATCCAGAGGGAGGTCCCTTTTCTGCTTGAGCCCCGACAGACACAAAGGTCGGAGCAAAAACGAGCACACTCTGAGCTGTAAGATTCTCACTGCTCGCAAAGCTGTTCTGACGGCAGAGCCCCCTCATCCCTTCTCAGGAGAGCTCTTGTCTGCCCCACCACCGACCCCTGGAGGACTACCGGGGTCCATTTCTCTTTCTTTTCATGTGTGATCATCTTTGCTGCTCGCAAGTTCTTTTAAAAAGTAAACTTACATCCTGACTTATTCTCTAAGCCCCGTTCAACACCCCTCCTCCAGGCAGGCTTCCCTGATTGGCCACCCGAGGTGTCTTTTCTCCTCTACCAAGTTGTCCATCCGAAAGGAGATCAGTCCTGGGTGTTCATCGGAAGGACTGATGCTGAAGCTGAAACTCCAACACTCTGGCCACCTCATGTGAAGAGTTGACTCACTGGAAAAGACCCTGATGCTGGGAAAGATTGAAGGCGGGAGGAGAAGGGGACGACAGAGGGTGAGATTGTTGGATGGCATCACCGACTCAGTGGACATGAGTTTGAGTAAACTCTGGGAGTTGGTGATGGACAGGGAGGCCTGGCGTGCTGCAGTCCATGGGGTCGCAGAGTCGGACACGACTGAGCGACTGAACTGAAGTTTCTGGAAGGCAGTCTCATGCTCAGACCAATTTCTCACAGTGCTGGGAAGCGAAGAGGTTCTTATCAGGAGGCAGAATAAAACATACAAGTGGGCCTATCGATGTTTTAGAGGCCAAGTGCCCAGGGCTCTGCGAGTGGGTCTGAGGTTGGAGCAGAAGGAAGCAGACTGGTCAGTGTCACAGCAGGGGTCCCTAGCGAGCTGGCACGGGGCACAGACTGTCCGGCTCTGATTTCCTTTGGATCCCCGGAGCCTAATGCCATTTGCTGAGCCTTGAAAGAAAAACCACTGCCTTCGGGTCTCACGCAGGGAGCCTGTCCAGGATCCAAATAGGGTAGCCTCAGTGACACAGTAGGGGGACTACAAGTAGGGGGTTAGGACAGTCTGAGCAGGGAAGATGGTCTGTCTGCTAGAGGAGGGGGCAGGCATCTGAGCGGGGAGGGACGCGGAGAAAGCAGAGGAAGGCATTTGGTTTTGTAGAAATCTGCGGGTCCCTGTGAACCGGATATTGATGTCCAGCCTGCAGACCTTGGATTTTGACACATGACTTGCTTTCCCCATGGGAAGGGATGTGATGTTTTCCAGGTATAAGCAGACACGTGAAGGTCCTCCTGCGGTTTCCTCTGCCCCTCTGTCATGAGACTACCATGTCCGCAAGTAACTAATGATTCCAGAACCAGAGACCTGAACCCTGCCCAGGAGCCGTGACTAGCCAGTCCCAGCCAAGCCCACCAGGACCCCCGCAGAGACCCGGAAGCAGAAGGAACGCCTGCTGCGGGGAGCCGTGGAGCTCTGGGGCTGCGTGCTGCTCGGCACCGGAGCAGCAGACGCCTGCCCGGCACACCAGGCCTGTGGGCATCGAAGTCGATGCTGTCCTCCCACGCCATCCTGCTTCTGGGGACTTAGTGAGCTTCCCAAACCATGCAGCCTGAAAAGCCGAAAGCCCAGCTGTCACTGTTATTGATGTCCTCAAATTCCGCATTCCCTTTACAACCACAGTGAAGCCTGTCTTCTCTCCTTTTTTCTTTCCTGATAGTCACGGAAAAGAACCAAAGAAAATAACTGAGATTTCAGCTCCATTAATTTTTCAGGGCACTATAAATTAAACAGCAATTGCAATGCAGTGGATTTCTGCGGGAAAATAAGTCTCTGTGATTGTGCTTTAGTCTAATTACATGGAAAGCTAAGTAGCGCTATTAATACCCCAAAGCACATGCTGTCCCAAAGGAAAGTACCCAGAGCAGAGGCAGCCCGCCAGGCCAGGGAATTTCAGGGACATTCTGAACTTCAGTCAGTCAGCGAGGACCAGCTCTTGGCAGGAGACTTGCTTTGGCCAGGGGCGTGTGAGTGGGTGTGACGTATGCCAGGTCAAAGCAGGCGGACCAGCAAGGAGGCTGGGTCCTGTAGACAGCCATGGCTCAGGCCAGACAGGAAGCTTCATTTGGAGGTCCCTGACCATGGTGGTCCCTACTGGTATAAATTCATTCATTCATTCATCCAGCTGCCATAGATGCATCTACATCATCCATCCACCCCCATGTATCCATCCTTCCATCCACCCACCACTATGCATCCATCCTTTCATCCATCCGCAGATCCATCCACCCATCCACTCGTCCATTCACCTATCTATCCTTCCATCCATCTTACCCACCATCCATAATTCATCCACCCCTATGCATCCATCCTCCCATCCACCTATCCATTCACCCATCCATCCATTCACTCACCCACCATCCATCTATCCCTATGCATCTATGCTTCCATCCATACATCTATTCATCCACTTTCCATCTACCCACCCACCCACCCATCCATCCACCCATCCGTCCACTTATTCACCCATCCACCTACCCATCCATCCACCCATCCACCCATCCACCATCCATCTACCCCATGCATCCATCCTTCCATTCATCCACCTATCCATCCACCTGCCATCTACCCACACACCCATCCATCTATCTACTCATCCACTCATCCACCCATCCACCCATCCATCCATTCTTCCATCCACCCACCCATCCATTCATCCACCCATCCATCATCCTTCCTTCCATCCCTCATTCAATATTTCCAGCCAGGAACTTGAGATAAAATTGTGAAAAAAAAAAAAAAAAAGCCAGGCATAGCCCCACCCTCAAAGAGCTTACCCCAAAGGTGTGTGTAAGGTACAGACAATAATCAAATATGCACGAATGCAGACAATGCACAAATATATAATCGTGCATTGTGACCCGTCCTGGGATAGAGAGTCACTGGAATCTGGAAGAGTGTGGAATGATGAATCCCAGGTAGGTCTGGGGGCACCCAAGGAAGCTTCTGATCCAGATAGCTTCTGTCTGCTCCAGACCCAGTTTCTGCCTTTTCCACCCTCTTCCAACCCTGGGAGCTGCCCTGTGTAGGCGGCATCCACAGGCCCCTTCTCCCTGTCTTCTGGTGGAATTCAGATTACGGGAAACAGGACAGGAGGAGAGAGAGGGGAACCATGACTCCTGTTCTCCGACTGCCCAACCACAGAATTTCTTGGGGATGAGTGACTCTCCCCAGGGCCAGCCTCCTCCTCAGCCCTTTTGTTATGACAGGGCTCCAGGCCTCCTATCGGGCAGGGTGGTTGGCTGACAAGGTCCCCCTCAAAATGTCTGCATCATAATCCCTGGTACTTGTGAAAGGGACCTGATGGACTGAAAAAGGACTTCGTGGTCAATTCAGTGAAGACGTTTAGATGGGAAGCTTGGTCTGGATGCTTAGATGGGATGCTTAGGGAACTTACACACACACACACACACACACACACACACACACGGCAACGTGAAGATGCAGCAGAGTTGAAGATGCTGCCTTTGAAGCGCGGCGTGACTCATCAGAAGCTGGTGGAGGCGAGGGAAAGACCCCCCCACCCCGGAGCCTCTGGGGGAGTCACCCCACAGATGCCCTGGCTTTGGCCTCATGAAACTGATTTGGGGCCTTTGGCCAATACACCTCTGTTGTTTTAAGCTGCCAAGTTTGTGATCATTCCTTACAGTGTCTGTAGGAACCTGACCCAGACCTTTCCCCCAGGCAGGCGGCCCCTCCTCCAGGGGCCCTCAGCCCACCCCCTCCCAGCTCCGGGGTCTCCTACCGCACCCACGCTGGCCCTGGAGAAGGCCCCTCACAGCGCACTCCTCAATCACCCGTGAAGGTGCCCTGGGCTCCTGAGGCCCTGCTGGACTGCCCTCAGAGGAGAGGATGCTGGCTTGGGGTCGGAAGGATGATTCCCTTTCCTGGGGAAGGTGGAAGACGCTTCCAAGCGGAGGGAAGGGCCTGGGTGGGAGGGTGTGTGGAATGTTCTGGAAGTGGAGGAGGCCCCACGGCTGGAGTGTGCTGGGGGGCAGAGTGGAGGGTCCTCATAATTATCCACCGTCCTTCGGTTGTCTCATGAGCCTGTTGTACCTCATCTCCACCCACTGGCTCTCACTTGAACCCACGAGCTCCCCAGGGTCACCTGACCACTCAGCCCCGGGGAGCAGGGGGTGATGGGGTCTCCGACCCCAGCCCCGGGGAGCAGGGGGTGATGGAGTCCCCGACCCCAGCCCCAGGGAGCCCTCCTGCCGACCAGGGCTCTGGGGCCCCAGGTGACGGGAGGCTCCCGTCCTCACGGACGCCCAGTGGCTCACCTTGCCCTCCTTGGTGTAGGCCAGCACCTTGTCTTCCTCCCGGGGGTGGAAGAGGAGCGTCTCCACGGAGAAGGGGACGAGCTGCTTCTGGAAGGTGGCGCCCTCGTCCGCGCTGAGGAACAGGCTCTGGTCCCGGTCGCTGAGCGAGGAGCTCACGAGGATGATCTGAAAGACACGGGTCAGGAGATGCGTCTACACGCCAGCGGTCTCCCCGCAGCCCCCAGGGGCAACCCGCCCAGCCGACACCTGACTCCGGACTTCCCACCTGCAGAGCCCGGATGGCCGATTCCTGCCCTGTTTGTGGAACTCTGTTACGGCCGCCCCAGGCCACTGACTCGTCCAGTGAGAGCTCTGCAAGGGCCGGGGCAGCGGGTGGGGAGTGCCAGGAGGAGGCTTATGGTGAAGAGCCCGGAGCAGGGGCCGTGTGGGAGGCTGCCTCGTCCTGGCTGGAGGCTTCGGGGTGGAGTCGGAGCCTACCCTCCGTATTCTCTCCCTGCCCTCAAGCCCAGCATCGAATCGCTGGAGATGCCGGGAGATGCATGCGTCTGAGAGTGGCCCCGACTCCACTCCGACGTGAAACTGACGGCAAGGCGTCCCCTGAGAGGAAGAGGGACAGCCCCACCATGCGCACCCCGGCCCCCCACCCCCCGAGGTCCCTTCACATTTGCCCTCCCTCCAGGTTCCTCTTCTCACAGGTACAAGCCCTGCCGGGCTGTGTGTGAGCAGTGTCCCCGTGTCACAGAAAGGTCAGGAAAGGGCGGCCAAGGGTCAGAAGAGGGCAGCCCTGGGGCCACTCGGCAGAAAGACAGGGCCCGGCGGAGGGACACACGCGTGCTCCTGGTGCCAGAGAGGGTTGATCAGCCGATGGGCTGAGTCAGCGCCAGGAGCACCCGGACACAGGGTACAGGGGCTGGAAGCCACGTGGTCCTGCCCTCGCCCCCCAACTCCCACCCCCAGCACTGTGGTCCCGCCTCCTGCTTCATCAGACGATCCATTCCCCACAGGAAGCTGGGGGACTCTCCTACATACGGACCTTGTAGAACCTTCAGGGTTCTTCACAGCCCCAGGAGGTGCCAACCCCCGTATGGGGATCCCAAGACCCTCCCGGACTGCCTCCCTCCCAGCCTCATGCGCGGCCCGGCCTTGCCTGGCGTGGTCCACACCCCTGCCCCTGCCCCTTTCCACCTCGGCGCACACCTTGGGATGGCCTTCCTCCCCAGGCTGGTTGGAGCTCCTGCTGCAATGCCACTGGGACCCAGGACTCGTCCACACCCCCCCCCCCCATTTCATGGGAGAGGCCTCCTGCATGGGACTGGGGCCCTGTCGGGTCGGGGGGACCTCTGTGGAGGTCACTACTGATGCCCTCCCCTCCCCTGCCATCCGCTGGGACCCAGGACTCGTCCACACCCCCCCCCCCATTTCATGGGAGAGGCCTCCTGCATGGGACTGGGGCCCTGTCGGGTCGGGGGGACCTCTGTGGAGGTCACTACTGATGCCCTCCCCTCCCCTCCCCTCCCCTCCCCTGCAGGGCCTGGGCATTCCACCCGTAGGATGAATGCGGGAGTGAACGAATGAGGGAGTGAACGAATGAGGGAGTGAACGAATGAGGGAATGGGTGAATGAATGAGGGAATGGGTGAATGAGGGAATGAATGAATGAGGGAATGGATGAATGAATGAGGGAATGGGTGAATGAGGGAATGGATGAATGAGGGAATGAGGGAATGGATGAATGAATGAGGGAATGGGTGAATGAGGGAATGAATGAATGAGGGAGTGATGAATGAACTATGTGTCGGTGGAGCAGGGGGCTGGGGACACACACTCCATCTTTGGATAACCCAGCTCAGATTCCATGTCTGTGTGACCGGTACACTCTGTGCCTCAGTCTCCCTGTCTGTAAAATGGGGAATGACAGGGTGCCCACCATGGAGGTCTAATACGAACACGACCAGCTGGTCTGTATTACAATTCTGCATGGTGACTGTCACTGCGTCGCTGTCACCTCTGCTCGGCAGGTGGGGAGACTGAGGGCAGGCAGCTGCTGGGGTCACAGAGCCGTGCTGGATAGGGCCAGGGTCAGTGGCGATTCCACACAGGACGAGGTTTTAGCTGGGCTGGAGCTGGCAGCCTGGGTGGGACTAGCCTGGACCAAGATGAGCTCAGCTTTTCTGGGAGGGCAAAGTACGATGAGTCGCCCCCAGAATGACTTTCCCAAACCCCGACACACCTCCGGAAGACAACTAAACACATGGCGCACAAATCAATGAGCTGCGCAAAACTCCTGTTTCTTGTCAACAAGGGATATATCAGTATGTTCTTTCTTTCCAAGGAAACCTTACTGAGCTCCTGAGTGAGGTCATTCACCTCCTTCAGCACAAAGGCTTCTGTGCCCCCAGCAAACGGAGGGTCACGGAGTCTGATTCCTTGGTGACTCTGATCCCTGAAAGGTGGGCACATGTGCTCAGAGATGCTCTTCATGGTGTGGTTTACATGCAAGAAAAATAGGAGCGGGTGGCAGAGATGTTAAAGGGAGTCAGAGAGTGTGTACAGATGTTTCCATGGTGTTTAGTGACAAGAAAACTAATGCACTCAAAAAAAAAGCAGGACATTATAAGCAAGTTCAGTTTCTGTACATTTCCCATGGACAAAATTGTAAGGAAGTATATAATAGTTTTGTCATGGTAGGTGCAGAAAAGTAAGTATAATTTTGCAGTGGAAAATGCATAGAAAGAAGGGTGGAAGGATCATTACTCAGCCATAAACAAGAATGAAACTTGCCATTTGCGAAAACCACGGATAGACCTGGAGGGCATTGTGCTAAGTGCAGTAAATCAGATGGAGAAAGCAAACACTGGGGGATCTCACTCATATGTGGAATCAAAAAGAAAAAGGAAAAACAAAAACAAAACCAAGCTCATAGAAACAGAGAAGAGATAGGTGGTAGCAGAGGTGACTGGGGATGGGCAAAATGGGTGGGTGGGGTTGAAAGGTACAAACGTCTGATTATAAGATGAAGAAGCCCTGGGACAGACTGTGCGCATGCTGAGAATAACCAACAAAACTCTACTGCACATTTGAAAGTTGCTAATAGAGTAGATCTTAAAAGCTTCATCACACAAAAGAATTCTGTAACTATGTATGGTGACCAATGTCACCTAGAATTGTGGTTATCATTTCACAATGCAAACAAATACTATTATGTTGCACACCTGAAACTAATGTTACTTGTCAGTTACAACTCTGTTTTCAAAAAAGAGAAAGCAAAGAAACACAGGGGCTTATGAATAGTCGTTGGTTTTAAGCAGAGGGGTTGGGATTTTGTCTTAATTTGAAGTAGACTTTTTAGTTTAGAAAAGTTTGATTTTTTTGAAGACTTTTTTAATGTGCACCATTTTTACAGTCTGTGTTGAATTTGTTACAATGTTGCTTCTGTTTTAGGCATGTGGGATCATCTTAGCTCCCCAACCAGGGATTGAACCTGCACCCCCTACATTGGAAGGCAAAGTCTTAACCACTACACAGCCAGGGAAGTCCCAAACAGTTTTAGATGGATGGAAAAGTTGCAAAGACAGTACAGCATGTTCCCATACAAAGCGTACCCTCCTTCCTCTACTATTAACAGCCGACATCAACACTATACATTTGTCACAATAAGGACCCAACATCGACCCGTTGGTGGTATCTAAACCACACGCTACACGTCACCCGCTTTCCCACTGATGTCTTTCTCTGTCCCTGTGCCAGGCCCCCGCATGACACTTGGCTGTCACTCCTCCTTGGGCTCCTGTAGGCTGCGACATTTTCTCAGACTTCCCTTGCTGTGGATGACCTTGGCAGTTTTGAGGAGGACTGGCTGGAAGTTTTGTAGTTGTGCCTCCTTTTGGGTTTGTCTGCTGTTTTTCTCATGCTGATGCTGGGGTTCTGGGTTTGAGGGAAAGAGCCAGGAGGTGGGGGAGGTCCTATGTCTCCTGATCACAGGGGTAGGGACTGAACTCCTTTTGCTCCCTCCAGCATCCAGCACATGCCTGACCCCGAGCTGTGGGTCAACCCAGGCCTGCGGGATACTTAAAAGAATGCACACATGCATACTTGAATGAGCAATTCCAGCTCACTCTGTGACTCCTCAGGGAACTGTTTGCTTGCTCTTCTTCTCTGGGTGGAAAACATCCCTGGGGATGCTTAAGTGGCCTGGGGAGCAGAAACCATAAATAATCTCATTCACTTATTCTTGTTCACCACTCAAAATTTCACACGTCAGTGAAGGTTCATTCATTCATTCATTCCTCCCTGGTTAAAAGCCTCAGGGTCAAGCAAGGATTTATGTTGCCCGGGGTTTACAGGAGCAGAGCAGGGGATGTCAGATCCAAGTGCGGAACAAAAGGAGGGCTTCGGGAAGAGGTGATGCCCAGATGAACTTTGAAGAATAAACAAAAATTTGATCCAGACCTGGGGTAGGGGGTTCTCAGGCAGAGAGGCAAGCAGGACTGAAGACAAACAGATGGGGGTCCCTGCTGAGACCGTTCACGTCCCCCCAAGCTCTGCATACTGTTCCCTCTGGCTGGAATGCACAGTAGGACCGAGACCCCCCTGACCTCACCCCTGGCAAAGAAGAATCAGATTTCCAGATTTTTTAAATGTCACAAAATTCATGTGTGATAAAACGAAAAATTTTGGAATTTTCTGAGTCCTGAATTCTGGGCAACTTCAACAAAGCTGAATGTTTCTCATTTATTTTTGGTGTCCCTGCTTTGTGGGTGCCCCAGCATGAGTTTAGCCTGCTTTTATGATGGGACAACCTCCTTCTTTTCCACTGCTTCTCCAATACCTCTTCATCTGGCACAGCTAATTTTGAAGGTCATCTCCTCCAGGAAGAACTCCATGATACACATCCTCCAACAGAGTTCTCCTCATCCCTCATCTGCTCCTTCCCCAGCATCTCATGCATTCATGTGCTCCAGTTTAACATTCCTAGGGTTCTGTCTGTGAGTCTGCGTTTCCCTCCAGGTGGGGAGGCTGTGCAGCCTGGCAGGACCCAGTCCTCATCCTTTCCCTTCAGCCTAGAGCATGGGTGTTGGTATTCCCATACAGAATGAGGTCCCTGGGCACAGGGTCGCCTCTCCATGACAGCCCTTAGTTACAGCTAAGGCCCTGTTCATGGTGTCACCCAGTCGGAAGGAAAAGGAACCTGAGGAAGTGATTCTGGCCAGGGGCCCAGCAATCTGGATCGTGGGCTATTTTTGGTCTCAGAATGGGACAAGCCAGGAAAGACGGGGGGAGAAGAAAGTGCTGACAAGGAAAGAATTATTGGAGCAAAGAAAACAAATCAATTAGCATCGTGCAGAGAGGAGGCTGGCAGATTGTTCCTCCAAACTGGGAACCAGACTACTTTCAATGGTGTATTTTCACTGCTTACTATTCCGGGAAAACATATGGTACCCAAGTGAGGTTCTGGGGGCCCACAAGGCTGGATGCCTCAAAATCAGAGGCAACTCAGTTAAGGGGAAATATCTGATAGACTCACTGGACTGACGGCCCATGTGAAGCCTGAGTCTCAGGGTCTAATTTTCCAGGCCACGTACACGGTGCAAACATGGAGCTCCTCGTTCAAAAAGAATCAGGAATGTCAAGATGGGGCCAGTAGAGCATCAGCCCAAGCATGGATTCTCCTGTGACGGCCTGGGTCACTCACCCACACAGTGGACTCTTCCCAAAGCTATTCGGTTAATAAGCTCCGGGACCAGTGGGAGCAGCGTCCTTGGAGACTGTCAGACTCGTGGTGCCTTGCCCCCTGCCCCGGGTCCTGCATTTTCTCATGGCCCCCGGTGAGTCCCAAGCGCCCTCCCTTGGTTGGGGGGGGGGTGCTGCCTTAGGCCGCAGCTCCTGCTCGTGTCGGCCCTGTGCCCACTCCAAGCACTCTGGCGGACTCGGCCTCTGCTTCCCATCAAGAGACAAGGAAATAACCAGGCGCACTGCAGCCCTGTCCTCAGCCTCCTACTCCTCCCAGCCCTGATCTCAGCCACTCCGATGCTGCCCCACAGGCCGGAGGTATCCACGACAACCCTGGAGTCCACGGAGGCCACGCCGCTCATGGAACATGGAGGCCACAGCCGAGGCCTGCCAGCTCAGGGGCAGTGCAGGCTCCGGAGGCCTCACCCCTCCAGGGCTGGAGGTGAGGAGCTGGCCTCACCCCTCCTTTGCTCCTGCAAGCTGTGCAACCTTGGGCAAATCACTTCACATCTCTGAGCCTGTTTCCTCCTCTGTAAAATGAAGATAGGGGTTCCCATGGCAGAGGCGACTGGAAGAGATAAAGGAAACAAAGTCCATAACAGACTGAGATGACGGCGGGTTTATTCTCGTGGCATTTTATTCTAAAGAAGCTTGGTTCACCAAGCACCTCCTTGGGTCAAGGCCCTGGACCTGAGGCAGCTCGAAGGCAGTGGTGAGAAGAACAGTTTAGGAAGCATATGGCTCCCTTCCAGCAGGAAACTCCAGGACAGAGGAGGACAAAGGCAAACAAGCGGTTCCCAGGGTGATGAGCCTGTTCTCTAAAAGGTGGGAGTTAGGCCAGGGCATATGCGTTTGACTGCCTCCCTAACTGTGTACCCTGAACTGCCCTTGCCTCAGCCCAGGCCTGGCCTGGGGTCGAGGGCTTCCTGGAGGGGGCCTCCCCTGAGCGGGTCTTGAAGGACGAATAGGAGTTCACTAGGGGAAGCGGTGATGGTGGAGCTCAGGGGAACTGCACATCAGTGCTGAGTGGAAATGACAGAACCCTTCTTTTGAAGAGAGTCACCTGCTTGGGGATTTGGTTTTTGATAACATTACTGACATGCGCTTTATTGGATATGCTCCACCCACACCAAAGTAGCCTGGACATCAGCGGGTCAGTCAACCAGATTTGCTCCCCTACATAGGACTCGTGGTAGAAATAGGCGGGCGGTGGAGCCTGACACCGGGCAGTGGGCACAGAGGAGGGCCAGCCCAGTGCAGGACACAAACACACTGTGACGTGGAGCGACAGGAGCTGCCGTGAAGCTGGCGTGCAGCATGGGTGTGGGCGGAGAGAGGTCCCCCAGGCTTGCAGCCTCTGTGCTTCCCCCACAGCCCCTGTCTGTGTTAAAGCAGATCGATTAGCTCTCTCAGCCAGGATGTTCTGGGTGGGAAGTCCGCAAAGCGACCTGGCCGCGGACGCCTAAAAATGAACAACCCTTCTGTTATTTCCCTGCCACTCGCATCTGGTCGGAGAGCAGGGCAGCTCTGGGGCGGTGCAGAGACGACCAGCGACCAGCAGGGGCAGGCGGGGGTGATGCAAATCGCTGACTGCGCTTAGTGTTCGCCGCACGCCTGCTAAGCTTAGGTGCGATCATCCCCGTTTCTTAGATAGGGAAGCTGAGGGCAGAGAGGCCTCGTGGAAGATTGTACTGTCAGCCAGGTTTGCACCCAGCACTTCCCTGCATCATTCATCCACACCACATCATGACCAGTGATGTGACTGCATCAGCTTGGAACGTCGTGTGGCAATGGTCTTGGGAGAGTCTAGACAGATTCCCTTCCCCGTCCACCACCACCGCCCCAAAGACTATTAGGCATGGCTTCCAGATGTCTGCAGGTGTGTCCTGAACTTGGGGAATTTCTGACCCCATAGACAGCAGAGGAAGGCAGGGACTGTGTGTGGGGGGTGGGCTTTCTGTTCATCTTCATCTTTGTTTCCCCGGCTCGGTCCAGCATCCTATTCTTTGAGGCCATTCACGCACCCATTCAGCTGCGCGTCAGACCCCAAGCTGGGAGATGAATCTCACAGGAGCCTGGTCCCCAGGGAGCCCGTAGCAGACAAGGAAGTCGTTGAATGATGTGAGCTGTGCGCTGGGGCAGGCGATCCCGAGAAGGGACTGGAATGGAGGCTGCCCGGAAAGTGTCCATGGAGGCGAGCTGCGTGCTCCCGGCACGGTTGGGTCAGCGTCAGCCGAGCGTGGAGGGGTCCTCCAGGAAGGGCAGAGTGTGCCAGGCGCCGACGTGGGCCTCCCACGACCATGTCAGGAAGTTTGCCTGAACCTGGCACCCTGGACGCCCTTCTGGGACCCTTCAACATGGGCCTGCCCCTCCCTGCCTGCCTGGGTCGGGTCCACCTGGCCTCCCGCTCAGACCTGCCCTTCCTGAGTCACCCCTGCAAGAACCACGCGTGGTCTCACCAGCCGAGTCGCCGCCTCTGGTGCCCTGCTGGGCTCCCATTCCCCCATCTCCTCCAAAAGGTGGTGCCAACATCCCAGTCTGCCTTGCAGCCTAAACCCTAGCTCTCAAACCTCGAGTTAAAAAAGGAAAACAAACAGCACCCAGCAACTGGTTCTCACCTCTGCCGGAACTCCGGCTGGGTACGCTACAAATCTTGGGTTTCCCTTCAGACTCTTTATCAAGGAGAAGACTTGTTTTTCATCTTCTCTTTACCATGTGGAGCCCTCAGAGGCTCCCCTCTGCACCCCTGGGAATGGGGGGTCCTCAGGAGAGGACCTTCCTATTTAAAACCCAATCGCTCAGTGCATTCCTTGCCAGACAGATGCGCCCAGCTGGGGACACAGGAAACCGGGCTTTGACACCCGGAGAGGCAGACAGTGGATACAAACAAATACAGCAGCATCCGCCCCCGGGGTCTCAAATTAGAATCTGTGCAGAGCATCTTACAGACGCCGGTGTGAGTCATCATGAGCGAGAATAACTCTGCTACCCCGAGAGGAGAAGGCGCGGATGAATACCTCACTGGGCCGTTCGGCGCACACTCGGATTGCTGCCCAGGGTCTTAGCAGAAAGTCACCCCACGTGACGGCTTTCGGTCTGGGGGGCGCCGGGAGGAAGCAGGGCCTGGCGGAGATGCCGCTCTGCTCGGTAACCTTGGGCTCGTCCCTCTCCTCACCTTGAACTCGAAAACAATCGTCTGTTCTGGGCTGAGGTCCTAAATTAGGCGCCACATGTGAAACTGTGGCAGAAATAGAAGGACTCAATGCCTTTTGTGCTTTCTTCAGCCAGAAAGTAGGAAGTGACAGGCAACTGGCCCCAGTATCTTTGCCTGGAGAATTCAATGGACAGAGGAGCCTGGCGGGCTACAGTCCGCGGGGTCGCAAAGAGTCAAACACGACGGAGCCACGCAGGCAAATCAGAGAGATCTGTTCTTAAAGAAGTCACAGATTATCGGAATTTACGCAAATTTAAGTGTGCGGTGCTGTGTCCCTTCTTGAAAGCCTCAGGGCCTCTCCTGCCGGGGCTCCTGGGTCTGGCGATCACAACTCACTCCCGTGACCTCACCTGGCTGACTTTGCCCCTCCCCACCCGGCCCAGGTCCAGCCATCCAGACCACATCCACGTCCCCAGATGTCCGCTGCACCCTCACACTTCTTTTCCCTGGCAAACCCTGGCTGTCTTCTCTCTGACCACAGTGAGGAAGCGGGCCTGGAGGGGGCAGGCCAGAGGCTGACTAGGCGGACACCGGGGTTATCAGCTGAGATAAGCTGGTGGCCTGGGCTGGGGCAGACGTCATGCAACTGGAGGGGAGAGGGTGGGTGTCCGTGACATTTCAGAGTCAGAGTTCAGCGGGTTTGGAGAAGGAAATAGATGGAGAAATGACGGAATACCTAACCTAAACCTGCCCTGGGGTAGGCCTTCGGAAGGTCCGTGCTCAGACTGTGGCTCGGGGTCCTGGGAGTGGAGGACCCTCCCAAGGAGTGAGAAAATAAGTGGCCAGGGATGGGGACCAGAGAGACCCCCGCAGAGAGGAGCCTACGGAGAGAGCCCTTCCCCTGGGCCTTACGGCTGAGTGGGAGAGACAGGGAGTAAAGCAAACGCAGGAATACGAGGATTTCAGATAGTGAGACGTACCATGAGAAAAATAAAATCAGGTGACTAAATGACTATATGTATATACATGTGTCCATGTGTATATACACACATAAGCTTGTATGTATATATGACACATGGGCATTCATACTTGTATGTATAAAGAGATACATACACATGAAAAGGGGGTTCCCCAGTGGCACAGACAGTAAAGAATCTGCCTGCAACATAGGAGACCCGGGTTTGATCCCTGAGTTGGGAAGATCCCCTGGAGGAGGGCTTGGCAACCCTCCCTAGTATTCTTGCCTGGAGAACTCCACGGACAGAGGAGCCTGGTGGGCCGCAGTCCATGGGGTTGCACAGAGTCAGACGTGACTAAGGGACTGACACACATGAATGAATGTCTACAAAAAGATGAATGAAACAGTCCAGAAGGATAAAAGCGCTGTTTCCGGCTGATGAGACTGTGGGTATGAAGTTTTTTCTGTCTTACTCTGTTTCTCCTTCCATTCTGACTGCGTCATGTTTACCTAAGATAGGAGATGTACTCAGTACATATTTGTGGGATCAACAGACATATTTTCATAAATTAATATTTTAAGATGAAAATGTGCTAAATGTGCAATTAGAAAAGAACAATATATACTTTACAAGAAGAAGAATTTGTTTGTGGGTAAAGGCCTAAGAATGTATATTCAGTTCCCTACTGAGTAAACAATACAGGAAAATAATTTTTTTAAATGAAGGTTTACTTCTAGAAAATCCATGAACACTTATTAATATGTTAAATTCAACTGTATTTCCTTCTCTCTCTCTACTCAGTATCCAACCATCCATCCATCCATCTACCATCCATCCATCTATCATGCATGCATGCATCCATCCATCTATCCATCCATCATCCATCCATCCACCTAGCCATTCATTCAATCTTCCTTCCTTCCCTCCCTCCCTCTCTTTCTGCCTCCTTCCCTCTTCCAATTCACTATTCATCCTCCACCCATTGACCCATTAACAATGGCTTTGGGGAGTGGCTGCAGGAGCTTACGGGAAGAGAGTGCCGCACACTTTGAGCCCTGTGCACTGTTTAGTCACCAGCTGTAACCATCATCATGCAGCCCAACCCTCAACCCACCCTTCTTGACATGGGCACCCGTGGCTTGTGTCTCCCAGTCTTGTCTCTGCATAAAGTTGAACCCCATCAAGTAGGGGTGGGAAAGCAAAAGGGAGATAACATTTACTGAACATGTACTCTGCACCGCCCCGGCTCCCCTGGTAGCTCAGCTGGTAAAGAATCTGCCTGCAATGCAGGAGATCCCGGTTTGATTCCTGGGTCAGGAAGATCCCCTGGAGAAGGGATAGGCTTACCCACTCCAGTATTCTTGGGCTTCCCTGGTGGCTCAGCTGGTAAAGAATTTGCCTGCAATGCGGGAGACCTGGGTTCGACCCTTGGGTTGGGAAGATCCCCCGGAGAAGGGAATGGCTACTCACTCCAGGGTTCTGGCCTGGAGGATTCCGTGGACCGCATGGTCCATAGGGTCACAAAGAGTCGGACACACTGAGCGACTTTCACTTTACTTTGCTCCGGGCCCTGCACTAGGCACCAGCCTTTTATCATCTTATTTTCACAACAGCCACAAGGTGGGAGGGGGTTTTGTTTCTATTTTAAAGACACAAACAGGAGCTCAGAGGGGTGAAATGAGCCCCTCCAGCCCACACCGTCTGCATGCCTCTGCCCTGGCACAGAGCCGACTCTGGTGCTGAGAACTTGTCCTGCTTCTGTGTCGAGATCGACAAGCATCCAGCACAATTTAGTAAAGCATCCGCTCAAACACAATTATAGAATTGATTGTCAGGAAAGCATTGGTTCAGTTTTAATTACCAGCCTGACAATCACTGAAATGCCAAGAAACATCCCCAAGAACATCTGTAAATTGAACGGAGAGGCAGACCTTTTTCTCTTTGGCTGGACGCTGACTTGGAAGGTCTCGTGTCTGGTCGATAGTAACCAGATAAGGCGAACCTATCACAGGACCTATAAAAACAACTCGTTGCCAATATTTTAGAGCCACGGCTTATATATACAATCTTGTCTGTAGCATTTGGGAAATATGAAGCCCCCATCTCCCCCATAATTATTGATGATCTGAGTTCTCTAAAGGGGCTGACGCTGAGGCTCTGGAGTGAGTAGGGTGTAATTGTTCTATTTGGCTGTCTGAGGATGTTTTGCCGACAAAGCTAAAAAGCCTGCTTGCTGGGCAGAGGGTGGTGGACGGTTAATTCTCTGGAGTGACTGTGTTTGGGAAAATTGTCTTTTATCAGGACCGTTGTATTAACAATGCATGGTTAGATCTGTGAATAATTTGCTCATTCATCTGCCCCTAACTGAACAGCAGAATGTGAGGGAATGATCTCTGTATCTTCTCGGGGTACGTTTTCCACGCTGGCTTGGGCAGCCTCCGGGGTACAGATGATAGCGTTTGACTGTGGAGTGACTATGGAATCTCCAAAGGCTCTCTCTTCCAGTATTTGTGATTAGAGACCAAGATTATTACTGTCATGCTTGTTGGGCAAAGCACGGCCAAAGCCACTGTCCATCAGCGCAGGGACTATTGATGTTCTGTGCTTGTAGAAGCCAGTAAGGACAGAGCAGAAAGGAGCAGTATTGTGGCTTCCTTGTGTCTGTGGGAGGAAATTGACTCTACCAGGGGGGCCCCAGTCAATGGCCTGTAGCAGAAATCACCTGGATAGTCGTTTTCCTGAATGAGACACTTCTGCCTCATGTGGAGTGAATAACAGCATCGGTAATAATCCTCAGTCAGTTCAGTCGTGTCTGACTCTTTGCGACCCCATGGACTGCAGCTTGCAGGCCTCCCTGTCCATCACCAGCTCCTGGAGTTTACTCAAACTCATGTCCATCAAGTTGGTGATGCCATCCAACCATCTCATCCTCTGTCATCCCCTTCTCCTCCTGCCCTCAATCTTGCCCAGCATCAGGGTCTTTTCCAATGAGTCAGCTCTTCGCATTAGGTGGCCAAAGTACTGGCGTTTCAGCTTCAGCATCAGTCCTTCCAATGAACTCGCAGGACTGATCTCCTTTAGGATGGACTGGTTGGATCTCCTTGCAGTCCAAGGGACTCTCAAGAGTCGTCTCCAAAACCACAGTTCAAAAGCATCAATTCTTTGGTGCTCAGCTTTCTTTATGGTCCAACTCTCACATCCATACATGACTACTGGAAAAACCATAGCTTTGACTGGATGGACTTCTGTTGGCAAAGTAATGAGCCCTGCTGTGTAGGGCCACCCAAGACAGATGGGTCATGGTGGAGAGTTCTGACAAAACGTGGGCCGCTGGAGAAGGGAATGGCAAACCGCTTTGGTATTCTTGTCTTGAGAACCCCATGAACAGTATGAAAAGGCAAAAAAAAAATCCTATGTGGCATTTATGGAGCACTTACTGTGTGCCAGGCACTGTACTGAATACTTGACTTATGTTTTCAACAATGCTCCGATGAGGTGGTTGCTGTTATTATCCCCACTTGATGGATGAAGTGAATCCCCGAGAGGGCAGTGACCTCAGCTGAGGCCAAGATGCAACCCAGGCAGCTTCCTTCTCACACACTGCAAAGATGGGGGCGCGTGTTGCCGAGGTCGGGGTACAGACTGCAGAGATGCGGGGTGCGCACGGCCCTCCCCTTGCTGTTCGCTTGTACATCTCAGACCCATGCTGGCCAGTGATGAGGACAGAGGAGGCACAGCCTGGAGTCCTTGACTTCACAGAGCACACCGTCCAGTGGTGAGACGGCAACCGAAGAAGCCCCTGGACGAGCGATCATGGGCTCTGAGCAGGGCCCCAACACTTGACGACGGGCTGGGGGTGGGGAGAGGGCCCTGGCAAGACCACAGAGAGAGTGAGTCGGCCGGGTCCAGCAGGAAGGGGCAGAAGGGAGGACCACAGGGAACATGGAGAAGGGAGACTTGGGGGGCTGGATGCCACTGGGTGGGGCAGCAGGGAGTCTCCTGCCTGGGGTGCTGGGAGGAGGCAGTGGGCCACACAGACCTGAGTCCTCCCTGGTGGCACTGACGGTCTTTAAAGAAGGGCCGGAGGAGGAGACTGAGAAGTGGGCACAGAGGTGAGATGAGGCCCGAGAGCTCGGGGCCGGGGGCCTGGGCTCGAGGGGAAGGGCTCGGGGGCAGCTCAGACAGGGGAGGATGGAGCAAGCCCCGTGACTCACAGGAGGGGCATCCCTGGTTACCACCGACTGTCACAGGTGGGTGTC
>JADEYB020000017.1:43973976-44107735 GCA_015832495.2 Alces alces | reverse complement strand
TGGGGTGTCCCTGGTTACCACCAGCTGTCACAGGAGGCGTGTCCCTGGTTACCACCGACTGTCACAGGTGGGTGTCCCTGGTTACCACTGACTGTTAAAAGTGGGGTGTCCCTGGTTACCACTGACTGTCACAGGTGGGTGTCCCTGGTTACGACTGACTGTCACAGGTGGGTGTCCCTGGTTACCACTGACTGTTACAAGTGGGATGTCCCTGCTTACCACTGACTGTTACAAGTGGGCTGTCCCTGATTACCACCGACTATCACAGGTGGTGTCCCTGGGCATCATGACTGTCACAGGTGGGGTGTCCCTGGGCACTGTGACTGTCACAGGTGGGGTGTCCCCAGGTGCCACTAATGGTCAAAGGTGGGCCACTGGTGTCCCACGGCACCACTGACTGTCACAGGCAGGGTCCTGGGGGCACTGGTGACCCTGGGGGAGGGGTGATGCAGAGATGGTGCCATCTGCCACCCCTTCTTTCTATCTCTTGACCATGTGCCATCAGGCATCAGTGAATCTTTCTGCTCCTTTGGGACAAGGAGTGGCCCTGGGGGCTGGCCCACAGCCCCTCTCAGAACAGACGCCTCGTATGCAGTGGGTGAACTGAACACACTCTCATTGATGATGGGAGACACGAGTCATCTGTCTGGTCAGTTCCTCCTCCTCCATCCGCAGATGAGTGATGGTGTAATTAAAGTTCCCAGTGCCGCAGCTCTGCACCAGGAGACTCCCAAGGGCCTGGGGTTTCATGGAGACATAGGGGAACCCAGGCTCTGATCTCCCATGGGAACCACCACTGTTGATGTTTCTGGATGGAGAAGAATGGACGCCCATCCTGCACGAAGGCTCCCAGAACCCTCCCCATGACCCTCAAGGTGGAGGCCTGGCTGTACCTGTCCCACAGGCACAGACCAGAGACCATGGGGGTGGGGGGACAGATCCAACCCCTCCTGTCACTCAAGACACAGAGACACTCAGAAATAGGTGGCAGGCCGAGTCGCAGAGCCTCAGAGCTGACTGCAGCCCCAGCCAAACTGGCATAGTCTCTGATGATGGAAGTGCTGTGACTAGCCCCTGTCCCTCTGCTGAACACCACGTCACAAGGAGTGGAGGTCCCACCTCACTCACTGGACTAGCATGCTTTCTGATGCTGCAATCACCACAATAACATCCCTTACCCCTTTCTTAGTTTCCTCCAGTGACGAGGGGCTCCCTGCTTCACTGACGGTGCATTTGTCTTTAAAACAAGCTCAACCCCACAGACACAGAACAAAGAGCTTGGGAGTCTGGCAGAGCTACACTGAGTTCTGGCCACGCACATACGGCAATGTGACCTGAATCAGTTCAGCGGCTCCGGGATCCCAGCGCCCACCCTTTAAGCAGGAGTGGGACCCCCTCCATCCTTGCTCCCCTGTCTGGTCTGGTCCTTCTACTGGAGCCTCAGGATGAGGAGGGAGGGTGGGCGATGGGAGGAGGCCTTGGGAGGAGCATGGTGGTCCCGACCTTCCCCTGTCGCTGCTCTGTGGGCATCTCTCCCTGGAGAGTGGACCTGGGTGAGGGGCTGCACTCAGGGGAGGGGGTGAGTATTTCCTACTCAGGTCAGAATGTCATTAAAGTGCCACAGCATCCCTGATCACAGACTTGCTGGCACATCGTGCAGCTGTGACAATGGACAGATCTCACCAAGCCAGGCAGCAGTCGTGGCAACGACAGTCATCATAGCAATGACAGTAAGAGTAACAGCCCTGGTGGACACCCAGTCCCGGCAGACGCTGCTCTGAGTGCTTCGTTTGTGATCATTCGCTGGTCCCCCCCCCTTCCCCCACCCCACCCCCTCCCCCCCTCCCTCCAAGAAGCTATTCTCTCATTGTCTCCAGTTTCCAGTGAGGTTAACCCCTTGCCCCGAGGTCCCCCAGCTCATGCCAGGCTGAGCTGGTGACAGGGATGTTCCAGGCCACTAGGCTGAGCTGCTTTCTCTGATCTGATCTATTGATAGGATTTCTGTGTAAGATTTTGTTCAGCAAAAAGTATTGATGTTTAAAAGAGAGACATACTTCCGCATGCTTGATTCTGTCCAATCACCACCATGCAACACACACACACACACACACACACACACACATCACATTTTATAAACCAGGGGAAGGAGCGTTTTAAGGAAATCTTCTTGGGGAGAACCGAGAAGATTGCTCTGCTCCATGTAGGGAGTGCCGCCCATGGGTGGGTTCTGGGCTGGGCAGACTGCCCTCATCTCTGCTGGACTGGCCACGCCACCCAGGGCAGACACAACCCCCCTGCTGGGGAGGCGCTTGAGGTTCAGAGGACCTGGAGGTCCCTTCTGCACATTGGTCAGAGCTGATGGGACTCAGATATGTGTGGCTGTCCCATCCACAGCCAGTTACCTCCCTCTCTGCTGGCCTCTGCCCATCGGGCTCTCCTGCTGGTGGATTAACTACAGAGGTGGCAGACAGCAGAAGGATAGGTGGACAGGACCACTCAGGGTGGCCTGGAGTCCTCGGGGCATCCTCCTGGCTGAGAAGCAGGTGAGCTGGGGATGACCTGGGCCAGGACCTTCAGTCCCGACCGGTTCCTGGCCAACCCCCTGGCCTGTACTTCGGCATCTCATCTGTAGGAAGAGAGCAGAGGCCTCTCTCCCTGCCAACCTCAGGCTGGCCTGTGGGAACTGAGACAAAGCCAGCTGTGTCACAGCGTCAAGCTTGTAACACACGCCTGTCCAGACAGCGCCCTGAGCCTCGGGGTTGACAATGTGCTGAGCCCAGACCCGGTGTTGGCCGCCAACAGCTCACAGCTCAGCCCTTTCCAAGAAAACTGCCCGTAGTCGATGAGAGCCTCAGCCTGGGGACTTACAGCTTCCCCTGGAGGACCCCAGACAGTGCCCCATGGACAGGGGAAGGCTGTCCCCGCCTCAGGGAGGAGCATCTCTGAGCCCCAGGGTCCCAGCACTGGTAGCAGGGGGGGCACGCCCCCTCCTCGGAGTGGGGGAAAGTCAGGATCAGGGGACGTGGGGAGGCGCTGACTGCTGAGACCACTTTTATCTTTCTCGGTGTGACGTCCTGATGTGGCTGTAAAATCACACACACACAAACACGCAAATGCGCACACGCAAGTACATTCCTAAGAGTGGCCCCTAACATGGATGCATGATGACGTCTGAGTATCAGCCAGACACTTGCTCTTGGCAGAGCCCCCGGACTCCCTCCCTGGACAGTGGCAGGGAAATCTCACCAGCTGGTTTCACGTGGTGACTTGGGACCCAGAGGGCACATCGCCTAGTACAAATGCCTTGCTTTACAGTCGGGGACACTAGTGTCTGAGGAGCGGGGGCCACCTCTCCATGGCCCTCAGGGCTGAGCTGAGGCCCTGGCTGCCTGATGCTGAATCCAGGACAGGAGACTCCACCCTGTCTCTGAGCATGGACACCAGAGGTGCCTGGTCGGAGTGAGGTCCTGCTGGCCCGAAGCTTCCAGGCTGTTCTAAGAGAAATGCCTGCTGCAGGCATGAGGGTGGCTTGTGCTGGAGTGCCCACCTTGGGGTGGGACATGGACAGGGCAGTGTGGTTTGGACACATCAATGTAGAACTTGCTGATGTACTTGATATGGGTGGTGAGGCAGAGGGGGCAAGGGTGACCCCGAAGCTTTTGGCCCAGCTAGGGGTGGCCCCTTGTTCTGGATGATTACTCCTTGGAAGAAAAGCTATGACCAACCTAGAGAGCATATTAAAAAGCAGAGACATTACTTTGCCAACAAAAGTCCGTCTAGTCAAGGCTATGGTTTTTCCAATAGTCATGTGTGGATGTGATAATTGGATGATAAAGAAAGCTGAGCACCAAAGAATGAATGCTTTTGAACTGTGGTGTTGGAGGAGACTCTAGAGAGTCCCTTCGACTGCAAGGAGATCCAACCAGTCCATCCTAAAGGAAATCAGTCCTGAATATTCATTGGAAGGACTGATGCTGAAGCTGAAACTCCAAACTTTGGCGACCAGATGCGAAGAGCTGACTCATTGGAAAAGACCCTGATGCTGAGAAAGATTGAAGGCAGGAGGAGAACGGGATGACAGAGGATGAGATGGTTGGTTGGCATCACCGACTATGGACACGAGTTTGAGTAAACTCCAGGAGTTGGTGAAGGACAGGGAGGCCTGGCGTGCTGCAGTCCATGGGGTCGCAGTCCAAAGAGTCGGACATGACTGAGCAACTGAATTGAACTGAACTGAACTCGTTCTGGAGAGGCAAAGGGTGGTGTTCTGACCACAGCTGATGGCTTGGAGATGCCTGTTAGCGATGCCCTGCAGGGGTTTTGGAGGCCACGGCAGATCTGAGTGTGGAATCTGCAGAAGACGCCAGGGCAGGGGTATATGGGGGGTAAGTGTGGTATGTGAAGTTGTGAGACCAGGTGGGATTGGGAAGAGAAAAGGAAGAGCCATGGCTTCAGGGAACATCCCGCCCCAGTGCTGTGAACCCCAGAGGGAAGGTGGGGAAGGTGAGCAGAGCCGCTGGAGAGGCCAGTGGGAGGTAAGCCTGCCCTTTGACAGGTGAGGAGATTGAGCCTCGGCCCCAGAAACACAGCCAGGACAGCGGAGCCAGACTGTGAACTCAGAGTCCTTGATCATGAACTTCAGAACATTTAAACGTTCCTTAGAATGCCCTACCGTCTTCCAGGTGGTCAACACCTATACATCCTTCAAGAGCCAGCTCAAAATCCCCTCGTCTGTGAAACACTTCTTGCTCCCTCTGGTGCCCATTTCCCCACTGTGATTCCGTAGGCGCTTAGTCACACCTCCACTTTAGAACTTAGCCTCAGGACCATGGTTCATGAGCCCCCTGGGCTGTGAGCTCCCTGAGGTCAGGGAATGGGCTCTGTTCCCACCTTCTTCCCTCAACTTGCCCAGAACTCAGCATTTGAGGGGCTCTCTGAAAGCTTGAGGGCTTGCTGAATGGATGGATGGATATAGGGATGAATGAGTGAGTGGGTGGGTAGGTGGATGTGTGGATAGGTGTTCAGGTGGATAAAAGGGTGGATTTAATAGTGGATAAACATATGGGTAAGTGGTTAGTTGAATGGATGGGTGAGTGGATGATGGATACATGGATGGATGGATAGATGGATGACTATAGGGATGAATGGCCCATGGATGGTTGGATGGATGGATATATAGATGAGTGTGTAGGTGTATGGGTAGGTGATGAATGGGACCATGAATGGACAGATAAATATACAGGTAAATATATATACTTGGATCAGCAGTTGGATGGGTGAGTGGATAGATGGATGGATGGATGGATGGATGGATGAATGCAGGCATGATAGAAAGACAACAAAATTTGTAGTCAAGATATTTAGAATTCTGTCCTAGCCTCACTCTTGAGCTGCCTGGCAAGCATCACACATTTCCTATTGCTGGTCCCTTGGCTCCTCACCTTTCCCATGGAGAGGGGTGACCAGTTGTCTATCTGCTGGGACTCTGTGAGGCTCACAGTGTCCGGGAGAGTGGCTGAGGGATGGCACAGGGCCATGTACATGTGAGGTGGCTCCCAGAAACCTGGCAGAGTATGCACCACCGTGGAGTTCTCTTTGCCAGAAATCACCTCCAAAACATACATCGAGGGAACATAATTTCCACATGGCTGGTTTTAAAACCAAGTAATTAAGTGGTTTTACAGTCAGTTTTTAAAACAAGCTCTTTAAGTTATGAGTATAAAGCATGTCCCTATAATAGCCAAGTTGTTCTGTTTTGTGATTTCTATTGTAATGGATTTTATAATTAGCAGGGGAAAAAAATCTATCAGGGCTGAGGCCACTCCATTGAACTTGATTTTTGGCTTCGTGTGATCTAGCCAACCAACAGAGGTAGGGCTCCCTCAAGACTTGACCCATGTGGAGGCTTGTAGTGGTGTGAGGTGTAGAGGGTGACTGATACAGACATAGGACCGCCCACCTAGAATGGAGGGAAGCCAGGGCTATGGCTGTGTGCATGTGTGTGTGTTCCTGTAGGTGTGCGTGGGGGGTGCTCAGAGGAGGGGGAATGAAAGGAAGCCTCCTGATGAAGGCTATATCCCTGGAACCTACAGTAGTGCCAGGTAAGTCTCTGAAAAATAGTATTGAGAGGGAGGGGGAGTAGATGGATGGATGGGTGGATGGATGAATGGTTGGATGGGTAGATAAATGGATGGATGGATGAATGGGTGAATGGATGGATGGGTGGATGGATGGATGGATGGAATGGATGAATGGATGGATGAATGGATGGGTGGGTAAATGGATGGATAGATGGATGAATGGGTGAATGGATGGGTGGGTGGATGGGTGGATCGTTGGGTGGGTAAACGGATGGATGGATGGATGGGTGAATGGATGGGTGGATGGTTCGATGGGTAAATGGATGGGTGGATGGAGGGGTAGATAAAAGGATGGGTGGATGGATGGGTGGGTAGGTGGATGAATGAATAAGTGAATGGATGAATGTGTGAATGGATGGGTGGATGGATGGATGGGTGGGTGGAGGGATGAGCAGATGAATTTCAAATTTCAGGATGGCAGGGCTCAGATCCACCATCTAGGGCCTCTTACCTGGGCAGTGAGTAGCAGTTTGTACTAAGAAGTCAATGAGAGTGTATGGAATTGGAGGAATTCCTAATTCGCCAGTCCCTGCGATAGCTCCACGAGCAGTGTCCCAGGGGTCACTCCTGGAGAGCTGTGTGGGTTGCATCGCTCATTTGGCCCGAAACACCCCTCTTCTGTGATGCTAACCTCAGACGCATCCTTCCATCGGGGCCAGTGTCCCTTAGTTCCTGAACGTGTCTTGGCACACTCCTGCGAGCAGGGCTGAGTTGCCTCTCTGACAGGGTGGCCTGGGCTTGCCTTGCTGCACAACCATGCCCATCTGGGTCCAAAAAATTAAAGTCTGTCGCGGTTTCCATTGTTTCCTTGATGGAGAGGTGTGTGTTAGCACACATAGGGAATCAATAAGTACATTTTAATTCCTGATGTATTTTCAAGGCAGCTGACCCAGCCTGAGATCCCTGATGTTTGTCCATTCATCAGGAAACAGTCCCTCTGCCCCAAATGCTAGGTTCCCCTTCAGCGCCTAAGTGGCCCCAGTGTCTGTGGGCCCAGCCAGCCCTGGGACCCTGAGTGCCTGGTAAGCAGCGTCTGCGGCTCCTTGGCAGAGGGGAGGGGCGGGGAGGGAGGCTCCGCCTTCAGGGGGACGAGCCCTGGCCCAGGGGCGGTGCTGCTGGCCTTGGTCCTGGCTCCAAGAAGGGCTCCTCCCTCCCCCTCTTCCCTCCCCCTCCTCCCTCTCTCTTCCTCCCCTGCTTCCCTTCCCCTCCCTCCTCTCCCCTCCTCTCTCTGCTCTGAGAGTTACAGCTTTCATTATTTCAGGTGCCTACTGTGGGGGCAGGCCCATACCAGGGCTTAACTTGTATTATCTCCTCATCCTGGCAGCTATCCGCAGGGTGGGATTAAAGGCATCATGGATGGGAAGGTACACAGCAAATTGGAAATTGCTGTAGTGATGTGGTGGGTTATTACCGATATTGCTTTCTGCCAACAGAACAGGCCTTGATGGAGAGGTGAGGTGTGGGGTGGGCGGAGGTGGGGGGGCCCTGTGGAGACCTGAACACACTGGCCCAGCCACTCCTTTGCAGGTTTCAGGGGAGGGATGATGGGGACCCCAGAGCAGGTCCGGTTTTTGGGGGATTCGGGTGAAAGCTTGGGGGCTGTGGCCCCGCACTCCCCTCCCCTGCCCTGGTGCCTGGTGGTGCACGGTCGCTCTGCGGGGGACACCGAGGTGACTCAGGTCGAGACCTGTCCCCCAGGAGATGGAGAGAGCCCCGTCTGCTCTCCCAGCACTGGCCATGGACCAGGCAGGGGGCAGCAGGAGGGCATGGCTGGCAGAAGCCCTAGGGATGTGAGCGAGGGGGCATCTCTGCCCCACCCCCAGGCTCCACACCCACGCCTCCCTCCCAGGCTTTCTCCCTGCAACCTCCACGAAACCGTCTCGGGTTCCTGTTCTGTCCCATCGGGGCGACCTCTTTGTTTCATGACCAAACTCCCAACATCCTGGCTGCAGCCACTCACGTGGGCCTCCAGCCCAGCCTTCTCCTGGGCAGCCCCGGGAGTTAGGAGCCTGGGACCAGGCTTGGTGACCCTGCTCTGAACGGACCAGAGAGTCACCCTTTTGGCGTGCAGGCCACACAGCCTCAGTCCTTGCTGCTCACGGATGGATGCGGCCTGGGAGCGGCCATGGCTGCCAGCAGACAGATGGGGGAAATCCCACAGCTGTGTGGAACCGAACATCTGTTCACACGTCGGGAAAGATGAGCACACTTTAAATTTTTAAAACCATTTAAATTGTTGTCCTACCATTTGGAGAAATAACCGGGCACATCCTTCCCTCTGGAGGGACGCGGATGGGCAGGGCAGTGATGCCCTCTGCTCCAAACACGCACGTGGACGAATGAAACCCCTGCGGATGGAGAATGCCTCCCTTCTGTGGGCCCAGCTGGGTTCCCGAGGGGACTGGAGGGTGGGGGGGACCCCATGAACAGGAGGGACCCCACGAACAGGAGGTTCCGGGCTTGTCCGAGTGCCTTGCCCCCACCCACCCGATCACCCTGGGGCCGCGGTCCTAGTTCCTCTGGATTTTGCTGACCCCCAAGCTCCCAGCTTCAATGCTCCCCCCGCCCCCACAGTACCAGGACCCACTGGACCCACGCAGTTCCACGCGGGGTGCTGGGTGGTCACGCTCTCTGGTCCTCAGACGCGGTGCCCTTTGGAGAGAACCGTCACCCAGTCTCAGGGTGTCTGCGTTTTCCCGGTGCCAGCAGCGGTGGGCGCGGGCCGCTTACACGGGCCGGGCGCTGAGCTCCTGGGGGCCCCGGCCCTCCCGCACCCACTCATGTGCACAGGTGGGGGGCAGGGGTGTGCGTGGCCAGGTGCCCAGTGACTAGACGTCCTTCTGAACCACCGGGAACTGAAGGACAGCCTGAGTCAGCAGCTCGAAAGCCCACACCAGGCTGGCAGCCCTGGGTGCCAGGGGCTCTGAGTCCCGCCCTGCGCCTCCCCAGCCCGAGACAGCGCCCGTCACAGCCCGCCGCGGGAACGCGAGCGTCTTCTCACCCGGGCGCGGCCCGTGCGGGCGGGGATCCCGGAGGGGGCCTGACGGGTGCTGGATGGGCTGCCGGGCAGTGGGCGCCGAGTGTGCCCCTACACACACGTTACACATAACACACCTGCACACACACCACACACACACATTACACGTAGCACACATGCACACACACGTTACACATAACACACATGCACACACACCACACACACGTTACACATAACACACATGCACACACACCACACACACATTACACATAACACACAGGCACACACATTACAGATAACACACACGCACACACACCACACACACATTACACATAACACACATTACACATAACACATGTTACACATAACACACCTGCACACACACCACAGACACATTACATGTACCACACACTCCACACACACATACATTACATGTAACACACATTACACATAACACACACCTGCACACACACCGCACACCATACACATTACACATAACACACACATGCGTACACACAACACCCATTACACACCACATACCACACACACCACCCACATTACACATAACACACACCTGCACACACAACACACATCACACACATTACATTTAACACACACCTGCACACACAACACACACTTCACACACACGTGCACACATTACACACCATACACCTCACACATATACACACGTTACACACACATATGTTACACATAACACGCACCTGCAGACACACACCACACACACGCATTACACATACACACACATACACCACACACCCACGCATTATACAGAACACACATAAACCATACACCACATACACACACCCCTCACATAAACACACACCACATTACACACACGCACACACACGCACACACACACACCAGACATCATGCACACCCATACACACCTCACACCTCATGTGCACACAAATGTCACACACATACACACCACACACACATCATATACATATATTACACCACACACACACACATATTACACTAGACACACACACACCACACACACACACACACGCGCGTGCGCACGCGTCCCTTGGTCTGCGTTTGTAAGGCACTCGGGAACCTTAGGGACCCCCAGTCACCCGTCCACAGGAGAAAGGACCTCAGCTGCGGCCTGAGTGCTTCCCAGACAAGAACAGGCTGCTGGTCTGGGGGTCCTGGCCCACATACGAGCAGAGTCAGCTTCAACTCTACAAACAAGTCAGGAAACGCAGCCCGCCGGCCTCATTCTGAGCGCCACCCGAGCAGAGGGGGGGAGGGCGCAGAGGGGCGCAGGCAGTCCCACGGCAGGACGCGGCCCCACGCCCTCGGCCCCCGCGCGTCTCCTCACAGAGGGGGCATCTCAGCACCACCCGCCCAGTGTCTGGGGGGTACCCAGGGAGGCTGGGCAGTGGGGTGGGCCGGGAACCCGACTCCCCAAATTTCCTTCTCCAGCAAGTCCCCACTCGACAACAGCTAACTGCATCTTTTGAATGCACTGGCACTCAGTCGTTTCAGAGCTGGTAAGATTTCCAAAAAAGTCCCCGACACCGAGAACTTGACTTAGCATGTCTTGCGCTAATTAGTCTGGGGGTCCCACGGAGGCGGTCCGGGGAGAGGGCATTAGCAGGCTGATCATCAGCTTCATGATTGGAAAACGGGCCCGGGGATGATTATGGTCAAAAATTCATTGGACTGTTCGCCCGGAGCACAATTGCCAAGTAATGAAGGAAATCAGATGCCAGGTTGCGTTAGCCAAAAATGAAACACAAAGCAAGAGGCAGAGAGCATCTGTGCTCGGAGACGGACGGGCGCCATCCAAACAGGCTGGGGAGAGAAGGCGCTGACCAGTGAGGCTCCAAAGACAGGTCACCACGAGCTCACCCTCCTGGCTCGGCTCATCTCACCTCCCCAAGCTCATCCTCAGCTGATGGGGGTTGGGGGTGGGACATAAATAGTCCCTGACCCTTCCTCAGGCCCGTGTCCATGCTCATGGCTGCTCTGGCCCCGAGGCTTCCATTCTGATCATTTCCCTGCCAGGCCCTGGGCCAAGGCCACAGAGCAGGACACAGTCCCTGCCTCCGGAAGCCCTTTTTAACGTGGTGGGGGAAGGATGAGGAGAGGACGCCCAGAGGTCTAGGGAAAACCTAGAAGGGAAGCATCTGAGCCTGTAGGGTACATCCGGGAGGCTTCCTGAAAGTGGTGACAGCCACGGTGGGTGCTGAAGACTAAGTTCACCAAGGGGAGCTGAGGATGGGGTGAGCAGGGTGGCCCCACGAGGATAACCAGGTGGTGGGCAGGCACGCACAGCGCATAGTGGTTGCCCGGGCATGTCTGCAGGCTGGAGGGGCCCTGGGTCCAGGCTTTCAGCTTCCATCACAATCTGTGAGAATGGAAGCCTTGTGTAAGAAGCACTGGGGTGGCGTGTTTGGGGAGGGCCATGAATGGGCAGGGCCAGTGGCTTTGAAGCAGGGTGGGCACATGGTCAGATCTGGTTCTGGAGCAGGCTTGGCACCTAGAAGGTGGCTTATGGGCAGCTGCCAGACCAGAGTGCAAGACCTCCCGTCTCATCCTCCCTGCCTGCCTCTCCGAGTGGCCCCTGGCAGGCTCCAGCCTTGACCTTCTAACCAACAGAGCAAGCATGGGGATTAATGCCGCCCTGAGATCCCACCTGCTCTGCGACCCTAGTGATGCAAGGTAGCCCAGTGGAGAGAGCCAGAGAGACTTTGCTGGAACCTCAGACCCACCCACAATTGGATAGAGCTGCCTTGAGAAAAAGTCCCTTCCTTCTCTGAGCCCGTTTTGTCTGTGAGGCCAGAGTCTAAATTCCTGGCACCTAGGACTGTCAATGAAGTTGATGTGGTGCTGGAGAAGACTCCGGTTGTAGTGTTGGAGAAGACTCTTGAGTGTCCCTTGGACTGCAAGAAGATCCAACCTGTCCATCCTAAAGAAATCAGTCCTGAATATTCATTGGAAGGAGTGATACTGAAGCTGAAGCTCCAATCCTTTGGCCACCTGATGCGAAGAACTGACTCATTGGAAAAGACCCTGATGCTGGGAAAGATTGAAGGTGGGAGGAGAAGGGGATGATAGAGGATGAGACGGCTGGATGGCATCACTGACTCAATGGATATGACTTTGAGTAAGCTCCAGGAGTTGGTGATGGACAGGGAGGCCTGGTGCGCTGCAATTCATGGGGTCACAAAGAGTCAGACACGACTGAGCAACTGAACTGAACTGAACTGAGGACTGTCGTTAAAGAGGAGATGAGGCCATCTCTACAACACGAAGAATCCAGGAGTGCTTGGAGCCAAAGAAGGAAGGGCAGGAGAGCTGACGGCTTCCTGGAGGAAGAGTGACACGGGCTGAACTGGGAGGAGGGAACAGTCCATAATGCAAGACTTCTCCTAGGTGACCTCTCCACCTCGCCCTGAGGACCCACCTCCAGAGCAGAGCACGTCTCCCAAGATGAACTCATTTAAATGCTGGACACAAATTTCTTTTCATTGCCGAAAGGTCAGTGAAAGATACAAATGAACTCCAGAAACCCAGAGAGAGCGCTTTTGAGGATGGCAACCCACATCTTTCTAAGTGCAAATCTGTGGCCAGACCACACAGCCAATTAAAATAGCAAAGTCAAAAGCTATCAGTGGGGCTTTTCATCAGCAAACAGGTGACAGGGAGATGGATCCTGGTCTTGGGGCTCGCGGGCCCTAAACTGGACACCCGTAGTTGAATAGCTTCAAGGAAAACTCAAGGGCTTCCCTGGTGTACAGTGGCTAAGACTCCACCTGCCAATGCAGGGGGAACGCAGGTTCGATCCCTGGTCCGGGAAGACTCTACATGCCATGGAGCAACCAGAGCCCACGGGCCACGCCTGCTGAAGTCCCCATGCTCTAAAGCTCATGCTCTGCAACGTGAGAAGCCTGCTCACTGCAGCTAGAGACGCCCGGCACAGAACAAAAGCCCAGTGCAGCCAGAGATTAACTAATTAAAAAATGCATCTAATTTATACATATATATATATTTATTTATTTAATTTATACATGGGCTTCTCTTGTGGCCCAGATGGTAAAGGATCCACCTGCAATTCGAGAGGCCTGGGTCTGATCCCTGAGTTGGGAAGATCCCCTGGAGGAAAGCATGGCAAGCCACTCCAGTTTTCTTGCCTGGAGAATCCCATGGATAGCGGAGCCTGGTGGGCTACAGTTCATGGGGTCGCAAATCACGATCATGCGACTAAGCGCACAATTTATATATCTATTTAATTAATATATACATTTATTTATATATATAAAGGAAAGCTCACTATGCAGAATATGATTCAGCAGTGGCAGCTCCAGCCTCACCCCATTTATTCAGAAATGCAGTCAAGGGGTCCCCAACAGCCCTGGGGGTTCCCATAACATTTTGATGGATGGTGTGACGACAGGTGCTAACATGTGCAGTGGATGCTACGCTTGGGGTCATGATCAACAGCTCAGCCCTCCCATCCTGGCAGCACCGCTACATGCTATGCCCGCTCTGCAGAGGGTGGCATGAAGTGGGCACAAATGGGGCACAGCCAGTGGGGCCCAAAGAGACAGCCCCAAGGACACAGGTGTGCCTGTTCTGGGGAAAGTGCAGAAGCTACGCCTTGTTAGAAGTCCGCCACCAGAAAGGCACCCTGGAAAATTCTGAGAGGAGTGAGTGAGTCTTGCAAAGCGGCCACTCCCAACAAAAAGCCAAGTCAGACTGAGACGCAGGCATGCCAGGGAACCGTCTCAGCTTGAGTGACAGCTGCTGGGGTCTTGAGGCCACAGGGACAATCCTTTAATACATACTAAAGAAATGCAATCCACAGTCAAATGGGTTTGAACGGATATCATCCATGGCTAGAAAGACTCAGGCACTCTTCTCCAACAGGCCATAAAGTGCAAATTGTTCTGTGATTTAAAGCAGCTCCTCACTGGAATAACTCAACTGCTGCTCAGCTTAAAGAGTCATAAGATCTTTATATCCAAGCCACTGAAACTCTGATTTAAAGAGTAAATTATTATGGAGACGGGCTGGTCCGTGGGAACGGAAATGGACAGGTCCAAGTTTAAGGGCTTGAGATGAAAGAAACACTGTACCCTGACTTGTATAGCTGGTGCCCCCTCTCTGGCCCGAGGGAACCCCACTCTCCTCGCCCTGGAACCCTATGTGTGTTCCATCTGTGACTATCTTGATGCAGGTCCCCGGACCATCTCCACTGTGATCACCTCCTGGAGGACTGTTTGTGGGCTTTTGAGGCTGTTCTGCTGCCTGACTATTCACTAGCAGCATCCTGCTGCCCTTGTCAGGGGAGTCTACGTGACCCAACTGTGCATTCCCCGCCCCCACCCCGACTTTGGCGCCACCAGAATGGACACGGAGATGCACACGTGTTTTACAAACATGTGACGAATGGAACTGAACAGAGAGGAGAGGCAGGTGTGAGATAGCAGGTTTTCCTGAAAAGTCCGCCTGGGGAGACATCGTTTTACTGCAAGAGTGCACGCTGAATGACATCAAATTCCTCACTACATGAACAACCACCAAGCTTAATTAAAAGTACCTTAAAGTATTTTAAAGGGCATCACTGAGCTGGCAAGGACATAGGGAGGTTTAGAGGTCAAAACACAAAGTGTTCGTGGAGTAGCCTAGAGCCAGCTTTCCTTAGTGGATCCGCCACATCCTGGAGGGACAGGTTCCAGAGCTGTAGCCATCTTCCTCTTCTTTCTAATGATGAAACCCTCAACTTTCAGCTGGACATCTGACCACACTTCTTAGACTCCCCTGAAACTTGGGGTGACTATATAACTATGTTTGACCCAAGAACATGAGTAGAGTGCTGTGTGAGCCCTGGAAAGTGTCCTTAAAGTGACAGCGTGTTGTCCTTCACTCCCTTTCTCCTTCCCAATAGCTGGAATATGGACACACTGGCTGGCATTGCAGCAGCCACTCTGGACTGTGAGGAACCTGAATGAAGCATGAAGACGAAACCTGAACCCCTCGTGCTGAGGGTCATCAAATCAGCCCCGCAATGACCGCTGCCAGATTTATTGGTCATAAGAGAGGAACAGACTAGTAAGCATCTCCTTAAGTAAGTCATGCTGGTTTGGGTTTGTATGTTAGTATTTATGCCTGAAATGAATTCTAACACAATGGGAGACCTTGGATGTCTGTTTTGATGGCTGCATGCGAGGAGGGGGTCAGGAGACAAAGCCAAGAAAGGGAACCCAGTAGGAAGCCCTCTGCCCAAATCTGGGACCCCAGAGGGCTATGTGTTTGGTGTAAGGGTGAAGTAGAGAGAAAATGATGATGTAGAAAAAAATCTGGCCCATCTTTATCTTGTCCCTGGGAAGAGGAGTCAAGTGCATACAAACACACATACACAAGACAGACATACACCCATCTCAGGCAAGATCATTGCTAGAAGGATGAAAGTTCACTAATTTAATGATAAAAGTTTCCCTTTACAAGAAAGATATAACATTATGTAATATTCTAATCTCAGAATATAGACTCAAAATAAATGAAAAGTTGACAGAACTACAAACAAAAATGTCACAAATCTACATTCATTGTAGAAATTTTAGTACATCTCTCTCAACAATCAGTAGGCAAGTAGACAGAAAATAAGTGAGTCTATGGAAGATTCAAATGACAGTTTAAACAAGCTTGATCCAAGTATATGTTCGAGGTGCTCTAAACAACTAGGGAACACCGTTCTTTGGGGGAACTTAGGGAACGTTCAGCATAATACACCACACACTGTGTCCAAAAGCAAGTTTCTACCAATTTAAAGGACTCATGCAGGTCACATGCTCTGTGTGGCCACTTGGGTGGCTGGCAGAATAACAGCTGCCCAGAGACGGCCAGGCTCTAATCCTCGGAAACAGGAAGGATGTTGTCTTTCACAGCCAAAGGGACTTTGCACGTGAAATTACATGGAAGATCTTGAGACGGGAAATTATCCTGGATTATCTGGGTGGGCCTCATACAATCACAAGTGTCCTTATAAGAGGGAGGCAGGAGGGTCAGAGGGAGAAAAGGAGCTATGTCCGCAGAAGTGGAGGGTCTGAATCAGATTGGAGATGCTCTGTTCCCGGCTTTGAAGGTGAGGAAACAGCCACAAGCCAAGGAATGCAGCTAGAGGCTGGAAAGGGTCAGGAACAGAGTCTCTAGCAGAGTCCATGCAAGGGGCACGGCCCCATAAACACCACAATTATCAGCTCACTGAAACCCATTTCAGATGTCCGGCCTCAAGACTTCTGTGAAAGAATAGATTCCTGCTGTTTCAGCCACCACCTTTGTATTGAGGTGCCATGGCAGCTACTGGAAACCAGTACACATACCATCACATTAGCCACTGACTAAAGAGACGGTTACAGGGACCTCCCCGGCGGTCTAGCAGTTAAGACTCCGGGCTCCCACTGCAGAGGATGCAGGTTCGATCTCTGGTCGGGGAACTAGGACCCTGCGTGTCAAGCAACGCGGACAAAAAAGAAAGAAAGAAGGTTGCACCAAACCCTCATACACGTAAACACGCAGGAAGCCTTCCCTGGCTCTCGCTGACGTTCTTAGATGATGTCTGAGCTCTCGAGCAAGCACCCGGCCCTCCCCACAACCTGGCCCCTGCCCCTCCCGCCCCCTCACAGATCTCCCAGCTGTTCCCCATCAACACTCAGAGGGAGCTCGGAGCTGCCCTGGGCAGGACCGGAGTCACAGGCAGTGTTGCCAGATGGGACCGGGCCTGTATGAGGTGTATGCAGTTTGCGGGGCCGCCTGGGGGCAGACAAGCTAGAGCAGTGAAGGGACCCACCACCCGGGCGGCCTTTGGGGTCAGGGGTGACCCAGTGTTGAAGGTCCGAGTGTCGCAGCTGACTCCGCCTGGTGCCCGCCACGCCTCCAGCCCGTAGCCCTGTCCTCCGAGATCCACAGGCAGGCGGGCCGGCTGGGGTGAGGGCATCCCCAAGGCTGCTGAGCGAGCCGCCCGTGTCAAGTGTAGAGTGCCCGGCTCAGTGCCTGGCGCCGGGACAGCGGTCACTTCCGTGGTCACATGTGCCGCTCGGAGCCCACGCCGACCCCCTCCCGGCCCCGGCTGGCTAGGTTGGCAGCAGCTGAAGGGCGACGGGGTGCATTCTGGAGTCGGGCTGATTCTACTCAGCAACTCATGAGCCCCGCGGGCCTGCGGGGAGCCAGGCCTGGGCTACCAGGCCAGCGCGGGGCCCACTCTGCAAAAGGAAGCTTCATCCCCTCCTGACAGCCTGCTTCCCACGGAGGACAGGTCTCGGCGAGGCTTCTCCCAGCTGCCTTCCTTGCCCTGCACTTCAGTCCAGGCATCTGCAAGAGCATCCGTGCGGGGCCACACCGAAGCCAAGGCGGCCCAGGCCCCTGGGGGGCAGGGTTTCCATGCAGGGAAACAGTTATGACTGGCCTTCTTTTCCATCTGACAGAGGCGGCCAGCCCCCAGGCCCAGCCCCGTGTGACAGTTCCTCCTATAACACTGTGTCATTGCTTCTCGGGGTCTCCTCCTGGGGTTCTCCAAATGCAAAGAGCTGTGCCCCTTACTCTGAACCCCCGGGGCATCCTGTGAGCCCCCCACCACTTGAATAGGGTGGCTTACGGAGTCTCTCCACTCAGCCAGTGAGCCCCTGCATTCCGCCACAGGCGGGACTGGACTGGCCCCTGGGGTAACCTGACACCTGTCTCATCAGCTGCCCACCCCCCACCCCCCAGGCAGGGCGTTGCCGCATGGTGCCCAGGGCCAGGCCGTCTCCTGCAACTCTGGGTGGCGTGGGTGCGGACGACAGAGACCCCAGCACGGCGCCAAATGCCCGTGGAGGTGGGGATGCCTGAACCAAGACGCAACCACTCCCGGGATCCCGGAGCTCCCGGAGCAGGCCCCCCTCTCAACGGCTCCCCAAAGGCAGGCAGGCTTCCTCCTGGAACATCGTTTTAAGATTACATTAAAAAAAAGTTAACAAGCTTGTCTGGGCGGGTGGGGCTGGAAAAGGGTTAGCGCACAAAAGAAGAGAAAATCTGAAAGAACAGGTTCTTCCAGGCCAATTTACCCATAATTGGGTATCTTTTTGCGCCTGCTAATTAAACAGCGTTTTTCCCCGAGTCAAAGAGCCAAGTCTTGGCACGGAAGGGGACTTTGAAGACAGAATGGGCAAGTCTCTACAAAGACCCACCTGAGCCGAGAGCACCGTCTGGGGCAACAGAGAAAAGACACAGCCCTCCGGAGGCAGAGTCGTAAGTCACACCTCCTGCCTTCAGCATCTTCCCGGGTCCCTCTGCACCCTCTTCTCTCCCAGAAAACGGCCCTCAAACACCCCCTGCTGTACACTTCTGAGCCAGGCTCACAAACCCACTCTTGATATACTTGATTTCTGCTAATCCAGCGTGGAGTTCTTGTCCATCTTCTGAAAGCAGCAGAACTGATGAAAAGGTGCCTCATGCTCCTGTCAGATCGGAGAGGAGGAACTCTGCGCGTGCCAATGAAAAATCTCATTTGCAGCCTTGCAGCCCGAATGGGTGTCTGCCACTTCCTGCAACAGTAACACACGATGGGGAGGGGTGGAAAGGGCAGCTGCTGGGCACTTGTGCGTCCCCCCAGGCCCAGGGAGGGCCACGCAGACGCTAGGCCGCGACCCCCGAGGGCAGACACTGGCCTCCGCACCCAGCGCACCAAGAACTATCCAAGTGTAGCCTGGTGCCCGGCGCCCGTAAGTGTTCAGTTCGCGCCTGTGAGTGTGCAGATACTAGAATAAACAGACCCACCCCCCACCTGTATCCGGCCGTGTAGAGAGGAGGAAGCCACCGAGTCCTGGCCTCCAGGTGCTGCAGTAGAGTAAGTCTTTCTCCGTCTTCCTCCCGGTTCCTGGCGCACACACAGGTCGTAAGATCTGGGAAATCTCCAGGGTGACGAGAGTGGCTTTTGTGTGCTGATGACACCGTGGGTGGCTGGTGGCCCCTGGATAGCTTCAGGATGGCGGCTCACCAGCAAACAGGCTGGTCCAAATGGACAGCCCCCCTCCGCCCTTGTCTCCAGAAAAGGGAGAGCTAGAGCTTCAGTTCAATAACCAGGGGTCAGTGATGGAAGCCGTCAGCACATAATGAAACCTTCACACCCCCCCCAGAGTGGGTCTCCAGAGCTTCCTGGTCGGCGAGCCAGCACCTCCCATGTAGGCGCTGGGAGGGTGATGCTCCCAGAGAGGGCGTGGAAGCCCCCCTGCATCTCTGCCCACCTTGCCCTGTGCAGCTCTGGCCCTGCCTCTCCTGAGCGGCATCCCGAATAACAAACCAGCGGGAGTAAGTGAAGCTCCTGTCCCACTCTGTGACTTGTTCTAGCACACCCTCGGCCCTGGGTGGCGGCAGTGGTAACCCCCCGGAATTCATAGCAGATCCATCAGAAGCATAGGCGTCAACCTGGGACTTGCCACTGTGGCCTGGAGGGCTGGGGGCCTCTTCCTGGGACTGAGCCCTTAACCTCTGGTCTCTGACCCCAGGTGACCATGCAGAACTGAACTCGGAGCGGGGGTTGGGGTGGGGTCGTGCATTAGGAGACGCGTTGATCTGGTACATTTGTGTCTCGTCCCCTTTAGTCCTCAAAACGGGTACACGAAGCTGCCGCTGTCATCATCCTAGTTTTGCAGAGGGGGAAACTGAGGCACCCAGATGATGCATCCTTAGATGAAAGACCACTGATGAGGGAGAATCAGGCCCCAGGGCACATCTCCGAGATGCTCAGAACTCCACCTGGAACCCCCGTGCGGGGCCGGTACTGAAGAGGCAGGCCCCCAGCACCCCAGATCAGCGCCTCTTCCGTGACCCCCGAGAGGCGAGCAGGCCTCTGTTCATTTTGTAATTTATGAAAGTGCATTTGCTTTACTGCCCACTGGAGGCCACGTGCAGATCCTATTGCAGGCGATGACTGTGTTCATGAATCCCGCAGCCATCGAGCTGGACAACTGCACCTGTTTGGTCAACAGGGAAACTGAGGCACAGGGAGACTGAAGCTCGGGGCCAAAGTGTTTCCCCAGGGCGCACGGCTGGCAGCATCCACACTGGGACGGGGGCCCAGTGCCCTTGATCTGGACCACCCATCCAGTCCTCTCTCTCCTCGTTTTATTTCCCTGGAGACCGGGGATATTTGAAGGCAGGAACTGAGTGTCTTTATTTTGGTATCACCTGGTCTTTCCCAGTGGCACTAGTGGTAAAGAACCCGCCTGCCAATGCAGGAGACATAAGAGATGTGAGTTCAACGCTGGGTCAGGAAGCTTCCCTGGACAAAGAAAATGGCAACCCACTCCAGTATTCTTGCCTGGAGAATCCCCATGGACAGAGGAGCCTGGTGGGCTATAGTCCACGGGGTCACAAAGAGTCAGACACACCTGAAGCAACTTAGCACGCTGAACAATGATCTTCCCAGCTCCAAGCAGACAAATGTGCTCAAGAAAGGCCTAATAACTGAACGAATTAAAAACCACCTCGAAGTGGAGAATGCCTGGTCGGCCTTTCATTATGAACAGTGTTCCTCCGAATGGTATCTTCTCCGCACAGGCTCCCAAGAGGACAGAGGAGTCACTGCCGTTGACGGGGCTACTGATAATGGCAGCTGAAGGCTCCTGTGCTAATTGGCGAAGAGCACCCCTGCCTGCTTCCGCAGAGTCTGCCCTTGTTTCTGTGGTCCCCCTGGGGCCGCCCGTGCTCATAGGCGCCCTCGGGGTGGCCCGGTTTCTGCAGAGCTCTGAGCACCAGCATCACCTGGAACTGAGCTGCTCTTTAAAGGACCACGGAGGCCCACCAGGGGTGAAGGTGGCAGAGCCGACCCTCGGAGGCCGAGAGGCTGGGGCCAGGGAAGGAAGGCCCTGGAAGGGGACCATATTGCCCCTGGTGAGTCCACTGGCAGTGACATCAGCAGGTGTTTTTGCCTCTTGATTATAGGCACCTGCAGCAGATGGCGTTTTCCCACAACACCTGCAGGGACATCGCCCATCTCACCCGATCCTGTGAAGCAGGATCGGTCATAAGAAGCCTTGCGTGTCTATCTGGGCCTCTCGGGAAGCTCAGAAATGTTCCCTCTCAAAACCCAGCCGCTAGGACACCCAGGCCGACACAGAGATCACATGTAAGTGTGTCCGTGCTCCCGCGGAAGTCCAGCTGAGCTCTCAGCCAACTGCCAGCGTCAACTGAGGAACCAACCTGGACGTCCAGCCCAGGACATTGAGCCTTCAGGTGAGAGCAGCCCAGCCAACATCCACCCTAAACCTCACTGGAGACTCAAGCAAGAGCCTCGCAGCTGAGCCCAGGCAGCCCACAGGAACCTAGGAGATAAGCGTAAATGCGTGTTTGAGCCTGAGTTCCGGGGGACTTCATTATGCAATGGTGTGGAACCAGAGCGACCCCTGTAAACGGGCATTACTTTCCAGTGGGGAAAATTCTAACATTTTCTGTACACTCGCCAGGGTGGCTCAGATGGTAAAGAGTCTGCCTGCAATGCAGGAGACCCGAGTTCGATCCCTGGGTCAGGAAGATCCCCTGGAGAAGGGAATGGCAACCCACTCTAGTATCCTTGCCAGGAGCATCCCATGGACAGAGGAGCCTGGCAGGCTACAGTCCATGGGGTCGCAGAGTTGGACACAAATGAGTAACTAACACACTTCATGAGGAGCCAGACATTCTGTTCGGTGGTTTATGTCATTCATTCATTCCCTCATTCAACAAATCCTCATAGTATCATGAAATCAGCATTACATTTTAGAAATGATAGGTTTTGCTGCAAATTCAGGCTGAAGTCCCAGTGACCTGACACATCAAAGGTTTATGTCCCTCCCGCGCGGTGTCAGTAAGGGCTCTGCTCCACACAGCCATGCCAGGACCCAGGCTCTGGAGCGCTTGGCCTTTTCAGCTGTCAGACGGGGAGGGAGGCTGGAGATTTGCACGTGGCCTTCTCATGGTGCATCACTTCCCCTCCCTCCCACATGGCCACGCCTGCTCTGCAGGGAAGAGTGCCCATGCCCATGCAGCCTAAGGAAAGGTGAAGTGGAGGTAATCTACCCCCATCTTCTCCGGCTTTATGCAGGGGTGGGAGGGACACCCAGGCTGGGGAGCCCAAGTTCATGGCTGCGGTCAGGGCGTTAGTGAGTCGGTGGTAGAACCAACCTGTTTGGCTCCAGATACACCACTAGGGCCTCTGAGTACAGCTGGAATTTTTCCTTTTTTTTTTTTTTTCATTTATTTTTTCCTTTTTTTTTTTAAAGATGATCATTAGAGTAGCAACAGAGGGATGAAAGCAGCCAGTTGGTGGAGCCCACAAAAATAATGACCGGGACCGGCCGCTGTAAACACCAGAGGCCCGGAGGGAATGAAAGGGGCTTTGTTGAGAGGTCTAAACCAGATGCTGGCCCTTTGAAACCGTAAAGAGGAGAAGCTCAAGGCTGCGTGCTATGCTTAAAAGCCTCGAGCAAAGGAGGTTCCACCCCCCCTCACTCGCAGCCTGCTGGGGTTTTCTGTCTGTCCGCTGAAATGGCCCCATATAAACTTTCAGGAGGTCTCGAATGTCTTTTGGAGGCTGACACAGAGGCACAGAGAAGGGCAACTGCTGTTCCCAGTGACCCAGATAAGTGCAGACAGGGCTGGAGGAGGGCAGCGGGCGTTGGTAGGAGACCCACCCACCCTCTGTGCGGTCAGAGACCGCGGGGCTGCAGGCCTGCACCCAGACTCCGGGGCCTCAGGGTGGCTCCAGAAAGCCCCCTGGGGGGGGGCGGTGGGTGGGGCTGGGATAGGCTTTGCTTCAAAGCTAGCACTTCCTCCCCCAATGACATCTTCAGTCCTTGTGAGCCAGCTGCCCAAGGGAGCGGCTGAGGTTGACCAGACTGGATGCTCAGGCCCACAGAGGCCCCCGAAGTCAGTATGGGGATCTGCTCCTCCCGGGCCCAGGACCAGGAATTTCCCGTGTTAATGGCTGAACTTGGGCCTCACGAGCTGTGCTAACGGCCCTCCCACCCCAAGCCTTCCAGAGGCTCCTCCTGAGACTCCCCCTGGACCAGATGGAGTTGAAGGGCTGCCAGCTTTGGAGGAAGAGAACTCCCCCCCAAGAGCCACCCAGCTCAGGGGCTCCAGACAGCTCCAGGCTGGGCTGCAAGATGGGGTGACGGCTGTGCGCGCGGGTTGGAGAGACACCTTAGGCTGTGGACACACACGCAGGAAATGGGAGGCAGGAAGGAGAAGGGGAGGCAAGAAACTCCAGATGGTTCGGAAGAGGGAGGAGGGAGGAAGCAGAGGTCGGAGGGGAGAGCCATCCGGAAGGATGGAGGCAGGAAGGACAGGCAGGGTGGGTCCAGTCCTGGCTTCCCGGCTGCTCCCTGAACCTGCCCCCTGGCAGAGAGTAGGCCCTGGGCGTGATGCATCAGCAAGTGTGCTGAGGGATCGGATAACGTGGATATCTGCACCAGTCCTGCAAGACCCCTTTTTGGTTTAAACCACGGGCAAGCTGCAAAGACATTTTCTACATTTTAAAGACAAAGAACTTTTGGTTGCTGGGGGGAAGGGATAGTTAGGGACTTTGGGAAGGTTATGTACACACTGCTGTATTTAAAATGAGTGACCAACAAGGACCTGTTGTATAGCACAGGGACTGTAGCCCGCCAGGCTCCTCTGTCCATGGGATTTCCCAGGCAAGAATACTGGAATGGGTTGCCATGCCCTCCTCCAGGGGATCTTCCCCACCCAGGGATCAAATCCAGGTCTCCTGCATTGTGGGCAGATTCTTTACCATTTGAGCTTCCCCAGGAAGCCCATAGCACAGGGAACTTTGCTCAAGGTTATGTGCTAGCCTGGATGGGAGGGCGGTTGGGGGAGAATGGATCATGTATATGCATGGCTGAATCCCTTCGCTGCTCACTGGAAACTACCACAACATTGTTAGTGGGCTATACCCCAATACAAAATTAAAAGTTTAAATTTAGGGAAAAAATAAAGACGAGAAAGTTAACTCGTATAAACAGAGTGATGCCTTAGCATCCTAATGCTTCCATAACAAATGGCCATAAGCGAAGAGGCTTAAGACTGGACACATTTATTATTTTATGGGTCCAGTGGTCAGAGGTTGAACACAGGCCTCACTGAACTAATGTCAAGGTGTGGCCAGGGCTGGTTCCTGCTGGAAGGTCTAGGGAGAATCCATTTTCTCACCTTTTCCAGCTCCCAGGGGCGCCTGCATTCCTTGGCTCAGGGTCCCTTCCTCTGTCTTCAAATCCAGCCACTCTTCCAAGTCACATCTCCCCACATGAGGCTCAGAAAGCATCTCTGCTTTTAAGGGCAGGTGTGATGGGCTGGGGCCACCAGGATCCTCTGGGACTGTCCACTGGGTCAGGTGGCTCAGGCACAGGCTCCAGGGGAGAGGGGCCCTGACTCCGCCTTCCAAGGTGGGCTCTACAAACAGTGTGTGAGGATGAAGCCAAAGGCCAAGCAGCTGTGTGCAAGCGGAGGCTGGTTTTCTGCTCATAAACCTTCAGGTGGGAAGAGGGTATGAGACCTGATTCAGCTGCACTAACCTCTCCCGTGGGCAGAGCATGAGGCTGGGAGCCCAAGTCAGATCCACTCAACTCCTCTCCATGGGTGCTTGCTGTGAGCCTTTCCCGTGCTGGGGACATGGTTAGGCAACCATTGTTCTGCGTTCCTGCTGGAGCTCGATGACCTCTCTGCATCTGATGAGTGAATAGAGGTCTCCAGGGCAGGGCCGGGGTCTCAGGATGAGGTGACGCTGAGCCCAGGCCCATTCCTTGGCAGCAGAATGACCTTGCCAGTTTCTCTCCCTCCTCAGTTGCCACATCTCAAAAATGGGTACCTTTATCTACCTCCTTCATCCACGCATTTGGAGGTGGCAAGGCACGTGGTGATGATCCACAGTGTACCCAGGGTCCCACGACCCAGGGCCTGCAAGGAGAGTCAAGCCCCTGGACTCCGGGGCCCATGAAGCATGTTCATAAGCCCTTTCCTCCTTGGAGTCAGCAAATAACAAGGAGAATCCAGTTGGCAAGATTGAAGCACAGCCATGAATATGCATGACTCATTGAGTAATCAAACACCCGGAATCCTTTCCAGAAGAAGAGATCGCAGCTTAATTTTCCACCACAGACTTAAATTCAAATTAGTCATTATTTAATGCTGGGACAAATCACAGGAGAAGGACATATTTTCGGTTTAATGTTTCTTTGTTAATAAGCGTGGCTGACTCCCTGACAGGGTGTACATGCCCCAGTCACGCTGGGTTTCTTTTTCTCGTTCTACTTGTGCTGAAGAGCTGTGCCCTTGAAACAGCGGGGAAAGGCCACTCCCATTCTTGGCTTCCTTGTACCGACGTCCTGCCAATGTCGGGATGTGTCTCCTCTCTCCTCCAGAGGCATCATCATTTCCCACCCACCCCGGTTCACGGACAGATCGGCCAAATCTCCTTGTTTGTCTCCAGACACACCCAGACCGTCTGGGTTCCGGTCTTGCCCTGCCATTTCTCAGCTGTGTGACTTTAGCTGTATTACTTAACCTTTAGTTTCCTCATCTGTAGAAGGGGGGATGATAGTAGTTCCTACTGCCTAGGTCATCGTGAGGATTGCAACTTGCAAGATACTTAGAAAGGTGCTCATCCAAAGGTCACACCCATGGTGGTTCAGTCGCTAAGTCGTGTCCGACTCATCACGACCTCATGGACTGTAGCTCCCAGGCTCCTCTGTCCATGAGATTTTCCAGGCAAGAATATTGGAGTGGGTTCCTTCTCCAGGGGATCTTTCCCACCCAGGGATTGAACCTGGGTGTCCTGCTTTGCAGGTGAATTCTTTCCAGGTGGATTCCCTGGAGCCAACAGGGAAGCCCATGTCACACCTATAAGTGTCACCTATTAACCTCAAGCTGCTATTGTTATCACTAATACAGCCAGCCACCAACACCACATATTCTATGCCCAAGGCTCTCTCAGCCTCTCCACCCTCATTGTCAATGTCAGGTTTCAGCCCTGGGCTATTGCACTGGCCCAGCTGGCCTCCCAGATGGAAGCTGTGGGCTCACCAGGAGGAGCTAAGACTCTGCAACGGGCTTTCAGGGCCCTGACAACCTCACCCTGCCCTGCGGAAGGGCTCACCCCCCCACCCCTGTGCGCTAGGCTCACTGCAAGGCCCACCATCGCCCAAACAGGCTACACTCTTTCAGTCCTCTGAGTCTTTGCACATGCTGTTCCCTGGGCTCTCAATGCTTGTCCACTTATCTCTGAATTACCAGTGACCCGCAGAGAAGCAACTCTGGGTCCTCTGTGAAGTGTCCCAACCCTGGCTGAGTTAGTTGCCAGCCCCTCTGTGCTTGGAGAGAAAAAGAACAGAACAAAATGAAAGCAGAATAATACAGAAATCTTGCCCACACCACTGTCTGAGCATTCACTACACTGTGTTATAGATGGATGGATGGATGGGTGGATGGATGGATGGATGGGTGGATGGATGTATGCATGGATGGATAGATGGATGGGTGGATGGATGAATGGATAGGTGGATGGATGGGTAGATGGGTGGGTGGATGGATGGACATGTAGCCATCTTCTCTACCAGGTCCTTCTCCAAGGCAAGAGCCTTAACTAGTTTCTCTCTAAAGTCACCTCTGATACCAATTTTCCAAGGTGGAAAACAAATGCCTTTATAAGATTTTTTTATACCCAGCTACTGTTAAGTGTCCGTGGGTAAGACAAGCCCTGGCAAGTCCCCTGAAATGCAGCCAGAAGTGGGTCCATACTACAGAGGAAACCTCAGTCCTCTGGGTAGCATTCAGCAGATTCCAAGATGGGAACCCAGGTGTCGTTTCCTTAGTACCATATTGACCCTAAAATCTCTGGGAAGCTGGTTTTTGGGGTCTTTAAATATGCAGGGGCCACAGTGGGCTCTGAGACCTAGTCCCAGAGCCCAGTGACCCTGGGAGACATGAAGAGATTTCCACATAAAAGAGGCCACCTACTCAGAGTCCAAGTTAAAACACAGCCTTTCAGTTCAGTTTAGTCGCTCAGTCATGTCCAACTCTTCATGACCCCAAGGACTGCAGCACACCAGGCCTCCCTGTCCATCACCAACTCCTGGAGCTTACTCAAACTCATATCCATCGAGTCAGTGATGCCATCCAACCATCTCATCCTCTGTCGTCCCCTTCTTCTCCTGCCTTCAACCTTTCCCAGCATCAGGGTCTTTTCCAATGAGTCAGCTCTTTGCATCAGGTGGCCAAAGTATTGGAGTTTCAGCTTCAGGATCAGTCCTTCCAATGAATATTCAGGACTGATTTACTTTAGGATGGACTGGCTGGATCTCCTTGCAGTCCAAGAGACTCTAGAGTCTTCTCCAACACCACAGTTCAAAAGCATCAATTCTTCGGCGCTCAGCTTTCTTTATAGTCCAACTCTCACATCCATACAGGACTACTGGAAAAACCATAACTTTGACGAGACAGAACTTTGTTGACAAAGTAATGTCCCTGTTTTTTAATATGCTGTCTAGGTTGGTCATAGCTTTTCTTCCAAGGAGCAAGCGTCTTTTAATTTCATGGCTGCAGTCACCAGCTGCAGTGATTTTGGAGCCCCCCAAAATTAAGTCTCTCACTGTTTCCACTGCTTCCCCATCTGTTTGCCATGCAGCGATGGGACCAGATGCCATGATCTTAGTTTTCTGAATCATGAGTTTTAAGCCAACTTGTTCACTCTCCTCTTTCACTTTCATCAAGAGGCTCTTTAGTTCCTCTTCGCTTTCTGCCATAAGGGTGGTGTGACACACAGCCTTTCCTTCTAATAAAAAACAAACTGGCAGCCACACGTTCCATCAAGCTATAGAAACCCGAGGCCAGCTTCACTTGAGACATTTCACAGCCCCAAGCCGCCTTCTGAGTACACTTGAGAAATGGACCATCAGTGCGGCGTGGCTGTCCACCCGGGCGGATGCTTTCACCTATCAGCCCGGTCCTTATGCCGGGAGATGAGACCGGGGCGGCGGGGGGCGGGGGGGGGGTGCAGTCACATTCTTGCCTGTTCGCTCCTCTCTCTGGGGACCCCGGATGGAGGACAGAGGACCTGGTAGGCTGTCAGACAGACAGGAAAACTGTCCCTGGGGGGCTGTGACAAATCCTTTGGGGCCGCTTCTTACAGTTAAAGAAATTGGTTTTTAAAGGCCTGATAAAGTGCATTCTGTTGTTACAGAAAAGTAATCCATCTTCGTGCGTCGTTGCGACTGAGATGACAAATTGATTCTTTTAAAAAATGCCTGCCCTGTCTCCCCGAGGACAGTCCAACTCGTCAGAACACAGTCCTCGGGAGATGCGGATGAGTGTTCCCGGCCAGCTCTGCTCTGAGGACTCCTGACCCGGGTGGGGTAGGGCCTGCTGAGCCGAAGAGGTCATCCTGAGAGCCCCTGGGCAGAGTCTCCCGGACAGGCCGCTTCCTGTTTTCAGAGTGATGGGAAGAAAGGGGAGGAGGTTGAAGCCTAGCCTGCAGGGGCACCCACCTTTTGCGAGTGCCAGATGGGGTGCTGGGTGGTGGTAACTCCAAGCAGTTAAAGCAGAGTGGGACTCTATGGAGACCCTTCGGGCAACCGCCTGGGGCCTCACCAACCCACCACCTCATGGACCCAGGCCCAGCTTGAGCCAGCCGTCTGTCAGTCTTACCCTAAGCCTGGCAGTAATCTTCTAGCCAGCAAGGTCCCCACTGTCAAAAGAGAGGACCCAGGCTTAGTCCAAGGTCACAGAGCAGCTGAGCAGGAGGCAGTGACCTACAACCCGTAAACCCTCAGCCTACCCCCTCTTCCAACGCAGATCCCTACCACGATCCAGAGACCCCACATTGGAAAGCAGAGGCCATCTGGCCACCACCTAAGGCCAGACACACGTCTATAGTATCCTTCCGAGGGGTTGCCTGGCCTCGGCTTGTACACCTCCTGAGACAGGGCATTCACTCCCTCTCGGCCCCAGCCATCCCATCTTTGAACACCTGTAGCTGCTCAAGGGCTGTTCCTCCGGTTGAGATCTGCTTCTCTGTCGCTCCCAGGCATCTTCCCCCAGTTCAAAACAGAGTGGCCTTCAGAGGGAGAGCTTGGACCTGAATGCCTTATGCTGCGTTCAAAGCCCTTCTCTACCATTCATTGCTGGAGAAGACTCTTGAGAGTCCCTTGGATGGCAAGGAGATCAAACCAGTCCATCCTAAAGGAAATCAGTCCTGAATATTCATTGGAAGGACTGATCCTGAAGCTGAAACTCCAATAATTTCGCCACCTGATGCGAAGAGCTGACTCATTTGAAAAGACTCTGATGCTGGGAAAGATTGAAGGTGGGAGGAGAAGGGGACGACAGATCATGAGATGGTTGGATGGCATCACTGACTCGATGGACATGAGTTTGAGCAAACTCTGGGAAATGGTGATGGACAGGGAAGCCTGGTGTGCTGCAGTCCCTGGAGTTGCAAAAAGTTGGACACGAGTGAGCAACCAAACAACTACAGGTACTGCTATTCATCACAGAGGCCTGTCATCACACTGAGTTTCAAAGGACTTCAACATTTTTTAAGAATAATGTATGTCTGAGATATAAATCCCCAAAGAATTAAAAACAAGCAAATGTTCAAAACATTTAGGGCAGCACCGTTTATGAAAGCTAGAAGGAGAAAGAACCCACATGCCCATCAGTGGATAAGTGGAGACAAAAATTGCAGCCTATTTGCACCAACGGAATATTACTCGGTCATCACAAGAAATGAAGCTGTGACCCTTTCTACAATATGTGCTCAATTGCTCAGTCATGTCCAACTCTTTGTGACCCCATGGACTGTGACCTGCCAGGCTCCTCTGTCCATGGAGGTTCTCCAGGCAAGAATACTGGAGTGGGCTGCCATGCCCTTCTCCAGGGGATCTTCCCGACCCAGGGATTGAACCTACGCTCTTGTGCCTTCTGCACTGGCAGGTGGCATCTTATCCACGAAGCCCAGCGGAAGCCTTGCTGCAGAACAGAGAGACTCGGAAGCCTGCTTCTAATGAAAGAAGCCAGATGCCCTGGGCCACATACTCCACGACCCCATTGCTCCATGAGGTCTAGGAACAGGCAGATCCAGAGACATAGAAAGCCAGTGTCCGGGTGCTGGTGGTGGGAGGGGGTGCTTCCTGAGTGCCTGTCCATCTGGGGACATGAATGTTTCTTGGAACCAAATACAAATGGTGACTGCCCAACACCAGGAAAGTATGAAATGCCACAGAATTGTTCACCTGAAAGGGTTAATTGTACATTATGTGAATTTTGTCTCAATTTTTAAAAATATTATAGCGACAGTGTTAGCAGTGTGCATCTAGTCCTTTCTTTCCAGTTAGAAGAAAGGCCTGTTAATTATCAATGAGATAGGAAAAATATAAAGTGGAAAATAAAAACAAACAGAGCATGTTCATATATTTAGGCATTTCCCTTTTGCCTGTTTGCTTTGTACACATATTTTACTTTTGGTAAATTAGGAGATGGACATACACACATTTGGTGGCTCAGATGGTAAAGAATCTGCCTTCAGTGTGGGAGACCCAGGTTCGATTCCTGGGTCAGGAAGATCCCCTGGAGCAGGAAATGGAAAACCACTCCAGTATTCTGGCCTGGAAAATCCCATGGACAGAGGAGCCTGGCAGTCTACAGCCCATGGGGTCCCAAAGGGTTGGACATGACTGGGCGACTTCACTTTCATACACACATTTAGTTTCAGCTTTTTCACTCAGGTATGTTCCTGGGGTCTCAAACATTCTTCGAAACGTGCTTCTAAGCAACTGGACACTTGGTCCTGGTGTGGACACTGCGTAAACTATTTAACTCAGCCTGTGTTCGTCCTCAGAGGGGCTGCGATGAGCCGGACACCACCTTCTCCAGGGCCCTTGCCATCTGCGCAGGACGCAGGCCACTCTCACCAGCTGGTGACCTGCATGGGGCGGCGGGAGAGTGGGGGGAGGGAACAGCAGAAGGGCTGGCGTCAGCTGGAACAGACCCAGGTCTGCGGCACTGCCCCTCTTCACTGTCGAGGAGGGTTTTCTGAGAAGGGGACCTCAGCTTTGCTCACTTGAGACTCTAGACAAACTGCTCACCTGCTTTGCAGCGCATCGCTCATCCCTCCCGAGACCTGGGGCCAGGAGAGGGTCTGAGTCTCTGAGCTCTTCCTGCTTGTCTCCGAGGGCTGAGTGTCACTTGCCATTTTGATTTTTTTTTTTTTGTCTCTAAGCGTGGCCTGGCCGGCTTTGGGGACACCAGCTGAGCAGCCAGGGGGTGGGGTGGGCCTTGTCGCTTCCCTTTGGGAGAACGGTGGAGGTCTGGGGCGGAGGGTGAGGGGACCCTCCCATGTGCCCTGAGCTGGGGACCAGATTCCCGCCCTTGCTTTGGGTTGCAAGAAAGGATTTCTCTAAACCACTCTGTATTTTATACAAGAAATACAGGAGGTGCTTGAACTTTGGTCTAAGGGGTGGCCCAGTAGAGCTCCCATCACAACCCTCAGAGGTAGCAACCATCCTCCTTTTACACGTGAGGAAACTGGGGTGCAGAGAGGTGAAGGGGCTTGGCCAGCTCACATAGCAGAGCCAGAGCTCACAGGAGCCCGTGGCTGCGCGGTTGTTTTATTGTGGGGCCCGGGCTTCCTGCGGTCCAGCCTTCCCCTACCCGACCCTGGAGTTCTGGCGGCCGCCAGGGGACTCGCGGCAGACGTGCGCAGCGCACGAGCAAGGTTTGGCGTTTTGAACACGGCCGGCACGCAGAGGCTGCCTTTGGAAGCTTCCTGTCTGTCAGGAGGCGGCCCGCCCTGCAGCGTCCCCCTCCTCGTCCTCGCTGTTGTGACGGGACCATAATGTTATGCAGAAAGGAAAGCTTGGGGACTTTTTAATTGCCTGCAATTAATTATCTGTGGAACGGCGTGAAACAACAGGCAGAGCGAGGCAGATGGGGAGACGCTGGCCATATTTTTTCTTTCTTTTTTTGTCAGGGAACAGAACCGGGACCAAGAGTTGGAGGCTCTGGGCTCCCAGCCCCTGGCTGGCCCCTTGTGTGGGCGTGACCATCTCGGAGGCCCCATCTCTATATGGGGAGATGGGGTTGAGAAGCCTGCTGTCCGGCCCAGCGCCAAGGTCCTGGCGTTACCATGAGCATCAGGGCTCAGTGGCCACGCTCTGTGGGCAGATCTCAGAGCCTGGGCACAGACAGGGTCTGGGGACCTTCCCAGACTTTCCGATTCAGCCCCACCAGGAATGGCAGGGCCACTTGGCTATAGTTTTGCCTCGCCTCGAGCACGGAGCCAGACCCTCCCATCAGGCTCTCTCGTACTAAGTCTCCAGGTGACAGAAGCCCCCCGGGAGTAGGTGACCACAGCTGGAGGCAGGGGGGAGCTCTGAGAAGGGGGTCAGCTGCATCTTGGCAACAGGAAGATGTCTCCGCAGGGGCAGGGCATGCTGCATTCATGGCTTCTCGTGAATTCTCCAAGACCAGAGGGGAGGATGTATGTCATGAGAGGTGACCCTGGCCAGCGGGGCTGTGGGCACCATGGGTCAGGGCTCCAAGGCTGAGACCGCCCTGCCAGGGCCCCGAGGACCAGGGCGCCCCAGATCTGAGCGGACAGTGGGTGGGGCTGGGCAGGCCCACTCCTCCCTTCTGCCCAGGGATGACGTTCTCCTCCATCAAAGTCAGGTGAATAGAAAAATAGGAGGAAAAACCCAGCATGGTGCTTGTGAGAGAAAGCCACAGCTGAGTTCAAGAAATACTATCCCGAAAATTTGGAAAGAGACTTTCTCTCTGAAGAGGACTCACCTCCAAACCCTGAGTAAAATGGGAAGCTTCTGTGGGCATCCTCGGGAGGAAGTGAGAACAAAGAGAGACTGAAAGGACGCTCTCAGGAAAGGAACAGGGTTAAAATTGTCGGGGTGTGGGGCGGTGTGTGGGCGGCAGGGCAGGCACAGGTCAAAACAGGATCAGGGACATTCAGAAATGCTTGTGAAACTCCCCCAGACAGTGGCAGAAAAAGACCCAAAATTAACAGGAGAGGAAAACGGCCTTAACGATTAGAGCCATCGGAGGTAGGGGGCAGGCGGGGGACGTCTCTGGCAGTCCAGTGACTAAGACTCCACGCTTTCCCTGCAGGGCACCCGAGTCCCACCCGGGGTCAGGGAGCTGGACCCCACGTGCCGCAGTGAAGGGTTCCCACGCTGCAGCTACAGATCCCGTGTACCGCAGCCGAATTCAAAGGGCCCATGTCCCACAGCGAAGGCCCGGCACAGCCAAGTGAATAAATACATTTTTAAAGAGGTTGGAGCCCAGGACCTCTCCTCAAAATTATAAAAGTTCCTGAGGAAGCAGTCAGAACAATTGTAAAAGAGCAATCACCGAGGTGTGTGAGTCACTCAGTCGAGTCCGACTCTGTGACCCCATGGACTGCAGCCCGCCAGGCTCCTCTGTCCATGAGATTCTCCAGGCAAGAATACTGGAATGGGTTGCCATTTCCTCCTCCAATCACCGAGGACAAAGAAGAAATCTAACAGTTGGAGCGGCTCAGCTCAGCCAGGACCAGGTGGTGAGAGGAAGCCAACGTCAGACTTATCCTTGTGAATGAAAACGTTTAACCGTATGCAGAGCGAACATCAGGCCAAATAAATGAACAATCAGATCGGGATAAGGCACCCCTATAATGCTAAGTATCAAGCAAGCCGAGCACCCCCTTCCAATGCTTGAGACAAAAGGGGTGACTCAAAAATCTATATTCACAAGCTGTCATTCAGTAGAATCACCACAAGAAACTCTCAGAGCTTGTGGCCAACGTCCAAAGTCAGAACAACCGGATTTTTTTACCACTGCCGTCCCTCTGGGCTTCCCTGGAGACTCAGCGGTAGCCTGCCTGCCGATGCAGGAGACCTGGGTTCGATCCCCGAGTCTGGAAGATCCCCTGGAGAAGGAAATGGCAGCCCACTCCAGGATTCTTACCTGGAGAATTACAGAGGAGCCTGGCGGGCTATAGTCCGTGGGGTTGCAGAGTCGGACACTGCTGAGTGCATATGCACGCGCGGGCACACACACACTGTCCTTGTGCCTTATCAGCACGACCCCCACACTCATCCTAACACAGTCTTCAGGGTGATTTCCTAACGACCCAGAGATGAGGGAACAGGAGGGACTAGCATTGAAATCACTGTGAAAAGCCATGCACCTAGGCGGCTGTGTTCACCACTGCAGCAAATGATAAAACGTCAGACATGCTGCAGGTAATTCTTGAATGCAAAGACATCTGGTGAACATGGAATAACTCAATGGCCACCATCTGTATGTTTTGTCTACCATCCCCAGGGCCCCCTGAGAGTCTGCTCTGGAGTTTCAGCCGTGTCTGGGACATGGACAGATGAGAGAAGGGATTTGCCTGATGCAGGGAGGAGGGCATCCCGTGAGAGTCCTCCTTCTCTGACCGCTATAACCAGTGCTCTGTTTCCAGGAGCTGGCCCAAACCCTTCCTCTGAAGCCCGATGGCTTTGAGGTGCTGCTGCCAGAATGCGACCCCATTAGGGGTGACTGTTCAGCCAAACCCTCCATCTTTCTGAGAGATGCCACGACCCCACATCAGGGAGATGCAAGAGGCTCCACAGCCCATTATGTCTATTTTCTGCTACAAAAAAAAAAAAGAAAGAAAGAAAAAATTGTGGCCCAAAAAGGAAGAAATTACATTTCTTCAGTTTCACACTCTCAGATCTTTGCATTCCTACTCCCGATGCTCTTGCCCATCAGAGAAAGCAATTTTTGAGGACCTGTGACATATCAGAAGAGAATGTTGCCATTTCTTTCCCTTTCGGTGTGGGCACGTGGAGAAGCAAAGTGGTTCAGAGAAGCCCAATAAAATACTGATGACAAGGTCACCTCCCCTGTGTTTCACACTGTGTGTTCCTTATTCTGCCCCCCATCACTCCCCCCACCACCCCAGCACTGGCATCAGAGGCTATAAACAGAAACCACATCATGAGGCATGATGTCAAATGATACTGACATTCTCAGCTCCTCCGGGTGATGGCAGCGATTATTTCACTCTGGAAACCTCACACACGTCTATTAGGGCCACAGAACTGTGATGCTCTTGGAACTCTGTCTGCCAGCCTACCCTGGGCACAGATTTCCTCTCTCCAGTGAAGCTTGGCCATGGTTCTGAGGTTTCGGCCTTGGGTTGGGGAGGGGAGGCAGGCACGCGCTCTCCATGGCACTTTTTAGGTCGACTGGGGAGGCGGCCTCGTTCCTTGGTTTAGGAGCGGCAGAGGGACCAAAGGAGCCCGAGTTGTCCTCGTTTATGTCACTCTATGATCTTGGGCAAGTCCTCTATGTTCTCCAGACCCCAGCATGCCTCCTGTAGGATGAGGGGTGATGCTCGGGGGTGTGTCTAAGTTTCCGGTCCAGGACTCAGTGTGGATGAAGCATCTCTCTCTCTCAGCCTGCCGTGGCAGGTAAGCTTCTTCTGCTGACATGTTACTGTTTCCAAAGTTTGGAGCATGATGGATGCAGACCCCGGCTGTGGGGTCAGGAGACGGTGCCTTCAGATTTCTAACTCCACTTTACTCGTGCTCTCTTCCTGCCCAACTCAGAGGCCACGGGAATGCCCGTTTTCTTATCACTGATAAGAAGGAACTCCCACTCCTGATCAGCAACAGTGACTTGTTACTATTAACAGTTTATTCCGCTGGCATCTCTGGAACACTTTGCCATGTGGCAGACACCATGTTAGGAGCCAGCGTATGGACTGGGACTGAAGGAGATGAAGATGCCGCTGTTACGCCAACACTCGTGTGTTAGAGTCAGCAAAGCATGTCCACAGACAGTCTCAGTCCTCAAGACATCGTGTCTGGAGCAGATCTTGTGAATCCTATTTTACAAATGAAGATGTGAGGACATAGACATCAGGGATGCTCGGAAGACACGCATATCAGAGGCAGAATCTGGGGCTTCTGTCTTCTCTGTGCTGTATCTAGGCTGGGGATGGAACTGACCACATACGAGCCTCAAGCGGGCAAGGACTCCTGGTCTGAGGGTGAAGCCCAGGGCATAGCTCTGCTTTGCTCTTATATGGTGAGTGACAAGTGTCGAATTGAGCCCATGTTTTTATTTATTTATTTTTAACTGAAGGATAATTGCTTTATGATATTGTGTTGGTTTCTGCCATTCATCGATACGAATCAGCCATAGGTGTGCATATGTCCCCTTCCTGTTGAACACCCCTCCCACCCCACACCCCATCCCACCCCTCTAGATTGTCACAGAGCCCCAGTTTGAGTTCCCTAAGTCATAGAGCACATGCCCACTGGCTGTCTATTTTACATATGGTAGTGTATATATTTGGGCTCCCCCAGTGACTCAGCAGTAAAGAATCTGCCTACAATGCAGGAGATGCAGGTTCCATCCTTGGGTCAGGAAGATCCCCTGGAGGAGTGCATGGCAACCACTACAAGATTCTCACCTGGAGAATCCCATGGACAGAGGAGCCTCATGGGCTACAGTCCATGGGATTGCAAAGCATTGGACACAGCTGAAGTGACTTAGCACGCACGCACACGCACAGTGTAAATGTTTCCATGCTACTTTCTCTGTTTGTCCCACCCTCCCTTCCTCCTCTTCCCCACCCCATGTCCTAACCTTTTACATCCTCTAGAGCCTGGAGAGAAGGGCTGGGATTCATAATGATGTCTTATCTAGAGCAGACCACTGTGATGCCCACCCACTCCCGAAGGCAAGCTCTCCAATGGCACCCCTCACACCCTCAGGAAGGGAAGGCTCGATGCTTGGGGATCATTTCAGACATTTGAACCTGCTTGAGGTGTCTCACGGGGTTGGGATGGTGAGGGGCAGCTGTGCTGGGCCTTTCCACAACCCCCGCATCATCCCACTGGGCAGCTGCCATCGCAGGCTGCTCTGTTGTTGGTCTGCCTGCTGTCCCAGGCAGTGGTGTTTCTGGGCAGTTCTCTGGAGCCGGGTTACATTTGCCAAGGTCATAAACACAGAGCCAGTTGTCATCACAATAAATGTGTATTGAGCATCTGCTACGTGACTGCAGCCACATGTTTGATGGATGAGCCCAGAGGGGCAGGGGCCTGACCTGGGGGCAGCCCTTATGTAGGGAGGGCAGTGAAGTAGGGCCTGGGTGACGGCGTTCAGCAGGACCACTCGGACTGTGTCTAGACTAAAACTGCAGCTGTGATTGCTGGTGGAACTGACGCCCAAATAGCAGGGTTCAGTGGGGCTGGAAGTGGGGGCGGGGGTGGTTCAAACACAGGCTGCACACTGCCTTGCTGGATGCAGCATGCCCACAGAGGGGGAAGTGGAAAGACCTCAACTTTGTCTCGGGGGTCTTCCAGTCTCAATCTTCTGTGATCCTTTCATCTCTAACAACACTCTATGTGGCAACACAAAACCACTTAGATGTCCAACTACCTGGTGATGGGTGAGTGAATCATGACATATGCATGGTTTGTTTAGCCATTTTGTGTAAGGGACTGTGGAAGGCAGTGTGGTGCAATGGTAAGATCATGGTCTTTGCCATCAAACATCTATGGATTCTAAACCGTCTCTGCCCTTTAATGAAGTGTGTGATCTAGGGCAATTTACTTACTCTCCCTGAGCTCAGTCTGTAAGATTAGGATTAATAACCCTTTCATTTCAAAGTTCTTTTGTGTATTAGAATTAATGTTTATAAACACCTTATATCATGCTGAGCGCATACCATATCTCCAATAAATGACTGTAAAAATGGCTACATCATCATTATCTAAATCACAGGCTATCTTGAAGACATTAAAATGAGGCTTACAAAGCATTCTTAATAATGTGGAGAAAAATTACAGGATGAAAATTTAGAGTATAAAAGTGTCTCAACAACACAGTAAAGATTTCTAAAAGAAAGACAAGAAGGAAATATATCAAGGCATTGCAAGAAGATACCTCCAGGGGTGGGTTTGTAGGTAGGATACGTGTCTTCAGTGAGCAAGCATTACTGTAGAGTTGACATGAAAGATTCAGGATGGGTTTCGGGCAGTGGAATCCATGCTCCGGTGTAGGAGGGCTTGACTGGGTCTCTAAGGGCACCAATCAAGTGTCACAGAGGCCTGGCTGAGTCAGCACCACGGACAGCGCCCAGGGCAGCCCAGACGCTGCTTGGCTTGGGGCTCCTGGCTCCGGGATGCTTGTTCAGTCTCTGGTGACCAGGTGCGGCCACCATTAGGCGGGCTTCTGCGCCCCCAATGTCATACCAGCCGAGAAGGAGACAGATGACTTGTTTCCTCTTTAGGACAGAGTCTGCTATGGTCTTTGATTGAAAGATCACTGACTTTGGTTTAACATTCTGTTTTACACATAACAATAAGGTGAGGAGAAGTACATGCTGCCAGAAATCCTTTTCCTCACATCCTGATCAAGGGGGATATTATCACTGGGGCTGGCTTAGCTTTTTCCTATGGAAGAACTAAAAAGGGCATCAATTATGTAAGTCTGCTTTTCATTAAAAGACTGAACACCTTTTCATAGGTTTATCAAGATTTGTTATTTTTTTGTACATTGCCTTATAAGTATCTTTTTCCTTAAAATATCTTATTGTAACTTTATTAAAAATTTAAGGACATGTGAAGGCCAAAAGGCTTTGGTGTTGACAGATCTGGGTTCAGGCCTCAGGTTCACCTTCTCTCACTGGATAAACTTGAGCAAATCACTTCTCTGGGTTTCAGTTTCCTCACCTGTAAAGAGGTGACATGTTTTTCCTTGTAGGCCGTTGTAAGGATTTGAATATAAAACAAAGATTATACAAGGCTTTCTTAGTGGCTAAGTGGTAAAGAATTCCCCTGCTAATTCAGGAGACTTGGGTTCAACCATCCCTGGGTCAGGAAGTTGCCCTGGAGAAAGAAATGGCAACCCACTCCAGTTTTCTTGCCTGGGAAATCCCGTGGACAGAGGAGCCTGGCGGGCTACAGTCCATGAGGTTGTAAAAGAGTTGGACATGACTTAGTGACTAAACAACAACATACAACTCAGTGCATCAGTATTACTGACATTCAGATGCGGTCTCCCCCCTGTCCTGCACCTCCTAACAATGGCCCATAGCTCTCGAACACAATGCGAGAAATTCTCCCTCCTCGGGAGTTTGGAATTTATGCTTTTGCCACACTTGGCTCCTACTCCAAATGAGTAGACTTTAGAGACGGTCAGTCCCTCCCATAAGACTTTCTATGGGAGAAATTTAGAAGGTCAAGAATTTTGTAAAGAAGTAGGTAAATATGCAAAGCAGTTTCTATCAGCCGGAAAAAAAAAAAGTACTGTTTGTTGAGTTGTATAGAAAATGACAAGTTAGACCTACCTGCCATGAACCAGAGGGTTTGCATTAAGCCTGGGTTTTGGAAATACAGCTGACAGGGTGAACCGGTTTAACCAAACATTCTTTTACATACCTTCATAAGCACACACATCTAACTGCACCACCAAGTCACACCCAGAAACGTGAGGTTTAAGTCATTACTGTCTTCCAGGAAGTATGAAATTGATTCCAGGACTGGGGGAAGCTTTGAGACCAAATACCGCACTTCTTCCGCTTTATAGATGACAAAGGCCAGGCCCAGAGAGGTTGCCTGTCTTGGCCAAGGTCACCTGCCTGTCACCAAGTTGGAGGCAGCACCCAGGTCCTCCGCTCAGCCCAAGGCCCCCGGCACGCACTCTCGTCTCCGCTTCCCTTTGGACGCACGTCACGTGCGCTCGTCTCCGCTTTCCTTTAGACACACGTCAGTTGTAGGGGAACTAAACACTCCCCTGAGCATATGATCAAAATTAAGAAAACTCATCAACCAACTCAAGCTGAGCGGACAAATTAACTGGAAGTAATTGTGGTAGATAATTTGGTTGTAATTCACAGGCACAGACGTGAGCTGCTGGCTGGTCACTGAGAACCCTTCAAAGTGCTTTCGATAAGGTGCCCCTTCATCGGCTTGCCCACCTGACTCCACCTGTCGGTCCATCCTGCCTCCTCCATATGCCCACCTGAGCTCATCGTGTGCCACCTGTATGCCACCTAAGTGTGTCCGGATGCCCACCTGACTTGACCTGTTTACTCATCTGAGTTCATCTCTATCTTCACCTGACTTCACCTGCCCGCCCACTTCAAGCTGGTACCTGGAGACGCAAGGTGCCCAGTCTTTAAGGCGCTCAGTCCTCCTTCCTCACCCCTGTCGCCTTCCTTCACCCCTTTCTGCTCTGGGAAAATGCTGCAAGCTCCCACCTGAACCCACTTGTAGCTTACCACCTGCCCCTGAGCCTTCTCGCATCAGAGCCGGGGTCTCTCCAGAGCAGGAGGAGCCCGACTCCACCAGGCCTCTGCCTGCACTTTCCTTCCTACAACCCAACACAGACGGCAGACGGGCTGCCAGAGGACGACTTCTGTCCTCACGGGGCTTCAACGATGGTGGCGTTTCATGTGAACGTCCACAATGCTCATTTCTCTTGTAACCTCAGAAGACTGTGGCGACGAGACGCATTCCCTGGTCAATGCTGAAGGGAGCTGAGTCGCTGCAGCGTCTCAGGAGGGGCACGCACAAGGTCACAGTCCCAGCTGGCGCCACGAGCCAGGCCAACTCCATTTAGCAGCCCCAGAGCCGCTGGAGGTGGCAGCCTCCAGCTCCCAGGACCGAGCTCAACCCCTTGCCTTGCCGCTCCAGGCCCTTCCTCTCTGACGCTTGCTCCGTTTTGCAGATTTCGCTCTCCCTCTCCGCCCCTCCGTGGCTACACCTTACCAGTGTATCCCTCTGGCTCCACTTCTCAAGGAAGCGAGCCTTTGTACACAAGCTCTTCGGATCGTTGTCTGACCAACTCCTATTCATCCCTCAATGCCCAGCACAAACGTCACCTCTGTAGTGAGACGCGTGCCAGGTGGGATCTGACCTCCTTCCGTCACACAGTGCTTGGCACCCGGAGGCACTTATCTAATTGGCCCTTTCCTAATGCCTTTTTTTTTTAATGAATCCAAGACAAAGCTAACATTACTTAATGAAATGTATTCATTTTCTGAAAAGAGCTCCCCAGAAATGGTTGCTGAAAGGAAGCCCATAATTTAGAAGGAAATTTCTCATTAATAGAGCCCTACTGACTTGTTACTATGTGTAGGCAACCAGCTCCTCGCAGTGAGTCTCAGAGCCTGGAAGTGTGGTTTCTCTTCGCTGCTCCGATGCTTCAGCTGAGCTCACGGTTCAACCTTGCCCTTCCCAAGTCACCATAGCCTAATACGCAGCTGTGCCCCAGTCATTAAAATCTTCTCTCTTCATGGAGATGTAACACCCCAACCCCGGAAAGGTGACAGTCCCAAATGCATCAATTCATAAGCCAGTGGAGCTTTTCAAAAAACTAATCTCTCAATTATGAACTCAGATCATTCATTTGTCAAATTGCTGGATAGAAGCAGAAATGTGAGACCGTTTACATTTCTCACCACACAGCAAACAGTAGGTCATAATCACATCAGCAGCCAGACAAGGCCGCCTGCTTGATTCAGCTCAGAAAACAAGGCGGGCGTGAGCTCACCTTCCCAGAGACGAAGTGTAAACACACTGGTTAATTCATGCGATAAACAAGAATGAGGTCGGTGCTGTCCAATCCAGACGCGCCTGTGTGGCTGAGCAACCGCGGTCTCAATTTAACTTAACTGTAATTAATCTAAATTTAATTTTAAAAACTGACACTTGCTTCAGCTACTGGAAAACTCAAGTATCTTTGGAGCAACTCAGGCGGGTGAATCCACCTTTTCAACTGCAAATTTTATGATCTCTAAATATGGATCAAGTCTTTCCAATGAAAATTTAGAGGTTGAATCGAGATGCACTGTCAGAATAAAATAAAAACTAGATTTCAAAGAGTTAGCATGAGGAAGAGTGTCAAGGATCTCCTTGGTTACTTTTACATCAGTTATTCATTGACATGATAATACTGTCTTAGATAAAATAAACTACTAAAATCAACTTTACTGTTTCTCCTTATGTTTCAAGTGTGGCTATTAGAAAATCTGAAATTCCGTATGTGGCTGGTGTGACATGTCTATGGACTGAGCTCTTTGGAACTGGGATGGGGAATGTGGACGGACACCTTCCTTTAACAAGAGAGCGGTTGCAGCAGGCTCTGGGGACTGACTCCCTTACCCAGGGTCTCCAGCAGAGGCCTGGGATCCCCGCTCCAGCTCCAGGACCTGCGGGGTGCGGTATCTCCCCAGGACCCCTCTGACTTCCCTCTCTGTCTTGCCTCCCCCACTTGAAGGTCAGACAGCAGGACTCTCAAACAACAGAAATGTGCATGGCTAGTCAGCCTGGGCCTGGGAAGAGCCACCCACGGACACGAGACGGCCGTACTTCCATCTTTATGAGATGAGCGAGCTGATGAGAAAGCCTCAAAGGACAGCAGTGCCCACTCTGGGTGCCCTAGAGGACAGTGGGCAGCAGCATGGCCCAAAGCATCTTTCCCACGAAGACGACCATCTCCTGCAACTCAGGCAATGAAGCTAGAGGTCCTCCTGCTGATGGGGACCGACCTTTACGAGTCCTGCGCCAGGGGAAAGGGCCCCTCCACCTCCTCAGTAAGTGACTGCCCTCCCTCCCATGTCTCTCTCTCCTTTAATGGGACACGGTCCAACCACTGCTCCACCCTGTCTTTTGCATCTCACATGTGTGTCAGGGCTATCGGGAATCATGATGACCAGCTTGCAGCTGGGGCAAGGGAGCTGGAGAATTTCATCTTAAGACCTGAATACAAACAACTCCCTGCTCCCCAAGTGAAGACATGCGTTTGGCTGTAAACATCCAAGCTCATGATACCATTCCCGATGAGGACCCCTCCTCCCTCAGTCCATCCCTGCAGAGGGTAGGAAGGTCACCAAGGTCATCCGTGGGGAGAAGGGCGGGAAAGCCAGCAGGTACCTCCTGTTACAGGAGCCGTGAAGGAACAGATCCCCCCTGAGCTTGGCTTGTAGTCAAGCTTTCCTCACTCCCAGGCTTTGGAGGAAATGGGCTGAGAACAAAGAAACACACAAAGAAGATCCAGTTGGCCCTGAGCAGCCATGAACTCAGGACTGGTGGATACAGAATTTGCAGATACACGACCCGAGGATACGGAAGGCCAGCATCCTCACGTGGTCCTGGAACCAATTCCCCACGGATGCCGAGGGATGACTGTAATTTCCAAACTCCAAGAGCACTTTGAAGAAAACGCAGCCATGCAAAAATGCTGGAAAGAAATGGGAGGAGAGGTCGGGGGCCATTTTAGACAGTTTTCTGCAAAAGTAAGACTTGGGAAGAGACAGAGAAAGGGCTGAGAAGGAGGGTCTGTGAGGACCTTGGAGACGATGGGCCCTGAGCAGAGGGAGTGAGTCGCAGTGAGGCAAGCCCGTGCTTTCCGGGCACAGCCAGCAGATCGTGGGACCCTGGTGAGCATGGGACACACAGCCCTGGGGGCCAGGGCAGCAGTGTGACCTTCATCCAGTTTGTGTTAGTTAAGGATTCAGAAGCCTGAAGCCACCGGGGCACTCGGCAGCTGGCAGCCTGGCTGGGGCGCTTATGTGGAGCTTCTAATCGGATGCTTTGCAGGAAGACTTCGCTTTGGGGGTGTCCCTGGTGGTCCAGGGGTTAAGAATCCGCCTGCCAATGCAGGGGACACAGGTTGGATCCCTGGTCTGGCATGTGGATCCCACATGCTACAGGGCAGCTAAGCCCGTGTGCCTCCACCCCTGAGCCCGCGCACCTCACCGCCTGTACCCTGCAACGAGAGGCACCGTCACGAGCAGACGGCCACCACCCACACCTGGAGGGAAGTCCCACTCGCTGCAGCTAGAGAAAGCCTGAGTGCAGCACCCAACACCCGGTACGGCCAATATTCAAAATAAACAAAGAAATAAAAATGTAAAAAAAAGCAACTTGCCTTTGTCCTTGTAATTTCCTGAGGCTGGGGATGGGCGTGCAACAAGAAACTAATAGAACTCTGCTTCTGCTCATTTGATCTGAAAAGTAAAGAAGAAACCGGCTTTCCTCCTAACTGGGTTGACAATGTGACTGCCATTCTACCTGCCTTGTCAGCCGCAGGGACCGAGGTCTTAGCTCTGTGACCTGTTGACACTGACTTGCCAAGAGGTGTCCCAGAATTTGACTGTATAAAGACAGCACCCTTCACTAAGGGTGTAACGGGATGGGCACAGCGTGTGAACTTGCTGAAGTCAGATGAGTATTTCGCAAGCAAGGGGCTTTCAAGAGCTGTTGAACTTGAAGATGAATTCTGAGTCTGTCTTTTACCGAAAGACACAAGTTCCACGTGAGGACTGAAGGCAGGCTGGTCTCACTCCAAGGCTTACTTAGCTCATGTTTTCAAAAAGGACTCAACACAGGCAACTTACGCCCTCAAATCAAGAGCTGCTTGGATAATAAGTGAGAAAATCTCTCCTTTCCGAAGAGACGGGTTGAAGGAGGAACACTTTGAAAACGGATGTTTGGCAGTATTTCCAATGTTACAAAAGGACGTGAATTGCTTATGAAACCTCTCAAAGGTGCAGACCTCACATTCTTGGAAACAAAAACACCTAGCCTGTGTCGAACCCTTCCAAAGGGGTTCAGCCTGTGTTTTAGCCCATTTGTTAAAAACACGAAAAATGCAACATTTCTCAGTGGGCTTGCTGCGCAGAAGGGAGGGCCGGAAGGCTGTCCCCTTCCTGGGGGCGGGATTCCCTCACTCTGGGGAGGAGGCCTCGCCCCGCCCCCAGCACTGGGAGAGCAGCTCATCCCCTGGGCCACCCACCCTTCAGCCTGCAGTCACAGGAGGACCGGTGAATGGCCTGGGGCTCCAGGCCTGGCAAGGATGGCACCCACCATGAAGCAGACCGACACGGTGGCCCTGATCTCAGGGAGCAGACAGGCTGGAGAGAGACACAGAAGGAGCCTCACTGTCCTTTCAAGAGACGGGACAGGAGCACACAGGGCCCCGCGGAGGGACCAGGCCGGGTCAGGCTCCAGAAGGCTGCCCGGAGGAAGTGGTTTCTTCCGAGAGGACAGCTGAAGGTGTGCAGAGGGGGCTGAGAGGGGAGGATGCAGGGATCCCAGCCCCCAGGCTGGCCTGATGCGGTCAAGGCCCTGACTTAAAGACAGGGTCTGGAGCTCTGAGGGGGATGGTGGCAAGAGGCTCAGAGAGGGTGGAGGTCAAGGTTGGTTCTGGGGAGAAACGCTCCAGCCCGGGGGTGACGATCAGCCCTGCATGGCGACCTGTGGACACACCCTGCCAGGTCCTCCTGTTGTGGCCAGACCGCGCCCAGTGCCCAACAGTCCGGGCTCAGAGACAGCCTCACCTTGGTAAAGGAGGCTGAGAGGCCCCCTGAAGAGCGCTGAAGGCACGGTCCATCACTGGTGGGACCCAGGAAGCCAGCTGGCTGCGCTCGGTCACAAGATAAGCTTCCACCACTGATGAGATTCACCATTAACACTGCCTGCGGGCTCAGGCGTGTCCGACTCTTGGCGATCCCACAGATGGCAGCCCGCCAGGCTCCTCTGTCTGTGGGATTTTCCCAGCAAGAATACTGGAGTGGGTTGCCATTTCCTTCTCCAAACTAACACTGGGTGAGCAAGACTTCATGCTGGGCCTCATTTGAGGGTGAGGCTTTGAAGCAGTCTGCCTAGGGGGCCACCCTAGGCAGACTCCCCACAATGAGTCCCGCTGGCTGGCACAGAACCCCCCACTGCTGCCCCCAGCTCTCAGCCCAGGTCCCTCCTGTAGCCCTGCCCCACTCCCATCACGCCGACCATCTCCTGCCACTCCCTGCCGCTGCTTTCTCCTTCCAACTCACCCTAAGCTGCTGTGACAGGTCCCCCAGTGTCCCCCATCTCCTTCACCTCAGATCCAGCCCAATCACCTGCAGGGGCCTTGCCTGGAGCTGCCATCAGGGGTGACCGGAAGTTCCCGACCCAGGCTGGTCCAGGGCTCAGCTCTGCACCTTTGCCCTGGCCACGCGGACCCCTGGGATCCCTTCCTGACTCCCCGCCCAGCCCAAGTCTCCTCTGTCATGGTCTAGCTTCAAGGCTATCTTTCAAGGCTTCTCCGGTTACCAAAGACCTCTGCCTGTGTCTGCCTCTCTCGAGCCTGGGTCTGCATCTGCTTCCCCTCCATGTCTGCAGAACCCAGCTCTAGGCCCAGAGGTGATGTGCAGAGAGCATTTGTTGAAGAAAAAAAAAAAAAAAACTAACAGAACAAATAACACAAAAGCTCTTTGTTATCCTCTCTGCTTCCTGAGCAAACAGGATGCATCATTTTCATAAATATGGGATGCTCCAGCTCAGGAGATGGGGACCACTTGGCAAGATGCTTGTTAAAGCTGCAAGTGCAGATTTCCAGGGAAAGCAGCCCCCAGCCTCGCCTCTAAGGTCTCCCTGGGCTGCCTTGGGATGCAAAGGGGGCGATCGGCACCTGGGACCCAACCCTTCCTCCCAGCCAGGCTGCACACATGGCAAGTAACCTCACTGCCTTGCTTGTTCAAACAAATCCTCTCAGGAATGTTGGCCTCATTATCAGCACTCCCCCACCCTGCCCACCTTTGGAGGCTGGCTTCCTGCACCCGTGAAAACCTCGCCTTCTGGAAGGAAGCTGGAGCTTCCTGGGGACCGGAGGTATGGTGTCAAAGCTCGGCCGATGTCGTGCGGACTGAAGGGAAGGACAGAAGGAGTGAGAGGAAAGGCACCTTCCAAGTCTCAGCGCCTCTCTGCGTGCCTGTCCCTGCTGCTCACATCCCCAGGGACCCCACTGCCCTCCCTGTCTTCAGTAAAGCAGGTGGTCCCACAGGGTGGTGAGGGGGGCTCAGAGATCAGATCCACTCCCCCCGAGAACAGTGAAGAGTGGGGGACGTGGATGGGCCCGCTTTCTGGGGGTGCCTCCCCAGCCCGCACAGGAGGAGGACCAGGGTGGGTGCTGAGTGGTGACTGGCAGCCCCCGCAGAGGGTGTTGGAGGGTCTGAGTTCTTGGGGCACCTGCAGAGCCTGGAGATCGCCCAGGGCTCCCCAATCTGTGGACAAGCACGTTCGCTGCCCGCCTGTCCCAGGCTCCACCAGCTGCTGCTTTATGCTCCCATAAATCGGGACTCCACCGGAGGCAGGCCGCCTCTCATCCTTTACTTACTGACATTCCCTCCACAGCCATCGAAACCAAATTAATGAATTTCGCCCTCCCTCTGGCTGGCTTTATCAATAACACCTTAGACCAGGCAATCAGCATTTAGACCCGGGGTCGGATCTGCCGGGGGGGTGGAGGGCTGGTTTCATCCCTGTAGCAGCAAGCTCACCCCTCCCTCCTGGAAACAGGTTGCTTGCTCCAGTGCCCACCAGCAGAGCTGGAGAACAAAGCACCTTGGTCTCCCTGGCTAATAGATCACCCCCATTGTCGTTAAAAGCCACATCCATCAGGGTGGGGACAAGGAGGTCCCAGAGTGGTTGCATCCATCCTGGGGCTCAGAAAGGACAATTTACTTGGCCGGGAGCCATTAAGCGGTGCCTCGATGGTTGTGTAACATATCACTCCACCCACCCTGGACCACTGCCCCGGGGTAGAGGGGAGTGCCTTTTCCCCCCGCCATGAGATGGGCTTGAGAAAGTCCAAATGACCATGAGGAGCCTGGTAGAGTCTCCACAAAGGATGGAGCATCCTATTGTCTGTGCAAGACACACACCTCTCACAAATGGAGCGCTCCCTCTGTCGATGGCATGTCTGTGTGTCCGTGGGCCACGGACACGCGTAGCACTGTGTGTGTACACTCATGCCGGCATACGACGCAGGAAGTGATGGACGGGGTGAAAGGTAGAGTCTTTTGCCAGCCAGAATCTTACAGCATCGGTTTGTCAAGCTCCAGCCTCACTCTCAGCAGCTGGGGGCTCGCTGTGTGACCGTCACCCTGGGGAGGCTCTGAGGCTGGAGAGTCTGGGTGGAGCCCCTCACCACACCCCGGGGCACGGTTCCCTGGGGGGGTGGTGGGCAGAACCTGTGAATCGCTTCACCTGCTCTCTAATTTAAATAATTAGGGGAAACAATTACTAATTAATTCATTAAATTTAAATAACCAGGGATAAATTCTAGACAATTTATGTAGACATTCTGCCCTCAAGGGGAGGGGGCCCCTTAGGTATGGGCTTCCCTTCTGAATGTGGGGAACTATACCCAGTATTTTGTAATAACCGATAAGGGCTTCCCTGGTGGCTCAGAGGGTAAAGCATTCTGCCTGCGATGCAGGAGATCCGGGTTTGATCCCTGGGTCAGGAAGATCCCTTGGAGAAGGAAATGGCAACCCACTCCAGTACTCTTTCCTGGAAAATCCCATGGATGGAGAAGCCTGATAGGCTACAGTCCATGGTGTCGCAAAGAGTTGGACACGACTGAGCAACTTCACTCTCACTTTCATAAGGGAGGAGAATCTGAAGGGGATGTGTATGTGTAATCGAGTCATTGTGCTATACACCTGAAACTAACACCACAGTGTCAATCACCCACGTGGTGGTGCTGCTGCTGTCGGCTGCTCAGTCATGTCTGACTCTTTGCTACCCTATGGACTGCAGCCCACCAGGCTCCTCTGTCCCTGGGGATTCTTCAGGCAAGAATAGTGGAGTGGGTTCCCATGCCCTCCTCCAGGGCATCTTCCCAACCCAGGGATCAAACCCACATCTCCTGCACTGGCAGGTGGATCCTTTACCACTGCGCCACCTGGGAAACCCCAGATAGAATAAGGATATTAGGTAAAAACCAAGGAAATCTGAATACAGTGTTGAGTTTTGTTAATAACAACACATCAGTATCAGTTCTTTATTTGTGACAGGTGTACGGTACTAATCAGACATATTAATAACAGAGGAAGCTCTCTACAGTATCTATACAGATTTTCCTGTAAATTTAAAACTGCTACAAAATTCAAACCTCAAAAAAAATGCACTGAAAAATAACTGTGGGTGTTGAAACAGCAGTGTTGGGTCTGAAGCTAAGCTCACTTGCTTCCTAGTTGGGGTGAGGGGTGGGGGTGACTGAGAAAGTCAACGCCCACCAGCCATTCATGGGTCTGTGGCTCCCAAAGCTCCCACAGGGCAAGCTGGACCAGGTGATGGGGTCCCTGGTGGCTCAGATGGTAAAGAGTCTGCCTGCAATGCGGGAGACTGGGGTTTGATCTGGGTCAGGAAGATCCCCTGGAGAAGGGAATGGCAACCCATTCCAGTATCCTTGCCTGGAAAACCCCATGGACAGAGGAGCCTGGCGGGCTACAGTTCATGGGATCACAAACAGTCGGACACGACTGAGCAGCTAATGCACAATTGGCTGAACGACAGCATGCACGTCACTTCCTGACTGAGGGAGCCAAGAACCGAGTGGCTTCAGGCTTTCTGAGCGGGGAATGGATTTGTGTTGAATGACTGAGACTTGTGGGTTTCTGGTCTGCACAGCAGCTGGTGTGAATCACTCCAAGTTCACCCACCTGTGCGACCTCTGCTGGGCATTTCCCTCTGCATTAAACGGCGGTAAAGACAGGAATGTTAGGTGGTGTTCTGTAGGCTCAGTAAATGATAAGGGTCATCCTCTTCACCATCACCATCATCATATTTTCACCATCTTCATCACCATCATCACCACCATTATCATCACCATCATATATCTTCACCATCTTCACCATCTTCATCACTATCATCACCATCCTCATATCTCCACCATCTTCACCACCATCATCACCATCATCATATCTCCACCATCTTCACCATCTTCACCACCATCATCACCATCCTATATCTTCACCATCTTCATCACCATCATCGCCAGTCCCTCATCATCACCGTCATCACTTTCTGATGAAGATGCAGCCCACAGCCTTTGTCCTCAGCGCAGGGCAAACCTCTCACCTTTCCATCAGGCTCTGAGCAGGGTGGGAGTTCCCATCTTGGGGGCAGGCCAGGAAGCTGTTGCAAAACCATTCTTCTTCAGGGACTAGCTGTTCATTTCTAAAATCGTGTCTCATTGATTCTCCGTCAGAGGGAACAAATGTGGCCTGAGCATGCGGGGTCCCCACAGGACCCACGTCAGGCAGCCCCCGCTCCACCCTCCCTCTGAACTCACGCAGCAAACAAATAAGCCATCAGAGTGACATGACTTCAGAGCCTGCTGGGGTACTGCGTCATGATGGAAGGAGGGGCGGGCTGCTCCCCAAGGTCAGCTCCTGTGATTAAGAGTTGGGAGGCTGCCGGGAAGTTGGGGTGTCCTCTCTTAACTATCGGGACCATTTGCTTCTTCTTTCTAGAGTAATAGTAGCCGTGGTCCTGGGTTCCCTTCTACAAAGAGTTTTGTGAAGCCTGATACTCCAGAGAGCAGCACAGGAGGAAGGCCTCAGGGGACGCGCTCCCTTCTCAGCAGGTGACCTCAGGCATCCCCCTCCCCTCCAGGGCCACCGCGTCCTCATTTGTGAAACGGGAACACCGCCACCCAGGACCAATGACACTGCGAGTGACGTGCCCAAACTCCTGCGTCGGAGTCCTAACCCCCAGCACCCCAGGACGGGGCCTCATATGCAGACAGGGAGCCGAGGGAACAAGAAGTCATTGCATCCGGTGGGCCCGGATCCAACACCACTGGTGTCCTTATACACAGAGGCAATGTGAACACAGACGGACCCACAGGGAGGAGGCCGTGTGAAGATGGAGGCGGAGATCAGGGTGATGCTTCTAGACACCAAGGAACGGGAGATTGCCAGCAGACCCCCAGAAGCTGGGAGACGTGGGAAGGACCCTCCCCTGGAGCCTCAGGGTGAAAGTGTTAGTGAAACTGTTAGTTGTTCAGTCGTGTCCGACTCTGCGGCCCCGTGGATTGCAGCCCGCCAGGCTCCTCTGTCCATGGGGATTCTCCAGGCAAGAACACTGGAGTGGGTAGCCTATCCCTCCTCCAGTGGATCTTCCCAACCCAGGGATCGAACCTGGGTCTCCTGCATTGCAGGCGGATTCTTTACCCTCTGAGCCACCAGGGAAGCCCAAGGAATGGGCGATTGCCAGCAGACCCCCAGAAGCTGGGAGAGGCAGGAAGGACCCTCCCCTGGAGCCTCGAGGGAGCAGAGAGTCCTGCCCACCCCTTGATTTCGGATTTCTGACCTCAAGACCGTGAGAGAAGACATTTCTGCTGCTTACACCCCAATCCGTGGTGGTTTCTTACAGCAGACCCAGGACATGAACAGAGGAGCCTGGCAACAAACACCCCCTGGCCTGCAGGCGGGCAGGCTCCCGCCTCTGCCTCCCACTCTCCCGCCCCTCCCATTCCTGCTTCCTTTTCCTCCCCGCCGTGACTGTTCGCGCATGCCAGCTATCCTGCATGGTGCCCACCCCTTTTTGTGACAGACAGGGGCATGTAATAAATGCTCGCTCACTGCCTAGCCCTGGCTTCCTCATCTGAACGACGAGGAGATGAGGGGGTGTGGGGAGCAGAGAGTCACCTGCTTGTGGGCACCCCCTTCTCAGGAGGATCTCAGAGAGGGCTCTGTGCATGGCACCTGGCTCATTCTCACGGAACCATCAGCTCAGAGACAGGGGAACGGGGCAGGGGCTTCTTGGAGGAGGACATGGCCATCCGTGGTCCACCCCCCCCCCAAATGTCAGAGCCCCTCACGGACAGCTGCCCCTGACAGGGCCGTGAGGGTTGGCAGGGACGGGTCCAGTCACTCAGAGGATGCTCGGCCAAGTGAGGGCTCTACAAATGGTCCTCCTCGTTCCTGAGCGCCCTGCATCTTCCAGAATGCTCTGATGGATGAGGCTGCATTCATTCATCAGGAATTCGTCATGTGCCTTCTTTCTGCTAAAGACAATTTCCCCATTCCAGGGACACAGGAATGAAAAACCCATTGTTCTCACCATTGAAAGGTAACAATCCACTAACACAAGTGTTTTTTAAGGAGAGCATTTGCCGAGTGCCAACTCTGTTTGGGGAGACACAGCACAGTTTCACATAATCATCTCTTTTCATCCTCGAGTGAAAGTCGCTCAGTCGTGTCCGACTTTTTTCGACCCCATGGACTACACAGTCCACGGAATTCTCCAGGCCAGAATACTGAAGTGGGTAGTCTTTCCCTTCTCCAGGGGATCACCCCAAACCAGGGATCGAACCCAGGTTCCTTGCATTTACACTTGTGAATGAGGCTCAAAAGCTTGGATCTCCCCCCTTCATCCTTGAACCATCAAAAAAGAGAAGAGACAGAAAAATCTCCCATTCATGGATGGCAAACAGCCTCAGTCATGAGGCTTACCCAACTCCCCTGCCCTCGGCTGGACAGAGGACGGCAGAGATTTGAGGCCAGGTCCGCAGCCCCACAGCCATCCCTGTGCAGGACACTGCCGGCCAACAAGTTCTTAGCAAAGCAGAGAGACGAAACCTTCCCCTTGCCCACCGAGAAGTACCCTAAGAGCTTTAAGCTAATACCTCGTGTGGTTTCCTTGGCAGGTTTCTTTCTACTAAAGCACAAACACCAACTTGGGGGGAGAAAAAAACAAAGAAGAAACACTATCAAATAAATTAAGCTGACACTTTACCTTTCATAAGTAATTTCTAACAAGCACCATTTCACTGGAATCAGGATGTTTACATTTTAGCCAAATTGTTCCCACTTGCGTTGCTTAGCAATAGTCAAAAGCAACAAGGTGTCTCTGTACTGACAACAGTTTAAAAAACGACCAGACAGTTTTGGATTCAAGAACACTGTCAGCGCACCTCAGATAAACAAGCTTGGATCTGTGCTGGTGTGGGGGAGAGAAAAGAAGCTAGTTCTGCATAGACTAGAAACTGTAGGACCGAGCTTCTAGCCAAGCTGTGTGTTAGAGGCAGTGAGCACCCTGTCAGTGGAAGTATGTAAGCAAAGGCAGATGCTGTCGGCTCAAGGAGCATCCTTCTGGGAGGGGGTAGGGGCTGGTCAGACTCCCTTCCAAACCCTGGGGCTCAGGGAGAGTGCTTCCCCTCCAGGTCAGTGGTGACGCCCACCCAGCGGGAAGGGAAGAGCTCAAACTGCAGAGGGAATAACCTCCAAGGACTTTGCTCCATGTGAGGATGGTGAGATCTTTGGGGCCAGTCCCAGAAACTCCTGGACAGTCCACTCTATGCTGCTGGCCCTGGACAGGTCACTTGCTCCCCTGAGTCTCAGCTTTCTTGTTGGTCAAATGGAAGGACAGAGGCTCCAAGAGGGACAGTCATCCTTGGTGTTGACTGTCGCATTCCCAGTCCTGGGGGCAGGCATTCAATGACACACAGTAACTGTCTACACAATCCCTGAGCAGTGGGAGTGAGACAGAGCCCTCACGTCGAGCCTGCCCACCTGGGTCTCCCCCTGCAGGCCCACCCCCCACGCCTCCCTCAGCATGGACTGGGGGCGGCCCATCCTCAGTTCCTGCTCCTCTAGACCCGGGGTTGTCAAACTGCCATCTGCTGCATGACTCTTGCCTACGGCCTGTTTTTGTGCAGATGGCAGAACTAAGGAGTCTTATCACATTTCTAAAGGGTTTTGTAATGGGCTGAATGTGTGTGCGTGTGTGTGTGCGTGTGTGTGCATGTGCACTCAGTCGTGTCTGACTCTTTGCAACCCCATGGACTGTAGCCTGCCAGGGGATTTCCCAGGCAAGAATACTGGAGTGGGTTGCCCATTCCTCTTCCATGGGATTTTCTTGACCCAGGGATCAAACCTGTGTCTCCTGTGTCTCTTGCATTGACAGGAGGATTCTTTACCACCGAGCCACCTGAGAAATTCAGTGGGTTGAATAGGTCCCCCAAATGTACAGTCTTCCATAACCTCAGAATGGGACTGTATTTGGAAATAAGGTTTCCACAGGCATGATGAGTTAAAATGAGGTCATACTGGAGCAACATGCCGTGTGCGTGCTAAGTCACTTCAGTCGTGTCCAACTCTTTGTGACCCTATAGACCACAGCCTGCCAGGCCCCTCTGTCCATGGAATTCTCCAGGCAAGAATACTGGAGTGGGTTGCCATTGCCTTCTCCATGGGATCTTCTAGATCCAGGGATCGAACCTGTGTCTCTTGCATCTCCTGCATTGGCAGAAAGGTTCTTTACCACTAGCATCACCTGGGAAGCCCATACTGGAGCAGGCTGAACCCTAAATCCAGTGGCCATGACCTTATAGGAGGGGCGGGTTGAGACAGACATGCAGAGGAGGAGAAGCCATGTGATGACAGCAGAGATTGAGGGTTGCAGCCACAAGCCAAGGTTTGCTGGCACCACCAGCAGCTGGAAGAGATGAAGAAGACTTTCTTCCCAAAGAGTCTGGAGGGCGCATGGCCCTACCAACACCTCAGTTCCAGGCTTCTGGCCTCCAGAGCTGTGCGAGAATACATTTCTCTTGTCTTTAAGCCACCCAGTTTGTGGTAATTTGTTATAGCAGCCACAGGAAACAAGTACTGGTTATATATTAAAACAATACAAATCAAAACAAAGAGAGTGAGAGAAATATGCAGTGGAGGCCATGTGCACTCCACAAAGCTATTACTATCCAATCTCTCATAGAAAGTTTGCCCACCTCTGTTCTCGAGTAAAACCAAGCTTGCTATCTGCATCACAGCCTCAGAGCTTGCTGACCTCCCAGCCCCATCCTGGGCCACCTCCTCCTCTCTGCACCCGTGCCTCTGGCCCCAGGGCCTTTGCTCACACAACTGATCACAGCTGACCCACCACTTCCCCAGCGCAGCCCTGTCTTACCAGCTGCTCCCTAAGTGGGCCTAGAGCTTTGCTACGTGGTCAGAGGGGTAATTAAGTACAAGTCACAGTGAGTGATAGTTAACATCGATGGTTAGTTGTAATTAATCAGGCAATTGTTGAGTCAATGCTTGCTCCTACCCTAGGCTGTCAACTCCATGAGGGAGGAGCTAAGCCATCAGTAACTACCACAGTGCTCTGGGCAGATTAAGTAAGCCCTTTAGATACAGTTGTGGGAGGGAGGGAAAGAGTGGGGTGAGGGGGGAGGAAGGAGGAGGGAAGGGGAGGGGGAGGAGAAGAGGAAGGAGGGAGGTGGTGGGGGAGAGAGGGAGGGAGTTAGTGAAAGTCGCTCAGTTGTGTCCGACTCTTTGCCACCCCGTGGACTATACAGTCCATGGGCTTCTCCAGGCCAGAATCCTGGAGTGGGTAGTCATTGCTTTCTCCAGGGGATCTTCCCAGCCCAGGGATAGAATGGGGGTCTCCTGCATCGCAGCTGGATTCTTTACCAGCTGAGCCACCAGGGAAGCCCCAGAGAGGGAGAGATGGAGGAACCTAATTTCAGAAACTCTGAGTCTCAAAGCTAAAGCTCCAATACTTTGGCCACTTGATGGGAAGAGCTGACTCACTGGAAAAGACCCTGATGCTGGGCAAGATTGAAGGCGGGAGGAGAAGGGGACAACAGAGGATGAGATGGTTGGATGGCATCACCGATTTGATGGACATGAGTTTGAGCAAGCTCTGGGAGATGGTGAAGGACAGGGAGGCCTGGCATGCTGCAGTCCGTGGGATCATGAAGAGTCGGACATGACTGAGGGACTGGACAACTACAGCAACAACAACCATAACTGCAGGCCTGATCCTGGCTTCCTGCCTGGCTGGAGACTCATCTGAACCTCAGATTCGAGAGCTACGTGGGGCTCTAGTTCCCAGGTCTTGATGGCTCTGTGGGACTGTATACAAGATGGAGCAAGTTTGAAGTGAGTGACAGGAGGTGCCCACTCTGGTCCAGGCTCCCACGGGGCCCCCGTTAAAGAGGGAACATTTACCAGACACCAGCTGTTGTTTTGGGAGACAGGCTTTAAGTCACCCTGACTTGGGCAAGGAAGGTGGAGGGTATGCAGTTAAAAATAAATGAATAAATAAATAAATACACACACACACACACACACACACACACACACACACACACACACCCCTGAGGCAATTTGGGAGGGCTTCAGGGAGGAAGTGACATTCAAATTGTTCACCGGGTGGGCTAGGAAAAAAAGCTAGACAAGAAGCAGAGTCTGAGGTCCTGTCCAAGTGCCCGCCCCTGCCAACCATTAACTGCTGTCTTGGAAAACGGCAGCCAAATCCACCTGGCTTCTCCCAGCCACTAACTAGGAGGCTTCACTTCGATTTTGTTTGGCAAACCTCCCTCCCGCTAACTACCAAGGCTGCATTTTTAACCCACTACGAGTCTCTGTCGATAAGGAAACAAGGGTCTGACTCTGAGAGATGATCAACATGCTTGCAGGGACTCATGACCAGGAGGACTAACATCAAAGGAGACTGAGATCCTCCCGGCCCTTGGCAGAGGGCCTGCGGAAGAGCCAGAAGGAGGTACCAGCTAGAAGGCCTCGGCTGGCAGCGGGGCTGCAAGTGCCCCTGCCCTCACGGCTTCCTTCCTCCCTCTGAACCTGGCTGTGCCGGGGTGGGGGCAGGAAGAGCCCCGTGATTTTCAGGGTGCACAGTGTCCACCAGGCACTGCCTGGGATGCTGTACGTGGTGAATTCTCTCCTCCACTCCTCCCAGTGGCTCATGGAATGAGTGCTGGGATCCCCTCTTTAAAGGTGGGGACCAAGCCACCTGCCACCAGGGAGTGGACACACAGCCTCCATCTGCCCCATCGCAGGGTCCACCTCCTTTCTTCCCACAACCACCCTCCCTCCAGGCAGATGAATTACCTTTCAGGTGAAGACCAACCCATCACTCTCCCCTCCCCCTCCCCCCACCCTCAGCTGCTATGCACTTCATGGCTCCTTGGACAGAGGAGTAAATAGAGACAACCAGATCCAGACAGTCTGCCTGGAGCTCCCCAGTTCTGGCCCGTCCAGACAGGGATGAGTGAAACAGGACAAACAGATCAATAAAGGTAATTACGAGCCCTTTTGGTGGGCTCAGCTGGCACCATCTTTCCTGCACATCTCAGCTGCCAGGATGGGAGCATTTGTCAGACCATCGCACGTCCTCGGAATCCCGGCCAGCCTTCTGCAGAGGCCTTCAGTCCCGTTGGCCTGTCACCAACGTGCATCAAAAGGACAGTCAGCACCTGCTTCCTAACCAGAATGGCTGGGAACGAACCCCAGCTCTATGACGTCTGCGGTGCAGCCACAGGTTGTGTCTCCTGACCACAGGTCACGTCTCCTGACCACAGGTGATGGCGAATGTAGATGTTTTTAAGGTTACTGGGTACCAGCTGCTGGGCTAAGCCCTTGTGGGGGCAGCTCATTCCTCTTCTACAACCACCGGGGGGAGGGCACTGCTTTCAGTCCCATTTTACAGACAAGGAGACTAAGGCACAGAGTGGATGGGAACTCCTCCAAGATGGCACTGCAGGTTCCAACCCAGGCCATTCGTCCTGTGACACCTCCCGAGGCCCCGAGATGTGGGTGGTGATCGCCTACCTGGGCCTTCCCCGTGCCATCTTTGGGCCTCTGCCTGTTAGAGACAGCCTGGTACCCAACCTCCGGGTGTTCCCTGGGCTCTAGAGTCCCCTGGGCATGCCCTGCCCTCTGTCGGACATGACAGCGGCTTGGGGCGTCCACCAGGCTGATGGCAGCTTCAATCCAGCTTGGTAGAACTGGACCAGGCACTAGGCCATCTCACCAGAGTCAGAGATGAACCAGGCCCGGCCAGGTTTGTGCTGAGCTCACAGTGGCTGCAAGAGGGACTCAGGGGACACTGGTGGGCGCAGGGACCACCAGCCTTTGTGGAGGAGGGGTCCGTAGGCTGGGCTTTGAGGACCGAGCCGAGTTCGGCGGGAAGAACAGGAGAGTGAATGCAGAGAGCCCCAGAGACCCATCTCCCCGCCCGGCTGCTGGGACAGCAAGACACAGAGGAGAGATGGTTCCGAATGTGCAGAAACCGGGAAAACTGGCACCAAGGTCAGAGGAGGAGTGACCCTTGGCTGACCAAAGGGTGAGGGCGGGGCGGGTCAGAGGAGGACAGGGCAGGGCCTGAGGTTCAGTCCTGGGGGGCTGCAGGAGGTCAGCCCGGAATCTCGGGGATGGGCTGGTGGGGGGGTGTGATGAGGTATGTGTGGGGCCAGAGGATTCCCCTCTGGAGTCTGCGAGCCAGTCCCAGAGTGGTTGGCCAGTCAGTGCAGTTGCTTATTCATGTCCAACTCTTTGCGACCCCACGGACTGCAGCACGCCAGGCCTCCCTGTCCATCACCAACTCTCAGAGTTTACTCAAACTCATGTCCATCGAGTCGCTGATGCCATCCAACTATGTCATCCTCTGTTGTCCCCTTCTCCTCCTGCCCCCAATCTTTCCCAGCATCAGGGTCTTTTCCAATGAGTCAGCTCTTCACATCAGGTGGCCAAAGTATTGGAGTTTCAGCTTCAACATCAGTCCTTCCAATGAACACCCAGGACTGATCTTCAGGATGGACTGGTTGGATCTCCTTGCACTCCAAGGGACTCTCAAGAGTCTTCTCCAACACCACAGTTCAAAAGCATCAGTTCTTTGGTGCTCAGCTTTCTTTGCGGTCCAACTCTCACAGTCATACATGATTACTGGAGAAACCATAGCTTTGACTAGACAGACCTTTGCTGGCAAATTAACGTCTCTGCTTTTTAATATGCTGTCTAGGTTGGTCGTAACTTTCCTTCCAAGGAGCAAGCATCTTTTAATTTTGTGGCTGCAGTCACCATCTGCAGTGATTTTGGAGCCCCCCAAAAATAAAGTCTGTCACTGTTTCCACTGTTTCCCTATCACTTCCCATGAGGTGATGGGCCCAGATGCCATGATCTTAGTTTTCTGAACGTTGAGCTTAAAGCCAAGGTTTTCACTCTCCTCTCTCACTTTCATCAAGAGGCGCTTTAGTTCTTCACTTTCTGCATGAATATGCCGCCCGGGGAAGATGCCAAGCGTCCCTGCAGACCCTGTGACAGGCAGGTGGGGCTACACTCACGCGGGCTCATGCCCAAGTCATGCTGCCAAGCGCCCAAGGCCACAGCCCCGCTTGGGAACTGGCTGCCCCTGCAGCTCTGCTCTGAGAGCTGGGTTCTTCCCCGTCGCCTGGGAGAGGGGTCCCCTCTCTGCGAGTGGCCAGTTCACCTGGTTTCCCTCAGTCTGAAGTTCCAGCCGCAGGCTTGCGCCCGGGGCCACTTGGCGACCTTTGGAGACGTGTTTGGCCAACACCCGGGGCGACAGTGCCCCTGGCGTCTAGCCCATAGAGCCCAAGAATGCTCCTAAGTGCCTCGGAGTGCTCGGGATGGCGCCCTGCCCGCATCAAAGGATCACCAGTCCGTGGCCACAGTGCCAAGGCTGAGAGTGCCAGTCCAAGGAAATGTCTCCAGAAGGGCTTGTCTATCCCTCTGGCTCCCACTGAAGCACCTCTGGTCACCTTGGCCGGCTGGACAGGGAGTGTTCCAGCAGCCCAAGGCAGTCGTGGGGAGGCGGGGGCTGTGGTCAGGTGCCAGGTCCCTTCCCCCTCCACAGCCACCATCCGCTCTGCTGCTGCAGGAAACCAGAGGCTTTTCCGGGGACCCATCTGGCTGGACCCTGTCTCCGCTGCTTATCTCCTCTGGGTCTGTAAGCAAGTCACCCGCCTCCCTGAGCCTCACTTTCCTTGTCTGGTTGTAGAATGAAATGTGCTAATGATACAAAGTGCTTAGGATGTGGCCAACGGGAACTACAAAGTAATGCTCAAAATTCTCCAAGCCAGGCCTCAACAGTAAGTGAACCGTGAACTTCCAGATGTTCAAGCTAGCTTTAGAAAGGCAGAGGAACCAGAGATCAAATCGCCAACAGCTGTTGGAACATCAAAGAAGTGAGAGAGTTCCAGAAAACCATCTACTTCTGCTTTATTGACTACACCAAAGCCTCTGACTGTGTGGATCACAACAAACTGGAAAATTCTTCAAGAGATGGGAATACCAGACCGCCTGACCTGTCTCCTGAGAAACCTGTATGCAGGAAGCAACAGTTAGAACTGAACACGGAACAGCAGATTGTTTCCAAATCAGGAAAGGAATTATGTCAAGGCTGTATATTGTCACCCTGCTTATTTAACTTATATGCAGAGTACATCATGAGAAATGCTGGGTTGGATGAAGCACAAGCTGGAATCACGATTTCTGGAAGAGATATCAATAACTTCAGATATGCAGATGACACCACTCTTTTGGCAGAAAATGGAGAGGAACTAAAGAGCCTCTTAACGAAAGTGAAAGAGGAAAGTGAAAAAGTTGGCTTAAAACTCAATAATCAGAAAACCAAGGTCATGGCATCCGGTCCCATCACTTCATGGCAAATAGATGGGGAAACGGTAGAAACAGTTACAGACTTTATTTTTGGGGGGCTCCAAAATCACTACAGATGGTGTCTGCAGCCATGAAATTAAAAGATGCTTACACCTTGGAAGAAAAGCTGTGACCAACCTAGACAGCATATTAAAAAGCAGAGACATTGATTTGCCAGCAAAGGTCAGATTAGTCAAAGCTATGGTTTCTCCAGTAGTCATGTATGGATATGAGAGCTGGACCATAAAGAAAGCTGAGCACCAAAGAACTGATGCTTTTGAACTGTGGTGTTGGAGAAGACTCTTGAGAGTCCCTTGGACTGCAAGGGGATCAAACCAGTCCATCCTAAAGGAGATCAGTCCTGAACATACATTGGAAGGACTGATGCTGAAGCTGAAGCTCCAATGTTTTGGCCACCTGATGCAAAGAACTGACTCATTTGAAAAGACCCTGATGCTGGGAGAGATTGAAGGCAGGAGAAGGGGATGACAGGATGAGATGGTTGGTTGGCATCACTAACTCGATGGACATGTTTGTGTAAGCTCTGGGAGTTGGTGATGGACAGGGAGGCCTGGCATGCTGCAGTTGTGGGATCGCAGAGTCGGACCCGACTGAGAGACTGAACTGAACTGAACCAAATGGGAGCTACGCTTCATCCAACAGCAGCCACTGTGCTTCCAGCTCCAGTCCTTCCCTAAACAAGGCGTCACCGGGACTGGGGAGGGGAGGGGCGGCATCAGAGACCAGGGCTCAGCTCCAACCACCACCTCCTGCAGAGGAGCCCCGGGACCCCCTGTGCTTTTTCCAGAGGTATCTGCAAAGCAAGGGGCTTTGAACGGCTCGTCCATAGGAGGATGGACCCTTTCTAAATGTGCTTGACATGGGAAAAGCACTCGGTAAGTATTCATTGGGTGAACAAATGATTATCATTATGATAATAGAATCTAGCCCAGAGCAGTTAATCCAATTCTCAGGCTTCATGCTTGGCTATTAATCTCTATCTACTTAATCAGTGTGATGAAGAGTCCTCGAATTGCCAGGACGCTCTACAGTCTGTAAAACACAGACAGTCTTCAAAGCCTTTTCTTTATGTCATTTGTATCTAACAACAGGCAGAAGCCAGAACAGTGTCACCCACCCCAATTTACAGATGAATTAATTGAGGCTCAGATATGAGAAAAGATTTGCGTCCTCCACATCCCCGCCATCTGTCCAGTTGGGTGATGCATCTGAGGTCTGTGTAAGAGGAAGGAAGATGGAATGACCTCGAACACTCTCTGGGACAATGACTAATGGAGTGATTGATTGATTGATTTGCTGATTGAACTAAATGAATTCCGTGACTGTAAGGATATCAATGGTAAGTTTAATATACGGACAGTTTCGAGTCCCTGCAAACACTTAGAAGCCCCAGTTTATTCATGCACCTTTGATAAATGAATGCAGTCTGTTCTGATCTACTCCTTGTCAATCCCCACCCCCAAGGTGAGCCCGACCCAAGCTCGGCATTTCGCCCTCTGAGCCGTCACACAGGCACTTCTCGCCGGGATGCTGAGTAGCCTTTCTCCTTTTCAGTCTCTGAGTGACCCTTCAAAATCCTCAAGAGTCACCCCTTCTCTGGGAAGCCTCTCACCCAACTCCTGACCCCTACAGACGAGGCAGATTAAACCGCCCCTCCTCTGCGTGCCCACGGAGGACTTCGTTGTGACCACTGCCCCCGGCCTGTCATATTTGCACACTCATCTCTCCACGGAGTGCAGAGCGCCTCAGTGGTAAACCTGGCAAGGGTGAAGAGGGAGAAACGGGGGATGGATGGATGGATGGATGGATGGAAGGATGGAAACAGAAGGAAGACATGTAGGGAGGGAGGGAAGATGTATGAGTGGATGGAAGGCTAGATGGATAGATGGGTGGATGAACAGATGGATGGGTGGATGAGTAGGTGGGTGGTAAGTGGATGGATGGATGGATGGATGGGTGGATGGATGGAAAATCCAAGGAATGTATGGGTGAGTGGATGGGTGGATGAGTAAGTGGGTGGTAAGTGGATGGGTGGATGGATGGATGGATGGATGGGTGGGTGGATGGAAAATCCAAGGAATGTATGGGTAAGTGGATAGGTGGATAGATGTGTGGGAAAATGGATGGATGGGTACTGGGTGGATAGGTGGATAGGATGGATGGTGGTTGGATGGGTGGATGGATGGATGTTGGGCGGATGAGTGGATGGATGAGTGGATGAATAGATGGATGGATGGATGGAAAAGTCAATAGATGGATGGATGTGTGGATAAATGAATGGGTGCATGGATGGATGAACAGCAAACTCTGGAGCCTAATTGTGTGACTGTATGTTCTTGACCTCTTCTTCTTATGAAGACTGGACTTGTGTAGATTTGCAATCAGCCTAGGAATAGGTCTTGGTCTCCCCTCTCTTTGCACAGTGTGTAGCTCAATCCATCAGCTGTGGACAAGGCACTTCCTCTTTCGGCTCTCTATATCCCCTCTGGGAGAATTCGCCTGTGCCCAAGTTCTACCTGACACTTTCTACACAAGGGTCTCCAGCCCAACCCTTCCTCTAAGGTTCTCACTCACGCATCCAAATACCCTTGGACTTCTCAAGGTTCTCTAAAATCAACACTCCCCAGAGAAAATCCATTATGTTCACCACAAACCCACTCCTACCCCAGCACTTTCCCCTTCTGACGGGTGACCCCATTGCTGAAGGCTGAAGACCACAGTCCAGACCTCCATCACCCTTCACCTGGACAGAGGCAGTGGCCTCCACCTGGGTTTCCTCCTACGCCACCAGAGCAGACTTTTCAGATAGAACCTCAATGTTGGCATCCTCTGTTTAGCACCCTTTACTGGCTTCCATCTTTCTTGTGAGTCAATGACAGCTAGGATATTAGTGGAGTGTGTAACACACAGACTGTTCCGAGAAGCCGTAGCCAATTTAGATGCATTCTTCACTAGTGGGCAATTGCTATGCTAATTACATGTGTGTGTACATGCTCAGTTGCTCAGCCATGTCCCACTCTTTACGACCCTGTGAACTGTAGCCAGCCAGGCTCTTCTGTCCATGGAATTCTCCAGGCAAAAATATTGAGTGGGTTGCCACTTCCTCCTCCAGGGGATCTTCCTGACTCTTGTCTCCTGCATTTCCCTCACTGGCAGGCGAATTCTTTACCACTGCAACACCTGGGAAGCCCATGCTAATTACAAGCCATCTCATCTATTCTATTTGAAAGCTTTCCCCAGATGACTCTGCCTCTGCTAGCTTCCACCATGCTGGCCTTTCTCCAGCTCTCTCAGCCTCAGGACCTTTGCACCTGCTATTTCCTTCCCATTTTTCACCTGCTTAACTCCTGCTTTGCATCTTGGCTCAAGTGTCACTTTTGCAGGGAGAACTCCCCAGGACCCTCTACCAGAGAGACTTCTCTTTGTTTATTTTTTTAAATGTACTTATTTGGCTGCGACGGGTGGTGGTTGCAGCATGCTGGATCTTTTTGATGTGGTGCATGGGCTCAGGAGATGTAGCGCAAGGGCTCCAGAGCACAGCGGCTCAGCAGCTCCGCCACACGTGGGATCTCAGTTCCCTGACCAGGGGTCAAGCCCAAGTCCCCTGCATTGCAAGGTGGATTGTTTACCACTGGGCCACCAGGGAAGTCCCTACCAGAGCAACTGTGAAAGCGACATGCTCTAACACTCTGCATTTCCTCCACTAACAGTTTGACCCAGTGCCTCTATCCCTCAGGGGAAGGAAAGCATGGATGGAGTCTCTTTTGTTCCCTTTCTGATCTCCAGCGCTAACTACCTGATGGATGAGTGAGAACTGGGTATGTGTGTGTGAGTCACCCAGTCATGTCCAACTCTTTGTGACCCCATGGACTGTAGCCTGCCAGGCTCCTCTGTCCATGGGATTCTCCGGGCAAGAACACTGGAGTGGGTAGCCTTTCCCTTCTCCAGGGGGTCTTCTCAACCCAAGGATTGAACCCGGGTCTCCTGCATTGCAGGTGAATTCTTTACCATCTAAGCCACAAAGGAAGCCTGAGAACTGTGTGCTTTCCCCAAATGTTGGCTTTGGCTGGCTTTGGGTGCACCACTGATCGGACCGCCCTCAGATCCTCCCCACCACCTGCCTCCCCAGGGTGGTGGGGGCCCCCACTGTCTTCCTCTGGGTCCTGCCAGCCCACGCAGGTGTGTGGGGAGTCCTCCTAGGTGTCTGCTAGCAAGTGCCATCAGAACACTGCCTGGTGTAAGCCATTCCCAGACAATTTCGAAGAGGATTATACCTAACTGCTCCTTGGGAAAGTGCCAATTAAAATGAGACAGGTTAATAGCGACCCACTCACACAGCTGGAGGTTCCGGAATGATCTGGCCCAGGCAATTACCATCACTTTAATGCCCAGGATGGGTTTATCCTGAAGGGGTCCTGGGCAGGCCATCTGCGTGTTTTGGATCTCAACTCCGGCTTCCAGGAGAGGCCTAAACAGGACACGCACCTGGACGACACTTCATCCTCCTCGTGTGATGAGCATGGTGACTGGCCAGGCTGAGCACAAGACTCCAGCAGAGTCACAGCTGTGATGGCGTTTCTGCATTTTCCCTGAGCCTTAGCACCTCAGCCTCCAGGCACTTAGCTTGCATCGCTCACACCTATCTCTACACACCTGTCCCCACACACCAGTGCATTTACATCATGATGCCTTTCTCGAGTGCCCCAGTCCTTCTCTCTTGAGCGCCCCAGCCCTCCCCTCTCTCCCTGTGTGGCCAGCTCAGCCTGCCTGGTATTTCTCCTGGGGACCTGGCCTTCCTCAGGACTCCCACGCTCTCTGCAAACCTCAACGTTGGCACATAACTCTGTGTCTCTGCCAGGCATCCGAATGCCCTGCTGTCTCCACAAGTGTGTGTAAGCGTTCAAGTTTTCCATCTCCTTCAAGATTTGACCTTTGTCTTGGAGAAAATCCTTCCTCATAACAGGGTCAGGAAAACATTCTTCTGCTTTATCTTCTAAGAGTCTTCCGGGTTTGCCTTCTCTGTACAAGTGCCTAATCCACTGGGAATGAACGATCTGTAGCGGGTGTGGGGCTCAGTCTCATTTCTGGTCAAGGGCATCACCAACTTCCCTGCCACCACCTAAAATACGCCAGCCCTTCCCCCGCCAACCACGGGCCTGAGGTTTCTGTATGTTATCTGCGTCTGTCTCCAGGCACTGGTTCGGTCACATCGGTCAACTTGGCTTTCCAAAACATGCCAATCGTTGTGATGATTCTGGGTATTTCCAGTGAAGCGAGGCACCCGCTCTGCCCTTCAGGGCTGCTGAGCCTTCTTTGGCTGTGTTTGGTCCTCTGCTCCGTGATTTGTTGTTCAGTTGCTCAGTCGTGTCTGACTCTGCAACTGTGGCACATGTTCATTTCCACATCTGCTGGTTAAGTTCAAACAAAACAAAACAACCTCAAACCTAGTGGTGTTTAATGCAGAAGTGCCTTGTCTCCAGATGTATTTGAAAAGAATTGACTTCTTTGCTAAACTGATTTTCCCCCATCATCACAGTAGAGTCTTCCTTCATTGGCATCTTCTTAAATGTGTTTCAATAACATTCAATAATTTTGTCTGTAAAAAACATGTCCTGGGGCCAAGGCAGACATCTTTTTCATCTTCCTATTTCCACATATTCTAAACAGTGCACCTCTAACCATTTCAAGGGGATTTGTTAGGTTAATTTGGGGACTTAAAACCTTAATGGCAGAATGTCTAGCAACAGAAAGTAGGCTGAAGCCAAGGTAGGAAGGGTTTGATGGGGGTTCCTTCTCCTAGTCCCTCTAATAATATCATAATGTCACTCACCGGTGTCATCTACTCATCCACAGTAACAAACATCTTTCACACTTTACAGCTTGCAAACCGTCTTCAAGCTCTCAGTATTCAGCCCTCCAACATCAGAGCCTGTCAGGCGAGGAGCATTGTAGAGCAGGTATGGTTCCCCCCGACACCTTCTGTCCAGGCTCTGTCCCTCGCAGGAGGCTGAGTGCCCCCCTTGGAGGTTCACGGGCAAGGAGTCAGTGTCCACTTCATGGTCACGAGGGACGTGTGTTCACATTTGCCGTCTTGTTCTACACAGCTCCTGGCTGTGTCACGCACTTACGTCTTCTTCCACGTTGTGGTTCTACTTGCATTTCTCTTCTCCAGCAACGTGAGCAATAAACTTCCTGATCCTATTCAACAAAAGATTCTTTAAGGTTTCTAAAAAGTATTCTTCAACTTAGGTTTTCCCAACTGCCAAAATAAGCAATGAGGCATGGTTTTGGCTTCTGTCAATGTCTGGACAGGAGTTCAGAAGCTTCTTTTCCACTTTCATCTTCCTCCCCTGACTTTCCCAACGTAAGGCATGCGTGCTGAGTCTCTTAAGTCGTATCCAGCTCTTTGCGACCCCATGGACTGAAGCCCGCCAGGCTCCTCTGTCCATGGGATTCTCCAGGCAAGAATACTGGAGTGGGTTGCCATGCCCTTCTCCAGGGGATCTTCTTGACCCAGGGATTGAACCCGTGTCTCATGTCTCCTGCATTGGTGGGCAGGTTTTTTACCTCTAGCACCACCTGGCAGGCCCAACACACACCATAGTCCTTATTAATATTAACCAGACTTTGGATGACAGCTTTTTCTTTCCAAAAAAAATATATTTTTGACATGTGCACTTGGTTCCTCTCCAGTGTCACAGCATCTATTGAAGCTGAACCTGTTGTTTACCTGGCCTCAGTCCTGCTCCTGTGTTTCTATGCCAGACCTTCTCTGCCTTCAAAGCCCTGAGCTTAACTCAACCCTCTGCTGCCAGAATACCTTTTCTGGCATTCTCCTTTCAAGACAGATGCCTGGCCCTCTAAGTTAGATGCCTCTGTATTCCCTAAACCTACAAATGACAGCAGAGGTGCAGATAAAATCCTGAGACCACAGCTTTTCTGTCCTTATCTGCAGACCCTGAAATCCATTCTATTATTTTGAAATGTAATATTAGAAAGCATGTCTGTAATGGCCTGCTTCTTATTCTTTCATAAAGAGCTTTTCTTTCTTGAGAAAATGACATTTTACCCTCATAATTAAAGAAAACAAGGCAGAAGGTGAGGTAGGTTTAACAAGCGCTTTTTTAAACATTTCCTTCAAGAACTCGCCCTCTCCACCCAGCCCAACCTCATCTCTGATCACTGCTTCCGGTCCTGTCACTCTGAATTCTTATTTGAAAACACCCGTGGTTCTCAGGCTGGCCCTCTCTCCCCTCCCCTACCTGGCATCTTCCTTCTTTTCTTTCTGAAAGCCTCTTCCTTCTTATGACCCTTTTATCTCGAGCCTCTTCATTGGTGAGGACCCAGTGATTCAGTTTCCCTGCTCTTTCGGGCCTCTGAAATGCCCTTCGCCGGTCATTGAAATTTTGGGATCTCACAAGTGTTCCTCAGCCCCCTCAGTCCCATCCCACTACTTCCTCCTTCCTGGGAGCTGCATCTCATCACGGTCCTTTGTCCTAAGCGTCCCCCTTCCATCCACAGTGACGGCCCTATGGGGACCGCGCACCCCAGGACGTCATCGCCCCACAACGGCCCCCACACCCCTTCCTGCCTTACAGGCTGTGTGAGCGCGGGGGTTCGGGGTGTCGGTGCGGCAGTGGGCGGGAGCCACATGCCTTGGCCGAGACGCCCACCCAGCAGGGCTTTTGATGGGGGGTTTCCCAACCCCTTGCTGGTGGGCAGGGCTGCTCTGGTTCATGAACTTTCTGCTGAGCGGGAGCTCACAGGTCCTAGCTTAGTCTCCGTCTCCGGCAGTTTATCTATGCTCCATCCTCCTGGTCAGTTTAGCGAGAACTTGAGAAAGCTGGGGCGGGAACAGACGCTGCTTTGTCCGAGAAATCAGTGCTGCAGTCTAGAGATGCCCCTGCCCTGGTTTTATTTTTATTAAATAAAATAACATATTTTAATAAAATCCCAACCAGGTTTGATTCTTTTGGCTACATAGTGCGGCATGTGGGGATCTTAGTTCCCTGACCAGGAACCAAACCTGCACGCTCTGTGCTGTAAGTGTGGGATCTTAACCACCTGGGAAGTCCCAACCATCCAGGTTTTAGCACAAGATCACCCTCCTCACCTTGGTGAAAAGTACCAGTGCCTGGGGGGAGCAAGGCTTCCAGGAGCAAGCCTTCCTGGAATCTTCACCTTCCACGCAGAGGCCAGAAAAAGGACGGGTCAACTCAGAGGCCAGAAACCCCAGTGACATCACACACGCTGCTGAAGACCCTTAGAAACTATTGTGCCGGACTCACATGGGCCCTCGCTCTAGGGGAGAAAAGATATGTATTTCTTTGCCCGACAACCACATTTTGTTAAAAGTATCGCAGGACTTTGGAGGACATATAACGGCTGATTTATGTAGGACAAATAACTATTTAATTGCTGTCTAATTACATGACAATTAGAATTCCTATCGCGGCCATGTCCTTAGGTATCTATTTATGGGCTGCGTGAGGCCGTTACAGCGCCCGCAGCCATTAAGAACACCAGGAACTGCGGAGCGGGCAGGGCTGCCGGCTACAGAGCATAATTACCCATGTAATGATTCTCCTATACCCGAGTAATTACAGGCTGGTATTATTTGTGTATTACCATTTATTCACACACCTAATCACAGTCTCCTTTCACAAACTGGGACCCGGCCCAGGAAGCGCTGATCAATTTTTTAAAATAACATAAAAGTCATCTGATGAGAAGCTTGGCTATCGGGCCGCCTTGTGTTCCCAAGGGGAGGCGGCCAACGTCTGCAGGGAGGGAGCTGGGCATCCAAACTTGACACCAAGTTCATCGTGGCAAAGCCCACCCAGTCCGACCATGACCCAAGAGACAGAAGGACGCGGCCCTGGGCACGGTGCCCACTTGGGTGGGCCCTTTGCTGCTCTGTGGGGCTGTGGCCTCTGCCTGGTGCCTCTCTGCAGGTCGTGGCCCTTGTCACCCTCTAGTCCAGCACATACGACCCACCCCGTGTTAGGACTGCCCATTTCCATGTCTGTTGGCTCTCCTGGGCTTTGAAACTCACCATGGCCAGGGCCTAGAGGGGCTTTATTTTTTTTGGTAGCATGTGGGGTTGAATTCTGAGCCAGAGTAGGGGGCTCACTATGTACCCACCGAACCAGGATGGAGGGACAGGCCCCACAGAACTCTGACCCAAGAATCCCATTTATAAAAGCAATCATTTCTCAGGGTGGGAAGGGGTGGTGATGTTCTGAGACATGCAGACAAGTGATATCAAAGGTATTTTTCCCTTGAGAATTTCAGTCCCATTTTTTACAGCTCTATCCAGCATCTCTTAAATGGCCAGCTCAAAGCAACTGAGGGGGTGACCCAAAAATCTCAGGAACAGGGTAGCCGGAGAGAGGGGCCAAGTCCTGGGCAGTCGCTACACCTGTTAGTGCAATTAACAGAGCTCAGCCTTGAATCAGGCATCCCAGGCTGCCTCCCATATTGTGAGGAGGAGTTGCTGTCTCCCATCACCACCAGCCCCACACCCCAGCCCTGCTCATCAGCAGATTCATGCTGGTGCTACATTCGACTCACCCCAGGCTCTGAGAACCAACCCTAGGACTCATTCTCTCTGTCCATCCCATCTTGCCTTTTATAGCCAACTTCCCTGTGCCCCCGGCGCTGGAGCTAATGTGTATGTTCTAGTCAGTCCCCGGGGGCATGTGACGTAGTTGTCCTGGGCGGGCCTGGGGGCAAAGATGGGTAAGACATGGTGTGGGCCCTGGAGGAGTCTTTGCCCGTCTGGGGAAGATGGCTGAGACGCACCCCGATGATGAGCTCTGTGCAGGCAGTGGGCTGTGGGCATGCGTAGGAAGGAACAGGCATTAATTGAGCACCTACTATGCACCTGGCTGGGTGCTGGGCCCTTCCTAAGCTTTATCATAGTCTTCCCTTCCTGTGCAGAGAATAGGCCCCATTGAGGACACAGGGTCTCAGGAGGCCAGTGGCTGCCAAAATTCACCCCACAGCGGCGAGAGCAGGGGAAGGGACCAGTGACAGGTAGATCATCAATGCCTTCAGTTCTGGCCTGGGTTCAGGGCCTGCTGGCATGGGGAACCCCCTCCCCCAGCTCCTCACCCAAAGCCCCCCAGCTCCACTGGGCTCCACATCTGGAACACTGCAGGCAGGGCTCTTCCACGGAAGGCAAGCTGGCTGAAAAGTCTAGCTGTGAGGTCTTTCTTTCAAGCTAAAAATATACACTTACGGCTGTGTTTAAAGAGACAGGAAGAGAGAGTTGGAAGCTTGAAAGAAAAAATCCTCAAAAAAGGAATGACTTCTAACAGTATAGTTAGAAGTGATTCAACAGGAACAATGTCAGTAAATGCTGGTGGACACGGGCACAAAGCTGTCCTAGCTTCTACCTGCTCTTATGAAATCTCACTTACCTAGCTGGAGACTCATCTTTCCCTCACTGTATTCCATTCTGGCTGGGCTGACCCCTACCTCTCAGAGAACACATGACCAGACCCGGCCAATCAGAGCACAAGCTCCTCTGGCCACACCCACTGCTTCAGGAACAGGTCTCATGACCCCAGCCCAGCCAATGAGAGTCTTCCCTGGGTTCTGTGTTGAAACTACTTGGAAGAGGACCCTGGCCCTTCTGAGACGGTGGTGCTACAGATCATACGCGTCTGGGGTGACCAGAGGTCATCTGCTCTGCCGAACAGCCAAATTGTGCCTCGGACTGAAGTTTGGCTCCAGGGAGCAACGGTAAGAAGTGGGGAGACTACTAAAGGTCCCGGACCAAGCTGTGCCTGAAGGAAGTCTACCCTCGGTCTTCACGGTTACATAAGCCAATGTGCTGCTCTTCCTGTTTGAGTGACTTCATATTACTTGCAATCAAATTAGTCCTGACTAATACAGCACGGGGGGAGGGGGAGGGCAGGCATTTATTTGGTGGCTGATTTATCAGAGGAAGCCAAGTAGAACAGAAGACACTAGAAATGGAAGGCCCCTCAGACGTCACATACAGACAGCTGCCATGTGACATGGGGGCTGCCACCCTGTCACTCCGACACCGGAGCCTGACACCACGGACTAGTCAGGCCTCCTTCCCGCTGCACGTATGCAGCCCCAAGTGCTTCCCATAAAGACTTCCAGGGAGTGATGTAGGTAGGGGGTGATGTCCAACTCGCGTCTAGCTCAGAGGGAGGTGAAGCGGCTTGTCCCAGCCTCCCTGCTAATCTAATCCCTGAAAGTACAAGAGACACTTCTTCCTTGGATGTATATCTTCCCCTGTGTCTAACGATTTCTCAGCCACACCTCTTGGATAAGCCACATGACTTGTGAGACTCCTGGAAACCAGAGTATTTGTACATAAGGGGAGGAAGGGCACGACTGTAGATTATAGCACAACTGCCAAAGCTGGGTGACAGGCAGATACTGCAAACAGGTCTACAAAGCACTTGCCCTGGGCTTCCCTCCACTGGCCCTCCGCTCACCCTGCGCCCCCACAGAGCCAGGCGGCAGGGTGGGCATGGTAAGAACCCCTGCCCGGGTGGGGTCCAGCGGTGCCACACCTGCGCACCACCCTGACCCCGAAGAATCACTCCATGTCTCTGAGCTGCAGGCTGCTCGCCTGTCCGTGGACGCCTGTGGCTCAGCCCCTGTGTGGCTTCAGCGGGCAACAGTCAGTGTCACCAACACTGCTCCTGGGATCGCCAATGGGATCCGTACCCCACCCCACACCCAGCGCCCCAGAAATCACCTTGCTGAGTCTTCACAGAAACCCCCCTGATGACAGCGCCCACTTCACCAGCCAGGTTCAGAGGGGCTCAGGACATTTACCCACGCCCCAGTTCTGCCTGGACCACTTGTGTCTCCACTGCCAGGATGTCAGGGGCCCTTGCCTTCCTCTCCCCAGGGCCGCTGTAAATGCCCGCTGCCTGCACCAGCACCATCACGCCTATCATCACCACCAGCATCCCCACAGACACACGCCTGCCCACTGTCCTTCATCCAGGACCCCACATTGCAAAGCTCCTTCCATTCCGAGGAGAAGCCCTGGAACCCTCTCCCCAGTGGCAATGAGACCAAAAGGGCCTTGGGACCCCAGGACCCTGGGGCCCTAGTGCCTGAGTTCCCTGAGGTTGCTGTGGCCAGTTACTATAGTCTCGTAACTTATAATATCACAAGTGTATTGTCTTCAGTTCTGGAGGTCTGAGTCCAGGTGTGGGCGGGGCTGGTTCCTTTCTGGAGACTCCAGGGGAGAATCCACCCCCAGCCTTTCCCAGCTCCTAGAGGAGCCTGCGGTCCTTGGCTCGCGGCCCCTCCCATCTTCAAAGCCAACAGCATAACACCTTCCAGTCTCCCCGTTCCTTCCTCTCCTGACTCCCCCCAGCCCTCCCATCCTGTGACCATCAGCTTCCCTTGTTACATCAACTCCTCTAATCCTCCTGCCTCCTCTTATAAGGATTACTGTGACAACAGGGATTATCCAGGATAATCGCCCAACCTCAAGATTCTTAGCTTAATCACCTCTGCACAGTCCTCTTGGCCATGAGAGGTAAGGTATTCACAGATCTGGAGGAGGGCGTGGACATCTTTGGAGGTCATTTTTTGGCCCTAGCAAGGGAATGGAGAGGTGCTGCCTGTCCTAAGCACTTTAGGAGAGGCGGGACTTGCTGAGCGAGAGGAACATGGGGAAGCGCCTGAGCTGGAAGGGAGCGCCCCTTCTGACGGCCAGTTGGCCAACAGGCAGGAGCCTCTGGGCATGAGATGAGGCTGGGAGGCAGACAGCCTGGGTTTCACATGGAGAAATATAGAAGGCCAGGTGCCCCGGCAGAGCTGAGCTCTGGAAGCTGAGGGACGCAGGTCGGAGGGGACTGGAGTCGTGAGGCGGCCACTGGGGTGAACCCGGCAAGAGGAAGGGTGGCTCGGGCAGGGGTGGCAGAGGAGATGGAGAGAGGCCCCGGGCACCCACGAGCGTCCACGATGGGCGGGGTGTGGAGGGTAAGGTAGATGGCAGTGCTAACGACCGCCCTCGGGGTTCTGCTTATGTGCCCGAGGGGACAAAGGGCTGGAGACAACCAGCTGACACATCGCAGCAGGAGTCGATTGTGTAGCCTTTGGGGTAGAGTCACGGGGGTGGTTTGGGGAGGTGGGGACCCAGTACTGGTGCTAAATAAATGAATAAATAAAAGATAGCAGAAGCTGGAGGCACTCTTATTTATCAAGGGCCTCCTCGTTGAGATCAGGTTTTCCCCCACACAGAAATCACATTCAATTTTAAGCCGTTTTTACCAGGCTATGACCTGTCAAGCTTCCTGAGCGCCCACGCTGCACAAGGACAAATGCTTTGCCTTTCTCTATTTTCTGAGCGTTTGTCTTTGAAGGGGAGAGAGACGAAATTCAGGCTGCGGCCAACAGCGGATCAGAAGCAGTTTTCTTAAGCGCCGATTCTTAATGGGGAAGCTGAGCAGGAGCACCAAGGGGAACAAGGATGGGGTCCGCGCTCTTCAGGAGGCTCATGTCAGGGCCCTCGGCCTGGGGGCACCATCTCCTCCGCCACCGGCTACACAGGACTCAGCCACTGACCTTCCGTGCCTCGCGGCGTGCTCTCTCTGCGTGCGTAGGTCCCCTCGGCAGCCCTGGGGCACTAGAGAATAAACCATCGCATCCTCTCCCACCCAAAGGACAGCACTGTCCATCATGTCCCGCGTCTGGAGCCAGCCAGGGCTTCCATCACCGCAATGGAGGCCACATCCAATGTGGAGACACGGCACCACAATGGGCTGGCGGGGCGGGGGGGGGAGGGGTGTCTACACCACCCACGAAGAGAAAGGAGCTTTTCCATTCCAGGGCTCCCTCTGGGCAGGCTGGCAGTGCAGCTGAGCAATGCCCCCCTTTCTGGCACCCGAGATAGGGGAGAAACAGCAGGGCCAAGAGGGAGGCAGTCACTGGATTGAGCGTCCACACCCCGTCGGCCGACCTGGAGGCCAAGACTCTCAAGGTGTCTGAGCTCCGTGGGATGGTGATCAACTGCCTCCCAAGGGCTCTGAGATGTGGCAACGCTGGTTCTGGGCCAGCCAAGGATGCACACCCTGGTTTGCTCTGAAGGCAGAGCCACCCAAAGGCTTTAATTTATCAAGGGAGGCCGGCAGGTCCAGCAAACATTAGGGCCTCCCAGGGCCTGCAGCAGTGAAAGAGGAGACTCATGCAACGTGGGCCCCGAGAGACGTGCTCACCACCCCGTCGCCTCGCCCGTGGGCCCTGTTTTCTCATCCCTAACGCGGTGGCCACAATCACTGCCTTGGGGATGCTGCTGTGCTCTTGGGCGACTCCCAGTGGCTCCCAGCCCGGCCTCTCTCCCCCTCACTCCACCAGCCTGGAAGGACTGACACGTGAGCGTGGGGAGAACTGAATGGAGCACCGCAGGTGTGCATCACGAGGTCCCTGGGACCTGCGAACGCGGATGGAGTCCCTGACACACAGGTGGGCAGCCGCCGAGATGTGCCCGGATGGCCTTTTTGATGCACTCTAGTTGAGTTTTGGTTGTGGCTTTTGGGGTCTTAGACTCTGCATCACCTGCAGAAGAGAGAATAAATCCAGGATCCCTTTCCTTCTCTGTTTATTAGCTCCAGAGGCCAGAGCCCAGGAGGCATGTTTTCTGAGAAGGCTTTTTTCCCTTTCTCTCCTCTCTGCCAGCAATAATCTACTGGCTTCAGGAGGGCATCATTTTCCACGCATTAGCTGGAGATTTGAGGACTTCACTCCATGTCTGAGATGGAAGCTCTGTGCACCGTCAGGCCCAATTGAGCTATTTTTCTCCTGGACGGGACGGGATGCCTGGCGCTCCAGGGAAATGGAGACCATCGCTGATTGGAAGCGAAGGCCTGTTTACCTCTAGTGTACTTCCCCCTGCCCTGCAGGCCCTAAAAGCTGGCTTGTTCTCCCTCCAGGCAGGGGCTCCCACTCCTGGTAACTGACCTCTGGGATCTGGGGCAGGGGGTGATGCCTGGGGGCCACAGGGGGTTTCCAGGAGCCTTGACTGTTCTCAGAGAGCCAAGGGCGGTGGGGATGAATACACCAACCCACCTGCCTCATCTTGTATGCTGAGGCTGCCCAGAGAACTCTGGAACAGGAAAGAGGCCTGGGAGGCCCGCCCAGGCTAAGGGGGGCCCCCTGAGAGATCCCCCCACACAATCAGAACTGCAGTGGGCACACGTGACTATTCTGTACCATGAGCCCTGATCACTGTCTCCTGCTCCAGTCTAGCCTGGAGAGCATCCTGGGCATCACCTCTGGATGCCATAGGCCAGTGGACTCAGCTTTCCCATCCTGGGCTCGTAATACTCCCCCTAAGGTCTGCTGCCTCTCCAGGGCCCTCCCGTGTCCCTGGTAGCTCACTGCTCATACCAGAAGCCTGGGGCATCATCTAAACACAAGACATCTCCTGACTGTGTCCTTGTCTTCCCCGTGAACCTGCCCACCTCGGTTCAGCCTCTTTATCACTCAGTTGGACCCCACCAGTGTTGGAGCCAGATGGATGCCCGTTAGATGGCTGGGTGAGAGAACGGGTGGGTGGGTACACGGATGCCCGTTAGGTGGCTGGGTGAGAGAACGGGTGCGTGGGTACACGGATGCCCGTTAGATGGCTGGGTGAGAGAACGGGTGGGTGGGTACCTGGATGCCCGTTAGATGGCTGGGTGAGAGAACGGGTGGGTGGGTACACAGATGCCCGTTAGATGGCTGGGTGAGAGAACGGGTGGGTGGGTACACGGATGCCCGTTAGGTGGCTGGGTGAGAGAACGGATGGGTGGGTGGGGAATGTGTGGATGGGTGGGTGGGTGGATGGGTGGCTGGATGAATGGATGGATGGGTGGGAAGGTGGGCACCTTTGAAGAGTGGCTTTCCCTCAGTCCATTCTAGTCTCCTCACCACAGCAAAAGAGCTTTCTTAAAAAAAACAGGCAAACCAGCACATCTGATCTCATCCTGAGGACTCCTCGCCTGGAGAGCGCTCTCTGGGCATGCCTCACGTTCCAAGCTTGCAGGAGCGCAGGGCGCCATGAACTCTCCCTGGGAGGCAAGCATCTCCAGCAGACCTGCCCACCTCCTGCCCCAGAGAACCGATGCCACCGGCGCCCAGCCCCTTCACTGGTGGAGCACACTCACTCCAAGGGAGCACCTGATGGCTGCTGAGGGGCTCCTCATGGAGGGGGCAGCCCCGCTCGGGCACAGACCCAGAGAGGCAGCCTGAGGGTAGGCACTGCACGCAAGGGCGCCTCACCGGGGTGCCCACGGCCCTGTACTGTAGCAGGACACAGACACGGGTGTGGCCAGCTCTCAGCTGCCCAGGACGGGCGCGGACACCCCTGAGCTTGCCTCCTGAAGCTCAGTGTGCATCTCAAGCCCATTTCCTGACAACAAGGAGAAGGTGGGTCCCCCCAGGTTGACGGGAGGACACGGCAGGGGTCCAGGCTCAGGCCTGGGGTGACGGGGTTGGTCCTCCCAGAGTCCCCGCGGCGCGGGCCCTGTGCCCACAGGCCGCGTGCTGGCCTGGCTCGGTGGAGGGGCACCAGCCCCTGGTGCAGAGCCCTTACCACGGGGGCCAGTACGGCGCTGCCCTGCGCGTTATTTCCTGTGGTCCCCGAGTTACACCTCACAGAGCCAGGACGGGGAGATGCTGGCATGTGAGCCCCTCAGGCCGGGACCCCCCAACTCTGTGCCTCGGCCCTTTCTGGTCAGATGCTTCTGCAGAACAGGGAGATGCTGGTCAACACTCCGGGAGAAGATTTCAAAGCTACAGTCACACAACCCATCTCAATGAAAGGGGGAACAAAATGAAGGCCTGACGCTAAACACACTGGAGCATACCTGGGCTTCCAAGCTCCGGGAAACAACCTCTGATTGACCATCCGCATGGGGGTGGGGGGTGGGGGAGTGCAGCAGGCATGCCTCGGGTCTGCCGCTCTTAATGTGGGCAGGTCTGACCGAGATCGCCCCACCTCGGAGTCCTCTGAGTGACAGCAGGAGGGTCAGTGAACGGCCAAGGCCATGGGACAGGGCTAACCTCGGCTCCCTCCTGAGGACAGACTCCCACCATGCACTGCGAAGCCCAAAATGAAGAAACAAGGCCAGGGAGCTGAGCCAGGAGATCAGCGGTGAGAAGGGGGCGGGGCTCGTGCCAGGAAAGGGCGGGGCCTCAAGGTAAGTGGGCGGGGCATGCATTCCAGGATGGGGCGGGGTCTCTACGCAGAGAAGGGTCTCTATACTAGAGAGAGGAGTTGGAGACCAGGATTGGGACAAAACGCCAAGGAACCCCAAGTATTTGAGGAGAGATGGAGACAGAGGCTAGAGAAGGACCTGGCAACCCACCCCAGTGTTCTTGCCTGGGAAACCCCATGGACAGAGGAGCCTGGCCAGGTACAGTCCTTGGGGTCGCAAAGAGTCGGACTCGACCGAAGCCACAAAACAACTGTTAACAAGAGACAGAGGCAGAGATGGAGAGACAGAGCATGCCTATTACCTGTCCTACACATGTGGCCTCAGAGAAGACCCTGGACCTGCTGGTTCCTTCACCTGTGAGATGATGTACAAGCCCTTACCTTAAAGGGGGTTGCAGCGATCAGAGGTAGCGTACATTAAACTCCTCATAGGAGGCCTGGTACATCAAGAGCCTTCAGAACTCGGGCCATTCTTCAGGACGACCGGTCTCTTCCCAACCATGGTTTGTACTCTGTGACACCGAGTTTCTCTATGGAGAGATTTTTGGCCTGATTCATTTCCACCCTGAGTGCTTGGCTCATGGCAGTTTCTCAGGACATCTCGGGTGAGTGAGCAGACAGAATGAACAAGTAGATGAATTGATGGAGATCTTGTCCTGACCCCGTGCTACCCAAATGAGGAGTCACGGCCCCAGGAGGGTGCCTGCTGGTGGCTGGGCCAGGGGTCCTGAGGCTTAAAACCAGAGCCTTCTCCTGGGTCATCAGGTTAACAGAGATTTTTTTGGTGAAACTGTGTGTCTCCGTGTGTGATTTAAGCATTCAAACCAGCGCTGATACATCATGAAGTAAAGTGAAAATTCACATGAATTTTTAATATAAACCATGACGCTTGAAAGCAATTCCGTGCCCTGACCAGCTCCCCCTGGGCTGTGACTACACACCCTCTCACCCTGCCAAGGGGTTCTCCGGGCCAAGTCAGAAACGCGCTGCTAGTCCAAAGCTAAATCAGGAATTCAGACAGCACAGAAGGCGTACGGGGATGCTGAGGGACCCTAGGGGCCCCCGGGGTCTCAGGTCATACCATGACCATGGTAGAATGTCGTGCCCATGGGCATCCAGGCGGGAGCTCTGGTTATACTACCGGCAAGACAAAAATAAAAGGATATTCATTTTGTAAGACAGGTTGCAAAGTGGGCTCTTAAGGACTATACAATGCTGTTTAGTCTATAATTGTTGCTAAATGGACTCCTAATAGCATTCACATCTTCCTGCAAAACCTATCCATTGCCGATAACTGGAGAGGGAGACCCTCCACTCACGCTCATGCAGGCACCCCTGCGAACAAAGGACCCGATCTTTTTCCAGATCAGACTCACGCTGGGGTGAACCTCTTACAATGGAAGGGCTCACTTTGGGCCCTGTTCTTATTCCTCCCACACAAATGCAGCAGCAGGAGAGGTGCGGTTTCCCAGGGCTCCACCAGAGTCTCAAAGATTCAAGCAGGTTTGCACTGTCTGTCCAGCTCACCTCCCTATTCCAGTGCCCAGCTAGGTGTTTAATCTGCATCTGGTATCTGCACCATGCAGTAGGTACTTAAACTACAGCTGGTATCTGTACCATATAGTAGGTGCTTCATCTGAATCTGATATCTGTAAGATTGGACCAAGGGCTCTCACTCTCCAGCACCAAGCATGTCGCCTGGCGCATAGTAGGACCTCAGCTCACATCGGCCGAATGGATGGGGCTTGATGTTGAGATGGAGTGTGGGGACATGCTGGGCCCTGCCCTCCCGTGGAGGAGAAGCCAGCACGCCCAGTGGACAGATCAGTCTGGGCTCTGCCCACGGGCATCTCACCCCCACCTGCTGCTCCTCTGCTGGGAAGAGCCCAGGAGAGTCCAGAATGCTGAAGCTGGGAGGGGCTTTGGAGAACCCCTAGTGCAACCTCCTCATCTTACAGAGGGGGAAACTGAGGCCTGGAGAAGAAATGGGATCTTCCAGAGTCACACAGCTCAGCCATGGTCAGATGGGGTCTGGTCTGGCCACAGCACATTACTGAATCCCCTACCTCCGGCAAAGCGGGCTGGGCTGGGCTGGGCTGGGCTTGCACCGATGTGGGTGCCCTTATCTGCTCCCTGGAACTTTGCCGCGGGGTGCCCAGTGAGCTCGAGCGTGCTCTGGCATCCAGCAGAACTGGATTCGAACCTTCTCAATGCCAAGTAGAGACAATATGTTTACTGCATTGGTGACAGCTGAGCTACCCCGCCAGCTGGGTGACCTGGACAACTTGTCCAGCTTCCTGTGAGCCTGTTTTCTCAACTGAGCAATGCAGCTGATGATGCAAACCCCCAAGTCATGCCCCACGTCCACACAAATAAATGATGACGATTGACATCTGGTTCTGGACCAGGGTCCGGCATACTCTGCATGATCGCCAGGGGTGGCTGAGAAACGGGGAAGCTACAGACGAGCGAATGCATGAATGCAATGATGAGAGGACATTTCTGCCTATCCTGACGGGCCCCACCCCAGCCCCAGTCCAGCCCATTGCTCCCATGTTTCCTGAGAATCGGCTGAGCACTAAGGGCAGTGTGCAGACTGCCTGGGCTGCTCCCCGACCCCTAGGACCACCCTTCAGAAGCTCGCAGACCAGCACGTGGCTCCCACTCTCTCCTTCACCCTCACCAACCCCTGTGGCTTCTGGCTCTTCATCTGACATGGTCTCACATCAGCCTTTTCTGTAACAGTAACTGCGGTTTTCTGCTTCCTGTATTTCTTGAGAATCAGCTGAGCGCTAAGGGCTGTGCATTTAAAACACGGTGACGTCACCGGTGGCAGACACCAGGGAGGGGGCGCCTTTGGGAACTGTCAGTGTATATACCCTGAGTGGCAGTAAAATGAGCAAGGTGCTTTCTGAATCCACTTGTCACGTCTTCCTTGATCATCGCCCCAGGAAGAGATGAGACACCTGGGGACCTCCCTGATGTCCCCTGGCTGGGGGGTCACGTCAGAGCTGGAATGAGGACAGGGGTCCCCAGTCTAGGTGCTGCTCCCTGGACCCCCCTCAAATTCAGGGGCCCCACAGCACACCACGGGCCCTCCACTCCTGCTCTCCCAGGTGCAGGGGGAATCCGGGGATCAGAAAAAACTACGAGGCAATGGCATCCGTTCAGCAGGACCAGCTGCTGCTTGTGACGCTCACTCACTCATTCATTCATTCCTTCAACATCAGCTGAGTGCTTGTGTGGAGCACAGGTCTACCCGCAGCGGTATTTCAAGGCTGAATTCTCAAATACCCTCTCAAGGGCATCACTGATCAGTGTTCTCATTTTCCTAAAGACGCAAACGTCTCCCAGCCTGCACCCCTGTCCCGATGTTGTCTGCAGAGGTGGCTCCGCTGCGTGCGCCAGTTGGAGCCCCCCGGACCACCCTCCATCTGCCCGAGCCCCCAGGGGACCAGCATGGACGCCTCACTCCTGGTGCCCTTGGCCTGCTCGGATGCCGTATCTGAAGCCGCCTTGCTGAGTTCCTGCCCGCCATCTCATTAACCCCCACCCCACGCCGTGACCCTGGCGGCTGCCACACGCGGGCCTGGGTCTCTCTGTCCTCCCTGCTGCGGGCCTGGCTCTACGTGAAGCCTCCCCTGACCTCCCGGCCTCGGAGACTCCCTGCTCCGTGCCCGCACTGTTGCCTCTGCCCGCCTGTTTCCGAAGGTGGACACAGCCTTTGGGGCCAGCCCTGGAGCCACGGCCACACTCCAGCTGGCGATGCACAGAGGGGTCTCCCCCAGCAGCTTGGGGGTGGCTTCAGGGCCAGGCTGGCTAGACAGACAGAACTTGGAGGATGCAGAGGAGATGAGTGGCTTGACCTCCCGTGTCCACTGCTGCCTAGAGTCTTAGGGGTGGACGGGGCTCTCCGGCCTGGGTCAGCACCAGCCCCCAGGAGCCCTGCTTGGCCTCGCCTCTGAATCACAGTGACCCCAGGGAGAAAGATAGCAGTGGGCGGGAGGCAGAGCTGCTGTCCTTGCCCGTCCCAGCACTCAGCTCTCGTGGCCGATGAAGGGCCTCCACGCGCCACACACTGCTGTGTCCAGGACTAGGCTAGGGTGCTGCCTGGGTGTGTCTCTCGCTGACCCCCCCGCCCCCCGAGAGAGCCCCACGGCTCAGAGGGTGGGGCAGCACTCAGGAAAGGCGAGCTGCTCACTGCAGAATGAGGGTTTGATTACCTGGAGGTTGGTAAGCTGTCCTCTTACCAACCTGGGCTGGAGTCGGACACGATGAGGGCCGCTCAGGGGCAGGTTCGGCTGAGCTGGGGGTGCTGTGAGTGTGGCGGCGGTAGTCGGTGGGGGTCGTTCCCTCCCACTCACTGTCATCTCTCCACAAGAGAAGCTCCCAGCTCTGGACCCGGGTGAGGCTGGGGTCAAACCCAGGTCCCCCACCACCAGCTCTGTGATGATTGGGTGGTAGCCTCACCTTCCTGTCCTCAGTTTTCTGCCCCGGAAAATGGGATACTAACCCCTCCTTTCCAGGAACAGAGTGAGACCGTGCATGTGAAGACCCCGGGCAGGGTCTAGGGAGATGCAGGCACGGGTGAAACCAACCCCCTGCCTTTCTCTCTTCTGTCCCGAGTCCCCTCCAGGCACCAGTGTCCCCATGGAAGTTCCCCCTCCCCCCCAGCAGCCTCCCCACCTCCGAATTCCAATTCTGTCCATCAAGAAACCTTTACAGCAGTGAAAGTCAAAGAGAGGGGAGGCGGGGACGGCCTGCAGAAAGCTGACATCGCATTAAAAGGTGCCACCAAGATGCCCTGGACACCCCCCAGCAAATGGCAGTCCACACCAGTCCTCATGTTCCATAAAACTCTACGAAGGGGCCTGATCCCCGCAGAACCTTCCGAGTGCAGGCACCCCCCGACTCCTCTGGGCCCAGTAACCCACCGTCAGCTTAACCATCACACCCGCCAGTGCCCTGTGCATGGGGCCCCCTCGTGCGAGCAGTGGCAGGCTCTGTGTTCCCATTCCCAGGGCGGGGTTACACCCCATTTCCCAGGAGGTACCTGACCTGTCCAGGTCCCTCTCTGTGACACTGATCTGTTTCTCTGGATGGAGTCAAGCATGCAGGACAGCTGGGGGCACACCCAGGGTACTTCCTCTGACTCATTTTGGGGTCCCCAGGGGGCCAGGAGGCAACCCTGGGCTTGCAAAAGCCCCAGTTCTCTTAGAACTTGGCATGAGTGGCAGTACTTGGAAATGACCAAGTTCCCTGACCCACAACCAGGCAGAGAGCAGAGTCAGGAGACTCTCTCAGGCCAGGAAAACAGAAAGTAAACTTCAGATGAAAAACCAAATCAACCAAAAAAAAAGTGGCAGGCGATCAGACTGTTTTTTGCTGCTTTGCCAGGACTCCAGACCAGGAAGACTCTTTATCCCCTCCAGAGCGGCCACTACCGCCCCCCAACCCCCTGAGGGTTGGGCCCCCCACCCCCCAACTCTGCCTGGATGGAGGCTGGCCCAGGGCAGGGGCAGACACAGACACCAGGGTAACCTTCCCTGCCTCCAGGCCCAACCACTGTTCTAAACCCCTTCGTCCAAATGAACTCAGGTGGAAGAGTGAAGGGTGACGCAGAGAGCTGGGAGGTAGACGCCTCACCTGCCCTGAGGGTCCCAGAGGAGCAACATGACCCAGCCCCCCTGCCCCCCGTGCACAGAGAGACGCCGGGCGCAGCACCTACCTTTCTCTTGTTGGTTGGGCAAATGTAGAAGTTGTCGATGACGGTGGTGACGCCAGGCTGGAGGGTGAGTTTGGTGTAGGACGTGCCGAAGTCTGACGACCTGGAGGGACAGGACAACAGCTGTCAGCCACGGCTCCCTGCCACGCCTGTGGGCCCTGATGGTGTCCGGCACAGGCTGGGTGCCAGGGGTCTCTGGGGATGCCCAGGGCTCCCCCAGCTCTGTCTTCCAGCGAGCCCCCTGCCCTGGGCATCACACAGTGTCTCACCCTGTCCACGGTTTGTGTGAGTTCTACCGTAGCTTCATCACTCTCGTTAGGAAGGGTCTCGCAGGTCCTGGCCACATCTTTTTGATTCCTCAGAAAACCCTGACAGATTATGTCCCTATGTCCATCTTGCAGAGGGCCAGAGGACCAGAGGGGATCTGTTCCTGCCTGAAATCACTCAGCGAACAGGTGCCCAACTCAGGACGTGCATACTAGCCCGCCCACGAACAGCTGGCGTCCTGTTTGTTCTACAGAAGGTCCCCACCACCCTGAGTCCTGTCTGCTTGTCCATTTCCCTCTCTGGACTGTGACTTCCTCCAGGGAGCTGCACCCTCCTCCCTGACCACATGCGCCCCCAGGGCCCCTGGGAATCAGACCCCCGTCCCCAAGCCAGCCGGTGGGCGTCAGCACCCGCTCTACTCCATGGGGCCCAGGGGCCCGTGTTCCTGTCTGTGAGGCAAGGCCTGCAGGAAGGCGCCTCCAAGTTCTAAACTCTGCCCAGAGCAGCCGCAGCAGCAGAAGAGATACAGGCATCAAGGGCAATTTCACAGCAGCCAGAGCACTGGGACACAGAATTAATCCCATGCTGAAGCTCAGCACTCTCAGCTGAGCTCAGCTCAGGACCCTGGGCCCAGCGCTCCTTGGGACCAGCCGGTTAAAACGTGCAGTGACGGCAGAGCCGGAGGCACAGTCTGACCCAGGCGGCACTTTCCACCCCCTCCCTAAACTGACACGTGAAGTCCCCGAGGCTTCAGTTTCTCCCAGAGCATCCGGTCTTCTGACCGGTCAGGAAGCTCACCCCGAGGTGGGGACACAGACAGGAGCGGGCGTCCAGGGCTACTGAGGCCGGCTGGGCTGGCGCCCCTTGGACCTGTCCATCTGATCACCACTGAGACGGCTTGAACGGAGCTGAGCGGGCTGAGGCGGCCGATCCCAGCTGTTGGCGGGAGCTCAGCTGGTATCCGGTCCCTGGACCCCGGCACTGTGTGGGGCCTGGGCTGCTGGTGGCCAGGGCAGCCCCTTCCCCTCTCTGGACCCATCGAAGGGCTGGGTCAGGCTGTGAGTCTCAGACTTCCTTGCCCAGTGCAGCCGGGGTCCAGGGCAAGGCCTGGAGCTGCCCAGGGTAGGTGCCCCATCCCACGGCAGTGTTGTAGCTTCATCCCATCATAGTGCATCCTCACCTTTCTACAGGGATGTACTCCCTCCCTGCCTCTTCCTAAGCCTGCCCTTTCCCAGCGGCTCTAGGAAGATGGGTCGTGTTTATAGCCCTGGGGCTCAGTGGCCCCTTGTCCCCAGAGGTCAGGTCCTTCAAAGGCCTGAGGTCACAAGGTCCTTCCCCAGGCCAGGACAGAAAGCAGCCCCTGTGCCCCTGACTCCCGGGAACTCCGGCAGGGGCTGCCCCCACCCCACCCCACCCAGTCTCCTTCCCCCACCAGGACCCTCTGACTCTCTACCCCCTCCCCAGGTGTCATCAGGGAAGCGCTTACTCTCAACACCTTGGAGAACTGGTTTCCTTGGGAAGGAGGAAGCCGAGGCCCATTACCAGAGGAATGATTCAAAGACCCAGGAACTTCCAGAACCCTCAGGGAGAGAAAGAGCGTGTGCCTGGCTACCTCCAGCCTCTTGGTCCCCTCCCCTCGCCCTCCCGCCCAACAAGCCACCTCTCAGACCTGTGATGGGCTCTGCCTCCGGGGCACCTGGCCATCTACCCTTCCCTCCATCCAGACACCCACCCACCCCAGCCCAGCTGCTCCCTTCCCCCACCTGTGGCCACAGCAGCCTGCTCACACCTGCTCACTCAAGGGCACCTGCTGGCGTGAGCCCTCGGCAGGGAGCGAGTGGGGCCCTGCGCCTGGGAATCTGTATTCTATCAGGGCCTGGGGAGCTGGCTGATGAAAAAGCAAAGGCACAGCTCTGTCAAAGGAGACAAGGACTGGGAAGAAGCATAAACAGGGTGGGGGACACAGGGGGCAGTAGAGAGGTGTCTCAGAGCGCGGCAGGGAAGGCCCCTCAGACACCAGGCTGAGACGGGAAGGAAGGAAGAGAGGCTGCTATGTGCCAGCTACAGACACCAAGGACTGACAGCCACCCCCAGGAGCTCAGAGAGAGGCAAGGAACAGATTTCCCCTACATCCTCCAGGAGACCCAACCCTACCAACACCCAGAACCCAGGCTTCCAGGCTCCAGACTGGGGACAACAGTTTCCATTGTCTAAAGGCAGTATGGTGCTTTATGTGACAACCCCAGAAAACCCTCCATGTAGAGGGAGGTGCAGGCACAAAGGCCCAAGGAGAGGGCCCCCTCTCCCCTCTCCTCTCTGGACAGGGAAGGTGAAAGTGAAAATGAAAGTCGCTCAGTCGTGTCCGACTCTTTGCGGCCCCATGGACTGCAGCATGCCAGGCCTCCCTGTCTATCACCAACTCCCGGAGTTTACTCAAACTCATGTCCGTCAAGTCAGTGATGCCATCCAACCATCTCATCCTCTGAAACCCCCTTCTCCTCCCACCTTCAATTTTTCCCAGCATTAGAGTCTTTTCAAATGAATCAGTTCTTTGCATCAAGTGGACAAAGTATTGGAGTTTCAGCTTTAGCTTCAGTCCTTCCAATGAATATTCAGGACTGATTTCCTTTAGGATGGACTGGTTGGATCTCCTTGCAGTCCAAGGGACTCTCAGGAGTCTTCTCCAACACCACAGTTCAAAAGCATCAATTCTTCGGTGCTCAGATTTCTTTATAGTCCATCTCTCACATCCATACATGACCACTGGAAAAACCATATCTTTGACTAGATGGACCTTTGTTGGCAAAGTAATATCTCTGCTTTTTAATATGCTGTCTAGGTTGGTCATAACTTTTCTTCCAAGGAGCAAGCGTCTTTTAATTTCATGGCTGCAGTCACCATCTGCAGTGATGTGCAATGCTCAGTATGCAAACCAGATGTGCCAGGGAACACCCCAGACACCCGATGATGCACAGGGAGGGTGTCTGTCTCTTCCCTGGAGTGCGATGTCTCTCTGTTATGAGCTCACCAAGCTTGAGGCACAGATGACTCAATTAAATGCCTTCCGTTCCTGATTCTTCTCTAAACCCCCACAGCACCCGGGTACCAGCCCTGAACCTAAATCCGCCTCCTCCTGCAGTGCCACCAGGCACCAGAACAGGAAGGCTGTGAGACCTCCAGTGAGCACGTGTCCATCTCTGGGCAAGTTTCCCATAGAAACCAGTCAGATTTGCCTGATGTCTGAACACCAGCCAACAAGTGCCCCCTGGACTTGCCTGTTGAGGGGAGACTCCCCGATTCATCTCCGGATGGTCAAAATTCCTGTGAGAGCTGAGCATGTCTAGAAGGAAGAACAGGAGCGAGGGGAGGAGGGAAAAAGGAGGTGGGGAGGAGGGGAGAAGGAGAGAGGAGGAGGGGAACAGTGCTCAGCCAGGTCTCCTCTGGGCCAGACATCCTCCCAACCTACACCCTGACCTTCCCCAGTGCTAAGGCCATCTCCAAGGTCTTCTGACTGTAACTCAAAAGTGATCATCCCATCTAGATTTACTCAAATTAAAAACTTTGAATAAAAATAGACTCTACATCCAGCAAATAGATATATGAAAGGCAAGTGCAGTTGGAAAATTGCTATTTGTAAATTGGCTGCTTAATTGCTAAGTGTTTGTACATATGCACTTAAAAAATGATTTAATTGAGCCATTTTCATACTCTATAATTATTTCATTGGCATAGACATGTGTTCAGCTCCCACCCCTCCCCCAGGGGTGACCCCCCCCGGCTCCTAGGATCTGCTTGGCTACCTTGGAAAACCGCGCAGGTGGGAAGGGGGTGACCCCTGCGTGGCTGGTGCCACCTGCAAGCTTGTGGTCTTGAGCAAGGCCTGGACCTTGGCGAGACTTGGTCTATCTATAGAAGGGGCCAATGGCACAGGCCTCAGACACCCACGATGAGGCTGGACATGGTGGACTCACAGTCCCGGGGCCACCTGAGGGGTGCTGACCCAGCACCACATCTGTGTGGATGGACCTCGATCTGGCCGGACGCACAGCTGCGTGGACTTGCTACCTGTGCCCTGATGATCAGGCCTCTGAGGGCCAGCACCGCCCCTGCCTGGTCACTGTGCCAAGCCCCTGGACAGACCCCAGGGCCGTGCCAGGGGCCTGGGGCCTGGCTGGGAATGGACGTGTGCAGAGTTCTTCCATGGCACAGCCAGGACTCAACTCTGGTCTCCGGGCACCTCCCCACCTCCCTCCCAGCAGGGGAGGCATTGTGTGTTAGGATGGTTTCCCAGCTGACCACCCTGCTGATGTGAGATGAGAAGGGACGGATGGCAAGGGGCCACCACCCAGGGGTCCTCAGAAACCAACAACCCCAGGGGACCTGGAAAGCTGAGGCTTTGACCCGCCACCCAGGGCAGACAAATACACCCTCGTGGAATCATCGAGGGAAAGACCTGCCCAAGCCGCTGATAGACAGTCAATTCATTCTAGAAAATTCCATGGTGTGGCTTGAGATTTTGAGTGTGAAATGTGGAGTCAGGTGCCAGCTGGGTGGGTGAGCTGCTGGAAGCGGTCTCAGTGTGCCCTTGATGGGGCACGACAGCCGTGGTGAGGGAGACGCCAGTCAGGTTGCCCTGAGGTTCTGAGACTGTGGTCTTCCTCCAGTGGGAAAGGCATCTTGGGGGGAGATTAATAGACGTGGGGGCTTACACGGTCTAGACACCACACCCAGGGCGGAGCTCAACCTCCCTTGGACAGGATGACCACATTGGACCAGGAGCACGCCTTCCCATTTTACAGGTGGGAAAACTGAGGCTCAAGGCATACCACCTGCCTTGCACAGGATCTCACAGCAGCTACAGGAAGCTCGGTTTAAGCCCAGGCTGTTGGCTGAAGTTGCCTCCTCTGCTCCATCCTAGGCTGTGTCCAGACATGCAGTCCTGTCCCTGGGGGCTTCACAGGGCCGGGCACTCACCCTGTGTGGCTGGACTTTGCGACGCTGTTTCTCCCTCTCGCAGAGCCTGGCGGGCGATGCTCTCTGCCGTGTCAGCGTTCACACGCCCACCCCCACTCCGGAGTCCTCATAGTATTTCCTGTGGGTTTTCTCTCCGGTTTAAAACTTCTCCTTAACTCAAGACCAGTCTTTTTTTTTTTTTTAATCTATTTTATTGAAGTATAGTTGATTTGCAGTGTTGTGTTAATTTACACAACGTGTAAGCAACGTGACTAAGTATCTTCCCTGGTGGTTCAGATGGTAAAGAATCTGCCAGCAATGCAGGAGACCTGGGTTCGATCCCTGGGTCGGGAAGATCCCTTGGAGAAGGGAAAGGCAACCTACTCTAGTAGTCTTGCCTGGAGAATTTCATGGACAGAGGAGCTGGTGGGCTACAGTCCATGGAGTCACAAAGGGTCGGACACGACTGAGCAACTAACATTTTCACTTTCGTATACTTTTTCATATTCTTTTCCATTACAATTTACCGCAGGATATTGGATATGGTTCCCTATGCCTTACAGTAGGACCTTGTTGTTTACCCATCCTGTATATAATGGCTTGTATCTGCTAACCCCAAAATCCCATCCTGCCAACAGCTTAGGGATGGAAAGCAGCACAGGGCCTGGGGCCAGGCCACCCTGCAAGGCTGCCCGCAGGACAGTCTTCTCGAACTGGCTCCTGACCGGCTGCATCCACTTACTCCATGGTGAGGATCACTTCCCTTTCAATGAACCTGTCTTATCCTTCAGAATCCCTGAGACACATGATTCCTTGGGCTCAAGAGGTCCTTCCCGGGCACCTTTCTTGAGTGCCTGTTCTGTGCTGGCTTCGTGCTGAGCGTGGAGGGAAAGGGAGGGGGGTTCTGTGGCTGGCGGCGCCAACGTGACTGTACTTCCTGTTCAGATGCTGGAAACTCCACACCCACCAGCCAGCAGGCTCTGCCCGAGCCCCTGTTCCTGGACCGTGCCCCTCCCAAGACCTCCTCACAGACCAGAGGCAAAGGGCTTACACCCTAGCAGGCGGCCACCAGGAACCTGTTCTGGGCTGTTCCAGTGTCCGCTCTGAATGAGCAAAGCTCCTGCCTCGTCTAGTAAGGAGCAGGGCAGGGTACCTGGCTCTGGGAGTCCAAGAGCCAGGACCTTGGACATGTGGCCAAAGAGGAGCCTGGAGCCCAGAAAGGTGCCAGGAGCTCTCAAAGACTGGGGGGGTGGGTACAGTGCCAGGGGCTCCTGGAGAACCTGAGCAGAGGTGCCGGGGGTCCCAGAGGACCCGGGGGGAGGTGTCGGGGGGCTCCTGGGGAACCCAGGGGAGGTGTGGGTGGGGAGGGGGGCTCCCAGGGAAGCTAGCAAAGGCTCTATGCGTGCCTGCGGGTCTGAGTAGGGCCGGCGGGGGAACTGGCAGGAACGGAGAAGGGAAGGGGAGAAAGAGGGCATGGCACAGAGCAGGTGTGTTTTTCTAGAAGCTTCCCTGACAATCAGCCCCACCCAGGTGCGGTGGGGAGTTGTCTGCTCTGCGCAGCGGCGGTGAAGCCACCAAAGCCCGGGTCTCAGGCAGAGGCTGTGGAGGGGTGAGGCCTGGAGCCCCGAGGAGACACCGTATTACACGGGGCCATCAGCCTGGACCAGCCACGGGGCTGACGCTGCTGCAGGTGCAGGATAAAGATGCTGGGTTTACGACCTCATCTGATCTTCATTCCCACCAGCGACCCTCACTGCACAAACGGAGAAACTGGGGTGTGGGCAGGTGGAGAGCCCTGCCCAGCTCACACAAAGGACTTGGGTTTTCAGCTGGGCGTCCGCTCTGTGGATGGTTCTGTTGGTTTTATCTCTGGGAGTGGGAAGATGACCCAAGGCGGGGGCGGGAGGGGGACATCTTTGCAATGACTCTGTTCCCAGCTCTGGGGTCTTTCAAACTGGGTTACAACCATTGGGGTAAATGAGGGCCGTGTGGCTGGACGTGTCCCTGGGCACCGTCCTGAGCGGGGCAGGGCTCACTGGGCTCGGCCGAAGCTGCCCGCGTGCTTACCACGACACACAGCTCTCGACCTCGATGACCCTGCCCTTACAGCCACCCTGCACCCCTCAGCCGGGCGTACCTGCCAAGGCCACGGTGAGTCTGGTGACCCTGATGGAGGGAGGGCTGTGGAGAGGCTGGGGGAGTAGCCAGCCTCAAATGTCGCTCTGGCTTTGTTGGAAAGGACACACAAGCTGGCCTGACAGCAGGCCGGGCCCGTCACTCCCTGGGGACAGGCCCAGCGGTGTCCGGCCCTCTCCCCCGCTGCCCAGGGTGAAGTGCACCGACGCACACCATCTCCCCGGGAGCCCATCGATTTGGGAGGATGCCAGGCCCCTCCGAAGCCTAGAAGTGTCATTTCAAATAGGAAGCGCCCAAACAGAACGAGACAAATAATAACACAGATGACTTGCTGCAGACCAGACCACGCAGCTCCCGAGAGCTTCCCAACCACGCCGCTGCCTCATTATGGGTGGGGGTGCGGCCGGGAACTCCCAGCGGTGGGGGTGGGGGCAGAGGAGCTGGAAGAAAGCTTGAGGTGGGGGGTGGGAGCCACAGCATCAGGGGCTGAGGCTTGACATCAAAGCCTGTTGGGGGCTGGGCCAGGTTAGGCGACCCTGGTCACCTGGAATCCACCCTTAGGAAAATTCCCGAAGTGTAACGATCCACACCCGATAAAATGTCCTTCCTGATATGCTGACACACTCTCCACTCTTCTTGGAATCATTAAAAAGAAAAAAAGAACAAGAACAGAAAGCAGCGACAACAATAACAGGAAAAGAATCTTCCAGTTCAACCGGCAACCGGGTCCCTTTGCCCCAGTGCACCTGTTCAGTCCCTGTCCGCAGAGAACGCGTTTCTATCTGGCCATCACGGCTGCTGTCGCCTCAGTCGTGTCCGACTCTGTGAGCCCGGCCCTGGGAGTCTCCAGGCAAGAACACTGGAGTGGGGTGCCATTTCCTTCTCCAGTGCATAAAATTGAAAAGCGAAAGGGAAGTCGCTCAGTCATGTCTGACTCTTCACGACCCCATGGACGTGAAGCCTACCAGGCTCCTCCGTCCATGGGATTTTCCAGGCAAGAGTACTGGAGTGGGGTGCCATTGCCTTCATTATCTGAGCCCAAATTCTGATCTGACTTTATAATCGCAAGGTCAACATTTCCTGCCTGCTGTGTAATACTCCATCCAGTGCAGGTGGCGGGATTGATGGGTCATTGGTCAGGATGAACTTTTTAAAAGCCTTTCTAAAAATACTGAGCGCCTACTATGTGCTGTGCATTTTGGAAATTGACTATTATTTCTAATACAAACCCCTCTGCCCCTTCCCTAGGATTAAGTCCCAGGGGCTTTAAGCTCCGGCATGGCTTTTAGAAAGTATATTCTTGGATCCAATAAACTCTTAGAACTCAATAATTTAAAAGCAAGAGTCTTCATTTATTCTTAGGGGGTCCTGGCATAAGACGGTAACATTTTTACATGCCAATTCCCAGGTTATAGAATCTGACAGTCTAAATTGATTTTTTGAGTAACTGTTGACTCTGCCCAGTTTCTATTAAAGGCAGCCTAGATGATACATTGAACATTTTTAAAGAGGAAAAGAATGTAAAGAGATGTTAGCAGATGAGAGATGGGCGATCTGGAAGGAAATTCTATTTTAAGTGTTCAGAGGAATATTTCAATACAAAGCACAAAAACTGAGTAGGAAATAAGATATTTTGAACACAACTCCCCATCTCAATAAACATCAAAGAAATGCTTGGGGTCATGAATTTAGGGACATTCGATTGACTTTTTTTTAAGGCAAAAAGTTCATGGAATACAAAACAAAGGTTGATTCAATGACAAAACTGAATAGTTAATCCAGTAACCTACAGATCTCCATTTCCAAACTGTGTCCTTAAAGACACACTCTCCCATACCTGCCCCTGGGTTTCTGCAGGCCCCTGGCCTCACATTCCTCAGCAGGAGGCCCCATGATGTGCTCTGCATTGACATCTCAAGATCTGGGCAGGCCTCCATCCTTCCTGGACCTTGGACAAGTCAACCAATATCTCTGAGACTTAACCTGCTTGCGATATCAGGTGGCAATAATAAGAATAATGGTCACCAACCATCATCCATAAATAATCATCAATAATTATTCCCCCATAGGTCAAGTTCCATGCTCAGTGCTTTGGTTGGATTAGCTCACTTAATCCTCCCAGCCCTCCTATGAGGCAAGAATGAGGCACCAGCCCATTTCTCAGAGTAAAAGACTGAGGCACAGAGAAGTGAGGTAACCCGTGGAGGAGCTGAGTGTGAACCCCAGTGGTCTGGCTCTGAGCCCAGGAAATTTAGCCCCACATCCTCACCAGCAACTACTTTCCAGAAGGGATGATGTGAAAGAAGAGACTTCTCCATCCTGTGTCTGCAAGTGTGACTGTGTGTGTGTGTGGCGGGTTGGGGTGGGGGGCAGGGAGGCGATCAACAGGAGACCACCCAGAGAAGGAGACCATGGCTCTGTGTGAATCAGAAATCTCCCCTTCCTGGTCAGGCTGGGGGCGGGAGGTGAGCCTGGCCCGATTCCTTCTGGGGGCGGGGGTGGGGAGCATGCCGTCTCCCCAGGAAGCACCCTGTCCCCCCACCCCTGCGGGCACCCTGTATGCATCAACCACAGACAAGGACAGGGCCTGCCATAGAGGGTGAGAAGCGCCACTCGTTCACACCCACGTGGCCCGTGTTTTCCCAGCTGATAGAACCTGCAGGCGGGTCAGCCAGACGCCCAGGTGCTCTGTATCCCATCAGCCTACACTAGTTTCCTCTTCTCCCACGTCATGCCAATCACCCTCTGAATAGCCGCCACTGTTTCCCTAGAACCAGAGTCCCTAACGAGAGCAGAGCCTGGGAAGGCACAGAGAGGACGCTGTTGGTACCCGTTCTGCAAGGAGAGAGGTGAGGCTCCGGGAGGAGACCCTTCCTCACGGCAGAGCCTTCAGCGGGTGCAGACGGGACACAGGAAGCCCACATGGGTCCCCTTGCCACTCTTCTGCATGCCCACAGCCCCCGAGATACTTGCTCCACCGTAAGTGGATTTCCCGGCCCCTTGATCTGCCTGAACGGTCCTCGATGGCTGGGACAGCGTCTGGCAGCCCTCTGGCCCAACACACCCCTTGCAGCGAGCGCTGGTAGATGCCGATTGAACAAGCGCATGAATGAATGACACCGTTCTCACCCAGACACCATTCCAGGTATTGCTGACACCCCACATAAGCTGTCAGCACTCAACGCCACTGCAAGAGCCAAGAAGCCCCTCGAAACCTCCAGGTTTCTGACCACACCCCTCCTATGCAAAGGACACAGGCCCAGAGAAGGGCAGTCACTTGTCCAAGGTCACACAGCAGATGAGCAGCCAAGCAGCTGACTCTAACTGAGGTCTCCTGGCCCCCAGGGCGGTATTTCTTTATCCAGACTACTCCAAGCGGTTCTAGGCAGACAGCTGCAGGGTGGATGTTCGAAACGTCCCCACTCCTGCCTACAGTCGAGGAGACAAGACAGACCCAGCCCCTCACACCTCCAAGCACCAGAGGCTTCTTCAGAATGCACCAGGTGAGTGAGGTGGGAGCAGACTGCAGGCGGTCTGCAGCAGCGTGTCTGTCCCTGCAGCCCCGGAGAGGTAGCAGGACAGACAGGCCTCCAGACAGGCTCTCGGCATGAAGAGGAGGCAGCCCTGTGTCCACACTGGGCGGGCACCCGAGCCCCCGTGGCTAAAGCAATCATTCCCAGAGAGCATCCATGGTCCACATCATGCTCACATGGACAGGGTGTGGTGACGGGCTGATGCCAGAGGCTGTGTGACCAGGAGCTGGCTGCTCGACTTAGGAGACCTCATGTGTCCCTTCTGTACCAGGCCCTTCCACCTGGGGTGGTCACGAAGTTTAAATGAAGTGCCAAACCCGAACCTTCTAGCACAGTCCTTAGCCTGGGAAGCAGTCAGTTCCTTCCCTCCCTCTCTATTCCCTGCCCACCCCTCCTGGAAGCAGAAAGTAGGTGATTACAGTGCAGTAAAGTGTTAACTCTGCAGGGCTGGGTTGTCCAAACCCTGCACATTCCCAACAAGGCTCTGGCCTTTGACTGGCACTGGGAAGTTTATGTCTAAGCCCTGGCAAGTTCCTGCCTGTTCAGAGTCTCTATTTTCTGAGGCCTTGAGCCAGACAGTTAGTCTTAGCTCACAATATGATTCCTAGCGGGGTCTTGGGTCAGCGGGCTTCCCAGGTGGCGCTAGGGGTAAAGAACCCGCTTGCCAACACAGGAGACATAAGAGACCTGGGTTCAATCCCTAGGTGGGGGAGATCGCCTGGAGAAGGGAATGCAAACCCACTCCAGCATTCTTGCCTGGAAAATCCCATGGACAGAGGAGCCTAGCAGGTTACAGTCCACGGGGTTGCAAAGAGTCAGACATGACCGAGCACTTATATAGTGTTAACTAAAACATGATATTAACATTTTATAATAAATGTTAACACGGAGACGCAGGTTCAATCCCTAGGTCAAGAAGATCCCCTGGAGGAGGGCAGGGCAACCCACCCCAGTATTCTTGCCTGGAGAATTCCATGCACAGAGAAGCCTGGCTGGCTACAGTCCATGGGGTCACAAAGAGTCTGATACGACTGAAGTGACTTAGCACACGTGTGCACACTTGGGTCAGCGGGTCTCAGCCTTATCTCTGGAGGGGCTGGAGACCACGGCCAAGCACAAAGCTACATGACTGACTTTCGGAAACACTTTGGACACCAAGACTCGGTGAGTTTCCCTGGCTGCAGCCTTTCCTATGGGTTGTCACATGTCACTGAGGCACAGGGCTCTGCCCATATGGCCAGCCAGGGTGGCCAGGGCCTTTGCACATGCCATTATCCTTCCCGATACCCATGTGGACTGACTCCTCACTGCATTCCAGGCTCCGCTCAGGCGTCCCCTCAGGCAGCAGAACACCTCTCCCCCCAGCCCCCTCCCAGTGACTCTGCTGCTTGGCTGTGGTCCACGGGGCATACTGCTACCTGACACTGCACATGCATCTTGCTGATTTATTGTCTGTCTCACTCTAGGACATCAGCTCCCGGGAGGCGAGCGCTGGCTGGTGTCTGGATTCCCTCCACGCTGGGAAGCTGCAGCCTGTCTCCCTGCCCCGGGGGCCCCCATCACTGATGCTGTCTTGGGGTTTTGTTTTATGAGTGATCCAGAGTCAAGTTTTATTTTCCCCTCCACAGGCTGCTGCATGTACTAAAACTCCGCCTTCCCTCACTGCCCTGTGTAGGAGCCTCGCTTGTTAAGTCAGGGCTGTTCTGGGTTCCCGGCTAGCTGCCCGTGGATCTGTCCCCTAGCCCCTGTGACCCTGAAAAGCTGCAAGACCGCGGCCCTCACCTCTGTGTCCCCTGCTCCCAGCCGAGCAGACAGGGGAAAGTGTGCTGATGTGAATCGGTGATGCCCAGACTATTTCCATAATGGCAATAAATGGCAGTCAAAGTGCAGCGAGGAGCCGGCCGCATCCCCGCCTCCCGAACACCCTGTTTCTGCAGAGGGGCCCTGTTCCTCCGCCTCTACCCGTGGGTGCCCTGGAATCACTTAATGCACTTGGCTCTCCAGGCAAGGAAACCCAAGCGGGTGGAAATTGGCAGAACGTTATTTCTCCAATTCCTAAGAATCCCATTTGAGAGTTAAATAATGACAAGATGCCTTTAAGCGCTTGAAAATTATGAGCTAAGCCGTTCTCAGGAAGGGCGCGTCATCCAGCAAGCATGCAGAATTGATGGTTCCAACCACACAGGTCTGTGGGCCGGGCAGGCAGGCAGGGAGGGAAAGCTAGCCTGGGATCTGGGCTTCTCCCAAGCACGTGGGTGTGACCCAGCCTGGGAATCTCACCCCACTGGCAGGGCCGGCCACCCCTGCTCTGCATCTCCTTCTGGCTACCCTGCGCCCTGGCTGCCTGCCAGCCCCTCTGGCACTAGCCCTGCAGTCCCAGCTCTGGCCAGCGTCCTGGTTCGGCTACGCGTGGGCACCCTAAGCTCCAAGTCTTGTGAATGGAGAATGTGACCCCTTCACGCACGTCTCACTCCTGGAACCAACCTGGAGCGTGGTTCTCCCTTGCCAGGGAAGCTTTTACCATCTCAGCGGGGTGGGGCGTGGGGGTTTCTGCCATCTGGGGCTGGAACTCCCACTTGGCCCCAGCAAAACTATTTTTTAAAAGGCCTACAACTTACACCTGTGCACACGCCCTGCTTTTTCAAAGTGCTTTCTCTTATCAGGGAGGGTCCCGTTTTAGAGACTGGAAAATCAAGGCTCAGAGAGGTTAAGTGACTTGCTCAGAAAAACCCACAGTGAGCAGGTGGAAAGGCGGGGGACCCAGGCCCCTCAGATCCTGCAGCCCTTGACCTTCCCCTCCTTCCTGCAGAGAAAGCAGTGGCTACGCTCCCCCGAGCGCCCCCATGCTCCAGAAATAGTGCCGCCGGCTCTGCCTTCAGCCTCTCACCTCACCTGCAGCCTGGAGGGAGGTCTGAGAATCCGCCATGAAAACGGAAGAAGCAAACAGAGGTTCAGGGACCAGAAACAGCTTGGCTGAGGCCCTGCAGTCATCGACAAGAGTGCCTCGGGGGGACGGGCTCGGATTTGGGGGGAAAGCTCCCAAAGCTTTCCCAGAAACCCTCCCAAAGCTCCTGGGGTTCTGGCCCTGCAGAGGTGTGGGGTTGGGCTGCACACTCTCTAAAGGACGGCCACACCTGCCCGTGCCCATCAGGAGAGGGTGCTGCCCCTAGCATGGCATAAATAACGTGGAAAAGGAGGTGGACTCAGGCCTGAGCGGGTCCTGGGAGGAGGGGCAGGGAGGAGGGAGCGAACGTTCTCTCAGGTCCTTGGGAAGCCCGAGGGTGGGCACCAGGATGGTTGCTGAGGACGGAGTCTGAGGGCCGGGGTTCTGGGGAGGAACCAGTCCCGTGCTTCAGGCTGGGGACCAGGGAGCCTTTCCTCGTGGGATTCCGGGTTTGGCTTTGGGTGGACACCCCCAGCCCTCTTGGAGCACACTTCCCCTCTGCTTCTCTCAATGACTGTCCGTCCACCCTTCTTCCATCCTTCCATCCATCCATCCCTCATCTGCCGCCCACCTGTCCATCTGTCCTTCATTTCCTCCCTCCCTGTCTCCCTCCCTCCTTCCATCCAGCGCACACAACACACATTACCGGGTCCCTGCTCCACGCCTGGCCCTGCCCTCGCCTCTGAGACGGGGCACGGAAATGCCTTGGAGAGACTGTCTCCAGGCACACGGGATGTTTGATGAGTGACTAGGGGAGCTCTTGAGATGCTCTCCCAGCCACTGCCTGCCTGGAAAGTCGTCCCTGGTGCCCGTTGACGCCCCCGCTGCGTTTCCTGGATCCAAGGACCTGCTCCTGGGCTGATCTCAGAACATGACTCAACTTTTCTCTTTTAAAGACACCAGTCTGCTCCTCGCGGTGTCCTTCAGAGGGAGCCCAAGAATGAACCTCTGGGGCTCATCCCGCTGCCCACGTCGGGGCATCCCATGTCTGCAACAGCCGGGCGCCACCTGCCAGGACCTGATAAAGAAGAACGTGCGACTGGACCCCAGGGTGACGTCAGTTCGGTTTTACTCCCCGTTAAGGACGTTTTCTCCCGAGGACAGATTCTCACCTGGAAACGAGCCAGGCCAAGGCGCATCTGAATTTTCTGCATCTGAGTGTCCGGGGGAGTGGCAGACGGCTGACGCTGGGGTTCCAGACACAGCGAAGGGGAGACACTCCATCTTTCAGCTCCGTGAGAAAACAGGCGGTTGCAGCCCTTGCCTGGCCTTGCTGGCGCCTGCCTCCCAGCCCCCAGGGTCACCTCCAGCCTCCGCCAGGTTCGCCTACACTGAGTCCGCAGAGATGCCCCCAGAGCCCGTTTCTCCTCTCTCTGGGCACGGACCTCCAGTTCTCTTTCAGCACCTGGCATTCTGCTTCTTTCTCTCCGTGGGTATCTCTGTCTCCCTGGGTCCCTCAGGGTCTCCCCACACGTGCAGCTCTGTCCTTGCCTCCCTCGGCCTCTCTGTCTGTCCACATCTGTCTGAGCCAACCTCTCCTCCATTCACCCCTTCTCCGTCCCCCTTCCCTTTTCCCCTAAGGGCACCCCAAGAGAGGACGACCCACGACAGAGAGGCCTGGGGACCACGTGTGGCGTCTCCCCAATCCACCCAGAAGCAGGAACCTTCCCTGCAGCGCTCCCGACCCCGGGGAGCTGACCGACGCCCTGCAGGAGCAGGCGAGCAAGAATAAACGGCGAAGCACAGGGCCAGTGCACTGTGCACTGGGGGTAAAAGCGAAGGAGTAGTGGGGGCGGGGGCTGCCATCTCAGGCGGAGTGGCCTCTCAGCGAGGCGACGTTGGAACAGAGGCTGGAGCGCACCAGGAGCCAGTCCACATGGGCATCTGGAAACGACAGTAGCATGTGCAAAGGCCCTGAGGTGGGACTCCATGACCGGGCTGCGTTTCCCGGGCACGTCTCCTCCCTGGCTCCTTGCTGACGGCCACTGGACTCCAGGGCCCTGGAGCTGAACTGCATCATGAAACCAGGGCCCATCAGATTCAGCCTCAGCCCTCCTGGCCGACGTGCTAACCAAGGGTCAGGAGATGGGGCGGGGGCCGCCACGCACACAGGAGCGCTGACAGCTGGGAGCACAGGGCCTCCGTCCGCTCTCAGGCCTCCTGCAGAACTCTCCTGGCCAGGACTCCGGAACCTTCGGCAGGGGCGGCCTCAGTCCCCTTCCTCCGGTTAAGTTTGCCGGTCAGGCCCACGCCCAGGCGGGGTCCCACAAAGCCCTCAGGAAGGGGAGGCTCGGTGTCCACGTCCCCGTCCCGACCTGGGCCTCTGAACACAGCAAGGCCGCGGACCCGGTCAGAGCAACGGTCAAACCCCGCTTCACAAGACGTCCCACACTGTCTGCACACATCACACTGACACTAATAAGCAAATAAACACGGCCTTTGAAGATCAGAGGCACCGCGCTACAGTCTATTCCATTAAACTCAGCGTCAAGGGTGAAAGAAAAGACAGGCTGGGATTATTCTCGCCGTGGCAATTAAGAAAAAAAAAAAGAAGAAGGAAGAAAGGGGTGTTTGGAGGGAGGTCATTTCACGGTGCCTGAAGCGACGATGGCGCTGCCTGGATGGAGTTTGTGATGGGGAGAGGCAGGCCTGGGTGAGGGGCCTCCGCCCTCCTCCTCTGGCTCCACGCACACGGGCGGGGTGCCCTCCTGAGACACAGCCTCTCCCGGGGCCCCCAGGACACAGCCCCGTAGGCTGGGGAGGCCGAACCTTCTCCCAGCGCCTGACGGGGTCGCGGCCAAGAGGAGAGCCTGGCCTTCCTGGCCTCCCCGCAAGGCTGTTTTCTCTTCTCGTCCTATGCAGCTGTCCCCAGCTGGCCAAGCCCTTCTCTGGGGGCTTATCCAGCCTTCCTGAAGCCTCATGGTTCCCATCTGTGAGATGGGAATGGTAAGGGTGTCCTCCCCGTGGGGTCTGCCTCAGAGTCCTCCTGTTTGGGTGAATGAGCAGAGGGGACTTGGAAGGGTTTTCCTGGCTGTGCCACCAGCCTCCTATCTTCCTCCAAGTCCATCCTCTGACCTGCTCTGCTCTGAGCCCCAGGAGCCCTGGCCTTATTCCAGCCTGTCCATCTCCCAGCCCACTTCCTGTTGGGTTCAGCCAATGGGAGGCTCTGGTGGGAGGCCGGAGGGCAGGAGAAGCGAGAGTTCAGTTCAGTTCAGTTCAGTTGCTCAGTCGTGTCCGACTCTTTGCGACCCCATGGACTGCAGCACACCAGGTCTCCCTGTCCATCACCAACTCCCAGAGCTTTCTCATGTCCATTGAGTCAGTGATGCCATCCAACCATCTCATCCTCTGTCATCCCGTTCTCCTCCCGCCTTCCATCTTTCCCAGCATCAGGGTCTTTTCCAATGAGTCAGTTCTCTGCATCAGGTGGCCAAAGTATTGGAGTTTCAGCTTCAGCATCAGTCCTTCCAATGAATATTCAGGATAGATTTCCTTTGGGATGGACCGGTTGGATCTCCTTGCAGTCTGAGGGACTCTCAAGGGTCTTCTCCAACACCATAGTTCAGAAGCAATTCTTTGGCGCCCAGCTTTCTTTATGGTCCAACTCTCACATCCATACATGACTACTGGAAACAAAATAGCCTTGACTAGATGGACCTTTGCTGGCAAAGGTTGGAGAACTCAGGGTTATTTCTCCCTCTGCCTCCAGGGTGTCTCCAGCAGAGGCTGTCTCTGCTCCTGCTCTGGCCCCTGCTGGACCCCGGCCCCTGACCTGCGGGAACACCGCCCTATGTTTTCATCCTGCGGCAGAGGAGGCAGCGAACCCCACAGGCCTCGTCTCAGCGGCCTCCCTGTCCCGGGAGGCTCCCCAGCCTCAACATCACCATGTAACCCTCTCTCTGTTCCCTGCTCTTCAAGCAGGTGCTGATTTCCTCTTCGGGCCTTGTCATAGGCTGTCTCCAGTTTCCCAGGTGGTGCTTGTGGTAAAGAACCCACCTGCCAATGCAGGAGACCTAAGAGACCTGGGTTCGATTCCCTGGAGGAGAACATGGCAACCCACTCTGGTATTCTTGCCTGGAGACAGAGGAGCCTGGCGGGTTACAGTCCATGGGGTTGCAAAGAGTTCTCTCGGTGGATGCGTCCCTCAAATGCTGCTGCTTTCAGCGCTCCAGGGGGGACAGCAGGGGACTGCAGAACGCGGGTCTCCCCTGGTGTCGGATGTTGCTAGCAGGCTCATCCCACCACGAGTGCAGGGGATGCTCGCCGGCTCCTCTCACACCCTCTCCAGGAGGTCACGGAGAAAAGGTTTCCTCTCTCTCTCTCTCTTCCTGTCTTCCCCTTATTCAAGTCTCCTTGATGGACCAGGAGACAAGGTCAAAGTCCTGCCTTCCCTCTCCTCTCCGTGCCGCCTGGAGACAGAGCATCTTCCCCCAGGTAACTGGCTTCCACCAGGTAATCCCGCGGTTCTGTGACTCTCCACCCACCCCCCATCCGTCTGCCCTTCTTCCCCTTACAAGAGCTGTCTAGAAACCCCTCAGGGCAACTTATTACTCAGTAATAACCCTGTCCTCGTCGAACTGCTGCATTTCTCATCAACCCATTTAGCTGTTGAGTTTAGCTTCAGTGTTCTTGTCTTACAGGCAATTACGTTTTATATATCAAATGCGTCAAGACGGTCTCTTATAAATTCTGAATTTCCTTTCTTGCTTAAATGACTGTATGTATTCTCCTTTCCTTACAATACTCCTTGCAATATTCTCCAGATATTTTTTTACAATATTCTCCAAATCTTTACAATATTTGATTTTTAACCTTTCTTTAAATTAAAAAAATTTTACTACTATTTTTTAGGCTGCACCGTGTGGCATGTAGGGTCTTAGTACCCCAACCAAGGATCGAATCGCTGCCCTCTGTATGGGGAGCACCAAGTCAACCACTGGGCTGCCAGGGCAATCCCTCTTTTTAACTTAAATTTCATTGATGTGTCTGGATTTTATTTGGGCACATGTCTTCAATCTACACAACCCCACGTTCACACCTAGTCCTTCACCAAAAACAGGGCACAATTCTCCCCTCATTGGAAGACCAAGTTAGCTAGTGACATTTTTCCCCACTGACTTGATAAAAGACCTTCCTCATTAATTCTTATCTGTCAGTGTGCAAGTATGTCCTTTGGAGTCTATTTCAGGGAGGGGCTGATTCACCCACTGATAGACTGTTTCTGAGGGCAGCTACTCTATGGTAAGTTTTAATAGCTTCTAAACAAGTTCCCTTTCCTTGGTTTCTTTTACTGTCTTTAGAAATGTTTGCTATTCTTGGACTTAATGTTAGGAGAATGTGATCCATGTTCATTTGTATACAGTAAGACTTCTAAGCCCAGGGCTAAATAAACATTGGGTCTCAGATGCCACAATCCTTGAATAAGCCAGAAACACTCAGAAACACACTTAATTCTAATAGTCACATCCTCCTGCCAATTATCATGGCTTTTTGTGGGTATTTTGGACAATTAGATGTTGATGCAGTCATCGGTTCAAACGATCCTGTAAAAAACCTGCTAATGTGGGGGAAACATTCTTTTTTTTTTTTTTAATTTAAATTATTTATTTATTTTACTTTACAACATTGTATTGGTTTTGCCATACATTGACTTGAAACCGCCACGGGTGTACATGTGTTCCCCATCCTGAACCCCCCTCCCAACTCGCTCCCCATCCCATCCCTCTGGGTCATTCTTAAAGTCTCAATATAAGAGGTTATTGTAATTTCCAATTTGTGGCACTTACATTGCTTTGTTTTGTAGCTATGTGTTGGTGGACGAGTGTCTATCTCTGAAGCTCTATTTCAGACTTTGCTGCCTCTAGGAAGCCCTCCCTGACTGCACAAGGTCTCAGGGGACGTTTATGCGGCTCCTACTTCCTGCACAGTCCATGCAGGTTCTCAGGATTGTTTCATTCACACCGCCCAGCAGCGCTGTGAGGTCAGAACACCTGAGAGGTTAGGAGCACCGAGGCTCAGAGAGGGGAAACGACCAGCCCAGGGACACACGGCCAGCTTGGGGCCCCTTCACACCCCCGGTCATCTTGCTGCCCTAACGTCTGCTGAGGACTGAATAGCTGCATGGATGGACAGACACACAGATAAAACAGCTCCGCCTGCAGCTTCTGGAAACTGCTAAGTGGAAAACTACACATGCATTGCTGAGGGAAACAGGGAGTTAATTTCCCCCCCATGGCGCAAATACAGCCATGTCCAATGGAGCTGGGTGCCATATATGTCCCACCGGCCACAGCCCCCATGGCTGACAGCTTCAGGCCTCATTAGGCTCAGACCACGGCAGCCTCCTGTGCTTCAGTGGAAGCAGTCTATTCAGACTTCAAAAAGTTTGTTTTCCCACACACTGCTTCCTGGCGTTCATGCAAGGAGGACGCCACGGTTGAAGCAAATGCAGCCCTTGGACTGGCCCCCCAGTTCCAAGCAGCCTCCCCCCAGCCCCAAATGAATGCCTGGCTAGACAGTGGGGATTTAACCCTTAGCAGGGTGCTATGTGACTGCTTCCTATGCCTGACACCCTTGGAACCACTCTGGGAGTTCAGTGCTGTGACCCCAAGCACAGATGGGGAAATGGAGGCAGAGGGGAGTCAGAGGTTAGTAACACACCCCGACAGGCTCTATTTGAAGCATCCTTCACGTGCCACCACCAGATCCTCACTCCAGTTCCAGGAGGACCATTCAACAACAGCCCCATTTTTCCTATGAAAAAAACTGAGGCTCTTGAAGTTCATTAACTCACAAAGGTCACACAGTAGAACCAGGCTTCTGACTCAAACAGCCTGCAGCTAATCCACTGCTGGGAGATGGCCTTGCGTCCTGAGCCTGGATGCAAACTGCTTCCATGCAGGACTTTTTTTCCCTTCTCTACAGCCCCGGCAAAACTGACTGGTCTACAAGGATCATTCAAATGCCCTGGGGCTGGTCAAGGATGACCTAGGTGGCAGTGCAGGAGGTCGGGGTGGGGGGAAGTGCCAGCCTGGGGCGGGGGAGGGGGTCAGTCGTGTGAGCAGAGGAGGAGAACAGGCCAAGAGCACTTTGGGGTCAAGAACATTGTGAGGCCAAGAGTTGACTTCTGGAACTAAAACGAAGCAGGTGAGGAGAATCTGATGGCAGTGATGCCTACAGGGTCCAAGCTTCCTGTTCAAGGGGAGCCAGGAAGAGGCTGAAACCCCCAAAGGGAAGGGGCCAGGCTGAGGCCCAGTGTGGGGCTGGGCAACTAGGGTCCCCCCTGGTGTGGGTGGGCCAAGCTGTCTGCTGTCTTCATGGGCACAAAGGCTTCACATGGCCTGTTTTGGGGGGAACTGACGAGACAATTCACTGTGGACAGGCCCCAGGCCAGCGCCTGCCCCTCCCTGCAGGCAGGATGAAGGGCAGCTCTCCACGCCACCCCTCCCAACCACGCACCATCCACCACCACCACCATGTTGGATCCATCCCCTTTCACATAAAGTAGCCTTGCCCACTGATGCAGTCATACTTCCTCTTAAAATTAAGTAGGTCTCAGCGAAGGGAAAACTGTTAATCAATTCCACACCTTCAAGTTTCCATCATATTTGTTGGCTCATCCAGTTTTTGCCATAGGACCTCCCATAGTGATTCTCACTCCTATTTACACTCCAGATCTCCACCTTTGGGCATCCTGCTTACTTTACAGGTGAGAGACTAGAGCTTTGGTCCTTTGATTGGCCCTGGGCTGGAATTTCTCCACTTCAACAAGGAGCATGGGCAAGAGGCTGGCAGGACAGCCTGGCTCCCATGCCATCATATAGCCTCTGGGCTTCCCTTCTCACCACTGGTCTCTCAGGGTCCCTGATGATCAGGGTCCAGCTCGACCAGAGCAAGAAGGTGGCATGTGGTGTTAGAAATATCACAAGTTCAGGCAAGACTAGCTGAGGGCAAAGTGAAACTTCTGGCCCCGAGGTCAAAAGTGACAAGGAATTTCAAGATGGCAGCAGGAGGGCGTGCAACCCTGTGGCTCTGCTGAGTATGGGGTCCTGGTGACCCCACAGGTCACCAGCCCCAGGGTCTGGAGTCATCAGGAGGACATGGGTTCAAATCCCTGCTTATTAACTGAATGATGATAACAGTGATTAACCTCTCCACGTTTGGCTTCCTAGTTTATAAAATGAAAAGCATTCTTACTAAGATGAAATGGACTAACATTTATCACAGGTCTTAGTGGAATCCCCAGCAGCAGATAGATACCTAATACATCTCCCAGTCTTCCACTGTGTAGCCCCAGCAAAGTCATGTGAACAAGGGAAGACCTGAACCTAGTGCCAAAAACCACTTGAAGATATTCCAGGTTCTGTACTGGGTTCTAGGTGCACCAGTAGCATGGGGGTTTGAATGATGTTGATTAACAGCTGTCCAGCATTTCAGTGGCGCATACTGTAACAAAAAGAGCCTTGAGCAGAAGCCAGAAGCCCCCATCTGTCATTCCCAATTCCAATCTGATGGCTGAGCTTCAAAGAGCTTAGGGGAGACCACGACAGAGGCTGCACAGGAACGAGGCCATGCTCTCACCTCTGGCACTTGGAGAGCAGTGAGGAGGCCCAGGAAGGACCACGGTGAGGTCTGCAAGGGCTCAGGGCCAGTGGTGAGAACTCACAGCAGCACCCACTCCTCCTCTCCACCCAGGGCCTTGGGGGGCAGGGTGCACCAGAGTTCCAAGTCAGAGGGGAGGGGCTGGCAAAGGGAAACCTCTCTCTTCTAGGCCCCAGAACAAGCTTCAGAGGGGCTTCAGAAGCATCTTCCATGGCAACCAAGAAGCCCCTTACACCTGGCCTCCACCCTATGGTTCTCTGTGAAGTTTAAAATGAAAAGTACTGAAATGTGATATCCAGCCAGCCAGGGGTCAGGCCTGTCTATTTAGGTCAAAGCAAGCTGCATGAGCATCTATCCTGGGCTTGGGCCCGTGTTAGCCCCTGGAGAGCACATGGTCATTTCCCTCAGCATCTGTGCCTGCATCTAAGCCACCTCCATCTCTGACTCCGTTTCCATCTGTATCTGTCTCTGATCTGCATCCGCCTCCATTTCCATGTCCATCTGTATCTGTATCTCTCCCTGGACCTCCATCTATACCCATCTCCATCTGTTCCTGAATCTGCATCTTTATCTGTATCTCCATCTCCATCTTATCTCTTTGTGGTTGGGGCTGGAGAATCTATATGGACTAGATTCAAGTCAAGGTCACCACCAGCTTTGCATTTCTGTGTGTGTTAGTCGCTCAGTCGTGTCCGACTCTTTGTGACCCCATGAACTGTAGCCCACCAGGCTCTTCTGTCCATGAAATTCTCCAGGCAAGAATACTGGAGTGGGTTGCTATTTCCTTCTCCAGGGAATCTTCCCAACCCAGGGATTGAACCTGGGTCTCCTGAATTGCAGGCAGGTGCTTTACAATCTGAGCCACTAGAGAAGCCCATAGCTCAGTTGGTGGAGCATCTGCCTGCAATGTAGGAGACTCTGGTTCGATTCCTGGGTTGGGAAGATCCCCTGGAGAAGGGAAAAAGCTACTCTCTCCAGTATTCTGGCCTGGAGAACTCCCTGGACTCTAAAGTCCATGGAGTCGCAGAGAGTTGGACAGGAATGAATGATTTTCACTTGTATTTCTAGAAGATATTAAAAGTTTATACCCAAAACTCTGTCACTTAATTTCTAAGCAAGTAGCCTCACTACTTTTTTTTCAATAGGCCAGGAATTCCAAGGCTATGAATAGGGGTGACAAATGTCTGTGCATTTTTTCCCCTTTTGAGTTTGGATTTCCCTGCTCTATGAAGGAACAACACTTCTACTTGAGGGATCTTCTGTCATCTTCTGAAAAGATGACAAAGATAAGATATATAAGTTTATGTAAAACATACATATTTTTTGAAATTTATTATTAGTTTTTTAATCTCCCAAGCCTCAGCTGAGTTTGGGCTCACATACAGAGACAGGTCTATGATCTAAGTGCCAGGATGCTATTATGGGCAAAGCCTCTCTGCTCAGCTGTTTAATTTTGAAACATGAAATCAGGTGGAACTTGTCCAATAAATGCACTGAAATTTAAGGAAGTAGCCAGATTCTTTTTTTAAAAGTGAAATAACATTTAAACAGGTTGCGTTTCCCCGTGGGTTACGGCCATCCTAATAGTTTTTGAATATTCTTTTCCCCCTGGGTTGCCGAGTCTGAAGAAATAAACTTTGGAGCAAAGCATGTCTCTGGGCTGCCTTGGAGGGAAGGGCCAGCCTCTCTTTCTCCTGCACGGTAATTTTGAGCACAAAGGTCATGTTTAAATCCTGGCTTTGCCCCTTCCTGCTGAGTGGTCTTGGGCAAGTCACTTCCATTTTCTGCACCTCACGTGTGCTCCCTGTCCTCAAGGCGTGGTGGGCCAGAAGGAGACAGATCTGAAAGCAGGAGTCAGGGGAGGGACGAGGTGATCACGGGGGAGAAGAAACAAAGGCTGCCAGCGTGGTGCTCACGGACAGGCCACCTGAGTCCACCAGCTCTTCTTTATAAATGGTCATCACCAGTCTCATCATAATCATCTCATAATCATCGCATATCTTGCTGACAAAGGTCCGTATAGTCAAAGCTATGGCTTTTCCAGTAGGCCTGCATGGTTATGAGTGTTGGACCATAAAGAACTGATGCCTTTAAAATCTGGTGCTGAAGAAGACTCTTGAGAGTCCCTTGGACAGCAAGAAGATCAAACCAGTTCATCCTAAGGGAAATCAACCCTGAATATTCACTGGAAGGACGGATGCTGAAGCTGAAATTCCAATACTTTGGCCACCTGATGGGAAGAGTTGACTCATTGGAAAAGACCCTGATGCTGGGCAAGATTGAAAACAAAAGGAGAAGGGGGTGGCAGAGGATGAGATAGTCAGATAGCATCACCGACTCAATGGACATGAATCTGAGCAAAGTCCAGGAGAGAGTGAAGGACCGGGAAGCCTGGTGTGCTGCAGTCTATGGGGTCGAAAAGAGTTGGACACGATTGAGTGACTGAATAAAACCATTCTCATCACACCCTGACTGTCCCATATCCACATTTTAATGTCTTTCATTTGCATTCACATAAATTACCTCTTTGAGAGCAGGGATTGCTACCCAGCTCAGGATTCAGAATTGTTGATCAGCCTCATGGGGACTACTATGACCACAGGATCCTCTTCCCCAACCAGGGAGAAGTCACCCTCAGACAGTGATGTGAGGTACAGTTTACTGAGCCCCGTGAGGCCTTGCTCTGACCTCCCAAGCCTCCTCTGGTAAGACCCTTTGTTTTGAACCTCTCACGATCCTTCTTTTGAGGGACAGGTAGACCTCCAGAGCCTAGAGCCCATCTCCTCGCTTCTGACGGTGCTCCTCCTGAAACGGGCCAACGACAACCCCATCCTCTCCGGGCTACCTCACGAGGGAAGGAGCGAGGACACAGTGCATTTGGGCCAAGCGTCTGCCTCGGGTCCACAGGCAGAGTTCAGTCTCCTCAGACGCCCAGGCTGGCTGCTGGGGCCCACACTTCCTTCCTGGGAGAGCCAGGGCTGACTGTTCTCCCCGTATAATTACCGCAAAATTCAGAAAATCACTAACCCTACTATCAGGTGCATAATTAACTTGGGAACCTTAATTGTGTCTTAGTGGGGGAGGATCTCCCCGGTCGAGATGAGACGAGATGAGACGTACTTTAAAAAGAAAGTAAGAGCAAGAGGGGGAATCACACCTCCAGATTCCTTCAGCCCCAAGCACAGAGACACAGTCAGAGAGCGAAAAGGTCCCCTTTTGTCAGCAGGATGCTGGGGTGCAGAGAAGCCTACTCTCTGGCCCTGGGTTTTGGTACATGAGTTTTGGTATATTCACCATGGGGGAAGGTGCCCAAGCCACCAGCCCCACGAGGCCAGCCTTCAGTTCTAGCACCAGCCTAGTGCCTGAGACGCCAATGGTCAAACCGCACACAAGCCCCACCAAGAATAAAGATTCCAGGAGGGTGGCGGCGGCCGGCTGCCACCCACCTGCTCCTCCCGCTAGAACACGCCAGAGCGCCGCTGCCACGTCCCTGTCTTATCTATGTGCCGCCCAAGCCAGGAGGGAATCACAGCAGAAAACCAGCTCTCGAAACTCTTCCTGTCTGTGCACTTATCTGCCTTTTTTTTTTTAGACAAAATTCCCGGTGGCCCTTTGGCTTCTGCGTTTCACGACAAGGAATTTTCTGAAAGAGGACAGCAGGCTTTCCTGATTGCAAAAGTTCGCTTTATGCCACTCTGCTTTTTACAAAAGGCCTGCATTAGTACGTGTTTTCACTAGCTGAAAGCTATCTGAAAAGGACTTCGGTTTTTATGGGGGGGAAAAAGAAGGTGAAAAGTGAAGCTAACATTCAGTGTTTTGCAGCAAGGTATCAGGGGCAGTGCACCGTCCCCCCCGCCAAGCAGCAAGAGTGACACCCCCAAGGCTCCTTGCCCAGAGACCACACTCAGCCTCTTAGCAGGGAGCCGCCAGAGCCATGAACTGCATCTGTGACCCTCTGCCCGTTACCTCCATGTGTTGATATCCCGTGCATGTGTTAGCAAGATGTGCCCTGAGGTAACGGCTACTTGGCTTTATGCCATTTTGACTTGGGAAAGGTTTCGTAGGATCACCCTTCTCTGGGACAGAGGACTGACCTGTGTGAGGTCTGGATCCGGCCCTCACACTAGGCAGCGATCAGGGAAGTCACTTCCCCTGGCGACCCTCAGTTTTACCCCTCTGTGCAGTGGGATCACAGAAGCACCACTCCGTGGGTCGTGTAGGGATGAGCTGTGCCAGGTCCTGAGTGTGGAGCCCAGCACGGAGCTCACCCTCACGGTGGCCAGGCCGGTGACCATGATCGAACGGAGGTGACAGTGTGACTTGCGTGACCCTCAGCGGGCACCCAGCCAGGCAGTGAGGGCACTGGGGGTCAGGCTCTTGCAGAGATGCTGGGATGCTCCTGGGTGGCGGACAGCAAGACAGCTTCCCCAACTCGGTGGTGCTGGGTGCTGGCCAAGAGAGGAGCCGCCTGGTTTGCAAAGTTCTGCAGCCCCGGGCAAGTAAGTCCCGGACCTCCTGGAGCCTCAGACTCCTCGTCTGACAACAGAAGCCACCCCACGGGGCTGTGGGGAGGGCTGACTAAGACTCTCCCCTCGGAGGAGGCAGGGCAGGGTGAGAGGCGCAGCAGGCCTTTCCTCACCATCACCCTCCTTCCTCTCCATCCTTCGTGGACCAAACAGCCCGACCCAGGGAAGAAGGCACGTCAGAGCACGGCGGGTGGGGCAGGACAGTGGGCCGTGGGGCCCTGCACGCTGAGACCTCCGCCGCTGACATCAGCCATGTGACGCTGCTGTATCTCTGTCCCGCCCTGACCCTCACTGGCCTGCACAGTAGGCACTCACAGCATCAGGGTTTGCAATAGATCAGGTCACGTGCATAACAGTAAGAGCCCCTGCCCAGGGCGTATTAGACCCTCCCAGTACGTGTGGGTAACTTCACAGACTAACCTAACGAGCAGCCACTCTGCCCCGAGGCCAGGGCCGGACAGGCAGCCCTGGCCTGTCTGACAGAGCCCAGCTGTGCCTGCAGCCACGGGATGTCCACAGCCCCTCAGCCCCCATCCTTAGGACCAGGCCCCTCCCTGCGGCCACCACCCTCTGCCTGGCTCCCCAACCAGGCCCCCCCTTCCAGCCGTGGCCCTTCCACTCATGCCCACTTCCTTTCTGTGGCTTTGGCCTTCTCCAACGTGGCCCATGAATAATGAATCCCTGTTATAAATTTAGAAAGCGTCCTTTCTCCCTGCAAGCTGGCCTTTCTCTTTATTTTTATCATGCTGGTTTGTAAGAAAACGAATCTCTTGGAAACTCATTTTTCTCTCAACTGATTATTCTGACAGCCAAAATTAAGTTGCTAATTTTACAGCGTCTGTGTGGAGCTCCTCTGGCTTTCTGCCCCACGGGCCCCCACCGCCCCCCCTCCGTCGACCCCCGCCCATCGGGGGTCAGGGGATGGGTGAGGAGGGCTCCAGTAGCTTTCCAGAAAGTTCTAATTCCTGGGGGCGGGGTGGGGAGGTGGGAAGGGAAGGGGCCTTGGAGTCAGACTCCAGGGGGAATCCTCACACCCTGCTCCCTGGGCAGTCTGGGCAGGCATCTATCTCGCTTCTCTGGGCTTTGGGTCTCTTTTCTGAGTAACACAGGAGAGAATCTTCTTTGCAGGCTTCCTGAAAGCTTTGTGATGTAAGGATGCAAGGATGGGTGGTGATGCTTGTACCAAGTGGGCCTACCGCTTCTGTCTCCCCATTTATACTGCAAAATTCACAAGACACTAGACTCTTCTGGAACATTCTCAAGAGAGGTCCAAATTCCCTCCCCGTTTACTCTCCCCTGCGGAACTTGGGAGCTGACCTGTCCCTCCCAGGTCCTCTGAGTCTGGGCCTGCTCCCTCTGTGGCCAGGCCTCACCCCCTCTTTCTCACTTTGCTCTGCCAGGCCTGGTCAGGTGCCAAGGACACAGGAGAAGGACTGGCGTGGGGCCCACCCTCCCAGAGCTTCTCTGCTCCATGGGGGCAGTAGGACAGGACAAGCAAAGGGGATGCCCAGGAAGTCACCAAGCCCTGAGCTACAAGGGGCCGGGGTCCAACCCTCTCCGCTGTGCTCCTGCCCGCTTCCTCAGGGCCTGTCCTCCCCCTCTGTTAAGGTCGGTGCCAGCCTGGCGGCTCAGCCCTCGTCAATTTAGGCCCTGGCCCTTCTCTTATCCTGGCTAAGTGCCCAGTGGCACTGGTCCTCGTGCTCTGCAACCTCAGGCTTCCCCTGACAGCTTCCCCACCCCACCCCACCCCACACACCCCTCTCCAGCCCACCACTGCCACACACTTAGGCTCCAAGGGTTTCAAGAACTAGGCCCAGCCTCACACCTCACCACCAGCCCTGACCCAGTCTTAAGATCTTAGAGCCAGTGCTCAGCACAGCTCCCGGCCAGTGTGAATGAATCTGAACGCTGAGCCTGTTACCATGAAGACCGGATTGCTGGGCTCTTTGTGCAAATGGGAGGCTGTGCCATGCTGTGGTCAGGACTGCAGCCTGTCCACTCAGACCCCAACCCCACCCCTAACCAGCTACCTGGGCCTCCCAAGTCACTTAGTCCCTCTGTAAAATGGAGAGAATGCAAGATGTTAAAATCCGACTTTAAAGCTCTCCCCTGTGAGTGATAAATAATTCACATGAAAGAATTAGCACAAGGCAAATACTCAATAAATGATGGTGTTGATGGTGGTGATGATGGTGATGGTGGTGATGATGGTGATGGTGGTGATGGTGGTGATGATGGTGATGGTGGTGATGATGGTGATGGTGGTGATGATGGTGATGGTGGTGACGATGGTGGTCATGATGGTGGTGATATTGGTGATAATGGTGATGTGGTGATGGTGGTGATGGTGGTCATGATAGTGGTAGTGATGTTGATGGTGATGATTGGTGATGATGCTGATGATGATGGTGATGATAGTGGTGGTGGTGGTGATGGTGGTCATGATGGTGATGATGCTGATGATGGTGGTGATGGTGGTGATGGTGGTGATGATGGTGACGATGGTGATGGTGATGAAGTTGCTGGCATGACATATTGGGGGAAGGTAAAGGACCAGTGCTACTAAGGACCTTGATATGCCAGATGCTGTGCCAGCTTTTTTACAACCAAGTATCAACGTTCTGAACTTATGAAAGCCCCAATTCCCTGGTGACCCCAGTAAACCACCTAAGCTCTCTGGGGTTCAAGCTCTTTCCTGGGTCCCTTGGTCTGAAACGCATTCACAAGTGTGTCGGGTGGCTCAGATAAGGAAGCTGAGAGTCAAGAGTAAAGGGTTCCTGTTGAGCCAGAGCCTGGCTGGGAATCAGGACCTCGGACACCATGGCCACGCCGTTCCCTCCCCAGGCTCAGTTTCCCCATCTGCGCCATGAGGCCTCTGACGTCCACGGTCCGCCCGACCTTCTGGCTGTGCTGTGAGCCGACGGCCCTGGAGTGATTTGTTTCCAAGGTGAACAGGGAACACTCAGGCTTGGGTGGGTGGGGGTGTCAAGGAGGGAATCTTCAAACCTGTGACCTGAGCTGGGACAGCATTTGACCTCATGACAACGGCTGTTCCCATTTAATGGATGACAAACTGAGGCCCAGAGAAGTGGGGGCAAGAGCTGCCCAAGGACACACAGCTGCCTGGGGCAGAAGTCTGCCCCCAGGTCTCCCTCGGATTAGAGGAGGGTGTTTGAAGGCAGCCCCGGACGCTGCCCTGAGGGCTCAGCGCTGCGCCCGTGGCCACACATCTGCGCTCCTGACTCCCAAGCTTGTGTTTCTCATCTTCTGCATTTTTGACTCAAGCCTGTTGGGTCCACCCTGCGCAATCTTGTGCGATCATTGTACGGGGAGGGCCTTTCCCAAACCTCCGCGAGCTGGAGGCGAGGCCCGGCGCCTGGATCGGGGGCTCCGAGCTCTCGTCTCTCCCTGCAGAGTGAGGGCAGCCTCCCGCCTCTTCTGCTTGCTTTGGACGCCGAGCGGCCGTGTTTGCTGGCTGACTGCACTCGGGAGCCCTCAAAGGAGGCAGAAGGCCATCTCGTGTCATTAACGGCCCGGCCGGAGCAGGCAGCCTGGGGTCCTGGGACCAGCTCCACACTCAAGCCGAATGGACTGCGACTTGAATCCCAGCCTACCGCTATGCAGCTGCGTGACCTGAGGCAAGTTGCACACCCTCTCTGAGTTCCCAACTGCCCGATGGGGCTCCACCACAGCCTCGTGAGATTGCCTTGCAGTTGGCAGGCGGGAGGCACACTTAGGGCTCCGCGTGCCCCTTCCTGACTCCTCAAGGGGCCACTGCCGGGGCTGGAACGTGCACATTTGTGCTTGGCACAGACCAGGGGCTCAGGGAAGGGACTGCCCATGGCATCCACTGTCCTGCCGAAGCCAGCGTTCCCTTTGTCAGCACCAGAAGTGGGAGGAGGTCCCTTGTGGGGCGTGGTGCATACGCCATTGTGGTCACCAGGCCCCCCCACTTCCTAGTCCAGGGGACACACACACACACACACACACACACACACACACACACACACTATCCTGAGAGCAAGGCCAGGCCAGCCTGAGCACTCCTGCTTTTCAGACGAAGATCCTGAGGTTCCAAGAGGCACAAAGACTTCCCAGACCCCCAGCTGGTCAGGGCTGAAGAAAGACTCAGGCTTGGGTTTGGGGAAAGTCCAAACACCAAGCTCGGCCATCTCTCCAGGGTCAGTGGGCACATCCCAGTGATAGCTGGGGCCAGGGAGGGGATCAGGAGAGGGGACAGGGGGCCAAGAGGGGCAGCCTCAGAGAAAGCTAGAGGAGACCACAGCCCGGCAGAGACCTAGCCCAGATCCCCCAAGCCGGCCCCGCTAGGAGGCAGGTCATGGGGGCCAAAGCCAGCCTGGAAGGCCCGCCCCCCAGACCTCAGCTGACTGCAGCCCCATCCCTGACCTGGGAGATTAGCTTTAAAAGACACGAGTGCAGGGCAGTATGTTTGCACATGAAGGGGATGAGAGGTAACATCTACTGAGCCCAAACCGCATGCTGGGCATCCCACTCAGACCTCTCGGTGAGCAAGACGGGACTGCGCCCATTTTGCAGGTGACGAAACTGAGGCTCAGAGAAGTGTGGGGACTTACAGGGTCCCACAGGTCGAAGGAATCAGGTACGATTTGAGCCCAGCCTCGCCTCACTCCCAAGTCCTCACTTTCTGCCACGTCTCCTGTTACTCTCCTGGATCCCAGGATCCCCTGGGGCCCGAATCAATGCCAATCTCAGCAGAGACATAGCCCTGGTAGTTTCAGCATCTCATCTGGGTAAGCGAGGTCACGGTGCTGAGGCTGGATTATGGTCTCCAAGTCCACTGCCCCTGGCCTGTGGGACCCCGAGCCAGCCTCCTAACGTCACCTGACAAGCAGGGATAACATAAACAGTGCCGCCTTGGATGGGGGTTGTGAGGCTAGGATGAGCTACTGTGCATACAGAAAGGGCTCAGAGGAGCTTGTGATACAAGGACTTAATCCACGCGAAATAAACAGCAGCTGTTACTGCTAAAGGCGGTTCCTTTACAGACACAAACATGGAAACTCAGAGAGGTTAAATGACGTGACCAAGGTCACACAGTATCATGGCTACGTGTGTGCTAAGTGTGTGTCTGACTGTTTGAGACCCCATGGACTGTAGCCCACCAGGCGCCTCTGTCCATGGGATTCTCCAGGCAAGAATACTGGAGTGGGTTGCCATGCCCTCCTCCAGGGGATCTTCCCGCCCCAGGGATTGGACAAGCATCTCTTATGTCTCCTGCATGGACAGGCGGTTCTTTACCACTAGTGCCATCACATAGTATCAGGAAGAGTCAAATCCAGACAGATCTTCATCACAGCGGCTGCGCTGCATTTATTCTGTCAACAAGCATGACACGAGCACCTGCTGTATGCCACACCCCGCCCTGGCGCCTGGCTATCCGGGAACAGCAGCATGCAGACTGCGGCTGCTATGTCTGCCCTTGGGCAGGACGTGCCCTCACGGGGACCCGGGTCAGAAGCGGCAGGTCTGATACACAGTCACGCGCAGAAAAGCATGTGACCAGGGTGCAGAGTGGCTGTGGGGGCAGAGGCGAGGGTGCCCCACCCTAACACGGCCTCAGGGGCACTCAGCGCCACGGACAGCCTCCTGGGGGCGGCTTGCTCAGAGCTTGCCGCTGGTGCTCACAGCCCCTCCGCACCGGCTGTGCCCCGCCCCACCGACCCCTCCACTGGCTCTGGAGCCCGCGCTCACCCTGCCCGGTCCACACACTGACCGGCAGGACCTCTGAGGACCTCTGAGGGACAACTCTCGAGCATCACCCTACTGATGGGAACCCCTGGTGGCTCAGATGGTAAGGAATCCGCCTGCAATGCAGGAGACCCAGGTTCAATCCCTGGGTTGGAAAGATCCCCTGGAGAAGGACAGGGCAACCCACTCCAGTATTCTTGCCTGGAGAATCCCATGGACAGAGGAGCCTGGCGGGCTGCAGCCCACGGGGTCGCAGAGTCAGACACGACTGAGCGACTAACTTTACTTTCACTTCCTAGGGACAGAACCATAGCTGTGTCCTTTTAACATAAAAAGGTGACTCTTGGAAAGACTCTGGGTCACCTAAGGATTCGGGCTGCTGGCCAGTGGAACTGACACTTGATTGGAGGGTTGGAATTTTCCGTCCCTACCCACCCTCCAACACCTCCAGGGAGTGGAGAGGGGCTGGAGATTGCATCAATCAACTGATGGCCAATGATTTAATCAATCATATCTATATAATGAAGCCTCCATTAAATGCCCCCCACCCAAAGGACAGGGTTCTGAGAGCTTCCAGGTGGTGCAGGGAGAGAGGAGCCTGGAGAGCTTAGAGGCTGCAGCCCCTTCCTCAGGCCTTTTCTTGAGCATCTCTTCCATCTGACCAGTCCTGAGTTATACTTTTTATAACAAAATGGTGATACAGTAAGTAAAATGTTTCTCTGGGTTCTGGGAGCCATTCTAGAAAATAATGGAACCTAAGGAGGGGACCCCCCCAATCTGTAGCTGGTCAGTCAGAAGCTGGTGTCAAAAGTTGGGCAGTCTGGTGGGTTCAAGCCCTTCCCCTGTAGGGTCTGATGCTATCTACAGGTAGACAGCGTCAGAACTGAGCTGCACGGTAGGACATCCACCTGGTGTTGAGAACTGTTTGGTGTTGGGAAGGATCCACACTCCAGAATTGGTGTCAGTTGCACAATTATTCTGACATGCAAGGGTCTCCTCACGTCTCCTGGGGGCTCAGAAGACAGAAGCATGGGCAGCGGTGAGTACGGGTCACACGTCCACAAACACAGTGGGGTGTTTTAACACGCGGTGGCCAGTGACGTGGGAACCACCGGTGGTCCCTCTGTGGTGGGGCAGGGCTCTACAAGGCCTTTCCAGGACAGATCTCCCCCCGCCAGGTCCTCTGCCTGCCTCTTGTCTGGAGAGAAACTTCAGCCAAAGAACAAATTTAGCGAGAGGGTGAGAAAATGCAGAAGCAAAGGAAACTAGTCAAACAAGACAAAAGAATAGTTTAGCCATTAAACAAAGTCAAGGACCTTTATTTTTCTTCCCAAGGCTTAGAGATCATATTCTAACCACATCCTGTGAGCAGTGTTACAGAGACTAAAACCCCACCAGGTGGAAGAACTTAGCCCACCACCTCCACCCCTGCCCACCTGTGCTCCCCTAAAATTCCCCTCTAAAAGCCTTGCTCCTGATCAGCAATGGGGAGTTGGTTCTTTGGGACATGAGTCCACCTTCTCCCCAGGACTGCCGGCTTCCTCAATAAAGCAATCTTTCCTTTTACCCTACACTTAGCTGGTAAAGAATCCGCCTGCAATGTGGGAGACCCTGGGTTTGATCCCTGGGTTGGGAAGATCCCCTGGAGAAGGGAAAGGTTACCCAACTCCAGTATTCTGGCCTGGAGAATTCCAGGGACTGTATATTCCATGGGGTCACAAAGAGTCAGACACAACTGAGAGACTTTCACTCCCTCACTCCCTAGCTCTAGGAATTGGATTCTTGAGTCATGAGCAGCCAAACCTGAGTTTGGGAACTCCTTCACTAGGCCTGTAAGCAAGCAGTCACCCCTTTCCTGAGAGTCTCAGGGGCTGTGAGCCCCCAGCAGGCAGGCCTGGAGGAGTCTGTATAAGGAGCAGGAGCACCAGGAAGACCCGGCAGAGGGTAAACAGGAGGCTGAGTCTACACCAGATGGGCCTGGGGGCCTACGCAGGCGAGGCGTCCGTACCGGCGGTCTCCAGCATTCTGGCACCAGGGACCAGGGCCTACACACGCGAGGCATCCGTACCAGCGGTCTCCAGCATTTTGGCACCAGGGACCAGGGCCTACGCAGGCGAGGCGTCTATATCAGTGGTCTCCAGCATTTTGGCACCAGGGACCAGGGCCTGCATAGGTGAGGGCGTCTATATCAGTGGTCTCCAAGGGGCACCAGGGACCAGTATCGTGGAGGACAATTTTTCCACGGATGGAGGACAGGAGATGGCTTTGGTTTTACCCTCAGCTGGTTTTATCCTGCTGTGCAGACTGGTGCCTAACAGGCCATGGTGGGTACCAGTCTGTGGCCCAGAGACTGGGGATCCCTGGTCTATACCATGTGACGGGGGGAAGCGGGGCACATGGAGACAACTGCCCCTTCTTCCCAGCCTGATTTCACAAGCTCTGAGGCTTAAGCTGACCCATGGGGCCCTAATCAGAGCCCCATGGTCCACTCACTGTGGGACCCTCCCAAAGACAGCACAGCTGCAGCCCCCACCGTGGGTCTAGGAAAGCTCTGGAAGATGGAAATACTCCCTGGGTGACGGCAAACCATGTTGGCCAGACCTGAAAGACTTGGCCAGAAAGGTAAATCGATGGTGCACGGACCCCAGGGCCCTCCCCTGAGTCCGTGGCAGACGTCACTAACCAATCACCACGCTGTCGCTGAAAGTGTCTTTAATTTCAGAGTCTCTCCCAGCTCAGAGTCCAGGTACCAGACGACCTATTAATAAATTACCTTTGATGCTGAAAACCCTCGCCCCCTCTAGGCTGAGCCACTGGGAAGACAGCTCACGACTTGCTGGAGAGCAAGCCTCTCTGTCCTGGATTCTTCCTCCTCTGTCCCTGGGTGGAACCAGGCCGTGCCTGAGGTCTACAAAGAGGAATTTTCACAGAATCACGGTAAGCCTGGGAAATCACACCGTTCGCCGTGACCCCAAATTAAGACACAGAGCCCACACAGCCAGTATCACTCGGGGCCGGAGCTGCTGGGGCTTAATTGAGAGGAAGGCGCACAGAGGTGGGCGGCCAAGCAGCGAGGGGCTGGGGTGGAGGAGTCGAGCCCCCTCCAAGGCGACTCTGAGCTCCTGAAATGGGCTGGACCCTCACGGTAAGCAGAGTCTTGTGGAAGCTGGTATTAGCAGGCGGTCTCCCCACAGGCTGGCAATCCCCAGACAGCGGGAAGGGCAGAGGCCGGCCGAATGCCGCATGGTCTCTCCAACACAGGCAGGTGAGAGAATTTCCGTTCTCATAGCTTTCCCATGCTATTCACATCGCAGCCACAAGCTACCACCCAGGTATTTGTGCTGGAGGAGATTCTTGGGGCAGCCTGGACAGGGGGCAGGAGTCTCAAGTTCAAGACCGCACTCTGCCTCTCCCCATGGGGATCTTGGGCACGCCATGGCCTCTTCAAGCCTCTAGCCCTTCCCCTGAAAGATGGGGCAATTTGGCCCCCAGGGGAAGGTCTCATTCTGATGATGGAATGTCCAGGGATCTGGGAAAGCAGAGCTTCAGTTATTCCTGAGAGATGACTCCTGCTGCTTCTGAGGTCGGGGGCTTCTTGTTCAGGGAGTGGTCACGCCGGGGCCCCTCTGTGCATGTGTGGAAGGTGAGTCACCCAGCCCCAGCCGGCAGAGGAGGGCAGTGGGGCTTTGTGCCCTCTGAGCTGGTCCTCGGGGTGGTGGGCAGTGGGAAGGACCTCCCCCTCCCAGGGGACTGGGGAGCATCCTGGCCAGAGGGACTGTAACCTCAGCATCTTCCCTCTGGGATTTATAAAGGGCTGGAACTGTTTTCTTTCAGCCCCCGAGTCGTGTCCGACTCTGCAACACCACAGACTGCAGCCTGCCAGGCTCCTCTGTCCATGGGATTTCCCAAGCAAGAATATTGAAGCGGGTTGCCATTTCCTACTCCAGGGGATCTTCCCGACACAGGGACTGAACCTGCCTCTTCTTTACCGCTGATCCACCAGGGAAGACCCAAGGGGTCGAATAGCCACGTCCAAAAGATGTGTCTGAATCCTAATCCCTAGAACCTGTGAATGTGAACTTATTTGGGGAAAAAAAGGAAGGTCTTTGCAGATACAAGCGAGTTAAGCATCTCAGGACAAGATCACCCTGCATTATCCGAGAGAGTCTTAAACCTTATGACAACTGTTCTTATAAGAGGCAGAAGAGGAAACACATAAGGAGGAGGCCGTGTGAAGACAGAGTCAGAGCCTGGAGTGATGTGGCCACAAGCTAAGGACACCAGGGGTCCCCGGAAGCTGGAAGAAGCAGGAAGGGTCCCCCGCTACAGCTTTCAGAGGGAGCCCAGCCCTGCTGACACCTTGCTCTCAGACACCTGGCCTCCACACCATGAGAGAAGTCATCTTTAAGCCCCCAGTTCGCAGTAACTTGTTCCCTGGGACACTGATGCAGGCTGTTATCAGGGGGATCTCAGCTAGGCCATAAGGGGACGGTTCAGCCCAGGTACCCGAGGTGCACAGGCGGGGAGGCCCCTGAACGGGACCTCCCCGTGAGAAAAGGGGCTCCACCCTGGTGACCCTGGTCGGGGACCAGGGGGTCCCCGAGGAGGAGGCCGAGTCCAGTCTTGGGTGCAGTTGAGGCCGGAAGACCCTCTGAACCCAGCTCCTCCGGCTCTGCTGACAGCCGCCCTGCAGGCCCACATGGACTCAGGGCCGTGCATTGTGGCCCCTCAGACTGGGCAGGACTCATTTTCAACCACTGGGAAGAGCATTTAGAGAAAAGCCTCAAGAATGCTGGGGAGCCTGCCATTATGGGCCCACGGAGCTCCAAGCGATTCAGTAGAAAACGAAAGAGACCTTTCTTCCCAGGAGCGGGAATCCAAGGCCATGGTGAGGTGACCTCGAGGGCGCAGTGGTGCCTGGTAGCCGGAGTGAGTCATCAGACAGTGGCCAGGATGGAGACCATGATGCAGGTAACGATGGGGCTGCGGGTGCCGGCGGGTTTAAGGGATGCTCCCTGGGGCCGAGCTGCCAGAGCCCAGCCCTGGTCCTGAGCCACGGGCTTCCCCCCTCTAAGCATCCTTCCGGACTCTCCCCAACCCCAGCCTTTCAATCCAGCATCTAGTCTTTCTCCTCTGCGTGCTCAGTCGCTTCAGTCATGTCTGACTGTTTGTGATCCCCATGGATTGTAGCCCGCCAGGCTCCTCTGTCCATGGGATTCTCCAGGCAAGAATACTGGAGTGGGTTGCTATGCCCTCCTCCAGGGGATCTTCCCGACCCAGAGATCAAACCCGTGAGTCTTACATCTGTTGCACTGGCAGGTGAGGTTTTTTTTTACCACTAGGGTCACCTGGGAAGCCCTTCCTCTGCCTGTTCTGGGTCTCACCTAGTCTGGCTCCCCTGGGCCCAGGGCAGGCCCCTCGAGGCTCCCCCGACCCGCCTCCCTGGATCTCACAGGCTGTCTCCATGGAAGCTGCCCTTCCCGGAGGGGCTGGCCCAGGGGGCGCCCACACTGCCCCCACCCCCAGCTCCCTGCCTCCACTGTGTTCACACCAAGGCCCAGCAGGAGGCCCTGGAGGCCGGCCGACCCCTTGACCTCTGTTTCCCAGCCGGCGTTCTCCATCGTGAGGAAAGCTGTAAAGGCAAAGCTGGAGGAGGAAGCTTCCCGTGGGGCTCGGCGGAGGCTGCGTAGACGAAGGGTGCTCTGCAGCGCCAGGCTGGACCCCCGTGTGATGGACAAGCCGGGGGGCGGCCCCCAGGCTCCGGGCTGCTATGACCCCAGTGCTCTGCCTGCAGCCCGTCCTGCCCAAGGCAGCTGTGTTTCCAGGCACTCGGGGTCCCTGTCAGAGCAGGACATGGCTGTCCACGGCGATAAAAGGGAGGAGCGGGTCTCGCCTGGAGATGGGCGAGGGGGTGCTGTGAGGACCCAGAAAGGCAATGAGCGTGTGCAGGTTTCCCACAGGGCTTGTGCCCACGGGGAGGTCCAGCCTGGGGCCAGAGCCCCGCATCGCTTGCTCACTCATTCATTCAACGACACCCCTTAAGTACTCAGCGCGTGCCCCTACGGGAAACAAGTCAGCCAGGCTCCACACTTGGGGAGTGGCCCCTCTTGCAGCAGGAGCGGCAGACAATTCACACACGTATACACACACACACACACACGCGCGCGCGCAGACACACACACGAGATAGGAAGAGGGGCCCCGCAGAGGGAAGGGGTCGGGTGCAGGGAAGGCTGACATTTAATCTGCAACGTCCCTTTCAGCTCAGCATTCTCTCATTTAAAGATAGCATCATTTTGGGTTTTTTCCTTTTAAATGAGATCAGAGTGGAGGAGGTAAAAAGGAGAAGAAAACCCCGCCAGGGTGCGAGCAGCAAGCAAGCTGAGGACTGAAAGCCTCCTCGTTCCACACTGTCATCAGAGCTTTTTACCCAGAGCCTTTCAGATCTTAAAGGGCCACACAAATCTCGCTAAAGCAGGCTTCCACGAGACCATGTTCCTTCCCACGGCAAGGCCATCGTAATCCCGTCTAGCCGCTCCGTCTCGGCTCCATCAGAAAGAGAACTCATGAAATATGAGGAAGATAAAGTCGATGTTGTGCAGGCCACGCTGGTTCCCGACTCGGGAAATACGGGCGGGGGGCGGGGTGGGGTGGTGTGAGTCATGTGACGGCGGCGGCCTTCCGAGGGGGAGACAGAGAGGTAACTCTCACACACCTGAATCCATCACCTTGGAAAACACAGTTGGAGAAGCACAAGCTGCCGGCGGGTGAGTCCCCACGAGTGGCCGGCGGGGGCCTTGGGGCGGATAACTCTGAGACGCCTGAGTCCCCGCGAGTGGATGGCGGGGGCCTTGGGGTGGTAACTCCAAGACGCCTCTCATCACATGTTGATTTTTACCGCGCTGTGTTTTCTAGAAACACCAGAGAAGTAAAGGAAGCTAAAAAAAAAAAAAAAAAAGGCTGGGAAGTAACATTTGTGGATATAGAACAGCCTGACTTGCTGACATCCAGAAAGGCTACTTTCTAAGTCAGCAGGATTCAACATGTTTGGTTTCAGTTTCCCAAGTGTGGGAACTCAGGGATACTCCCTTTTTTAAGGGACTGATAGACCCATAAAAGAGAAGATGTTTGGGAGATGGTTGGCCTGGGACCTGGCCTGTAGTGAATGCTCAAGAAGTGTGAATTTCTCTTTTCCCTGGAGGCCCCACCTCTGATAAATGAAAGGTTTGCACTAGATTATCTCAAAGTCTCACAATTCTAAGAATCCAGGTGGAAAAAGTTCTGCTTAGACTTGATTTCCAAGTTATTTTCAGGGACTCCTCTGGTGGCCCAGTGGTTGAGAATCTGCCTTCCAAGGTAAGGGACAAGGGTTCAATCCCTGATTGGGGAGCTAAGATTCCACATGCCACGGGGCAACTAAGCCCCCACGCCCCAAACTACTGAGCCTGCGCTCTAGACTGCACGTCGCAACGAGACAGAGGCCAGCACTGCTCAAGAAGAACCCGAATGCCAAAACTAAGAATGAGTGAATGAATAAATGAATTAATATAAAACAAAGTTATTTTCATATTTACCTTAGTGGAAAACATTACCAAAAATGTCTTATCTTTCACTCACTTATTAAAAACACATACACACATCAAGGACCTGCTGTGAGCCAGGTACTCTTGAACCTTAGTTCACTGGACCTTGCTAGCAAAGCCACGAGGCCAGCAGCATCCCGGATACAAGAGGCCCGGAAAGTCCCGAGGCCACGTGGCCAGTGGGGGGGGGCAAGATGGGCTGTCCCCCACTTGAGGGCCCCGTGCTTGTATTTCTCGCTCGGCCAGCACACTGTAAGGAGGGCTGTGGCAGAAGATACGAGGTCCAGGCGGTTCCGAGTGCATTTCAGCAGAGCGTCTCATTCTCCACCATCGATCCCCCAAGAGGGGGTTGTCTAAGTGCCCACCCCTGCATCTCACAGACGAGAAGCAGGCTCAGAGCTCTGCAGGGCTACAGAGGAGCCCCAAGGAGATGCACGTGGTTTTCTCCAGTCCCTTCCCGTCCATGAGAACCACCTCGGGAGGGCTCTCGGATGAGGGCAGGACCCTGCCCGTCTGGCCGCAGCTGGTTGTGCCAGGCCTGGACACGGGCCCTCAGTGAATGGGACATCTTCTCCCTCCTGGGAATTTGGAACTAGGCCTGGAGAAGTGGGCTGAGGGGGTCTCTGAGCTGTTCTCTGATAAGGACTCGTGGTCCGAGGCTGCCATGATGAGCGGGACGTCTGTGGAGCAGATAGAGCACCCCCGCTGCAGGGCCAGCAGGGGAAGAGGCAACCTCAGACAGAAGGAGGGAGGAGAAAGTGTCTGACAAAGCCACCCCACGATGCTTGCCCCCCCAGTACCGTCTGCCCCGCCCTGCGCCCACCCCACAATGCTCACCCCACAGTAACATCTGCCCCGCCCCCCGCCCACCCCACGATCCTCACCCCACACCACTGTCTGCCCTGCCCCACCCCACGCCCACCCCACGATGCTCGCCCCCCAGTACTGTCTGCCCTGCCCCGCCCTGCGTACTGTCTGCCCCTGGGTTCAGGAGCATGTCTGATTTCCAACTACCAGCCTCACTGTACTTAAGTCAAACGGAGGCGGTTTCTATTTTGCAACCTGCAGAGCTCTAACTGGGACACACCATGGTTCACCCTCAGCTCTTCCTGCTCCAGACACTGCAGGATTATACAGCAGGAGAGAGAGCCAGAGAGAGAAGGGGGGTCCCAGAGGCATGCTCTGGCTTTGGCACGGCCTCGGGGTGGGTGTCTGCCGCCCCTCCCTCCCCGGATCCAGGTGTCCTATGCACCCATCTTCTGAGTTACCCAGTTTTGCACCTGCCAAGTGACAATCCAGGCTGTGATAAGCCTGTCATTATGTGGTCCCTCCCATGCGCCCCGGGACTGTTTGCAAGGATCCCCCTCCCTTGATCCTGGGGACAGGCATCAGCAAACCCAGACTAGCTTTCACACCCTCCCCTGCTCTGCCCAGGCTTGTGCACCGACCACACACCTGGTGTGTGCCCCGTGCCCTGCTCCGTACTGATCACAGGGAGCAGGGGCTGCCAGGCCACTTCCCCCACCTTCTGGGCATTGACCAAAGAGTTTTCAGGCACCCGCAGCCAGGACTGGAGACGGGAATGGCAACCCACTCCAGTATTGCTGCCTGGAGAATCCCACGGCCAGAGGAGCCTGGCAAGTACAGCCCACGGGGTCACAGGGAGTCAGACACGACTGAGCCACAGAGCACCCACACACGCACAGCCAGGAAGCTCACCCCAAACACACTGCGGGTGGGGGGCTGAGGTAACCAAAGACCTGTCCCCAGGCAGAAAAAGCCCCTGAAACATGTAGAGAGGGGGCATCCAGGTGCCCTGTCCTCCAACAGGGGACAGGACTGGACAGACCAAGCCCCCTGCCTCCTGGCAAGGAGAGCGGACACACACAGGAACAATGTGGAGTCCGGGGGTCAGTGCTCAGCGGGGAGAGTAGCAGCATGTTGGGGGAGATGGAAGCCCTCGCCCAGAAGGGCATTTCAGCACAGGCCCCAGGAGGTGGGGGCAAGTCACACAGACTTGGGGGCTGGTCTCCTGGGCCGGCCACAGCCCCAAGAGGAAGCCCGTGCTGCAGAGTTTCCTTCGCCATCACTGAGTTTTCAACCGTTTCTTTCTATCTGAGGGTGTATGTTACCACACACCTACTGTGCACCAGGGATCTTCTTAAATCGCCTCATTGAGCAAGCGTTCTAGCCGCCGCAGTAGCGGGGGCTCCCAGGACAGGCTGACCTGCCACCCAGGTCCCGAGCTTCTCACAGCGGGGCTGCTTAGCACACAGCCCCCTCAAGGCACCCTCACGCCCACCCGTGTGAGAGCGAAAGGGGCCTGGGGCTGGGGGGCTAGGAGCAGGGACGTGGGTCCCCGGATCAGGGACATGTACACGTCTGCAGGCCTTCTGCAAGGCTGACGCTGAATCTCTGCAGCAGCGGGCGGCTCTGGGAAGGGTGCTGACTGCACCCTCCACTGCTGGGAGGCTGGGGGGCTCTGTGAGGAAGGGCGCTGGGCTGCTCAGGGGCAAAGCCCCCTCCACCCGGTCATCCCTTCACCTAGAGGAGGCGGGGTGCTGTCCAGCCCCCGGCCCCCCCTGGGGTCCGGAACCACACTTGGCTGAGCCACCAGCAGCCTGAACTCTGTGTGAATACAGAATCCGGAACGGGGGTGGGGGTCGCTCAGCCGCTCTGGTCCCCCGGCCGGGAGCCCTGGGGCTCTACAGTTCCCAACGTGTGTCCCCCACAAGCTCCCCCCCGACCACCAGGATCGCCCAGTGGACTTTGCATGAGAAGGGCTGGCTCTTTCCAGGACTGGGACCCACCTCCCACGAGAGGCTACGTCTCATATCACATTGCCAAACATCTTCGTGCCTCTGACCCTGTTGGCTGAGACCCCTCCCCAGGGCCCAGAGGGGACCCCGAGGACAGTCCCCAGTCTCTCGTGGTCACTGCAAGGCCCCTGGGGGGGGTGCGGACAGGGGATCGTTGGCACCCCAGCCATGTCCCCAGCGGGGCCCTGGAGTTTAAGGGGACAGGCAAGTTCACAGCATCTTCAGGGAAATTGTCTTAGATACCAGAAGAGCCAAGCAGCTGTGCACTTTCCCAGACCCAGCACTGAGACAGGCTTTTGGAACTGCTTGCTTGAGGAAGACCAGCCCTTCCATTAACGGAAGCGGACAGCAGGCCCGTGCCCTGGGCTGTGAAGTCAGGACCAGGGCCATAGGGAAGGGGCAGGGCAGGGGGAGCTCCGCTGTGGAAGAGGCGCGCAGGGGGAGGGGCGGGGCGGGAGGGACCACAGAAGGAGGGGCGGAGCGGGAGGAGGAGCCGCAGGGGGCGGGGCGGGGAGGGAGGCGGGGCCGCGGGGGAGGGGCCGCGGGGGAGGGGCGGGGAGGGAGGCGGGGCCAGTCCTGCGGACCTGGGCGCTGCTGGCTGGCTGCACGCTGGCTTCTCAGGAGTGTTTTCCGTTTTGCTTTTTCCCAGGCCCATCCGTGTCCCCGTTGTGTGTTGTGAGGGAAGTGGCCAGCCACCGGTGACAGTTCCTGGGTCCACCGGCCAGACCACAGCCTCAGCGGAGCCCCCAAATCCGTGTCTAGACTTGGCTGTGAAGGAATCTTGATGTGGTTCGCATCTACGACGCTCAGTCCACCTATGCCAGACTCGAACTGAGGAGGTGACCCTTGATCATGCCGGGGCACCTCCTCCAGCCTGCTCAAGGACTTGAGAGCAAGTTTCCCAAAGAAATTCTGCCTCAAGGCCACACCATCAGCTCCTGCCTGAGGGTCCAGCCTGCAGGTCTGCCCTGCAGCTTTCTGACTTGCTAACCACCAAATACAGTAGCCAGGTCCTTAAAATAAATCTTTAACCTACGCCTTTCCAGGTGTCACTAGTGGTAAAAAATCTGCCTGCCAACGCAGGAGATGTAAGAGACGTGAGTTCGACCCCTGAGTCAGGAGGATCCCCTGGAGGAGGGCATGGCAATCCACTCCAGAATCCTTGCCTGGAGAATCCCATGGACAGAGGAGCCTGACGGGTTACAGACCATGGAGTCACAAGAGTCAGACGGGACTAAAGTGACTTGGCATGGCCTGCACATATCTTTCTATGTCTATCCATCACCTGTCCATCCATTCATCCATCCATCCATTTACCTACCCCTCTATCTCCTATTACTTTAGTTTCTCTGGAGCGTCCTGGCTGACACGCTGCCCGAGCCCCTCGCACCTGCGGAGCCTCTCAGGAAAGAGGGCCCACTGGACACTGGCCAGAGGCTGCCCTCAGCGCCCATCTGCCCTGCTCTGGGCATTGGCACGGTGCCCACTGCAGTGCCTCATTCGCTCCCTCAGGGCCAGGGACCCAGTCTGCCCTTCTAACTGGAGCTTTCAGGTGCCAAGCCCCCACTGGCCCTCTCTGCGCAGTAGAGAAGGGCCAGTCACCACGCTGTGCTCTGAAGGCCCGGGCTGGGCCCCAAACCACAGCACCAGAGTCCAAGCCAAAAACTGTGTGTGTGTGTGTGTGCACATATATGCACGTGTGTGTATGCTTGCACTCATGTACATGTACGTTCAGGGCCCTTTGTGAACTGATCCCATCTTGGGGTTCCAGCCTCATCCCACCAGGATCCTTATAGTACGACCCCTAGACTTCTGCTTACCCACCTTCTGGAAGGTTCCACACGTCTTGCTTCTGACCCTTTGCACCCACTGCTGCCTCGGTCTGGCGCAGTCACCCTCCAGCCCCACTTGAGCCCATCAACTCACCCCCATCTCTGGAGCTGTCCCTGGCCAAGGCAGGCTCTTCCCACGTGTCTCCTGACCACCCATCCCCCACTGGACATCACTGTCCCTTTAGGTACCCGAGTCATCCCACCAGGCTCGCTGGGGACACACACTGTCCCTTGCACCTCCGTACACCCAGAATGCAGGAAACCGCCACCTCCCATCCCCAGCTGCTGACCCAACTCCTCACATTCAATTCAGCAAACACACGCTGATGTTTTATTGATGGCATATTTGTTCTAGAAACAGCTTTTCATCTTTGCTCATTAGCTTTTTGCATTCCTGATAACATCCCTCCTTTAGATGCTTTAATATCAAAAGATTAACGATCAATGCGTAGAACAAAGGTTGGCGGACATCGCGAGCCTAAAGGTGTTAGTTTAGCAAATTCCTCCGTGTCCAGCATACAGAACTGCACAAGCCAGAGGCCATACCATCTTTGTGAAAGAAATCAATGAAACAAAGTATCTAATTGGCAATTATGGTCTCAGGGATGAGGTGTTGTTTTTTTTTTTTTGTTAGCACTCAAGTCCTGCTTTCCTCCACAATCCGAGCTGATAAAGTTTTGTTCAGTTAATCTGGTCCCGCCTCCCAGTCACATGGGTCCCAGAGGGTTGGGGGGCCCCCCAGGGGGATGCTGATGACAAACATGATGAGGACCCACCCACCTTGTTTCACTCAGGGAGCCCCTCCTAACGGGATTGGCGGCAGGCGGGGATGGAGGCTCTTGCTCCTGGCTGTGAGTCTCTGCTCCCGGCTCCTCTGAGAAGCGTGGATCCGGGAAAGCAACAGGGGAGGGGGTGAAGGGTGGGCAGAGGGCTCTGTCCATCCCTCCGCCTCTTCACAGGCTGCTCTTAGAGGGCAGTGACTGGGCATGCGGGTTTGATACCGACACGCTAGGTCCTTCAAGGCCTGGGCTCCGTCCTTGCCACCTGCACCCCCCTTGCTGGCCCACTGTACCAGCCGTGGGCTCTCTGGAGGCTCCATGTCCCCTTGTTCTCCTGAGGTGGGGCGTCCACCCAGCCTGGTTCCTGCTCCTTGGCCCCTCCCCACCCAGCAAATCCCTACCTGCCCACTGCTCCTCCCAACACCTTCCCTGAACCCTCCCCAACCAGCAATCCCAGCCCAGGAGGCCCCGGGAACAGAGCTGGCAGCCAGGGCATCCCTGGGTGCCCCGGGCTCTCTGCCGGTGTCAACTACAAATGGGCCCTTACCAAGGCATTGCCCGTGACTGAACAGCAAAGGCGTTTGCCGTCTGCCTCTGTGGAGACTGAACCCCATGCTGCTAGAGCTGCTGACCTTCGACACCCCCGAGGGGGTCCAGGGTGGAGCGAGGCCCTCTGTGCTCCAGGGAGTCTGGCAGACAGGTCTTTAGATATTTGGATGTTTTTAGGAACAGATTTCATGATCTCCATCGTTGCATCTCCTCATATCTAGAGAGGCACTAAATCCCTTCATGGTGACATCAGACCCTCATGACTAACAAAAAGCCTTTTGTAAATTGAGTGCTTCATGGTATTGAACTCCCCCTTCACCAAAACCTTATATACCGACTTTCCCCCACTGCCGCTTTGGAGCAGTCTCTCAGAGCTATCTGAGATGCTGCCTCCCAGGCTGCAGTCCTCATTTTGCCCCAAATAAAACTTAACTCCCAACTCTTAAGTTGTACATCTTTTTTTAGTCGACACCAGTAGCTCAGCAACGCAGGGTGTGGACACTCATATTGCTCTACAGACAAGGAAATGGAACCTCAGACATCAGGGTCCAGGCGCTATGAACTGCCAAGAGGACTCAGATGCCCAGGCCTTCATCCAGAGCCCGGCTTCCTACTCCTCAAGGTTTATGTTCTAGAAGCATGGGGCAGGCAGGCAGGTGGGGCAAGACTCCTTGGACCATGACCTGCAAGCCCCTATCAGCAAAGCCTGTATAAAGGCTGCCCTTTGGGGATCATTCTGCAAAGTAAGACCTGTTTCTGGACCTGGAGGAAGGAGCCTCATCGCTGGGCCAGCAGCACCCAGGACCTGCCTGGTCCACACACAGAACAGCCTCCTCCCAGGAGCATGCATCAAGGGGACGAGAGCGGCTCAGACCTCCCCGGGTGCCCGGTCAGCTTACTGTGTGACGGAGGGTCAGGGGGCCCAGTGAGCCCTCCTGGGAGCACCACTGCCCTTTCCCTGGAAGGAAGGTGACTGTGGCGTGGCGGGGATGCCCAGCCCTGCCTCATCACCTACAAGTGCCATTTAAAAGACATATGGACAGGGCGGCAGGCTCGGGTCTGCAGGCCTTTCTTATGAATTCATAACTGGAGCCCTGGCAGCATCAGTTTTAATTAAAAAGATGCTCACATGGGCGAGCGCAGAGGCTCTGTCCTCACGAAGGGAGAAGGCGTGGAATGACTCTCTGGCATCTGAAGTGAGTTCCATGAGTCGGAAGGGTCAAGGCAGTGGGAAAGGATGCTCGCTGGGACACTGGGCGGAGGGAGCCCCTCCCAAGCTGCTCTGACCCCATGGGGCCTGACCTAGAGGTGCAGAAACACGACCCAGACCTCCAGCCTTGGCCTCAGCTGTTCCTTGGCCTGCAACTCTCTCTCCTTTGGCCCCTCCAGGGCTGGCCGCCACCCTCAAATGGCTCCTCCTGGGTAGGGGGTCTCCCTGACCACCCATTTGAAATGCCAGCTCACGTTCCTTCCACTGTGGTCACCTGCCTCCTCCACTCATCACTCTGACGTCACCGATCTTCACGCACGAAACATTCACCCATCACCGAGCACCGCCGTGGGCTCCAGATGACGCGGCAGGGCCATCGGGGTAAAGCATCGGTGTTTCTTCTTTTTGTGGCCTGCCTTCTGCATGGGTAGAGAGGGACATGGCAACCCACTCCAGTATTCTTGCCTGGAGAACCCCCTGGACAGAGGAGCTGGCAGGAAACAGTCCACAGGGTCGCAAAGAGTCAGACACGACTGAGTGACTAAGCCTTTCTGCGTGGGCTTGTGAGCTCCATGGGGCCAGGGTACTTTGCTCAAACGCTCAGCCCTGATGGTTCTCAGTTCTCTCCTCCTGGCTCAGGGTCCAGCCTGTGTGTCCCCAGGCATCTCTCCAGGACCATTACAACAGGTCCTCCTTCTAAAGCAGCCTCTGGTTCCCTCAGCCCGAGGCAGACCGACTTAACTTCTGGCAGCCAAGGCCTCCATGGCATGCCCCTGCACCTGTCCAACAGGCCCCCACCAGCCCTACCACCCTCTGGACTCAGGATGGCCCCAGACATTCCTGCCTTCTCTTTCCTGCCCAGGTTGTCCCTCCCACCCAGATCCCCCTCCTGAAAATCTTCAAGAGAATGAACTCAGATGCTAGCTACCTACTGTGACCTCTGAGATCAGAACAGGCAGAATAACTTTAAAAGCTATCAGCACCTAAAATAATTACACCCACTCCAGATGCCCCAGGGAGAGACCCTCATGACGGCCCTAGCGAAGTACAAGGCAGCACCCCCGTGAGCATGAAGAAGGGGAGGCCCAGAGAGGTGGAAGCGGGTGTCCTAAGCCACATAGCCCTGAGCTGCTCATCTGAAGGCGACCTCTCCCAGCCTCACTCCCTGCCTGGGTACCTTCTCCTCTGCCTCTCAGACAGCCCTGCTCACAACCTCGTGTCTGTCGGTGGTGTCTGCTCTTCCCCAGTCATAGCCACAAACCCCCCGAGGGCTGCACCCTGTCTTAAACTCCTTTTAAATCCCAGCACTGCCTGGTCCAGGGGCCAGGAAAGAGCTCATGTGCTGGTGAATGGGATGCCCATAGGGGGGTACAGCACGGAGTACCCCCTAGTCATACTAGAATGCTTCTTCATTTTCTTCCTCTCTAACAAGACTGAGGTGGAAAAGTGGATGGATAAGAAAGTGGGAAGATGGGTGGATTAATGGATGGGTGATGGATGGGTGGGTGGATGGATGGGTGGGTAGATGGATGGGTGGGTGGATGGATGGATGGATGGATGTGTGGGTAGATGGATGGGTGGGTGGATAGATGGGTGGGTAGATGGATAGGTGGGTGGATGGATGGATGGATGGATGGAAAGAAGGATGGATGGTGAGAGAGTGAATGGATGGGTGGTTGGATTGATGGATAGATGGGTGGGTGGATGGATGGGTGGGTGGATGGATGGATGGAATGGGTGGATAGATGGGTGGGAGACTGGATGGATGGGTGGATGGATGGATGGGTGATGGATGGGTGGGTAGATGGATGGGTGGGTGGATGGATGTAAAGAAGGATGGATGGTGGGAGAGTGAATGGATGGATGGATAGATGGGTGGGTGGATGGATGGATGGAATGGGTGGATGGATGGATGGATGGATAGGTGGGTGGGTGGGTGGGTAGGTAGGTGGACGCATAGATATGGTAACTTGCTGTGAGTCCCTGAGTAACTCCGTAACCCAATATGAGTCCCATTTATTCATTTGGGGGAAAGAGATGATGAGGCCCAAGGAGGAGAAGGAAAGTTTTCCCTTGGCCACAAACCTGCCTGAGGAAGACTGCAACCCCTAGTCCTGTGACCTCAGTTCGCCTGTCCCCCTCCTTTGTGACCTCTGACCTCCTCTCTCTTTTTTTTCCCAACATGACTGAATGTGAGGACCACTGTCTGGCAATAGCTGCCTCTCTCTCTCTGATGATACACTCTCACACTCTGGCTGTGACACTAATCTCACCTCCCCCTAGATGTCAGGTGGGAGATTGTTTTTAAACAGGTCTGCAGTGGGAAAAAATGAAATTCCTTGCAGGGTTCTCAGTCTTGGCTGCAGATTGAAATCACTGGGGGAGCTTTTTAAACAGACACAAGAGTCCTACTGCAGTCCAATTTACTCAGAATCTCTGGGAGTGGGGCCTAGGCTTGTAATTTTTAAAGCACCCTCAGAGACTGGGGACCAATCAGCTAGAGGCTTGGCAGCCCTTGGTGGCTAGAAGAATGCAACAGAATATACAGGAGTTTTGAGAGCAGAATCTTTCTGGATAATCAACATCCCTCCTGTAGGTCCTGATCCATCACCTGATCTCCCAGGAGTCATCCAGAGAGCTGAGGGAAGAGAAACCACACCGCTTACCATCAGGGTCTGTGCCAAGTCAACTGTGACTTCTCAGAATGCTGAAGCTCTTGAAGAAACAATTCTTGTCCATCAGATTAACCCCAAGATCCCTGTCTATCATCCTCTTTTCAGTTCTTTGCTGTGATTTTCATTATCATCACCACCACCACCATCATCACCACCATCATCACCATCATCACCACCACCATCACCACCATCACCACCACCATCACCACCATCACCACCACCATCACCACCATCATCACCACCATCATCACCATCATCACCACCA
>JADEYB020000017.1:43945223-43970782 GCA_015832495.2 Alces alces | reverse complement strand
CATCACCACCATCATCACCACCATCACCACCATCATCACCATCATCACCACCATCATCACCATCACCACTATCATCACCACCATCATCCTCATCCCCAGCATCACCATGTCACCACCATCGACATCATTGCTGTCTCACATCCATTGTCAAGCTCTGTGCTGAATGCCTCCTTGTTTTTCCTCACATCTGACCTCATAACAACTCTTCAAGATACTGCAGTTTATTTTCCAAATGAACACGTGGTAGTTCAGAGAGGTAAACAACTTGCTCAAGGTCACACAGCCACAAGATGGTACAGTGGGGATTTGGGTGCATGTCTGCTTGACACCTGATTTGGTGCTTTTAGTGGGAAGGGAGGGCTTCCCATGTGGCGCTAGTGGTAAAGAATCCGCCTGCCAATGCAGGGGATGCAAGAGATGCAGGTTCGATCCCTGGGTCAGAAAGATCCCTAGAGGAAGAAAAAGCAGCTCCCTCCAGTATTCTTGCCTGGAGAATCCCATGGACAGAGGAGTCAGGTGGGTTTCAGTCCACGGGGTCGCAAAGAGTCAGACACAACTGAGCACACAGCGACACAATGGGAAGGGAAAGATGTCAAGACTCAAATTCATCAAAGCCCAGGAGCAGCCTTGCCTTTCCCTAATCGAATCCCCCCATGGTGCTGACAGTGAGAATCAATCAAGGTAGAGGAGATGATTAGAATCCAAACGACCAGCTGAGACCAGGCAGAGCATTTCAACGGAAGAAGATCAAGTTGGGTGTGGAGAAAAGTAAGGCCCTGCTCTTGTACTGTTTCAGTTCATTCATTCATGCACTCATCCACCCCACAAACCTTCCCAAGTGCCCCTCTCCTCTCACATCCAGAACCTTGAGGCCACTCCAGCTCTTGCATGAGCAGAGGGTAACTCCCACCCCACGATGCTTGTCCCTCGTCTTTTTGCAGAGCAGTCTCCTCAAATCGTTCTGGAGACCTGGCTCTCTTCCAGGTCCAGGCTGGTCCCAGGGATGCTGAAATGACTGGGATGTGGATGAGGGACATGAAGAGCATGACAGCAGCCTGTGCAAAAGGCCTGGGGACCGTGGGGCAGGGAAGCCAGCCAGGCGTGGTGCAGGGGTCAGCTACCATGAGCGAGGCTGCGACCTGGGGCTACGTTAAGAGACACTGCTCTGTAGCTAGAAGCAGGCTGGGGTGTCCTCCTGGGACCTGGGCTATTCACACAGAAGCCTCATGACCAGTGACTGTGGAGAAACGGAACCGGAATAGGTTCACAAGAAGATGGCAGAGATCCATCCATGCCTTTCAGGAGACAGTGGAACTGAACTCAAGCATGGGAGCTGGGAGGTGGGGATGGCGTGAGGGGCAGAGACCTCCCTTCTGAAGCCAGGAGGGCAGAGCCTTAGACAGGTGCCCACCCCTAATCAACCCTGTGACACTGAAAGTGAAAGTGTCCGACTCTTTACAACCCCACGGACTATACAGTCCATGGAATTCTCCAGGCCAGAATACTGGAGTGGTAGCCTTTCCCTTCTCCAGGGGATCTTCCCAACCCAGGGATTGAACCCCGGTCTCCTGCATGGCAGGAAGATTCTTTCCCAGCTGAGCCACCAGGGAAACCCAAGAATACTGGAGTGGTAGCCTTTCCCTTCTCCAGCGGATCTTTCCAACCCAGGAATTGAACCCAGGTCTCCTGCATTGCAGGTGGATTCTTTGCCAGCTGAGCCACCAGGGGAAGCCTTGTAGGCATCTCCAATGACAGGGGGCACTGGGCTGGAGCGGCCAGAGCCTGCCAGCAGGACAGACCATTGAGTGCTGGACAGTCACCCAGGAAGAAGGGTCCCTATGCTGGAGAAGGCCCTGGGGCCGTGGTCTCCTTATCTCATGGGGCTGAGAAAGAATGATGCATCCGAGTTTTCTTGGAAAATTCCTGTCCGCTGCTGCCATCCCCAGCAAGGGTCCACGCAGACGGAGGTGGCAGTGTGGGGTGACCTGTCACTCGGCCACGTTCGGCAGCTTCTAGCAGCAGCACGCGGGCCCAGTGGATCATCCAGACTGCCGTCCGGATGCTCACGGGCCCGTGTGACCTGCTGCACCAGGAGAGCTGTAGCCGCCAGCACCTGAGCCGGAGCCAGGCTGAGACCCAAGCCATGAGACCTCGACACCCCTCCAACAAGCCTTGGGCACCCACAAGCCCCATGAGACTCCAGAGGGAGACGTAGCCGCGTGTCACCCCTGGACACCCACGGACCCTTCCCAGGCAGCCACACCTCAAACAGAATCCAGGTGACAGCATCCGGCCAGGGTTCTGGGCTCTCCCCAGGGCCTCTGTCTTGCAGGACCCACAGCCTAGCCAGGGCCCCGCTCCAGGAGTCTCCCTCCTTGTCACCCCACATCTAAGCCATCAGCTGCCCGCTAGTTCTGCCTCTTAAATTGGTCATGAGTCTCCCTCCCCCCCACCTCCCTCCTTCCCCAGCTCAGGCCTCACCAGGTCTCAGCCAGACTCTCCCTGAAACCCACTGTCCACCAGCGGCCAGAGGGATCTCACAGTCCTGATTCCACTTTGGGAAACAGGTGGTGTCAGAGGTTGGGAGGTTGTAACAGAGAAGATACAATTTCCCTAAAATGTTCGCAGAACTGCCTGCCACCTCCCCAACCCTGACAAACCCCCAAACATCATCTCCCAGACTGCCTTGTGTGAGGTGAGGCCGTGGGACGGAACCCTGGTCAGCGGTCTGGGTCCCACTCTGGACTGGCCCATTAAACCCCCCACTGTGTGCCTCCCTGAGGACCCCAAGGAGGGCAGAGGAGCCACAAGATGGAAGGAGCTTGGGCCCCTGAATGATGGCAGGGAGTAGAGCCCAAGACCTCCCTCGCCACTCCACAGGCTGCAGCAGGCTATGCAAGGCCAGGAAGACGCCTCCGGGTTTGGGGTTGTGGGTTGGAGCAGGCAACGTCCTGAGACAGTTTTTGGCTCTGCGTCCCCGTGTGTGGAGGAAGCTGGAGGAAGGTTCCCCGTGCGCAGAGTGGAAAGGCTCCCACCAGTGAGATCTGGGTCCATCTGGCTTTAATTCTGCTGGTCTGACCCCCAGCCCTGGTTCTGCCCTGCGTTCTCTGAATCTCAGTCTCCTCATCTGCAAAATGGGAACAAGAGAGAAGTCCCCCTCTTGGGACGATTGTGCAGTGATCCTGCAACCATTCATCTCTGGAACAGGAGATGCTAGGAAGTCGTCTTTCTGCTTGGTTTGTTTTCTGTGTTTGTCTACAGAGATTAAACATTAGCCCTATTTAAAATGCATACCCGTTACAAGGAGCAAAGCCTCTCATCTTTGGCAAGTGGGATTAAAGGTGAGTCTTTTCTTGTCAACATGTCCTACATTTCCTCTGTATTGTTTATAAAGGAGACTTTATAAAGACGCTGTAATTTTATAAAGGATAAAAAAACAAACTTTAAAAAAAAAATGGTGAATGGATCCGTAAGCACAGCCCCCTGGGGATGGGAGACGTGTCACTATAAACATCAAGATCAGCAGAAACAAGGACATGCCACACAGCCCAGCTCCTCCCCCACGGACTCACTGCCTCCCTGCACTTGAGCCCAAGTCCCACTGGTTGTGGAGTGAAGCCAAGACACCGTGCGTGTTACATTGTAAAGAAATCTGCAGGATTTGTACCGTTCCACTAAATTAAAATGAAAGAGAGTATTAGCAGCGCAAAGGAGAATTGTAACCGTGAAGATTAAATATTGATGCCCAGAGGATTCTTCGCGGCTAAACGTAGGAGGACATTCCTGACGCCAGGCCTGATGGGACGCGGGAAAGCTGGGACACCCAATAGTCCTGTGTGGGCGCTTTTAGTCCTCCACTTTCAGAGAGGTCAGGTAACTTGGCCGGGACTCCCAGGACCTGGGGCAAAGCCCCTGAGGGCTCCCTGCACCTCAGCATGAAGTGAGGGGGTGTGCTGGGGGTCTCAGGGCGAGGTGGGCCGTGACCAGAGCTGGGCACGGCTGCCCACCTCCATCCACCAGGCTCACACCTGGGCTCCTCACCTCTGCACCAGGGCCCTGTGCCTGCTGGAATTACAGAAAGTCGGGGTATCGGGGAAAATTTAGGGTGGACTATTGTCCTGGTTTGCATTTTTCATTGATTTCAATGGAAAGGGTCACAGCACACTGTTTCTGTGGGTCCCTAGGGGTGTGGGTCCTCCCAGTTCTCTCTGAATGGATACAAACACCCTAAAACAACCCATTCTTGATTGCAACACATGTCTTCCCAGATGACAAATCTGACCATGGCCCTCCTCCGAGGCTCCCCACCGTCAGGACCCAGCCTCCACCCGTGGGTACCCAGCATTCAAGCCCCGTCATCAGGTTGGTTGCTCTCCTTTCTCCTCTCTCCACCCCATCCAACCCACTCCTCGTCCTCAGGCCACTGCTGTTTTCCTGAATAGACCACAGTTCCTCGGGCCCCCTGAGCTCCGGCTGCATCCTCTCTTGTAGCACCTGCTTCCTGCCCTCCAGGTAACTTCTATTCATCCTTCAATGCCCATCACAAAACACCCCACCCGTCCCAGCCCCATGGAGGCGTCTCTGACTCCCTCAGCTAGTCAGCGGTTCACCCACAAGGGTTCTGGCAGGGTCTGTGGGTGGGACCCCGACACCGTGACCCCGCAGGACAGTGGAGCTGTCTGGGTCCATCTCATTCCTCTAGACTGGAAGCGTCTGGATTGTAGAGCTGTGTCCTTCACTGTGCCACCTCCGGCTCTTAGCTCACTTCTGGCCGGAGGAGAAGCTCCTTGAGGGCAATGATCGAATTAAGTAATACTGCGGTTCACAAGTGGTCCCCAAAGCCAAATAAAGAAAGGATGTTCTTGCTTTCCCTCATTCTGCGTCCCTCAACCTAGAGGCAAAAGGGGGCTCAGGGGACTGGTTTGAAATCACAGCTGCTCCACACCCCGGCCTCTGCTGCTGTGTCTGGGCTCCCCATGCGTCCACCAGGAAACCACGTCACGTCAGTCTGAAGCACATCAGTATGCAGGCGGCGTGGCCTCCTGCCGAACAATTAATTGGGGCCATTTGTATGCATCGGGCTGTGCTCCGAGCCACGAAGGAGCGGAACCACCGTCTCCCCAAATCCTCCCAATCTTCCTCCCCACTATTTCCAGATTCAATAAGCACAAATCACTGCTCTAATTTTTTCCCCCAAAGTTAAACAGCAAATTGCTTTGCCAGCTCCAATATTTTCAGTTTTTATGTGATGTGGGGGCCAGCCCCTTCCCTTGCGGTGGTTTCACGGATTCCACCTGGAGCCCCAGGGCCAGCAGAGGGGAAGCCGGTTCACATACTCTCCGAGTGTTGCCCATCTGTCCTCTCCCTGACACTCTCACTGAGCTTCTCTTCAAGGTTCAGCTTTATTCCTCGGAGTGTTGGGCCCCGTGACTGTCAGACTCAAGCTGCGCCCAGCGGCCTCTGGACGGGGGGGATCCAAGTGATGAGAACTCAACTCTCACCACCGAGGCCTGGGAGAGGCGGACTGGGCTTGTCTGGCAAGAAGCCACAGCCCAACGGGTACGTGTTGGAGGGAAACACCCCAAGAGGGGTCCCCACCGTCACCCCAGAGCACTCAGCCCCCCGAGAACACACAGGCTGCTGTCTGGGCACCACCTCTTTCCTTCTGGAAACCCAGCTGACCCACGTGTCACCATCTCCACGGAGCCCTTCCCAGCAAATCCATCTCCACGCTCTCGCCACAAAGGGCCAACATTAAAACTCCAAGCCTCTCTTCCCAACGCCCTCCTCCAGGAGAGGAGCCAGCGGGGCCCTGTTCTGGAATGTTCTCACTGCCTGGCTCAGACGCCTGTCTGGATGCCTCTTTGAGTAGCTTCTCCCACACTCACTTCTCCGATTCCTCTCTCGGGAGGATGCACTCTCCCTGCCCCGTCCTGGCCGCTAGCTCTTGGCCCAGGGCCTGGGTGAGGAGGAATCAAGAGCAGGACCGACCACCTACTACGTGCAAGTCCAGCATTGGGCTCTTTCGCAGCCGTCGGTGACGTGATCCACGGATCTCTCTGGCTAGACGGGTGTCAACAGCCCCACTTCACAGAAACAGATGCTTTAGGAAAACATGACACATTCAGCTGATGCGCATGGGTGCCCGGTTCATAACTGCAGGTCGTGAAAACACCTGCGGCCTTGGAGTCGATGTCATGGCGCCTCCATAAGGGCGGGTCTGTTCCTCCACCTGCATTCGGAATCTGAGAGGCAGGCAGCCGGGTCTCCCCAGGTCCCCGGGGGCAGAGCCAGAGCCACCTAGCTGACTAGCACCTGAGTGCGGATGCCTGAGTCAGCTCAGCCCAGGGTGCTAACCTCCGAAGGCAGCTACAGAAAGGGTTGCTTGCAAAGTCCCTAAAGCTCGGAGCGGTTTGTAACACCGTGAGAGCTAACCGGCACGCAGCTTCTCACCACAAAGCCCCCTCTATGCGCTCCACCATGCTGTGTCTCCACATCCCCAGGCATCAGCTGAGAAAGCAGCTGTCTTCACATCCACCAAGTGCTTCTCCCTCTCCCTTTGTTTACAAGCGGCTCTGCATGTTATGGCACGCACTCTACACGTGAGCCCCCACTTCACAGAAGAGGAAACTGAGGCCTGTGTTAGCAAGGGGCAGAGTCACGAGTCAGCTCCAATCCCAAAGCTCACACCCCACGGTCCCCTCTCACGCCTTCCCTCCCCTCTCCAAAAACCAGCATTTGAGGGTCTAATTCAGGGGGACCAGGCAGGGGGTGAGGGCCACCATTTTGGAGGTTTCCAGCTGGGCCTGCATGTTTTGAGGACATGTTTTCTGGTGGTGGTGGTCCCAGCATTGACAGCAATCCGGTAAGCCTGTACCACCGGCCACTTACACAACCCAGTACTCAGCCCTGGTGTGCCGGGCTGAGGTCCCCTCCCTCCTGGGCAGGACGCAGGCTAACGGCCCCCTTGGCTCTCACTGAGCAGAGACAGGAGTCCAGGCCCAGGGCAGGAGGAAGGGGCCCCGGGCTCCAAGCCGCTGCTGCTCACCGAGGTGTGTGGCCCCAACAAGGCGCTCGGCACCCTCACCTGTGAAACGGGAACCAGCATTTCCTGCCCATCTACGTGCAGATCAGGTGACGAAGTAGACAGCCTTGCAAACCATCAAATGTGCTTCTCTAATAGCAGGAAAACAAACCATCCACTTAAAAATGGACAAAGGACTGAATAGACTTTTCCCCTCCAAAGATAAACAAATAGCTGATAGGCACGTGAAAAGGTGTTCAACATCGCTAGTCCCCAGGGAAACGAGAATCGAAACCACAGTGTGATACTACCCCACAGTCATTAGCGTGCGTGAGTGCTGAGTCACTTCAAGTCGTGTGTGATTCTTTGCGACCCCATGGACTGCAGCACACCAGGCCTCCCTGTCCATCCCCAACTGCTGGAATTTACTCAAACTCATGTCCATAGAGTCGGTGATGCCATCCAACCATCTCATCCTCTGTCATCCCCTTCTCTTCCTGCCTTCAATCTTTCCCAGCATCAGTTTTTCCAATGAGTCAGTTCTTCACATCAGTTGGCCAAAGTATTGGAGTTTCAGCTTCAACATCAGTCCTTCCAATGAGTACTTAGGAGTGATCTCCAGAGTCATTAGGATGGCTATTTAAAACACACACACACACACAAATCAATGTGTTGGCAAAGATGTGGAGAAATTGGAACACTTGTACACTGTTGGTGGGAATATAAAATATAAAATGAAAATAAAATGGTGGAATATAAAACTAAGGAAAATAGTATGGCAGCAAGGAGATCCAACCAGTCCATCCTAAAGGAGATTAGTCCTGAATCAATCCTAAAGGAATCAGTCATTGGAAGGACTGATGCTGAAGCTGAAGCTCCAATATGTTGGCCACCTGATGCGAAGAACCAACTTCTTAGAAAAGACCCTGATGATGGGAAAGATTGAAGGCAGGAGGAGAAGGAGACGACAGAGGATGAGAGGGTTGGATGGCATCACCAACTCGATGGACATGAGATTTGAGCAAGCTCTGGGAGATGGTGAAGGACAGGGAAGCCTGGAATGCTGCAGTTCCACGGGATTGCGAAGAGTCAGACACACCTGAGCAATTGAACAACAACCATAGCAACGTGGCAACTTCTTAAAAAATTCAAAGGTAGGATTACCAGGTGAGTCAGCATTTCTACCTCCGGATAATATCCCCACAGAATTGAAAGCGAGGTCTTAACGAGGTACCTGTGTACTCAAAGCTGCTTTGTTCACAATAGCCGGATTGTTCAGAACAACTGAAATGAGGAAGAAACCCACGTGCCCATGGATGGAAGAACGGATAAGCAAAATAAGATCTCTGCACACAATGAACTGTTGTTCACTGTTTAAAGAGGAAGGAAATCCGGTCACAGGTTCCAACCGGGATGAACCTTGAGGACATAATGCTCAGTAAAATAAAGCAGTCAGGCAGACAGACATGGTTCCATTTGTATGAGGTCCCTAGAGCAGTCAAACTCGGAGAGACAGTAGGAGGGTGGGAACCAGGGGCTGGGGGAGGGGGTGGAGGACGGGGAGGGCTGGAGGGGACCGAGCTTCGGTTTTTCCCCATGACCCCAGGGGCAGGTCTGGGGCAGGTTCTGACCACACTGGGCCTAGCAGGGGTGTGAGTTAGGCAGGAGTCGGAGGTGCTGCATCCGGAACGCTCTGCCCAGCTTTTGGCTCCAACCCCGGAGGAGGCAGGTGGGCGGTGGAAGAGCCCCAGTCAAGACCTCTCATCATTGGGCTGGCTCCTCCCCCAGCGGGGCTCCCAGAATGAGTCTCACACGCATGAAAATAGTAAAGGTCTATTTTACATTTTATCTCACCTTTCAAAATGTCTATTTTGAGCATGTTATATATTTTTTATCACATCCATAAAATCCTAGCTCTTGAATGAGAATCCATCTCTGGGTTGGAGGTTCCACCTTTTTCCTAGCGATCACGTAGAATCTGCGGCCACCAGGCAGAGGACAGGCCAGCCTGGAGGACCAGAGGCCGAGGGGAAACTCAGCCTCTTAGGGGCGATGAGTGAGTCCGAATCCTGGCAGAAAGTTGGAGTGCAGGCAGGCGGCAGAGTCCTAGGAAGCCCTAGTACAGGGCTGGGGCTGCTTTACTAGCTTTAATAGCTTCTTACACATTCAGACGCAAAGTCAGTCCCTTTATAGGCAGGAAATAAAGCAACGGGAGAAATTATTTTATTAAGGACCAGGGAATGATGAATAATTTAATTTGCAGAAAGAATTACACCACGGATTGAATCTCAACGTCCTCAGGCCTAACATTACTTTCTCTCCGATTTCTTTTGACATTTCTGGAGGGGTGTGGGGGGAGGTGGGTCAGAACCTTCCAGCACGCTTTAGCTCTGCCTCCAGGGTGGGTATTCCTGGACGCTCCCAGGCGGGAGGTGACCAGAAGGGAGAAAAGGAGGATGGGGTTGGGCGGGGAGGGACAAGAAACAAAGTCCTTGCCCAAAATGTGGTGCCTTTTCTCAAGCATGTCAGCATGAAACATGTAAATAACTCACTCAGCCCGTGTATACTGAATGCACACATATGTGTATGCTAGGGAGTTGGGGGTGGGGGGTGGGCAAGGCAAGTTTGCAGTGGAGTTGGGGTCACAGTCAACACGCTCCATCAGCTGGGGTGGGATGGGGGAAGCAGGGTGGGGGACGCGTCTGTTACTCCCAGATCCGAATGTCCAGTCAAGTCATCTTGTCTTAACTTTCCCACCAGACTCCTGCTCCCAAGAAACGAGTCTTGCCCAATCTCGATTACACAGCTCTCTGCGTGTAATTCTGACAAGCCTGCGGTTGTTCCCACCGACACGGAAATTCACCGTGCCGCTCCGCTGAGCCACCCAGATGGCCGTGAAGGGCGGGCTCTGGATCCAAGGGCACCGCAGGGCTTGTGAAAGCCGAAGGGGAAAAGTGCTCTTGACATTGCATGCAGTGGAATAGGAATGGACCCTTAAGGGAGTCCGGGATTAAAGCTGCAGCTTCAGGCTGGTTTTCCATCACGGGGCAGCTCTGAAGGGTGGGGCTGGCCCGCAGCCTGTCTGGACCTCAGACGAGTGCATGGAAGTCTCATGGCTGCACTGGCCACAGGCTGGAGGCCGCCACTTCGTGCCCGTGAGCCCTGGGCACACTTCAGTATGGTAAGTGTCCTGGGACGCCTGGGGGGTGCCTCACTCCATCTGGGGTGTGAGATCACTCCGCCCCGACAACGTGGTGGGGGCGGTAGGCTCCTAAGACAAACACGATCCAGTGTGGTGAGTGCCAACCTTCGTTGGAGCCCTGGAGCCCTGAGGAAGGTGTGTGTGCGTGTCACCCAGGTCGGGGGAAGGGGCCAGGGAGGCCTTTGGAGGAAGGACATCCACGCAGCACAGCACAGAGCCAGAGAGCGAAGGACGGAGCCACCGGCTTTTCCTTCCACTCTCCCCGACCCTCAAGGGAGCCCCTCTGAGCCTCGGTCCTCCCCCTGTAAGAAGCGGGTGATGAGCATGAGTCCTCCTTGATTCCCACGCCCTGCGTGCTGCCTGGCGCACAGCAGATTCACAGGTGTTTGTCGGATGAATGAATGGATGTTGGATGGATTGGAGCAGAGGCTCACTTACAAATGAGCCTGACCTGGGGCGGGAAAGGGGACCAAGGAGAGCGGCTCTAGGAGACTGGGGAGAAAGGGTCCCAGAAAAGCCCTTGAAACCACAGTCAGCCTCCTGGGGGTGTTTCCTATGAGGATGGTATGGAGCCAGAGCCGGGGAAGGCTCCTCACAGGGGCACTTCGGTGGGACCCGGTGAGCTCCAGGAGCCTCGGATCTGACCCCCCGGAGGCCTGGTTCAATGTCACATAGTCTGCACTGCACGTCTCAAGGCGACACTCTGCAAGGCTCCTTCAAAACAGGGCTCGGGGAGACCAGGCTGGCCGCCTACCCAGAGGGGCCCATGCAGGGAAGCCTCCAGGGCTTGGCCTTAGAGCCTCAGACTCATGCCAGCCCCCCCCACCCGCCCTGCACATCCCCTGCTAACCCATCACTCGGACCCTTACTCCACAGGCGGGAGCCCGGGTCCTCCCCCCGCAGGCTGCTCTGTCCATCTCCACGCCTTCCCACTCGCGGGTCCCACCTCCATCTCCTGCTCACCCTTTAGCATTTTGTATAAGCATCACCTCCACCAAGGGCTTCCCTAGCAGCCTAGATGGTTAAGAGTCCGACTGCAATGCAGGAGACCCTGGTTTGATCCCTGGGTCGGGAAGATCCCCTGGAGAAGGGAACCGCTACCCACTCCAGTATTCTGGCCTGGAGAATCCCGTGGACTCTATAGTCCATGGGGTTGCAAAGAGTCAGACACAATGGAGCGGCTTTCACTTTTCACCTCCACCAAGAAGCTTGCCAGGCAGGGCCCACTGCCTTGGTGTTGGGGCTCCCCTGGGCCCAGCCCTGAGCTCTGAGGCTCCTGCCACCCCCACGGTGGGCTCCTCTTGGGCCAGGACTGTGTCTGAGCACCTGAGTTCCCAGCATCGCTCAGGCCAGGCCCCAGAGGAAGGAGGCTCAGGTCACACTTGATGAATGAATAAATGACAACTGAATGATACATCAGTCTCGCTTATTGAAAAAAGCTGGGAAACTACTATGGTAACGTGTAAAACTGGCTCGACACACAGCCTTCCTCGCTCAACAACATTCAATGTCTCCCCAGTACCCACAGTGCTTTGTCCCGGCCTGTGCAGTCCATAGCACCCACCCTCCGACCTCAAACTTCCCTGCAGGCCCTGCCTGCAGCCCCACACGTCCTTCCCCCGCAAGGCCTTCGTGGGAGCCTTGCCTTCACACAAGCTTCTCTATTCTCTGTCCCTGGAATGTTCTTCCCTCCCTGAGATTTTTCTGAGAAATACTGTGCCTCCACAATGCCTGAAAGGAGTAGGATGTCACCCACCCAGGTCAAGGCAGGCTTGTTTCGGTGTATCCCCTCCGCCGAGACCCACCCCGCCAAGCCTGCGGGTCAGAGATCCCCGGCCCTGGAGGTCAGGCCCCTTTGTGGAGGCCCAATGAATGCAAGGCCTGAGCACATCAGCTCAGAAATGAAGCTCAAGGACCTCTGGTCTCCCTTCCTGGCCTTTCCCTGAGGCCAAGAAAACTGAGCTAGTCAAGCGGGGACACACAAGGAAAATGCGTCTGGCACAGCCCCTGCTGAGTCGCCCGCCCCACCCCAGCCCCAGGCCCATATCTGTCACTTGGGATGACGTCTGCGGGAGCAGTCAGCTGGCTCCTGCCTGAAAGCAGCCTGGGGCCAGGGTGCTGGTGTCCCCTCCCCATCCCAGCTGGGCCTGGCCTCCGAGTCTGCCTCCTGTCCTTTCTGGAATAAAGTCACCCAGCTCTGAGGCCAACAGTGTCGAGATGAGAGGTCAGAAACCGGGTGGAGCAAACGAGGTGCTCGGGAAGAGAAAACGCCCTCCAGGGAGGGCCGGGGGGTGGGGAGTCTGTCTGTGGCCCTACTAGGTGCTACGTGTGTGTGTGTGTGTGTGTGTGTGTGTGTGTGTGTGTGTGTGGAGCACCTACTGTGTGCCAGCCCCTGGAAGGCCTGGGGATGCCACGGAGAGGGGGAGACAGGAAGACGGCGTCCACGTGGGGCTGAAATGCTTGGGCGGGGCTCGGGCCTTCATGCTGGCTCTCTCTTATTCACCCTGCCACACACACAACTCAGCGGGAGGCACCCCTTCTCTTTGTCAGGGGCAAGACGGAGCCAGAGCAAGGGGGGGCCTGCCAGGGTCAGCAACCAGGAAACAGCAGGGCAGAGTGTTACGGGATGTGAGCGTGGTCACACAGCCGGGCACCCCGAGTCCAGCGGCTGGGTATCCGCTTTCTCCACCTCCTCAGACCCAGGTGCGCGGGGAAGTCTTCGTTCACGCCAGCGACGATCCAGGCGTTTGTGCCAAGAAGCCCCTTCCTGCTTTCCCATGCGTGTGTACCGGGTGAGACGGAGCTGGTGGGCTCAGAAAGCAAATCCCCCAGGGACGCGGGGCTTCTCCATCCCCCTGCTCCAGGCTGCCTCTCTCCTGCTGAGGTTTCTCTCCTGCAGAGGGGCCCCTCCCACCTCCGCACACCACGAGCTTATGGGTGGGAAACAGCGGGAAGATGCACAAAAAGGCGGATTGTCACCTGCCCTGAATGTAAAACAGAGAGCAGCTTTATGGCGCCTCTGGTTTCCTGATCGGAAAGCAAGCGTGTCATTCATTCATTCATTCATTCAACTCACAGACAAGGAGGGCCAGGGCTGTCCTGGGAAACTTGGGCTGTAACCAGGCATCACGGTCCCTGTGGGGGGTTGCTGTGTGGGTCAGGGGGTGGGGCAGGATGCAGAGAGGTGGCTCCTTCCACCCAGCTCCTCCAAGGTGAAGGAAGACATGGGAGGCTCAGAGAGGTTGAGTCACCTGCGGAAGGTCACACAGCCCTGGTGCCAGGGGGCCTCCCCACCGCTGCCTGGGTGAGCCTCTTCTCTCCAAAGGAAGGAAGGAGACACCCCAGTGGCCCCCACACCATCCATGCTGGCCCACTCGGGCATCGCTAGGACCTGCAACCATTCCCCCATAAAGCTCCACTTCAAAGCCCACTTCCTAGGCTGGACTGTTCTCAGCCTTGAGGGGGAGAGTGGGTCCCCTTGTGACCCACTAAGTTCAGCCACATGCCCTTCAATCCTGTTGCCATACTGCTAGCCCGAGGGAGGAGGGGGTGTGAGCAGAAGAGAAGCCTGACCCAGTGGCCTGTCTGCCGCTGAGGCCACCTGTGTGTCCAGAGGACACGAGAAAATCCCCCTGACGGCTCAGAGCAGCTTCCAGGGCAGAGGTGGGGAGGGGCTCCTTCCCCTCAGGGCCCACCTGGAAATTGAGCATCTCCTTCTGCTGTCTCTCAAGAAGCCTTGGGCTTCCTGGGAAAACACCCTTTGCGTCCCAGTTCCTAGGACTCAAGATAACTAAGATGCAGGAGGAACCGGGTTAGCTACACAAAAGGTCAGAACTACACAAAAGGTCCTGGCTGACTCTGGTCCCAGGAGAGCCTGACTGTTTGGCAAACTGACTCTGGCCATTTGGAGGGGGCTGCCTGGGTATCGGGGGGACGCCTTGGGCTGACCATCTGGCCAGGGCCTGCGGTGGCCGGGCTCTGGGCTTTCCACCTATGACTGCAAGGAGCTCATCGTCCCCAGTTACAGATGAGAAGGGTGAGGCCCAGCCTGACAAGGGACCTCAATTAAACCCCCCCCTGCCTGTTCAGAGCAGAGAGTGGGAGGACAGAGGCCGGCAACCCACGTTGGGAGGCAGACTGAATTCCAGCTCTGCTGCTTACTAGCCATCTGCTGGCCTTGGGGGAAAGTCTCCTGCTTCCCGGGCCTCAGTTTCCTCACCTGTAAAATGGGGATAACAGCATCAATATCATGAAAGGATGAAGGACGAGGATGAAGGGGAGGGGTCAGTGGGGGCCATTGCCAGGCAGACCCAGAGGAAGGCCGACCGGCCGCTCTCCCAGACCCTTGACCTGTCAGACTCTCCTTTCTCCCCGCCACCCACCTGCATCTGAAGAAACAGCAGCTCAGAGGGATCAGGGTCCTCCTGAGACCACGGAAGGAGGGCAGGAGGATGGTGGAGAGCAGAGAGATGGAGAGTGAGCTGAGACGAGCCAGGGGGCTTCACGGCCTCCTCCCCGCTGGGCAGCTGGGCGTGGACAGGGAGCCCACCAGGACCTCACCTGTTTGTCAGCAGATCTCAGAGCACAGAGCTTCTGAGAAGAGAGCCAGGCCCCTGGGTGGGGCCGGCTGTCGGCCACTCCTCTGTCTCTGTCTCTCCATCTGTCTGTCTCTCTCTCCGGCTGTCACGCACACACCCCTTCAGACACCTGTCCCACCAACAGAGCCTCAGGCTGTGTGCAGGCCCCCCCTCGACGGACAAAGCTCAGACCATCGACACCTCCGCGGCCTCCCTACCTCGTGGCCTCAGCATGGGTCTCTGGGCTCCCTGTCTCAGTACACCCTGCGGTCCTGCAGCTGTTCTGCGGCTCCCGCCACCCTGGAGACCAAGCCCAAGCTCCCCCCGGGCTGTCCAGGCTCGTCCCGACCCAGCCTGCTCAGGGCAGCGGTGTGCGCCGCTCAGCCGTCCACCCCATCCTGCTCGGGACACCCGTGGCCTCCAGTCCTTGCAGGGCGGTGGGTGTGCAGGGGGCTGGTCCCCTCCCCGGCCTGCACTTTCAGCACGGGGACCCGGGACCGGGGGCTGGGCCTCCCTAAGCCCACGGGGGCCCGCACAGGGGTGCCCCACGCACATTTGGGAGCAGTTGGGGCCAGGAGTCTACCTCCCCCATGCCTGGAGGGGAGACCGGGGCTGAGGGCAGGCCAAGGCTCTGCCTCAGGGCCCCAGGTAGCTCTGTGGTGGGGCCTGCCAGCCGCCAGGCCAGGCCACTTCTCCTGTTCAGGTCTAGGCCTGGGCCCAGGTCACCATGTTCATTCACCCCCTCAGCTGTTCATTCATTAACCCACTCACCTGTTCATTTGTTCATTCACCCACTCACCTTTTCATTTATTCACCCATTCACCTCTTCATTCATTCACCCACTCACCCATTCACTCATTCATTCACTCACTCACTCACTCACTCACACACTCACTCACTCACTCACTCATTTATTCACCCACTCACTCCTTTGTTCCCTCACTCACTCACTCACTCATTTATTCACCCACTCACTCCTTTGTTCCCTCACTCACTCACTCACNCTCACTCATTTATTCACCCACTCACTCCTTTGTTCCCTCACTCACTCACTCACACACTCACTCACTCATTTATTCACCCACTCACTCCTTTGTTCACTCACTCACTCACACGCTCCCTCTCTCCCTCCCTCCCTCCCTCACTCTGTGGCTCATGGACACCTCTCAGGTGCTGGCCCCCCACCCCAGCACCGGACATCAGACAGGAGGGCCCTGGAAGGTTGGGGCGCATGTGTTGGGAGAAGCAGGCATAGACTGGAGCATTAAGCAAAGAACCCTGAAGCTGTGGTGAGCGCTACACAGCCGGGAACAGGGCCTCCAGATTGGGGAACAGTTACTGGGGGACTGGGGGCCCCTCACGTGGTGTGGGAGCCTTGGCGTGCAGGTTGACCAGGCCGCGTCTGGGCAGGCGTGAAGAGGAGATGGTCTCACCTGGAGCCTCGGTCATGAAGTTTAACAGCCACTGGGAACCACAGGGTCCTGGGGGAGGGCCGGGGATGGGGGACTAGGGGCCAGGGGCTGCTCCCCCTGTTTCAGCTATAGCTCCCCTGGTTTCCCTAATTCCTCCCCTCCGCTGGGTGGTGGGGGGCGGGCGGCACCCACCAATGTGCCACTGGGAAACCCAGCTTCACCAGGTAGATCTCACGAGTCAGAGAAGACCCTCCATCAAAGCCCCTAGACACAGGTGAGGGAAGTGAGGGCAGGGAGGGCTGAGGTCACAGCCGCTCCGCACACAGGCGCCAGAGCCCAGGTCCATCTGGCGCTCCGCAGGCCCCGCCCACACCCCTGTGGGACCCTCCTCCCCAGAGCAGGAAGACCCAGTTGCCCATGTGTCCCAGGGGCCCCTCTTCTTCGGGTGGTTTGAAGGGCAAAGCAGAGAGCAAATTGTATTTGTTTAACTAATTTCAAGGATCAAGAATTTCCAGATGCTTCCCAGGCCCAACCCTCCGCCTGGCCCAGGTGCCTGTTTCACAAACACCCCTCTGGGGTAGAAGGGGCGGCTCCCTGGGGACCCCTGGGCGTGGTGGAATTTCTGGCTGTTGAAACTCCAGGGGAGGAGGCAGTCAGGTTCCTGGAAAACTGGAGTGATTTTCCAGGCCGAAGATGGTGGAGACAAACAGAACCCATCTGAGAACCTGACCTCAGGGCTCCGCTGGGGAAGGAGACAGGCAGGAGGCTCTGGGGGCCTGGCGGGGAGCCGGCCCACCCAAGTCAGCTCTGAAGGCTCGCAGCATTGAAGAATGCAGCGATGAATTGCTGAAGCAGCAGAAGACGCCGACCAACATTTACTGAAAACCCTGTCCAGCGCACCGCCCATCTAGGGTGACTCTGGGTCCCAGCAGCCTCCCCAAGGGCACTATCGCCCCACCTCACAGCCAGGAGACAGAACACAATGCCACGCGCACACCTGCCCCAGCTCACCCACATGTGGCTGAAAGCAAAGGTTTCCACCCTGGTCCATGTACATGGATCCCATGCTGCAGGTGCAGGGGAGAGGCGAAGGAAGGAGGGAGGGAGGAGGGGAAGGGAGGAGGAAGTGGGTGGGAGGGAGGGGAAAAAGTCTTCTTTTGGACACACGAACTCCAGGTATGGCTGGCACAGGGCTCTGGGGCAACCGTGGCCACGTCAGTGACTCAGGAGATGCGCTGGGCTCTGCATCCGGAGGGATGTGGGAGGTGTGGACCTCCGGAGGACCACACCTGATGTCCTGGCTGGCTCACGCAGGTGTGCTGGGAGACCCACGCAAGGCTGTTGGCTGTGTTGGACTGGCCAAAATATCCAAAACAAAACAAAACAAAATGGGAGAGAGAAAATACAGCATCTCTCCAAAGGGAAACAGATCAACTGTGGGTTATCCACACAGCAGAATCCCACCTATTGACAGGGATCCATTTTATAAACACAACACCAACTGAGGAAGAACAAGCCTCCAGCAGAGAGGTCCAGCTTGGGACCACGCGTGTAGATTTAAAACACACGACCCAAGGGCTGCCTTATGGACACAGACGGACGTGGTGAAACCACGAAAACACGGACGAGGATGGAACACATCAGAGTGAGAGTGGGGGTCACATGGGCTGGGGGTGTGGGGTGGCCTCGCTGTGTCTGCAACGCTCCAACTGCTCTCAAACAACCCCCAACACGTATGCAAGACATTAGCATCTGCCTAGTGTCCGCCGACATATAAGGGTCAACGATGTGCAGTCCCACAGCCAGAAATGCTTCATAACTGCAGTGTTTTAACATTAGCATCCATCTCTGATGGCAGCAGGGTCCTCCAGACAGGTGGCAGAAGCCATGCTTCCTGTCCTGAGCCCGCCTTCCTGGCTGAAGGACCCCAGGGGCTGGCTCTGACTTCCACAGTTCCCCATCATACGCGGATTCATTTACTTATGCCAACCGTGCGTCTCTCCCTCCCTGGAAAAGAGAACCTTTTTCCCTAGGACAGGATTAGCAAACAACAGAAGTGACAGGATCCAAGACAATGGCTGAGCACACACTGGCTGAACCTAAGAAAAAGTTTTCGGCCTCTCCGAGCCTCAGTTTTCTCATCTGTGAAATGGATGAGAGTGGACACCATGCTGCCCCGCAAGGTCGTCCTGGAGAAGCAGTGATTGTATCCAAGGGGTAAGCAGCTAGCACACGGCCCTGCATGTCCTAAGTGACCAGTAAAGGGGAGGACAGGCCACCGTGAGGTGGGTCCCTTGAGCTGGGGGCCTTGGGACAGCAGGCCCTCCCTGTCAATCAGAGCTGTCTGCCCAACAGCCCCTCCCAGAAAAGGAGGCACCTCCGTCCAGGCACAGAAGCTGTGTCACGGGCTCTCAGCCTCTCTTCCAGAATAAAAGGAAATCCCCTGTGGCATCAGGGCTGCTTGGGAGGGGGTGGGGACGGCGGCCAACAGCCTTCAGCCCATGGAGGAAGCTGTCTTGCCCCCTCTCTATGGAGGGGTCCCCTGGCCGTGCCCCGGGAGCCCGGCCTGTGCACCCCCGGCCTGCCCAGGCTCCCAGCGGAGCCCAGGTCTGCCTAGAAAGGCCCTCCTGTGCCCTAGCAGCTCGCATGGCTCCCCAGTGCCCCGCCAGGCCAGCCCGGATGGAGGGAGGAGAGAATGAGCTTGGCCGGGGGGACCAGACCCATGCCTGGTAGCACTCAGCCTGGTTTCCACAGCGACAGAACCAGAACAACCCTAATCCCTGCCCTCCTCCCCCGGCTGCCTCGGGATCCAAAGACCCCAGGACGTGGAGAGACAGGACGAAGGCAGAGGGTTCCCAGGGAGCCAGAGACACAGGGCCTGGGGACTCAGAGAGCGGCCGCCTGCCTGGAATCCTGGCCCCAGCTGCCACTAACTCTGTGAGCTGCGGGTCGCACCTTGGCATGGGGCAGGCACAGTGCCTCCGTCTGGGTGGCGGGGTGGGGCAGGGTTCGGGGGGGTTACATGGGGGTGCACCTGGCTGGGTTCAGCACGGCACCTGGCACACGTAGGCCCTCCACACCCTGTGGGCAGGATGAGGTGGGGCGGGGTGGAGGGCTCCTACAATCCTGCATATGGAAATCACCAAAGCGCTCCCTAGAATAGACAAAACAATTTTCCAAAGGGAGTACTTCAGAGGACTCAAATGGACTGCTTTCAAGACCTACTATAATCAAAACAACATGGTCCAGACAGGAGAACTGACATGTGGATTCATGGAACAGAACAGACAGTCCAGAAACAGACCCGCCCATATATGGTCAATCGAGTTTCTGACAAAACTGCGAGGATAATTCAAGGAGGAAATGTTAAAATGAGGTCACGCTGCTGTAGGTGACAGTGAAAGCGTCAGTTGCTCAGTCACGTCTGACTCTTTGGACTGTAGCCCGCCGCACCCCTCTGTCCACGGGATTCTCCAGGCAAGAATCCTGGAGTGGGTGGCCATTTCTTTCTGCAGGGAATCTTCCCGACCTAGGGACTGAACCTGCATCTCTAACGCCGCAGGCAGATTCTTTTGCCATCTGAGCCATGTAGGTGAGCCCCTTCATCGGTGGTTCTTATGAAAAGTAGGAAATTAGACACAGCCAGGCACATAGGGAGGAGGCCATGTGACGAGGGCAGCAGAGATGGGGGTGATGCTTCTAGAAACCAGAGATCGCCAACAGACCCCAGACACCAGGGCAAAGGCCTGGGACAGTTTCCCTCTCAACCTCAGAAGTGACCAGTCCTGCTGAAGCCTTAATTTTGGACTCTGACTTCCAAAACTGGAGACAATAAACTTCTGTTGTTCATGCCCCCAGCCTACTGTGTTATGCAGCCCAGGAAACGAACATGAGGACTGACAGGAGGAAACACAAGGCTGTCTGCTGATGTGCAGGCTGGGTTGGGATGAGGAGTCCCTCTGGGAGGCCGTCGGCAAGTTCTCAACTGCTCAGCATCTCAAAGAGCACCTGGAGGTGGTCTACCGCACTTTCACTCTGGCCGGGACCTTCCCGCAGAAGGCTGACTGCCTGTCCCAAAGCCACTCTCACCATGGCCAGAGAGGTCAGAGTTTGACCTCCCCCAAACCATGCTTCACATGGCAAACAGATGGGGAAACAGTGGAAACAGTGACAGACTTTACGTTTTTGGGCTCCAAAATCACTGCAGATGGTGACTGCAGCCATGAAATTAAAGGACACTTGCTCCTCGGAAGAAAAGTTATGACCAACCTAGACAGCATATTAAAAAGCAGAGACACTGTTTTGCTAACAAAGGTCCGTCTAGTCAAGGCTACGGTTTTCCTAGTGGTCATGTATGGATGTGAGAGTTGGACTATAAAGAAAACCGAGCGCCTAAGAATTAATGTGTTTGAACTGGGGTGTTGGAGAAGACTCTTGAGAGTCCCTTGGACTGCAAGGTGATCCATCCAGTCCATCCTAAAGGAAATCAGTCCTGAGTGTTCATTGGAAGGACTGAGGTTGAAGCTGAAACTCCAATACTTTGGCCACCTGATGCAACGAGATGACTCATTAGAAAAGACCCTGAAGCTGGGAAAGATTGAAGGCGGGAGGAGAAGGGGATGACAGAGGATGAGATGGTTGGATGGCATCACCAACTCAGTGGACATGAGTTTGGGTAAACTCTGGGAGTTGGTGATGGACAGGGAGGCCTGGTGTGCTGCAGTCCATGGGGTCGCAAAGAGTCGGACATGACTGAGCGACTGAACTGACTGACTAAACCACGCCTGTCCTGGGAGGAAGCCCCGCCTCGCGCCCTCCTCCCCGTCTCACCACCCAGGGCACAGGTCGGGTCCTCAGTGCCCCTCCCCCATCCGTCCTCCTCCATCCCATGCCCTGGATCAGGCGCCTGCCTCTCACCTGGATGTCACAACAACGGGCCAACAGGTCTGCCTGCCTGGGTCCCCCTCCTCCAGACCAGCCTCCCAGCTAGCTGCTCAGGTCAGACATGCAGCTGGTCCCTGCCTCCCCTCTCCCATGTCCCACATCCAGACACGCAGCACATCCGTCGGCTCTAACTTCACAGATGCAGCAGAGCCCAGAACTGCCTCCCCTCCCTGTCCCCCAGGCCCTCACCTGGAGCTCACCTGCCTCCGTGCGGTGACTGCCGGCTCTTCCTAAGGGGTCTGGCCTCCTTGCTGCTCCTGCCTCCTGCTGCCATGGGGCCTTTGCACAGTCCCTCTGAAGCAGACTCACCGCAGACACCCACCTGGTTCTCGCCCACCCCTTCTCAAGTCTTTACCCTAGTATTGTGGCACCACTGACCACCCCCACTTCTGACCCTGCCCACTCTGCATGTAATTTCTGTCCCTCTCACTCATCACCTTTCCCCATCTTACAACACCTACTTGTGTTTTATAATTGTTGCTTCATTTCTGCTCCCTCCCACTAGTTTCAGAACCTGGGGCTTTCTCTGTTTCATGAGTTCAGACGTCCCCAGTACTCGGAACAGCGGCGCTGAGCCCCTAACAGGGCGCAATGCCTCACTGTTGAACATGTACGCGAAAGTCAAGCAAAACAGGCACAGCGTGGCCCATCTGTCCTCAGGATCTGCTTGTTTTCTCTCTTCTAACAGAGTATGAGGAGCTCTGCCCACAACCAGCCTTCTCCCTGCGCCTGTGGGGATGAGATGACCTATTTTACCTGCCAGGGAGGCCCTTCCAGCTCCCCCAGGTGCTTTCCGGAGGCCATCCCACCAGGAGGGGCGGGCAGGATGGCACCTGTGCAGCGTTGGGACACCAGGAGGAAGGCGGGACTCAGGGGATGATACACAGGACCACCCCGAGGCGCTGGGCGCAGGAGACCCTCGGCCAGCGCAGACGTGCGGCCCCTCGACGGAAGGTCTCCGGGCTGTGGAGGCTCGTGTGTCTAAGGCCCCGAGCCCCACACACCTGTGTCTACACCCCTTCCTCACGTCCCAGCTTCGCTGATCACCAGTCTCCACCCTGGGGGCTATAGCTTCACAGCTTTTAGAAAGTGAAAGTGAAAAAAAAGAAACTGAAAGTGTTAGCTGCTCAGTCGTGTTGACCCTTTACTACCGACCCCGTGGACTGTAGCCCACCAGGGTCCTCTGTCCATGGCATTCTACAGGCAAGAATACGAGAGTGGGTTGCCATTCCCTTCTCCAGGGAATATTCCCGACCCAGGGATTAAATCCGGGTCTCCCGCAATGCAGGCAGATTCTTTACCATGCCTTTAGAGGGGCTCCTAAATGCCTGGAGGCGGGGGCCACTGGAGCTGGAAGATCCAAGCAGGCTTGAAAGGACGGAGAACTAGGGTCTGCCCTTCAAAGACCCCTGCCGCTCAGCCTGCGTGTCCTGGAGTCAAACTCCAATCCCCCGCGACTCTCCGGGGGCTCAGAGGGGCCTCACAGATGCATCCGGTGGCTGGAGTGTCACAGTGCTCCATGAACACCCAGGTGCCTGGCCCCAGCCCAGAGGCGCCCCATGCAGAGGGGGGCCCCTGCCCCAGGCTGCCCAGGGCCGAGGCTGCGTCCAGACCCCAGCTAGCATTTAAGGTCAAGGTCAGCAGGGCCCAGAAGCCCTCTGCTGTGGATGGAATGAATCAGGCCCGTAAAAGAAGACTGAAGGCCTAAACAGGCACCTGTGAGTGTGACTTTATTCCAGAAACATCAACAGCATCTTGGTACATGTGTCTCTTGAGAAATCTGTATGCAGGTCAGGAAGCAAAAGTTAGAACTGGACGTGGAACAAATCGGGAAAGGAGTACGTCAAGGCTGTACCTTGTCACTCTGCTTATTTAACTTACATACAAAGTACATCATGAGAAACGTTGGGCTGGGTGAAGCAGAAGCTGGAATCTAGGAGAAATATCAATAACCTCAGATATGCAGATGACACCACCCTTATGGAAGAAAGTGAAGAAGAACTAAAGAGCCTCTTGATGAAATTGAAAGAGGAGAGTGAAAAAGTTGGCTTAAAACTCAACATTCAGAAAACTAAGATCATGGCGTCTGGTCCCATCACTTCATGGCAAATAGATGGGGGAACAGGGGAAACAGTGACAAACTTTATTTTTTTGGGCTCCAAAATCACTGCAGATGGTGATTACAGCCATGAAATTAAAAGATACTTGCTCCTTGGAAGAAAAACTGACCAACCCAAACAGCATATTATAAAGCAGAGACGTTCCTTTGCCAAAAAGGTCCATCTAATCAAATCTATGGTTTTTCCAGTAGTCATGTATGGATATTAGAGTTGGACTATAAATAAAGCTGGAAAAAAAATAAAAAAGAAAAAAAAAGAAAGCTGAGTGCTGAAGAATTGATGGTTTTGAACTGTGGTGTTGGAGAAGACTCTCGAGAGTCCCTTGGACTGCAAGGATATCCAACCAGTCCATCCTAAAGGAAATCAGTCCTGGATATTCATTGGAAAGACTGATGCTGAAACTGAAATTCCAATACTTTGACCATCTGATACAAAGAACTGACTCATTTGCAAAGACCCTGATGCTGGGAAAGATTGAAGGCAGGAGGAGAGGGAACGAGAGGATGAGACGGTTGGATGGCATCACGGACTCGACGGACATGTGTTTGAGTAAACTCCGGGAATTGGTGATGGACAGCCAGGCCTGGTGTGCTGCAGTCCATGGGGTCACAAAAAGTCAGACACGACTGAACAACCGAACCGACTGTAGATGTAACTGGTTAAGAGAAGGTCATGCTGGATTAGGGTGGGCCCTACCTTAATGATGAATGTGCTTTTAAGAAGAGGACATTTGGATACAGACACAGACCCACAGGGAGAAGCCATGTGATGACATAGACTGGGGGGACAGCCACAGGCCAAGGACACCAAGGGTTACTGGCCACCCCCAGAGCCCAGAAAGAGACAGGGAAGGATCTCTCCCCCTGCCCAGGATCTCAGCCTTCCAAAGCCTTGTTCTCAGACTCTGACGGTGTAAGTGGGGGCGGGCATGGTCTCCTCCTCTGTTGTTACCATGAAGCTGAGGCCTCAAGGGGGACCCATGAGGGCAGGCCGTCCCGGGTGAGGGGGGCAGGGCGGTGTCAGGCTCAGCGGGAGCCGGAGATGTCGTGCCCCACCCCCGTCCCGCCCACATTGGAGCCGGAGATGCCAAGCCCCGCCCTCTCCCCGCCCACATTGGATCCGGGATGTACCAAGCCCCGCCTCTTGCCACGCCCACATTGGAGTCGGAGGTGCCAGGCCCCACCCCTCGCCCCGCCTACATTGGAGCTGGGGTGCCGGGCCCCGCCCCCAGCCCCGCCCCTGCCCTGCCCACATCGAGCATCTGTGAAATGAGGATAGCCGGGCAGCCCGAAGTCCCTGGAAGTGCCCCTGTAGGAGCGCATGTGCCTCAACTCGCGGAGAGGGGCAGGCGAGCTGGCCGGTCCCTGGGAAGAGTGTTAGATGGCGCTGAGCTGGGCTCGCCGGACTTGCTGGTCCAGCTCTTCTCCAGGGCGCTGAAGATGCTCAGCAGGCCTCCTGGCACACATCACCCCCGGCCGCCCCATCCCAGCCCTGCTCAGGAATTCCACGGCCCTAGTCCTGCCTGTAACTCTGCCCGGCTCACCCACGCACCCACACTTGTTGGCTCAGGTACGACTGCTGGCCTCTCACCCAGCTCCCCGGCAGCCCTCACCCCGCTCTGGCCGCCCCCACTCACCGCCTGGCTCTGCCAGGCCACCCCAGGGCCTGGCTGTGGGGTCGGGCTCTGTCCGCTTCCCCGGGGCTCTCTGGTGAGCTTGGGTGCTCTCCTGGGGGAGGTCCTGACCCCGGCCTTGGGCTGCCCGCCCACACCCCCTACCAGGAGGCCCATAAAGACCAACTCAGGTAAATCCGACCTCCACCATCTCAGAAGCAACAGTGACTCTTGGGAAGGGGCTGGCTGACTCAGGAGGCTCCCACGCCCGCACCCCCGGGCCTCCTGGCCCTGCACCAATGGCAGCATGAACCCACTGCTAGTAAAGTGATGCTCAAAATTCTCCAAGCCAGGCTTCAGTAGTACGTGAACCGTGAACTTCCAGACATCCAAGCTGGTTTTAGAAAAGGCAAGAGGAACCAGAGATCAAATTGCCAACATCCACTGGATCATCAAAAAAGCAAGAGAGTTCCAGAAAAAAACATTTATTTCTGCTTTATTGACTATGCCAAAGCCTTTGACTGTGTGGATCACAATAAACTGGAAAATTCTGAAAGAGATGGGAATACCAGACCACCTGATCTACCTCTTGAGAAATCTGTATGCAGGTCAGGAAGCAACAGTTAGAACTGGACAAGGAACAACAGACTGGTTCCAAATGGGGGAAG